>OZ012737.1:309344324-310544324 GCA_963859935.3 Lathyrus sativus
TTGGAGATGAGATCCATTTCCAACCATAACTGAAAATTGGGGAATAGGGGTAGTTTGGAGATTAAGGTGGTGGGCAATCCTTGGTTGAAGGATGTTATGAGTGCTTCCCGTATCCACTAGGACCATGACCGGAAGTCCTCCAATCAAGCCTTGAAACTTAAGTGTTTGGGGTGAAAAATGGTCTGTCAAGGCTTGGGGAGATAATTGAAAGTAGGTGTTACTTGAATCTATTTCAGCAACTTCTTCTTGAGACTCATCATCTCCTTTTGTAGGATCGGATAGTTCATCTTCAGCAAGAAGTAATAGGAATCTGTTTGAAAGGCATTTGTGACCCGGGATGAATTTTTCATCACAATTAAAGCAAAGTCCTTGGGCTCGGCGTTCTTGCAGTTGGATATTAGATAAGCGCCGAATAGGGAGTTTTATAGGTTGGGTGTTGGTAGGTGGTTTTGCGTCAATAGGTGGTTTGCTGTAAGATGGTACGCGGTTAAAGGTGTTTCCGTAAGGTTTGGGAAATTTGTGTTTGGGATCATGTAGCTTAGATTCAATGAGTTTTTCTAGACCAATAGCTTGTGAAATAGATGATGGGTGATGAATCGCCATTTCATTCCGGATATCAGCTTTTAATCCGGAAATAAAACAATTTAGAATAGCCTCTTGTGGTAACCCCAGAACTTGGTTCCCTAATTTTTCAAAACGTGTTTGGTAATCAACAACATATCCTTCTTGTTTCAATTTAAATAACTCAGCCTGATGGTTGTCATAAGTAGATGGACCAAAGCGTAATTCCAAAGCCCTTATAAAAGAGAACCAATCTGATAAAAGGTGATTCTGGTGCATCCATTTAAACTAAGATAAAGCATCTCCTTTCATATAAAAAGAAATCAAGGATAAACGATTTTCTAGTGGCAAATTGTAAAAACTAAAAAATTGATCCGCTTGAAATAACCATTCCAATGGATTAGAACCGTCAAACATAGCAAGTTCCAGTTTAGGTGTTCGAAAAGGGGGTAAGGGTGGAATGTTAAGGATTTGGGGCAAATATGGGGAAGAATAGGGTTGTGATGAAACCATCGGAATAGGAGATGAAAGGTATGGTTGTGGGGTCGGTGCTACAGTAGCACGTGGTTGAACATGAATAGTAGGCTGTTGTGGGGAGTGAGAGAACAAAGGGGAGGGACATGATGGGGACTGGGCAGGGGTAAAAGTCTGGGTTAATGGTGTGGAAATCAAGGAAATAGGATGGAAATTTTGGGATATACCTGAGGAGCTTGCTCTTGATGGAACTGTAGCAGGAACAAGGTCTGTTTGCTTAGCAAGCTTGTGAAGAGCAGTCATGAGAGATTCATATCTGGAATCCTCAACAGTCTTGTCATTCTCCATTCTTGTATGAATTTGTCCCACTTGCTGGGCTAACTGAGCTAGATCTGCAGCATGCTTGTCGAATCTCTCATCCATCTGTGCTTGGGTTTCATTCATCGCATTGTTAAGATGAAAGATTGAGAGCTGTACAGCTTCCTCTATAAGTTCCTTAGAAGAAGGATTAGAGGGTTTGGGGGGAGCCATGGAAGGATTGAGATGCAATAATGAAAGCACCAATGATAGATTTACGTTAGGATAAAATCAAATAAAGGTAATCAAGAGGAAGATAAACATAAAACAACTTTTCTTTCATATCCTCACAAGACGCAACATTACAATATAAATACTAGGGTTCTTTTTAACAATCATGGGTCAGCCTAAGAATTATATAGGTTCCAAGAAGTGGAAATGACCACTTTTCACTCCTATTAATTCTTAAGCTACAGGACAAGCATTGAAGTAAAGAAGAAAAAAAACATTTCATACTCCTAATATTTTTGCTACAGGGTGATAAAATAGAAAAAGAATCACTACAATTTCTATTGCCATTATTAGCTTTGCTACAGGGCCAGACAAATTGGAAAGGGATTACATATTATTTTAATTAGTTTTCGCTACCGTGTATACTTAATAGAACATCATTTTTCATTCTATAATGTTCACTTTTTATTAAACTATCAATGACAATAATGACAATATAAGAAAAGTGTCAAACATGTCATTTCCTAATTGATTATTTCTACAGTACATTATATACCACTTTCTGTTTGGATTGAAAAGGAGGGATAGTATGAGGTACTCACATTAAGTCCCTATATTTTCTTCTACACTACAGCTTAATGAAAAGAAATATAATTGTTTCTTATTCCAATAGTATTTCTCGCCACAGTGCATTAAAGAAGAGTCACATTTCACGAATTATGTAAAGTGGTCATGTTACTTCCTTAATGTGTTGTTCTACATTATAATAAAAAGAAAAGACTACATTGCCTTATCCCATTGATTCATGCGCTACAAGTGGGAAGAGAAAAGTTCACTATATTAAATCATTTCATGAACATTATCATGTTTCTAATTAGGATACTAATGGATTAGAAGGAAAGGTTTTGCAGTGTACTAAGAATATAAGAATTGTATCATGCTACAGTAACATAATACCAAATATGTCGCTACTGCGAAAATAAGGTGCCGACAAAACAGAAGAGTCGTCACCTTTCGTTATTTATTCCTCAGAACGGGAAAGGAAACGATCGAAAAAAACCTGACGAAAAAGGTATAAGACAAGGTCATCGCAACCATGTCTGGATTCGGGAGTCGGTTACGCAAGGGGAAGGTATTAGCACCCCTCACGTCTATCGTACTCGATGGGATCCACGCTTGTTGTGTTTATCTGACGGGTTGATTATATCTATCTACGCTAAAGGTCTGGTCTGAAAAGAAAAGAAAAATGACTCGGCAGAACACAGCAGTTCTATGCCTACGTATTCCCGTCTGGAACGAGAAATCAGAGTCAACGTAGTTCGCCTAACTACGGGTTACGGGGGAAGGTTGCTCGCCGAGATATCACATCTCGTGCCTACGTACTTTCACACAGCGCGAAAGATCAGAGCAAACGTAGTTCGGGACAACGCGAGACACAGGTTTGTCTTTTTTATCTGAGTAGGGTTAACAGACGGTTCTAGCAGTTGGTGTATGCAGCTCGCTCGACGGAGACTTAGGCATTTACCGTTTGCGGTAGAACCGGGAGTTAACAGAACTCTCCTTATGAAAATGGTTTCCAGGGATTAAAGGTCCAAGAGGACAAAAAAGATGTTTGATCTTTGTTTTCTATTTTTTTAAAAGAAGTGTCTTTTTATGGATGTTTGCAACTGATATCGCACTAGAGACTATGACTTGAGAGTGAATGCGTCGCATGTCACCCAAAGGGTGCCATACTAAACATCCAGACTGTTGGAAAGAAACTCTCCAACAACCCTTTCTCAAGTAGCTTAAGGCTCGTAGCGTACGACATCAACTAACCTTTATTACTGTATTTTGACTTGTTTGAAGATGAGAAGAGAAAGGACGCACTAAAGGGGAACTGATCCAATCCTAAAGTTGTCATGCAAAGTTGATCCTATGGTTGAGGTTAGGAGGGAACTACCTAATGTTATCATGCATGGTTAGAATCCTAAGGTCTGTCATAACTCCTCTTGAACAAGAGAAGTCAGAGTTCCTAGGGGAACATGGCAAAGGAAAGCAACAACAAAAGAAATAATTGTAAAGAAACAACTGTAAATAAAATGCATGCAATGCAACAAACAAGCAGAAGGAGTCAAGCTCAACTTCTAGAGCAAGCAAGCCCAAAGGCAACACACAAAGCACATGCAAGGGAGACAGACTCAACCTTAAGCCAGCAAGCAAAGCCAGATAATAATAGTCAAGCAGAGGGAGCCAGACTCAACCTCTAATGCTGACAAGCAAGGGGAGGAAAGCTCACCCTTAAAGATGCTCTTAGGCCTAGAAACATCTATATGAGAACCTAGTCTAATGCAACACACCAAGCAGTCACACCAGCAACAACACAACAATCAGAAAAAACAGCAGACAAAACAGCAGACAAGCAGCTCAACAGCAAAGCAGATAAACAACAAAACAAATAAACAGTCTGCAAACAACTTCAAGTTCAAGTCATCTCCAAGAGAAGGAAATCTCCATCTTCAAGCTTCAAAGGGTCCACCAAGAGAGAAGAGAGTTAACATCAAGATTATTGATTAATGATGGGAAGCAGGATGGAAACCAAGGGAATCCATCCTGGCACTCAACCATACATCTGAAATAAGCATCCTCAAAGGTTCTACCTCTTGTGAAATTCCACACATCCTTCCAAAGGAAAGATGAGGCTTCCACGTAGGGACCTTGAATCATAGGATGGGAATGGAAAGCAATCAAAGCAATCCATGTTTATTTGAAGAAAGAGAAGCCAAACTAAGCTCTTCCTAAACCCTAATTGAATAAGCCACAAACAAGCTACTAAAAGAAGGTCTAAACACCAAATCAAGCACTACAATCAAGCTAAAGAAACCTCAAGATGTCTAATGAACCACCACAAGAGATTTAGAAGCTTACTTGCACTAAAATCCACCTTTGAGATTCAACTAAGGGAAAAGCTACACTAGAAGCACCCTAATCAACACCTTAAATGTTAAATCTACTTAAAATCCTAAAACACCTTCTAAAATTCTACCAAATTTTCTAAGGGATCCTAAACATGTTATTGATATATGGGTAAAGGATCAGGGCCTTATGCACCTAAAGAAATCCTAAAACCCAAAGAGGTCAAAAGAAACCCTACAAATGGGAGGTCAAGGGAACTAGTCCTAAACAGAACCTAATGTTGTCTAAAAAATCTGAATTAAATCCTAGGGGATCATGCATCTCTAATCTACCAGCAAGCCAAAATTCAGCCCTAAATTCTATACCAAACAACCAATCAAAATTCAGCAAAAACAAGAGAAAATAAGCCAAAATTAAGGAAATAATAAAAATGCAAAAAACCAAATTAAATTGAAAAATGCCTGAAAATGAAATGTAAAAGCATCAGAAAATCAAGAATAAAATCTAGATCATGCTCATATTTTTATGGTATTTTTCTGATCAATATTGGAATTATTGTGAATTTTAAATGAAACAAGTAATTAAAATAAAAGAAAAATGAATTAAAAAAATAATAAAGAAAATAAAATGGCAGAAATAAGTCAGAGGCGTAGGATCTGGTGACTTGGTAAGCTGATCTAAAGGCTCACGCGCTGCCAACACATAAATGAAACGATGCGTTTCATTCGGTCCAAGGTCAATTCTGAGGACTAATCACGAGCGTAGGATGCGTGGACAAAGTCATGGTTTCAAGCTGATCCAAGGGTGGGGAAGTCATCTTCAACCTTTTCAAACTCAGATGGAGGGAAGTTTACAGCGGTGGCCGGAGAACGACGCCGGTCGTCTTCTCCGGTGAGACATCATGTGCAGGTCAAGGAACCTCAACAAAATTTACACAGTTCCACTCCAAATTTCACGTAGATTTCAAATATCACATCCAATTATCCTAATTCCTTCTAGATCTTAAAACACGATAGCAAACAGAAAATGCATCAAGTTCTCAAGTGTCACCAAACCTCAATCCAAAGCCATAGATCTATTCCTCATGCTTCATAGGTCATCCTAAACTATTTAGATCATGTTAACTCTAAATAATCAGTCCAATTCGCATCCAAACAGAAATCAGGTTGCATCTTAATTTGTCTCTAAACCTCTAAATATTGATCCAAAATCCATCTAATCTCTCTCCTAAACCTTAACCTCATGCTAAAACATGCTACATCATCATGAATCTACAGCAATTTTGAAAGTTACATACCTGAGCTGAAGCTTCAAATTGAAGCAGTTAGAGCACGATCCTTGGCTTCAAATTGTGCAGATACACTATATGTTTGATGCTGAAGATGATTCAATCCTTATTTTGCCTTGAATTTCTCTAGAATTGAAATCACGATTTGCACTTGGAGCTTGAAAATTCAACTTGCACTCTCTGGTTCTAGCACGAAATGAACACCAACCTTGAGCAAAACCACTTTCTGAACTTATATAGAATGAGTTGGGTGATTGGGAGGCCCAATTGAGGCCCAAATTCAGAAATCCAAGTTTCACTTTTCCTTGAAAATTCCAAACATGGTGTACACGGTTCTGAGCTATAAACTTCTCCAAGAAGCTTCAATTCCCTTGCTTATTGACTGTGGAGAGTGTATGGATACAATTGAGCCCTTGTTTCCATCATAAGACCAAGGTTTGATGTGTTACTTATTTAAGAAGTAACAAGTTGAAATGTCATGAATTATGCTTCAAAATGACTTTCCAATATTGCCAATGTACTCAAAATGATTTTTCTGATTAAAATGAGCACCCATTTGCATTGGTTTGAATACATATGAATTATCTTTGAATTTTTCACATAAATGCCTTTTAATTCCCCCTTTTGCCAAATTTCTCAAACCAAGTCTCACCCTAAGCTAAATCAATTCATCTTTGATACATGGTTGGCCTAAAAACATCATTTTGAGCAAGTTTCATGTTGAATAAAATTTCATTTGAAGCTTGCAAGATAGTGAAAATGACCTATATTGCCAAATGACCTATAATCTCACTTTCCCAAAATACCCATAACTTGTAAACCTCATAACTTGAGTTCTACAAATTAGATGGAAGACTTCTAGTACAATTTGGAAAGCTAAGATCAATACCTACACCTTTCATGTTGGCTACAAGTTGAGGAGAAACACCCTTCTAGGTCAAAAGTTCCTTGGAAGTTGGTTGACTTTTGCAGACAAATTTCACATTCATCTGATGACCTGTAACTTGTCTAGACCATAACTTGAGTTCTATAAATCCAATGGAGGACTTCTAGTACTCAAATTAAAGCTAAGAACATGCTCTACAAGTTCAATATGGGCCAAAAGCGAAGATGAAACTTGTATCTTGAGATAAGTGGTCTTGAAGTTAGGCACTAAATAGGGGATTTTATCCCGAGAACCCTAGTTTAGCAACTCCTCACACTTTGAACTTTTCTTCAATTGATCTTGGAATATCACCCCATGTATCTCAACACAACTCTCCATGATTACAAAGAATTAGAATTGGGCTTTGATCCTCTTCAATTGCACAGTTGACTTAGGGTTACTCAGATGAAAACCCTAATTGCAACACTCTCAAATGTGGCTCTTCACACTTGGCATAATGATTTGACTGAGCTCCACCATGACCCTCAAGGCACTCCATGAGCTCTATCCACACTCTATCCATGATCAAGGCCTCACAATCCACTGATGGTCTTCAATTGGTCCTCAGGTTAGGAGATTAACCATATACAAACAACCAATCTTCTCAAGAACACAACCCTCTCTGATGACCTTGGTGACTTCTCAGGCTTGAACAAGACCTCTAGATAGGCCCCTCTTGATATAAACCACACTTGATCCCCTGCTAAATGAATAATGCTATGCTATGCAAATGCTAGAACAATGCAATGCTAATGCAATGAAACATAAACCAAGTAAGAAAAGGTTAGGCAAATTTTGGGGTGAAACAAAATATCAATTCTAAAATACAATAAAATTAATCCATTCCAAAGATTAATATAAAAACCTAACAATTCCCAATCTCATAGAAAAATTGGAGGTTTTATTCTAAATGTATTTCTACCCACTAATCATTACCAAATAATCCCAATAAATGAGTGAAAACCCACCCTTACCTTGAATTTCTTGAATTCTAGAGCTCTTGAACTTGAGTTTTCTCCTCTTCTTCTCCACTTCTCTCTTTGCCTCTTTCTTCCTCTTTACTAACTTTTTTTCTATTCTCTTCTTACTTTATGTTAAACCCTATCATTTGTCTTAACTCAATTGCGTCTTACTAACTCAATCTCACACTTACTATTCACACTCTAAAATAAGCCCAACTAATTACTCTAGCAAATTCTACATTTTATTATATCAATAAAATAAATCACATAAATTAATTTAATTCGATAAATCATATATATCAATTAAATCAATTAAATTAATTAACTCGTATAAAATAAATAAATAAATTAATTTATTTATATAAAATATTTTATATAAATTCAATAAATCAACTAATTCAAATATATCAACTAAATCATTTATTTCAAATAAATCACATAAATTAGTGAATTCAATTAGACACAAAATCACACAATTAATCAATTAATTTAATTAAATAAATAATTACTAAAAATTAGGGTGTTACAGAATCGATTCAGGTTACAAAGTCAGGTTACTCAAGATACAGTCTGGATTTTAAATGCAGAGGAACGTTCGTTTCGCCACTAAAATGGATTTCTCTATTTATCTGTTCAGGGTCATATTCACCGATTTTATTATCTAGTACGATTTAATTTGCAAGGGATTCGGTTAAACTCAGAAGTTGTCAAAGTCGGATGTTGAATTTTTATTCAGATGAATGGAGTCGGAAAATAAGAATTCATTGTATTAAATATGGGACTTATTTATTCAAGTTCTATACAATTTTTATTACAACATTTATTCGGAAATACAAATTGAATTGAAACTCCTAATTGTTCTAAAAGTTCCTAACTTGTCCTAAGAGATCTTCACGTCCGAATCTTCAATCTTCGAATTTCGAACCTGCAAAATCGACAACGTCAGAAAAGTTGTCAATTGGTTAGAATTAATCAAAAAGTTGGTTTTCATAGTTATTTCGATACCCTCAGAAAATTATCATCATCAGGTATGTCGGGAGGGCAACGAAACATTCCGTCGCCAGCTCCCGACTCCATTTTCTAACCTCGATAGATCCGGCAATATCTGTCCAAAATTTTTACGAGAGAGAGAGAGAGAGAAGTTTCTGAGAAAAAGTGATTATTTGAAAAAGTGAATTTTTTTGTTCAGCCAAACAGATCTTAAAGCCAATATGGATATCCAGTTTTTGTTGATATATGTTGTATATTGTTGTTAATAAAAAGTGTATGTTGTTGATGATTTAGTTTTTGTTGATATATGTTGTATGTTGTTTAAGGTATGTTGTTGTTGATAAAAGTTGTATGTTGTTGATGATTTAGTTTTTGCTGACATGTGTTGCATGTTGTTTAAGGTATGTTATTGTTGATAAAAGTTGTATGTTGTTGATGATTTAGTTTTTCTTGATACATGTTGCATGTTGTTGTTGATAAAAGTTGTATGTTGTTGATTATATCGTGTTTGTGATATATGTTATATGTTGTTTAACGTATGTTGTTGTTGATAAAATTTATGTATTGTTGATGATTTAGTTTTTGATATATATATATATATATATATATATATATATATATATATATATATATATATATATATATATATATATATATATATATATATATATATATATATATATATATATATATATATATATATATATATATATATATATATATATATATATATATATATATATATATATATATATATATATATATATATATATATATATATATATATATTGTATTTTATTTAAGGTGTGTTGTTGATGTTGGTTATGATGATCTATATTTTGTATGTTATTGATTTTTAATGTTATACCTTGTACATTGCAGTTTTCACTATGTTAAGCAGTCATGCCCTATAAGATGAGTTTATTAAGTGATATGTTGTTTGACTGTTTTACCAACCCCTCACTAACTAAATAACATTTCTAATTGAATTAGAAATTTATTATAAAAAATTAAGTTATGTTAAAAAACAACTTACATTGATAAGTGTTTTTGAGCTTTGTTCCTTCTTGTCTTCATATCTCCCTCTTTGAGAGTTAGGATTTGGTTTAATGCTTGTAGTTCTTCAATCATTAAACCAAATTAAGTGTTGTTTGAAGAGTAACAAACATTAAACCTAATTTTAACCCTCAAAAGCGAGATACAAAAAATAAAAGGAAGAAACCTAGAAAAACATTAATCATTGTAACTTATTATTCTGATATAACTTAATTTGTCAAATTAATAATTTCTATATCAATTTGAAAGGTTATATGTTTAGTAAGTAGTTGGTGAAATAATCATTCCATATATGTTATAATAAATCCAAATTAGTGTATTATTACAGTTGAAAGATACAGCCGTAGTGAAAATTTGTGTGGTGAGTGTTTCACTACGGATGGAAAATAAGGATTGCATGCTATTAAAAGTAGAGTTTGCACAAGCTTATGATTGTGTAAGTTGAGGGTTTCTTAGATACATGCTTATACAATTAGGTTGTTGTCCAAATGGATGTTGTGGATGGAGAGAGGGGTGTTTTCAAGTAGTATGTTTGTACTAGTAAATGGCAGTTCATCTAAAAATTTCAATGTAACAAGGGGACTGACACAGGGTGACCCTATGTCCCTTTTCTCGTTTTCTATTGTAGTAGAGGGCCTGGAAGGAATTTTTAGATAAGCATAAGTTATAATTAATTTTAGAGTGCTTAGAACCAATGACTAAGTATCATATAGCCTCCTCCAATTTGGGATAAGATAATTTAGGTAGATGATTGGGACTGGAACAATATGTGAGTAATTAAATGAATGTTTCATTACTTGATCACGAATCACATACATGCCTTACACAGTTCGTTGAAGGGAGTCATGGAACTTCTGCCTCACACTGCCAACCTCGCCTTCAATACCCTTCAGAGCCTTCGTATGAGTGTCAAGTTCCGACTAAAGAGTTTTCCGATCATCTTCCGCAAGACGGATCACCTCAGTGATAGCATAAGAAGCTTCCTAATGCCATATTTTCTCTGCCTCAAGAGAGGACTTTAGCTCAGCAACCCAGGAAGCCATATTTGAAGGAGAGCCATGGATATTCATCTACTTTTGTAAAGATTTAACAAGCTTGGCCTTCTTTTGTAAAACTGGCAAATTCATTATAGTAGTTCGAGCACTAATTCTCTAAAACTTCATATATCCTCTTCCAAGTGTCGTGTTTCTTGGCAGGGTTTCCTGAATGCAAGAAATCCTCTCTACCAGAACAGCAAGATAAAAAAGATAAGAGGCCTGATACATGTAGAAGGTAACTTTAGAAAAAAGATCTATCTTCTTATCCTTAGCCAAGTAATGGACGAAATATAGATTCTCCATCGATACAACATCATCAACTTCCTCAATTGTGCAAGAAATACTAGAGGGAAGAATATAAGGAATTTAAAGGTACGAAGTCATCAACATTGAACCAACTTCCCCAAACAGTCAGGTCTATTTGGGAGAACACTCTTTGAGAGGCTAGGGTTGGTATTTATATACCTCCTCTTTTTCAAAACATGAGATTGTGGTGTATCTTTTACGGTTAAAATGGCTACAACACTGGAATACTAGTCAACCATGAGAGCAATGTCATTAATAACCTTACCTTCCTCATAAGATGGGGTCACAACCCTGTCAGAAGGATTAGTCTTGATACCTTGAGTGTTGGCAAGGTTGTAAACCAAATTCGAGTTTTCCTTGTTATCATCAAGATGCAATCACACATGTTAAAAAACAAATAAGGCTTTGTCCTTACCAAAGATCTCCTTCATCTATGCGTGATTGGATGCACTCACAATCATATAAGTATTAATTTGATTTTTCCTTAGATTAGACGAAGACATTCCATTGGGACCAAACTCTTCTTCATAACCAATTCATTGAAACCAAGAGTGCAGGTCCTCCTTTATTGTGACCTTGTTGAGGGAAAGGGGATATAACTTGGTATATAATTGACAATATGTTGGAAATGGGTCGAAGATTAATACTTTAGGAATCTACTTTTGTAGAAACAAGAAGATTCAACCGGAGAGTAGCAGAAGGAAAAATGGGCCTCTAGGATAAGGGTTTCACCATCAAGAAGCGCCTTAGAAAACTGCCCCAATCACGGGTGAAAGGGTTGAACCAAGGATTATCCGGTGGAAAATGATAAGCCTTTGGTCACATGCACCATCCTGAGAGGTGTACACCATATAGAATAGGTAGAAGAACAATCTGAGGTAAGGCTTCCATGAATTATCCTTGGAAAAAATCTGGAATACCCTTATGTAAGCCCATGCCCTCAAAATGAAGCAGGGAAGGCGTAACCTTCAAGTGCTCCAGGACAACCATTTCAAAGAAATAGAAAGGCAACCACATTCATATCCTAGTGAACAAACACTCATAAATTAGGACCAAACATTCGTCAAAAGAGCTACATATCATTTTTTCTAAACCCACAAGAAGAACCGACTAGTCTATAAGGTCCTTGACTATGATATAGGAACCATATATAGTCATTTTAGTATTCAAAATGGAAGAGGTCCCTACCACTTATGCAGCCACCTAGTCGTACTTGAGCGCGTCGGCCATCTCCACCAACATCACACTTTTTTGGGATAGTTCATCAACTTTAAAATGTTGGTCAAGCTTGATCCATGAAACTACATCTGGCCTACCTTGAAACACTAAATGGGTTCTAATCTCGTTGTCTATATGTTCACAAATATTGGTTTTATGGTGTCATACCCTAAAATTGTCCTACCTCTTTTCAAATATTTTTGCTTTGTTTTTTAATTTTGTATATTTTTTTTATTGTATCATGTCAGTTAGACACGTGCCCACCCGTAATTGAGCATTTTTCATTTTTTTCCCTTGTAACCAATTAAAGCGTGACACGTGGCCTAAAAGAGCATTTTTGTGAATTTTAAATCTTTTCTTAATTTCCTAAACCTTTTTCTTTTTAAAATATTATTAATAACAATATTTTATGCACATATATAGCTCTTTTATTTGTAAATATTATTTTTTGTTTTTTTTTAGTTTGTTTTACATATATATTTGTTAATATCTTTTATTTTTATATTTAATATTTATATATTTAAATAGTTATTAATTTAGTTTAATTTAGTTATTATATTTGTTAATGTTTGTTAATAATAATTGAAAAGAAAATAAAAAAAAAAGGATTGAAGGGAGGCCCATATGTAACGGCCCGTTAGGTTTTTTTAGATAGACCAATCATGCTATTAAAAGAGAGGAATGGATTGTGTAAAGAAACCGGGAAAAACTACTGTTCATCCTCCTTCTTCAGAAAGGCCTCCACCTTCATTTCTGAACCCTAAAAAACCCCAAGCGCCGCCACCTTCCTCATCAAAACGGCCGCCAAATTCGTCTTCTCCCTCCCAAATCATCAAAACGGCCATCATCTTCTTCTTTCAATCGTCATTGCGCACCCTTCTTTCGACAAACCCTTCCGCCTCTAAAACCCCCAAATCCCTCACCCCTAATCGAATCGCCGCTCACCACCTTTTACCCCTTCAAAACACCATTGTTTTCTGTCTTCTTCTTCATTCCATCACCATCGCCTAAAGACCTTTCCATCACCATCCTCAATCACCCAAAAATGAACCCTTCATCATCGTCGTTAACCCTCCACATCTTCCGTTTTTCAGATAAGATGATCCACACTTCGTAAGCTAGACAACCAGATGTTTATAGCTGCTCAAAATGACGACCTTGCAGCAATAGTGCGCCTACGAGACTCAAAGGTTTTGGTACGACAAACGGCATCTAATATCAGTTGCGACTTTGCAAGTCACCTTTTTCTTGTCGTTACGTAGCAGGAGTTTTGAAGCAACACGACTCTGCTACTTTCATTTTAGCGCACGCAGCAACAACGCTTCCAAGTGACGAAAGACTCGGTGGTTTGGGAGCATGGACGGTGTCGATTTGAGGAGCTGAAAACAATGTCTTGCTGTTGAGATTAAAGCAAAGGGAAAGCTATTACTTCAAAACCGTTCAAAACTCGCGCTCAGATTTCAGACCGCACCAAGCAAATAGAACCGATATTTAATCCCGTTTTTTTTATAAAGATTGTGTTGTTGTCTGGTTTGCGTGCAGGTTTGGATTTTTCCGATAGACACATCAACACCAGTCAGTAAGTTAGTATGTCATGATTATGCCGTGCTGAGGAAGATGCACGCTGAGGGGGTTAGACATGGCATGACCGCAGAAATAACAATCTCCAAGTTTTCTCACATCTGAATTCCATCCGTATTGGTTTCGACATAATAGGGGTAAAACTCTTGAATTGAGGTTATTACTAATATGATTCTAGCCACATTCCTCTGGTTATGATGCAACTCTTTACCTCATGCTGAACAAAATTATGAGTTGAGTTTTTATGCAATATCAGTTTCAGTAGTTACTTGTATGGTATTAAATATGGATGATAGTTATTATTGCTACATGTTATTGGTGAAAACAACTGCATTGTGTTGAAATATTTTGATATATTCTGTTGTTATTATTATATTTTGCTTGTGAAGTATGCTTGGTCCTGCTGCGTATTCGTTAGATTTCGCTATTGATGTATTCTTACAGGATGATATGGTTATCGATTTCTATATTTTGTGTACACCCAACTACTGCTACTGCTACCACATGAGTATTGGGTCTAAATCATGATTTTGTTTTCATTATCGATTGTGGTGTAAGTTGTATGACTGGTTGTTTGCGTTACTACTGCAATTTGATCTCGAATATTTTATCGCCATAAAAGATTGGTTTTACATTTGGCTGTTATGAATCACCGGTGGTTTGTACGGTTTAATTTCAAGAATGATAAAGTAGTTTTAGGATAGGTGATTTGATATTATTATATTGCTTGGATTAATGTATGTGCCAATATCACCGGTTTGAAATTGGAAACTTCGCAGGCTATCGTGTTGCTTCACGGACGGAAATCTCAAGATTTCAATACTTTGTTTTTTCATAGATATTATTAATTATGACCAGTAGGAATTGAAGGGATTAAGATCATGTGTTTTTTTAATAGCCAAGAGCAAAGGTTTAGAGTCATTTTAAATTTCTCTTTTCTTTTCAAAATTTGAGTAATCAATTTCAAATATGATTAATTATTATTTTTTATATCCTAATTCAATTTATTTTCTTAATCAATTACGGAAAAACGAACTTTTAAGATTTAGCATCTTTTAAGTTCTTGAATAATTACTATTGGGGCGTACGCCTTAGGTAGTAACATTCGACTTTTCATTATAAAATACGCCCTTTAATTATTTAGACAAGAAAATGTCATTGGATTCTAGCATTCCACGTGATACTTTTGTTGTTCATTAAAACAATATTTTATAAATTAAATAAAAAATCATTCTTCTTTTTTTTTAAAGTATTTTATTTAATAAGGCAATTTCAAAAGAGATTCTATTTTAAAGAAAAAAAACTTTGGAGCAAATAATATTTCATTAAACATTTCCAAATACCAATAATTATCCTTTTTTAAATCAAAAATTGCTTTATATTCGATTTAATAGATAGTTATTTTAAGACAATCCTAAATTATTTTCTAAATAAAACTTCAAATTATTTTTAAAATTGACATCATTTTTTCTGTTTCCATTCCAATAGTTTTTTTAATACAAATTACTTTCTCAGATAAATCATCCTCAAAACTAATATTTTCTTTTTCTAATCTTCATCTAACTTCTTTTTAAATATTAATTTATTTTTAAACCAAATTACGAGAAAATTAAACTCTTGAAGTCTAGCACTTCTTGAGTTTTCGAATGAATATTATTGAGGTGTACACCTTAAATAATGTATTGTTCAAACTTTTCGCTCTTTAAACATTCTCTTATTTGGACGAAAATATCGTAAGAATCCAGCAATTCTGTGTGATATTTTCGTTGTTCATCCAAACATTTCCCGAATTGAAAAAAGTGTTGTTAGGATCTAGCATCCAAATGATACCCCGATTAATTAGTTGTGAGGCTGTCGCACCTCGAAAAATCACATTCGAAAATACGACCCTCGCGCGAAAGGCGCGGAAAATGCGGTTCGACAGAGTCGCCACCGAACTTTATTTTTCCCGAAATAAACGGGAGAGGAAAATATCGAGAAAACCTCTTAAAAACGAAAGGATAGGAACAGGGCTGTCGCAACCAAGTTCCGGGTTCGGGAGTCGGTTACGTGAGGGGAAGGTATTAGCACCCCTCACGTCCGTCGTACTCGACGGGAACCTCTTAAGGTAACTATGGGGAGTGTTGTTTAGGTCTATTTGTTTTCTTCTCGTTGTTAAAGGTAGAATTGGTAGGTTAAAAGGTTAAAGACGCTAAGGAGAGATGGGTGGTTAGAGAATAGGGTGCTCGCCAAGGATTGGGGCCCTTGTGCCTACGTATGCTCATTCGGACGAGAATGAGAAATCAGAGCGTCGTAGTTCGACTACGGGAAAAGGTGGGGGGAAAACGGAAGATGGATAGAAGTGTGCTCGCCAAGATCATCGCAATCTTGTGCCTACGTATCTTGTATTCGAGAATGAATAAAGAATCAGAGCGTCCGTAGTTCGTGGTAACGACCACGAAAAGATGAGGTTTGAATTGGTTTGACGTTGAGAAAAAAGACGAAAGAGTGACTGACAAACAACCTAAGGGCGTGCCTCAAGAGCTTGTCACTCAAGAATTCAAGGAATGCGAGATCCCAAGAACTCAGTTCTTTCGGAAATTGGGTTGAATGAGTTGAAGATGAGAGTTGGATATTTTGAAAACGAAAGAATGAACTAATAACAACTCGGGGGCGTGCCCAAGAGTTACTCGTTCGAATATTCAAAGAATGCTAGATCCTAAGAATATCCCTCTTTCGTAAGTTTAAAAAAAAATGTGTTTGTGAAAGGATCGAATCGAAGAATGGCATGCGAGGCCAAAAGGAAGTTGTTTTGAACTGGTTCGACGACGTGTCGAAGATTTGATTGAAGATGGAACCGGCTTGACGACGTGTCAAGGGTTAAGGTTGTGAGAAACGATATTAGTCCCTGAGGGTGCTCCTAATATCGAGGCCACGAGGAATTGTGAATGTGTGCGAAATATGGGTTGCGAATGCGTACGAGCACTCGACTTGGGAGAACGTTGGGAATGATGTTTGAGTTTGAAAAAGTCGAAAGGTTGAGTGAATAACAACCCAAAGGGCGTGCCTCGAGAGCTATCCACTCGAAAATTCAAGGAATGCTAGACTCCAAGAACCTCCTTCTTTCGAAGTTTGAATCGGAAAGAAAATAGTTTAGAAAATGATTTGAAGTGAATAGGAGGTGTGAAAATAGTTTAAGGTACGAGATGTGAGGACGTGAGATTGGATTTAAAAAAAAGAGAAATGACAATTATTTGATAAATGAGACGTAGGCCTCACAACCAATTAATTGGGGTATCATCGAAATGCTAGATCTCGACAACGCCTTTTTCATTTGAAGAATGTTTGAAGGAACGACAGAAATATCACACAGAATGCTAGATTCCTATGATATTCCTTTGTCCAAAAATAGTGTATTAAAACATAAAAGTTGAATAATACATTATTTAAGGTGTACACCTCGCTAATGATCATCCAAAAATCCAAGAAATGCTGGATTTCAAGAATTTAATTGACAGGTCAATGATAAATTAACATTATTAGATAATGATATTAAATTTAAATAGCAATCTTGTAGAGAAAATAAATATCGAATGCCGGACTCAAATGACATTTCTTTGTCTATATGATTAGAAGATGCGTCTTGAAACAAAAGTTAAATGTTACTACCCAAGGCGTACGCCCCAATAGTATTCATTCAAAAAACTCAAAAGATGCTAGATCTTAAAAGTTTACTTTTGTAAATTGATAAAAAAAAAGTTTTAGTTAATCACATTGAAAAATATTTAATTGAAGTTGAAATAAAACTAAAGGTTTGAATAACTTATTGAAATTGTTTATTTTACTTTGTCTTAAAAAATGATTTGTTAAAAGATGAATTAAATTAATTATTTAAGTTGAAAAACTACCCTCATAGCAAACCAAGTGTGACCCCCTATAACGATGCTATAATCAGGTCCTGAACCATTTGTTTGGATGATACAAGCTAAGACTATAACATGATACACACAAAAATATTCTATACTGAATCGTAGACATACAAAACCGTGAGACCGAAACTCAAAATGCACATAACTGCAGCAAAACCTTTGAGATTTCCAACAGGCTATAACAAAACGCAGAGTTATCAAATCCAAACGTTACCGAGTCGTAAAAAAAATACACGATACCGATTCTTGATTATAAAACTTTTTGAATCAATATACCAGGGCATACAGAACTGTGATTTTAATAAAATGACAACCATTTAAATTATGCAGCTTATATGCTGATATTGTGACAAAACTAAAAAAGTCATACAATAAAACTCTAAGATATGCTTAACATTAAACCATGACAGAACAGTCCAAATATTTACGACGTCACGTCGGATATTTGGCGGAGTTTCAGAACAATAAACCAAACACGAAATGTCTTAAAAACAATGATAAATACATTGGATCACCAATAGCAATCAAGCCTAAACAGGTGCTGATATACGTTCAAACCAAAAAGAGATTCAAAGATTTACCGACGTCGACTCCGGATACTGAACTTGATATGAACTAAATCAATGAAACCTCGAATCTGCAGCAGCATAATCAACTCTTCATCTTATCGTCAATGATATTGCTCTGCGAACTCGTGTCATGGCTACTCGACTTCATGTTGCTATTGCGCAATTTGAATTCGGCAACTCCATAACCTGTGCTTCATGAGTACGCGTTAGAGTAATTTGTATCGGTCGCCATGTTGATTGATGTCGTCGAACATTGTCTGTGCGAGACTGTGGCCCGTGAAATTTGATGCTACTGAATTGGGTTGTCGACTTGAAGCTAAACCACTTGGATTCAAACCACTGACGCACGTTGGAAGAGTGAGATCGACGACTCGTTTGCAGCGACTGTGTTGGTTCCACACCCTGAGTTTCCACTTTAGGAACCTGCACACAGCAGACAACAAACAAAGCAAAACACAATAATTGGAAGTTGTCACACTACTGAAATAAACCGATGACGGCGAAGATTCAAGTGGGTCTCGTGTTGAAGACAGAACCCCCGTGACGACAACTGCGAATTTCCATCAAAGAAAACAACACCTGCTAAACTTCAAACATTGTTGTGTTGCAGCTTGCAACCGTCCAGCTTCCTTCAAAGACCAACAACCTGTTCTCCCAGTGTAAGCCATTTCTATTAATGCGCATCAGACGAACACAGCGAACCTTTACAGCGAACTTTCAGGCAGTGTCAGAATCATTCTAATCAGCCAATAATTAGACCAAAACAAACGAGGATTAGTGGAACAAAAAAGACTTAAAGAGAAAGTTCACAAATCGTATCCAAACCGTATAAAAGTTGGTAAATAACATGAACTGTTAGTAACTATAACCATTTCTGGTATGCACATGAAACATGAATAAGCATCAAAGCTAAAGTGGATAATGAACAAGACCAAAAAAGATGATTGTTAAGCAAGTTGAATCTGATACCAAATACGCGCTTACTGTCGCTTTGTTGGCCACCGCGAGTCGATTGCGCTTCGGAACAAAACCTGGTACACGGTCGTGGTAAGCTTAACGATGACACTTAAAGCCGTTGAGTGTGAGAAGCCCAAAGATGTTGCTGTTGTGAAAACGCTGAAAGTTGTTGTAGAGTTGTTGCCGCTTTGTTCAAACGTCGCCGTTTCACTTCTACTCTACATCTCAGTAGCAGCGATGAGGGATTTGAAAGCGAAACCTCATCCCTACCGCCGTTGTGATAATGATTTGGGATTGATGAGTTGAACACGGGTTTCGTTGCTTACGTAGCCGCGAAGGGAGTCTCGAAGGGTGATGAGGAAATGATGTTTAGGGTTCAATTTGGGGAATCCGGCGGCGGTTTAAGGTTTGGTCTGAGAAAATGGGAGAGGAAATGGGTGCGACAAAGAAGGATAGTGTTTGAGGTTGATGGTTTTGTGAAAGAACGATGGCCAATGTTGGGATTTGGGGTTAGATTTGAGGTTTTCGGCGCCTCTAGGGTTCTGAGAGGGTGATGAACAACAGGTTAGGGTTTTCAGAGTTAATTGGGGCGCTGTGAACAGTAAATTAGGGTTTTCTTTGCATCAATTTCCCCCTTCCCTTTATAACTAGCGGACGCTCTCCCTCAGCCTCTCCAATGGGCCCCCACGATGGGCCTCATGTGAACCAGACATTAATTCCAATATTTTTTGCTTTGTTTTTTTTTTTAATTAAATAAACAAATTAACTACTAATTAAAATTAACAATACTAACTATTAATTATAACAAGCAAATTGATAAAACTATAAGAAAATTAATATTATACAAATAAATTGATATAAACTTAATTAATATTATTAACATAAATAATCTAATATATATACAAAATATTATTATTACTTAAAAGAAAGAGAAAAGTTAAGAAATGGAAATAAGATAATATTCACACAAAAATTTAGGACACGTGTCACGCTTTAATTGATCAAAAAGAATAAATTAAAAAACGACCAATTGCGAGATGCCACGTGTCTAAATGGCACGGAGCAAAAAAAGCGAAAATAATTACAAAAAGGTAGGACAAATTTAGGGTATGACAGATGCCCCTATCTAATAGGCTTAAACCTAGGAGGATGAATTGCATTGGCGTTCACATCCCTGAGGTAGAAGTCTATTAGATATAAAAAAACCCTGAATTTGTCCGAAAGAAAGAGAGATGTTTGAGAATTGAAAATGCTGGGTGATGTAAACCTCTGAGCAAACTGGCACAAGTCGTCATCACCAAAAGGATGATGGGATGAAACACACACAGCTATTACCACCAAAAGGATGGTAAAGCAAAGCATATTCGCAAAATCTGACATTAATGACTATGACAGACCCCTCATCAAAAGGATGACGGAGCGAAGCGCAAACACTATCGCACAATCTATCATCAATGACCATGATAGACCCCCCACCAAAAGAATGACGGAGCGAGACACACGCCAAACAATATCGCACAATCTATCATTAATGACCATGATAGACCCTCACCAAAAGGATGACGGGGCGAAACACACGCCAAACAATATCGCATAATCTATCATTAATGACCATGATAGACCCTCATCAAAAGGATGACGGAGCGAAACACAAACACTATCGCACAATCTATCATCAATGACCATGATAGACCCTCACCAAAAGGATGACGGGGCGAAACACACGCCAAACAATATCGCACAATCTATCATTAATGACCATGATAGACCCTCATCAAAAGGATGACGGAGCGAAACACACGCCAAACAATATCGCACAATCTATCATTAATGACCATGATAGACCCTCACCAAAAGGATGACGGGGCGAAACACACGCCAAACAATATCGCACAATCTATCATTAATAACCATGATAGACCCTCATCAAAAGGATGACGGAGCGAGACACACGCCAAACAATATCGCACAATCTATCATTAATGACCATGATAGACCCTCACCAAAAGGATGACGGAGCGAAAACACAAAACAAATCGCACATTCTATCATTAATGACCATGATAGACCCCCCACCAAAAGAATGACGGAGCGAGACACACGCCAAACAATATCGCACAATCTATCATTAATGACCATGATAGACCCTCACCAAAAGGATGACGGGGCGAAACACACGCCAAACAATATCGCACAATCTATCATTAATGACCATGATAGACCCTCATCAAAAGGATGACGGAGCGAAACACAAACACTATCGCACAATCTATCATCAATGACCATGATAGACCCTCACCAAAAGGATGACGGGGCGAAACACACGCCAAACAATATCGCACAATCTATCATTAATGACCATGATAGACCCTCATCAAAAGGATGACGGAGCGAAACACACGCCAAACAATATCGCACAATCTATCATTAATGACCATGATAGACCCTCACCAAAAGGATGACGGGGCGAAACACACGCCAAACAATATCGCACAATCTATCATTAATGACCATGATAGACCCTCATCAAAAGGATGACGGAGCGAGACACACGCCAAACAATATCGCACAATCTATCATTAATGACCATGATAGACCCTCACCAAAAGGATGACGGAGCGAAAACACAAAACAAATCGCACAATCTATCATTAATGACCATGATAGACCCCCCACCAAAAGGATGACGGAGCGAGATAAACAAAATTCGCACAATCTATCACTAATGACCATGATAGACCCCCCACCAAAAGGATGACGGAGCGAGATAAACAAAATTCGCACAATCCATCATTAATGACCATGATAGACCCCCCACCAAAAGGATGACGGAGCGAAACTCACACGAACGGGTCGCTATCACCAAAAGGATGATAGGACAACACAGATTTGAAGTTTACCAACATCAAAAGGATGCAGGCTAGGTTGAACTGATGAAGTTCGACTATCACCAAAAGGATGATAGTATGGCAATTGACAACGGTCACGCTTGCTGGGTACAACTCACTAGGGAACCCCTGAGAGGAAGATTGGATTGAAATGAGTCAACGGGGTACGCCCACCGTTTTGTTTGGAGATCATAGTTTGCTGAAATGATTTCATGGCTACGCCCATGAATCCTGAAGAGGATGCCCCTGACTGGGCTGAGTTTGTCTTGAAATGTCTTGTTTTGGTCAACAAAAGGTTGAACAACTCCGTAAGGAACGCTCACGGTTCTGCCGAAGGTGCCCCTGCTCGGGCTGGTTCTTGCATTAAACTTCTTGGATTTGCCCAACAAAAGGTTGAACAACTTTGTGGGGAACGCCCATAGTCTTGAATGGTACGCCCCTGATTAGGCTGAATGTTGATTTGCATATTTGATCAACCACGAGGTTGAAATTCGTCACGGGAGACGCCCATGGTCTTGAAAAAAGATGCCCCTGACTGGGCTGAATCTTGCTTTGAATAACTTCGAATTTCGATGGGAGAGACCCATGATTGCAGAAAATTGCCCATGACTAGGCTGATGACTGTTTTGAAGCTCTTGAAAATCGTGGGGTAAACCCACCATCTTGCGGAAGACGCCCCTGACTGGGCGGTCGACGGTCTTGGAAATCTTCGAGATTGATCCTGGACCTTGACTTGCATATATGAATGCCGGATGATAAATGATATTCCCTATGAGTGGACGTGCAAATGCAAATGCTGACGAGCTGAGATGCTAGAGCTTGGGGAAGTATGGTATGATTGGGTATGCATATGATGCAAGATGCTTATGGTAGCGAATGCAATGCGTATGATGCATATGATTGCAGACGGGTAATTGGAAATGCGGGTGGAAATGCCAGCATGGTGGACTTTTGGTAGTTGCCAATGCAGATTGGACTTCGGGTGGTAGGAGGGATTGACTTCCTCGACACGCAGCTTGTTGAAGATGCCATGATTGAAGCGGAAGATGATGCTCTGGATGCCCCAAGTCCGGGTACTTGGTGATTATGAATTTGCTTCAGAGAAGGTTGCAACTCTGTTTGATGGTCAGGACGACCTGGTCTTGCCCCAGTCTGAACATGGTAATGGTCTGCCCCAGCTTAACCAGTTCTGGCACATGGAAGTTGAACTCGGATGACTTGCCCCTGCTCGAGCTGTTGAATGCTTTGCCCCAGCCTGTGGGTTCTGAAATTATCTTGCTTCGTATACGCCACCGAAAGTCAAGTTTCTCCTCAATTGCCCCTTGCTGGAGTGTCTTTGAATACCTAGCACTGATTTGCAGATATAATTGTACATTCACAAATGGTAATAATTAATGCAAAGTTCGATGCAAGTTTGAAAAAAGTGTCTTTATTTGGAAGTGTCGTGATAGTGAGACAAATGGACTGCTAGCCCAAACGTTGTGCTGATTTGATTGGTGTGGAAGATATAGCAAGCAAAATAACACCAATATTGATGATTAGAAATCATGTGAGGAGTCAGGCTACGCAACCTTGCGATAATATGCTTTCAGAATAATCCTCGTCTCAATTAGGTCTTTCAAGGGTTGTAACGTGGTCTGGTTCACGGTTATGAAACAAAGGATCTTAGGCTCAAAGTATGATTTGTACCCACCCCTTCTTCGTAATGATCTCCAGTCCTACGCTCAGTTAATCCTACACTTGTCTGAACGGTGTGAGCTTGATGGTTCAAGGTTTGCTTGACGTGGCAGTCACCTTATTTTGGCTTTGAATGTCAGTGTCCCTTTGATTTGGGTGGCTACTGAATCTTTTTTTTTGTTGTTGAGGGTTTCGGGGTCCTTTTTTGCTTTTGGTTTTGATCCCTAACTTTTGCATGGATTGACTTTGCTTGTCAGATCCATCGGGATTGCCTTGATTTTGCCTAAGTCCCCTCTAAGGTGTCTGACTTAGCAGGCTTTTGATGCTTTTTTTATTTTTGTTGTGACTGCCATGTTATGAGTCATTGAAGAACAACCGTCTTCTGGATTTTGCTTGTTGATTCGAGTGCGGAGTTGAATTAACTGAACACTACCCTGCCCCAGGTTGAGTGTAAAGGTTTGAATATCCGAAGGAAACTGCTACTTCTAGGCTCGAAGTGGTTTACTAGGGATTAACTCCTTATATCTCCGGTGTATGGGGAATTGAAGCAATGCCTGTACATCATTGACGAGATTCGGTCTGAAAGCATACGATTTGCAATTATGGGTATCTCGTTTTCATCATCCTCCCTCAAATCATGCTAAACAACAGTGAATAGAGTGGAGTGAATAAATGTGTCGGTGATAAGTAAAAAAGAGTGAACACGACATAACTAGATCAAAACATGCATAAACAATACATTAATGAAAACCAAATACGAATGGCAATTGTTCAAAGCATACAGTACTTAAATAAACAAAGACAAAACATAAGAAGTTGCGAATAATGAAATGGCAACATGACTGCCTTCTTCGGGGAATGAACTTGACTGGAAGTGATTGTTGGCACTAGTTGACTGGTGGCATAGAGTTGTTGATGTCGTTGAGATACTTCCCATCAAAGGTGAGAGCTTCGTTGTCAATCAGGTCTTGAACTTTGTGCTTGAAAGCCCTGCAGTTCTCAATGTTGTGACCTGGAGCGCCCTTATGGAACTCACAATGAGCATTCGCGTCATAATCAGCAGGAAGGATAGTTGGGGGAGCTAGATCTCTTGGGACGATAGCCTTTTGTTCCATTAATTGAGCAAAGATATCTGCATATGTCATTGGAAGACTATCGAATACTCTCTCCGGCTTCCATGTCCTGTGTTGATTTTGCTGACGCGGTTGTTGAACGGTCTGCCGTTCTGATTCCTTTCCAGTTATGGAGAGGGCTTCGAAGATCTGATCCATCTTCCTGTTGAGGGATTCCAGCTCCTTCCTGATAGCAATTTGTTCTTGCCGAATCTGCTCCATCATACGTCTGGTATTGGCTCTAGTTGCGTATTGGTGTCGAGGAATCAACTTGATTTACTGGAGAAGAAGGAACGGAGACATAAGATTCTGTTGAAGGGCTGGAAATGCAAGATGCACAACATATGAAATGCAATGCAAATGATATGCAAGATGCAATGCAAGATACAAGATCCAGGATCACAGGATCACAACTCCAACAACTCCTGAAGCTAGTAACCGTAATAGATAAGTAACCACAATTCCTGCTCAAAGAAAACTGACAGGTACAACCTATACAGGAAGGTCTAAACATTCTACCCATAATCCCACTCACGGGATGGTTTCTATGTTTGGTTCCCAGGATCACGGACACTAGTCGTATTAGCGTCACGCAACAGGCTGGCTGCATTACGACGATAATGACGATAAGGTCTCTCCTGAGCGGGGTCCTCGTGCTAGGAACTCAAGGAGCGAGTCCTTGGAGACTAACATTACACGACCACCAATATCGGAACTGGTGCTAAATAGGGTCCCAGAATCATGGACCCTTCATGAATCAAGTCATGCAACAGGCTAGCTGCGTTACAACAAGATCTACGAATAGGTCTCCTCTAGAGGAGCTTTCATGCTAGGCCCACAAGGAGCGAGTCCTCGGAGACTAACACTACTCGACTACCAATTCTAAACTATGTGTTCTCTCTGCTTTTACCAAAGCTCGGGTGTAGAGCTTTACTCGTGATGTCATCCCAAAAACCAACAGGCCCAGATAACAAGCACAAATAAATCCACAAGAGAACAAATACAAAAGGAAAACAAATAAAAAACAAACACTCCTCACAAACCAAAAGATAGGCTCGACTCTCTCTTTGCATGGAGCAATGCGTCCCCAGCAGAGTCGCCACCTGTCGCACCTCGAAAAATCACATTCGAAAATACGACCCTCGCGCAAAAGGCGCGGAAAATGCGGTTCGACAGAGTCGCCACCGAACTTTATTTTTCCCGAAATAAACGGGAGAGGAAAATATCGAGAAAACCTCTTAAAAACGAAAGGATAGGAACAGGGCTGTCGCAACCAAGTTCCGGGTTCGGGAGTCGGTTACGTGAGGGGAAGGTATTAGCACCCCTCACGTCCGTCGTACTCGACGGGAACCTCTTAAGGTAACTATGGGGAGTGTTGTTTAGGTCTATTTGTTTTCTTCTCATTGTTAAAGGTAGAATTGGTAGGTTAAAAGGTTAAAGACGCTAAGGAGAGATGGGTGGTTAGAGAATAGGGTGCTCGCCAAGGATTGGGGCCCTTGTGCCTACGTATGCTCATTCGGACGAGAATGAGAAATCAGAGCGTCGTAGTTCGACTACGGGAAAAGGTGGGGGGAAAACGGAAGATGGATAGAAGTGTGCTCGCCAAGATCATCGCAATCTTGTGCCTACGTATCTTGTATTCGAGAATGAATAAAGAATCAGAGCGTCCGTAGTTCGTGGTAACGACCACGAAAAGATGAGGTTTGAATTGGTTTGACGTTGAGAAAAAAGACGAAAGAGTGACTGACAAACAACCTAAGGGCGTGCCTCAAGAGCTTGTCACTCAAGAATTCAAGGAATGCGAGATCCCAAGAACTCAGTTCTTTCGGAAATTGGGTTGAATGAGTTGAAGATGAGAGTTGGATATTTTGAAAACGAAAGAATGAACTAATAACAACTCGGGGGCGTGCCCAAGAGTTACTCGTTCGAATATTCAAAGAATGCTAGATCCTAAGAATATCCCTCTTTCGTAAGTTTAAAAAAAAATGTGTTTGTGAAAGGATCGAATCGAAGAATGGCATGCGAGGCCAAAAGGAAGTTGTTTTGAACTGGTTCGACGACGTGTCGAAGATTTGATTGAAGATGGAACCGGCTTGACGACGTGTCAAGGGTTAAGGTTGTGAGAAACGATATTAGTCCCTGAGGGTGCTCCTAATATCGAGGCCACGAGGAATTGTGAATGTGTGCGAAATATGGGTTGCGAATGCGTACGAGCACTCGACTTGGGAGAACGTTGGGAATGATGTTTGAGTTTGAAAAAGTCGAAAGGTTGAGTGAATAACAACCCAAAGGGCGTGCCTCGAGAGCTATCCACTCGAAAATTCAAGGAATGCTAGACTCCAAGAACCTCCTTCTTTCGAAGTTTGAATCGGAAAGAAAATAGTTTAGAAAATGATTTGAAGTGAATAGGAGGTGTGAAAATAGTTTAAGGTACGAGATGTGAGGACGTGAGATTGGATTTAAAAAAAAGAGAAATGACAATTATTTGATAAATGAGACGTAGGCCTCACAACCAATTAATTGGGGTATCATCGAAATGCTAGATCTCGACAACGCCTTTTTCATTTGAAGAATGTTTGAAGGAACGACAGAAATATCACACAGAATGCTAGATTCCTATGATATTCCTTTGTCCAAAAATAGTGTATTAAAACATAAAAGTTGAATAATACATTATTTAAGGTGTACACCTCGCTAATGATCATCCAAAAATCCAAGAAATGCTGGATTTCAAGAATTTAATTGACAGGTCAATGATAAATTAACATTATTAGATAATGATATTAAATTTAAATTGCAATCTTGTAGAGAAAATAAATATCGAATGCCGGACTCAAATGACATTTCTTTGTCTATATGATTAGAAGATGCGTCTTGAAACAAAAGTTAAATGTTACTACCCAAGGCGTACGCCCCAATAGTATTCATTCAAAAAACTCAAAAGATGCTAGATCTTAAAAGTTTACTTTTGTAAATTGATAAAAAAAAAGTTTTAGTTAATCACATTGAAAAATATTTAATTGAAGTTGAAATAAAACTAAAGGTTTGAATAACTTATTGAAATTGTTTATTTTACTTTGTCTTAAAAAATGATTTGTTAAAAGATGAATTAAATTAATTATTTAAGTTGAAAAACTACCCTCATAGCAAACCAAGTGTGACCCCCTATAACGATGCTATAATCAGGTCCTGAACCATTTGTTTGGATGATACAAGCTAAGACTATAACATGATACACACAAAAATATTCTATACTGAATCGTAGACATACAAAACCGTGAGACCGAAACTCAAAATGCACATAACTGCAGCAAAACCTTTGAGATTTCCAACAGGCTATAACAAAACGCAGAGTTATCAAATCCAAACGTTACCGAGTCGTAAAAAAAATACACGATACCGATTCTTGATTATAAAACTTTTTGAATCAATATACCAGGGCATACAGAACTGTGATTTTAATAAAATGACAACCATTTAAATTATGCAGCTTATATGCTGATATTGTGACAAAACTAAAAAAGTCATACAATAAAACTCTAAGATATGCTTAACATTAAACCATGACAGAACAGTCCAAATATTTACGACGTCACGTCGGATATTTGGCGGAGTTTCAGAACAATAAACCAAACACGAAATGTCTTAAAAACAATGATAAATACATTGGATCACCAATAGCAATCAAGCCTAAACAGGTGCTGATATACGTTCAAACCAAAAAGAGATTCAAAGATTTACCGACGTCGACTCCGGATACTGAACTTGATATGAACTAAATCAATGAAACCTCGAATCTGCAGCAGCATAATCAACTCTTCATCTTATCGTCAATGATATTGCTCTGCGAACTCGTGTCATGGCTACTCGACTTCATGTTGCTATTGCGCAATTTGAATTCGGCAACTCCATAACCTGTGCTTCATGAGTACGCGTTAGAGTAATTTGTATCGGTCGCCATGTTGATTGATGTCGTCGAACATTGTCTGTGCGAGACTGTGGCCCGTGAAATTTGATGCTACTGAATTGGGTTGTCGACTTGAAGCTAAACCACTTAGATTCAAACCACTGACGCACGTTGGAAGAGTGAGATCGACGACTCGTTTGCAGCGACTGTGTTGGTTCCACACCCTGAGTTTCCACTTTAGGAACCTGCACACAGCAGACAACAAACAAAGCAAAACACAATAATTGGAAGTTGTCACACTACTGAAATAAACCGATGACGGCGAAGATTCAAGTGGGTCTCGTGTTGAAGACAGAACCCCCGTGACGACAACTGCGAATTTCCATCAAAGAAAACAACACCTGCTAAACTTCAAACATTGTTGTGTTGCAGCTCGCAACCGTCCAGCTTCCTTCAAAGACCAACAACCTGTTCTCCCAGTGTAAGCCATTTCTATTAATGCGCATCAGACGAACACAGCGAACCTTTACAGCGAACTTTCAGGCAGTGTCAGAATCATTCTAATCAGCCAATAATTAGACCAAAACAAACGAGGATTAGTGGAACAAAAAAGACTTAAAGAGAAAGTTCACAAATCGTATCCAAACCGTATAAAAGTTGGTAAATAACATGAACTGTTAGTAACTATAACCATTTCTGGTATGCACATGAAACATGAATAAGCATCAAAGCTAAAGTGGATAATGAACAAGACCAAAAAAGATGATTGTTAAGCAAGTTGAATCTGATACCAAATACGCGCTTACTATCGCTTTGTTGGCCACCGCGAGTCGATTGCGCTTCGGAACAAAACCTGGTACACGGTCGTGGTAAGCTTAACGATGACACTTAAAGCCGTTGAGTGTGAGAAGCCCAAAGATGTTGCTGTTGTGAAAACGCTGAAAGTTGTTGCAGAGTTGTTGCCGCTTTGTTCAAACGTCGCCGTTTCACTTCTACTCTACATCTCAGTAGCAGCGATGAGGGATTTGAAAGCAAAACCTCATCCCTACCGCCGTTGTGATAATGATTTGGGATTGATGAGTTGAACACGGGTTTCGTTGCTTACGTAGCCGCGAAGGGAGTCTCGAAGGGTGATGAGGAAATGATGTTTAGGGTTCAATTTGGGGAATCCGGCGGCGGTTTAAGGTTTGGTCTGAGAAAATGGGAGAGGAAATGGGTGCAACGAAGAAGGATAGTGTTTGAGGTTGATGGTTTTGTGAAAGAACGATGGCCAATGTTGGGATTTGGGGTTAGATTTGAGGTTTTCGGCGCCTCTAGGGTTCTGAGAGGGTGATGAACAACAGGTTATGGTTTTCAGAGTTAATTGGGGCGCTGTGAACAGTAAATTAGGGTTTTCTTTGCATCAATTTCCCCCTTCCCTTTATAACTAGCGGACGCTCTCCCTCAGCCTCTCCAATGGGCCCCCACGATGGGCCTCATGTGAACCAGACATTAATTCCAATATTTTTTGCTTTGTTTTTTTTTTTTTTAATTAAATAAACAAATTAACTACTAATTAAAATTAACAATACTAACTATTAATTATAACAAGCAAATTGATAAAACTATAAGAAAATTAATATTATACAAATAAATTGATATAAACTTAATTAATATTATTAACATAAATAATCTAATATATATACAAAATATTATTATTACTTAAAAGAAAGAGAAAAGTTAAGAAATGGAAATAAGATAATATTCACACAAAAATTTAGGACACGTGTCACGCTTTAATTGATCAAAAAGAATAAATTAAAAAACGACCAATTGCGAGATGCCACGTGTCTAAATGGCACGGAGCAAAAAAAACGAAAATAATTACAAAAAGGTAGGACAAATTTAGGGTATGACAGAGGCCTACGTCTCATTTTCCAAATAATCGTCATTTCTCCTATACTCTTCAAATTCAATCTTTTAATCTCACCTCTTGTACCACAATTCTTTTTCATACCTTCGATTCAATTCTTCAAAATATCTTTCTCGATCGAAAGAAGAAGGTTCTTGGAATCTAGCATTCTTTGAATTTTTGAGTGAATAGTTCTCGAGGCACGCCCTTTGAGTTGTTATTCATTCAACCTTTCGACTTTGCCAAACTCAATCATTTTCCAAACGTTCTCCTAAGTCGAATGCTCGTACGCATTCGCAACCCACATTTCGTACACACATTCACAATTTCTCGTGGTTTCGATATTAGAGGCACCCTTAGGGACTAATATCGTTTCTCATAATCTTGACCCTTGACACGTCGTCAAGTCGGTTTCATTGTCAACCAAATCCTCGACACGTCGTCGAGTCATTTTCAAACCAACTTCCTTTCGCCTCGCATGCCATTTTTCGATTCGATCTTCTCACAAACGTTTTTAAAACTTACGAAAGAGGGATATTCTCAGAATCTAGCATTCTTTGAATATTCGAATGAGTAACTCTCGAGGCGCGCCCTTGAGTTTGTTATTAGTTCATTCTTTCAATTTCAAAACATCCAACTCTTTATCTTCAACTTATTCAGTCAATTCCAGAAAGAACTGAGTTCTTGGAATCTCGCATTCCTTGAATTCTTGAGTGACAAGTTCTTGAGGCGCGCTCTTGGGTTGCTTGTCAGTCACTCTTTCGTCTCTTTCTCAAACTTCCAACCTGTTCAACCTCATCTTGTGTGGTTGTTACCACGAACTACGACTGCTCTGATTCTTCATTCTCGTCCGAATGTAAGATACGTAGGCACAAGATTGCGATGATCTTGGCGAGCAAACTTCTATCCATTTTCCATTTCCCCCCATCCTTTCCCGTAGTCGAACTACGACGCTCTGATTTCTCATTCTCGTCCAAATGAGCATACGTAGGCACAAGGGCCCCAATCCTTGGCGAGCACCCTATCCTCTAACCACCCATCTCTCCTTTGCGTCTTTAATCTTTTCCTCTACGAATTCGCCTTAGCAACGAGAAGAAAACAAGTAAACCTAAACAACACTCCCCACAATTACCTTAAGAGGTTCCCGTTGAGTACAACGGACGTGAAGGGTGCTAATACCTTCCCCTCGCGTAACTGACTCCCGAACCCGAAACTTGGTTGCAACAACCCTGTTCCTATCCCTTCCGCTTTAAGAGGTTTTCTCGATATTTTCCTCTCCCGTTTATTCGGGATAAATAAAGTTCGGTGGCGAGTCTGTCGAACCGCATTTCCGCGCCTTTCGCGCGAGGGTCGTTTTCTCTGAAATGTCTCCGTGATTTTTCGAGGTGCGACAGGTGGCGACTCTGCTGGGGACGCATTTTGCTCCATGCAAAGAGAGAGTCAAGCCTATCTTTTGGTTTGTGAGGAGTGTTTGTTTTTTTAATTTTGTTTCCTTTTCGTTTATGTATTTGTTCTCTTGTAGATTTTATTTGTGCCTGTTATCTTGGCCTGTTGGTTCTTGGGATGACGTCATGAGTAAGGCTCTACGCCCGAGCTTTGGTAAAAGCAGAGAGAACACTTAGTTTAGAATTGGTAGTCGAGTAGTGTTAGTCACCAAGGATTCGCTCCTTGTGTGCCTAGCATGAAAGCTCCTCCAGAGGAGACCTATTCGTAGATCTCATTGTAACACAGCTAGCCTGTCGCACGACTTAATTAATGAAGGGTCCGTGATTCTGGGAACCTTTTGTTAGCACCAGTTCCGATATTGGTGGTCGTGTAGTGTTAGTCTCCGAGGACTCGCTCCTTGTGCGCCTAGCATGAGAACCCCGCTCAGGAGAGACCTTATCGTCATTATCGTCGTAATACAGCCAGCCTGTTGCGTGACGCTAATACGATTAGTGTCCGTGATCCTGGGAACCAAACGTAGAAACCATCCCATGAGTGGGTTTATGGGTAGAGTGTCTAGATCTTCCCATATAGGGTTTACCTGTCAATTTTCTTTGAGCAGGAATTATGGTTACTTATCTGTTACAGTTACCAGCTTCAGGAGCTGTTCGAACTATGATCTTGTGATCCTGGATCTTGTATCTTGCATTGCATCTTGCATATCATTCGCATTGTATTTCATATGTTGTGCATTTTGCATTTCCAGTCCTTCAACAGAATCTTATGTCTTCGTTCCTTCCTCTCCAGTAAATCAAGCTGATTCCTCGACACCAGTACGCAACTAGAGCCAATACCAGACGAATGATGGAGCAGATTCAACAGGAGCAAGCCGCCTTCAGGGAAGAGTTGGATTCTATGAAAGGAAAGATCGACCAGATCCTCGAAGCGATCCTCGCGGCCAGAAGAGAGGAAGAACAACGTGAAGCCGCTGCCGTCGTCAACAACAATGGTCAAGGACAAGGGTCTACTGCCATCCCTTTGGTTCCAATTCCAAATTCTCATGGGATGCCGTTGAACTTCAACAACGCAGTCGAAGGAAACACTTCTCAGCCAATCCCAGCACCTGGGGTTACCGTTGGAGCTATCCCGCAGGCTCAGCCTACTATTGTGCAGATCCCAGCTCATCATATCGAAGATACTCTGATGGATCAGTATGACGATGTTCAGAATTATCATGCTGCTATCCCCATTGCCAGTCCTGTTGCTGCTCAGGATTCTGAAGCCATGAAGATGTGGCGAGATCTAGCCGAGAAACTCCGAGCCATGGAGGGGCACAATTCAAATTCTTTCAGTGCTTTGGAATTGTGCTTGGTGCCTGATGTTGTCATTCCTCCCAAGTTCAAGGTGCCCTAATTCTCGAAGTACAAGGGTCTCAATTGCCCAAACATTCATCTGAAGATGTACTGTCGCAAGATGGCTGCCTACGCTAGAGACGAAAAGCTCATGATCCATTGCTTCCAAGACAGCTTGTCTGGGGCATCGCTCGAATGGTATATGCAGTTGGAGCGTAACAGTGTGCACACTTGGGCCGAGCTAGCCGATGCATTTGTCAAACAGTATAAGTACAACACCGATCTTGCTCCGAATCGTACTCAACTTCAGAGTATGACTCAGAAGGATGGCGAATCTTTCAAGGAGTACGCGCAACGATGGAGAGAGCTAGCCGCAAGGGTGCATCCACCTCTTGTTGACCGTGAACTGATTGACATCTTCATGGGTACTTTACAAGGCCAATACTACGAAAAGCTGATCGGTAGTGTCTCCGCTGGATTCTCTGACTTGGTGATCATCGGTGAGAGAATTGAAGAAGGGCTGAAGAGTGGAAAGATCCCAGGAGGTCCTAACAGCCAGGCCAATGCCAAGAAGCCTTTCAACGGATACAAGAAGAAAGAGGGCGAGACAAATGCTATCTCTTTGCAGAAAGGGCAAGCTTCTCAACAAGCTCCCGCTCCTATGCCTTATCAGGTTCCTTACTACTAGTATCCGTATGTTGCTGCTGCGCAATATGCTCCAATGCCTTATCAGCCAACTGTTCAAGCAGTGCAAGCTCAGATGCCACAGCAACAGGCTCCTCAGCAACAAGCCTACAATCAGTAAGGATACCAATATCCTCCTCAGCAACAGCAAATGCAAGCTACTCAACAACGACAAGGTACTCGACCACAGTGTCAGCAGAGAACGTGGAGGCCAGATAGAGTCTTTGATCGTCTACCAATGACATATGCTAAAATCTTTGCTCAGTTGATGGAGAAAAAAGCCATTGTTCCAAAAGATTTGGCTCCTCCAACCGTCATTCCTGCCGATTACGATGCAAATGCTCATTGTGAGTTCCATAAGGGCGCTCCAGGTCATACCATTGAGGAATGCAGAGCTTTCAAGCACATAATTCAAGACATGATCGACAGGGATGCTATCAACTTCAATGGAAAGTCTCCGAATATCATCAACGATCTGATGCCATCAGCCGGCTAGTGCCAACATCAAATCCAGTCAAGTCAAGTCCATTCTCTGAAGAAGGCCGTCATGCTGCCATTTAATATTACGCATTTCTTATATTTGTCTTTGTTTGTTTAAGTATTGTATGCTTTGAACAATTGCCATTCGTATTTGGTTTTCATTAATGTATCGTTTATGCATGTTTTGAATTAGTTATGTCGTATTCACTCATTTTTTCACTTATCACCAACACATTTTTGTTCACTTCACTCTATTCACTGTTGTTTAACATGATTTGAGGGAGGATGATGAGAACGAGATACCCATAATTGCAAACCGTATGCTTTCAGACAGAATCTCGTCAATGATGTACAGGCATTGTTTCAATTCCTCATACACCGGAGATATAAGGAGTTAATCCCTAGTAAACCACTTCGAACCTAGAAGTAGCAGTTTCCTTCGGGTATTCAAACCTTTACACTCAACCTGGGGCAGGGTAGTGTTCAGTTAATCCAACTCCGCACTTGGATCAACAAAGCGAAATCCCAAAGACGGTGGTTCATCAAAGACCCATGCTATGGCAGTCACAACCTTCCCAAAAAATTTTTATAAAAAAAAATCAAAAAAATCCTGCTAAGTCAAACACCTCAGAGGGGACTTAGGCAAAATCAGGACAATCCCGATGGATCTGACAATCAAAATCAATCCATGCAAAAATTAGGGATCAAAAACAAAAGCAAAAGAGGACCCCAAAACCCTAAAAAAAACAAAAAAAAAAGGGATTCAGTGGCCACCCAGATCAAAGGGGCACTGACATCCATCAAAATAAAGTGACTGCTACGTCGAGCAAACCTTGAACCTTCAAGCTTACACCGTCAAGACAAGTGTAGAATTGTAGAATTAACTAAGCGTAGGACTGGAGATCATTAAGAAGAAGGGGTGGGTACAAATCATACTTTGAGTCTAACATCCTTTGTTTCATAACCATGAACCAGACCATGTTACAACCCTCGAAAGACCTAATTGAGGCGGGGTTTACTCTGAAAGCATATTGTCGCAAGGTTGCGTAACCTGACTCCTCACATGATTGTTAATCATCAGCATTGGTGTCATTTTCCTTGCAATATCTTTTACACCAATCAAAGTTAGCACAACGTTTGGGCTAACTATCCATTCGTCTCACTACCACAACAACTTCAATAAAATAATATTTTTTCAAAACTTGCGTCGACCTTTGCATTAATTATTACCATTTGTGAATGTACAATTTTAACTGCAAAACAGTGCTAGGTATCCAAAGATATTTCAGCAGGGGGAAATCAAGGAAGAATTTAACTTCCAGTGGCTGACACGAAGCAAGACTACCTTAGAACCCACAGGCTGGGGCAAATCATTCAACAGCTCGAGCAGGGGCATATCATTACCATATTCAGACTGGGGCAAGACCAAGTTACCCTAATCATCAGACAGAGCTGCAATTCTCTCTGAAGAAAATTCACAGTCACCTAAATATCCCGGACTTGGGACATCTAGAGCATCATCTTCTGCTTCAATCGTGACGTCTTTAACAAACTGCGTGTTGAGGCAGTCAATCCCTCCCACCACCCGAAGTCCAATTCGCATTGGCAACTACCAAAAGTCCACCACGCTGGCATCTCCACCTGCATTTCCAATCGCCTGTCTGCATCATATGTATCATAAGCATCACATTCAATATTATAAACATCTTACATCGTATGCATACCAATCATATCATACTTCCCTAGCTCTTGCATCTCTGTGCGTCAGCATTTACATTTGCACTTCCACTCATATGGAATATCATTTATCATCCAGCATTCATATATGCAAGTCAAGGTCCAGGATCAATCTCGAAGATTTTCAAAACCATCATCAGCCCAGTCATGGGCATCCTCCGCAAGAATGTGGGTTTCTCCCATAAGTTTCAAGAAACTTCAAAGCAATCATCAGCCCAGTCAGGGGCAATCTTCTACAATTATAGGTCTCTCCCACGAAGGTCAAAGACATTCAAAGCAAGGTTCAGCCCAGTCAGGGGCATCCTTTTCGAGACCATGGGTACCTCCCATGACGTATTTCAATCTCATGATTGATCAGATCTTCAAATCAACATTCAGCCCAGTCAGGGGCATACCATTCAAGACCGTGGGCGTTCTCCACGAAGTTGTTAACCTTTTGTTGGGCAAATCCAAGAAGTTTAATGCAAGATCCAGCCCGAGCAGGGGCATCTTCAGCAAAACCGTGAGCGTACCTCATGAAGTTGTTCAGCCTTTTGTTGACCAAAACAAGACATCAAGACAAACTCAGCCCAGTCAGGGGCATCCTCTTCAAAATTCATGGGCGTAACCATGAAATCATTTCAGCAAAACCATGATCTCCAAACAAAGACGGTGGGCGTACCCCGTTGAGTCATTTCAATTCAATTTTATTCTTGGGGGTTCCCCATTGAGTTGTACCCAACAAGCGTGACCGTTGTCAATTGCCTTACTATCATCCTTTTAGTGATAGCCGAACTTCGTCGGTTCAACATAGCCTGCATCCTTTCGATGTTGGTAACCTTCAATTAGTGTTTTCCCTATCATCCTTTTGGTGGTAGTGGCCGGTGTGAGTTTCGCTCCGTCATCTTTTTGGTGGTGGGTCTGGCATTTCGTCGATGTCAGATTGTGCGATTGTGTTTGCCCTATCATCCTTTTGGTGGTAGTGGCTGGTGTGAGTTTCGCTCCGTCATCCTTTTGGTGGGGGGTCTGTCACTTGGATTGGTGTCAGATTATGCGATAGTGTTTGTCCTATCATCCTTTTGGTGGTAGTGGCTGGTTTGTGTTTCGCTCCGTCATCCTTTTGGTGGTGGGTCTGGCATTTCGTCGATGTCAGATTGTGCAATTGTGTTTGCCCTATCATCCTTTTGGTGGTAGTGGCTGGTGTGAGTTTCGCTCCGTCATCCTTTTGGTGGGGGGTCTTTCACTTGGATTGGTGTCAGATTGTGCGATAGTGTTCGTCCTATCATCCTTTTGGTGGCAGTGACTGGTGTGTGTTTCGCTCCATCATCCTTTTGGTGGTGGGTCTGGCATTTCGTCAATGTCAGATTGTGCGATTGTGTTTGCCCTATCATCCTTTTGGTGGTAGTGGCCAGTGTGAGTTTCGCTCTGTCATCCTTTTGGTGGGGGGTCTATCATAATCATTTATGATAGATTGTGCGATTTGTGTTGTGTTTCGCTTCGTCATCCTTTTGGTGGTGGGTCTGGCATTTCGTCGATGTCAGATTGTGCGATTGTGTTTGTCCTATCATCCTTTTGGTGGTAGTGACTGGTGTGTGTTTCGCTCCGTCATCCTTTTGGTGGTGGGTCTGGCATTTCATCGATGTCAGATTGCGCGATAGTGTTTGCCCTATCATCCTTTTGGTGGTAGTGGTTGGTTTGTGTTTGCCCTATCATCCTTTTGGTGGTAGTGGCCAGTGTGAGTTTCGCTCCGTCATCCTTTTGGTGGGGGGTCTGTCATAGTTATTAATGTCAGATTGTGCGATGGTGTTTGCTCTACCATCCTTTTGGTGGTAGTAGCCGTGTTCATTTCATTCCATCATCCTTTTGGTGATGATGACCTTTTGCCTATTATTTACAGTTTACTCAGAGGTTTACCTCATCCAGCATTTTCAACTCTCAAGCATCTCTCTTTCTTTCGGACAAATTCAGGGTTTTTTTTTTATATATCTAATTGACTTCTACCTCAGGAAAACGAACGCCGTAGCAGTTTTTTCCCCTAGGTTTAAGCCTATTAGATAGGGGCATCTGTCATACCCTAAAATTGTCCTACCTCTTTTCAAATATTTTTGCTTTGTTTTTTTAATTTTGTATATTTTTTTTATTGTATCATGTCAGTTAGACACGTGCCCACCCGTAATTGAGCATTTTTCATTTTTCCCCTTGTAACCAATTAAAGCGTGACACGTGGCCTAAAAGAGCATTTTTGTGATTTTTAATTCTTTTCTTAATTTCCTAAACCTTTTCCTTTTTAAAATATTATTAATAACAATATTTTATGCACATATATAGCTCTTTTATTTGTAAATATTATTTTTTGTTTTTTTAGTATGTTTTACATATATATTTGTTAATATCTTTTATTTTTATATTTAATATTTATATATTTAAATAGTTATTAATTTAGTTTAATTTAGTTATTATATTTGTTAATGTTTGTTAATAATAATTGAAAAGAAAATAAAAAAAAAGGATTGAAGGGAGGCCCATATGTAACGGCCCGTTAGGTTTTTTTAGATAGACCAAGCATGCTATTAAAAGAGAGGAATGGATTGAGTAAAGAAACCGGGAAAAACTACTGTTCATCCTCCTTCTTCAGAAAGGCCTCCACCTTCATTTCTGAACCCTAAAAAACCCCAAGCGCCGCCACCTTCCTCATCAAAACGGCCGCCGAATTCGTCTTCTCCCTCCCAAATCATCAAAACGGCCATCATCTTCTTCTTTCAATCGTCATTGCGCACCCTTCTTTCGGCAAACCCTTCCACCTCTAAAACCCCCAAATCCCTCACCCCTAATCGAATCGCCGCTCACCACCTTTTACCCCTTCAAAACACCATCGTTTTTTGTCTTCTTCTTCATTCCATCACCATCGCCTAAAGATCTTTCCATCACCATCCTCAATCACCCAAAAATGAACCCTTCATCATCGCCGTTAACCCTCCACATCTTCCGTTTTTCAGATAAGATGATCCACACTTCGTAAGCTGGACAACCAGATGTTTATAGCTGCTCAAAATGACGACCTTGTAGCAATAGTGCGCCTACGGGACTCAAAGGTTTCGGTACGACAAACGACATCTAATATCAGCTGCGACTTTGCAAGTCACCTTTTTCTTGTCGTTACGTAGCAGGAGTTTTGAAGCAACACGACTCTGCTACTTTCATTTTAGCGCACGCAACAACAACGCTTCCAAGTGACGAAAGACTCGGTGGTTTGGGAGCATGGACGGTGTTGATTTGAGGAGCTGAAAACAATGTCTTGCTGTTGAGATTAAAGCAAAGGGAAAGCTATTACTTCAACACCGTTCAAAACTCGCGCTCAGATTTCAGACCGCACCAAGCAAACAGAACCGATATTTAATCCCGTTTTTTTATAAAGATTATGTTGTTGTCTGGTTTGCGTGCAGGTTTGGATTTTTCCGATAGACACATCAACACCAGTCAGTAAGTTAGTATGTCATGATTATGCCGAGCTGAGGAAGATGCACGTTGAGGGGGTTAGACAGGGCATGACCGCAGAAATAACAATCTCCAAGTTTTCTCACATCTGAATTCCATCCGTATTGGTTTCGACATAATAGGGGTAAAACTCTTGAATTGAGGTTATTACTAATATGATTCTAGCCACATTCCTCTGGTTATGATGCAGCTCTTTACCTCATGCTGAACAAAATTATGAGTTGAGTTTTTATGCAATATCAGTTTCAGTAGTTACTTGTATGGTATTAAATATGGATGATAGTTATTATTGCAACATGTTATTGGTGAAAACAACTGCATTGTGTTGAAATATTTTGAAATATTCTGTTGTTATTATTCTATTTTGCTTGTGAAGTATGCTTGGTCCTGATGTGTATTCGTTAGATTTCGCTGTTGATGTATTCTTACAGGATGATATGGTTATCGGTTTCTATATTTTGTGTACACCCAACTACTGCTACTGCTACCACATGAGTATTGGGTCGAAATCAGGATTTTATTTTCATTATCGATTGTGGTGTAAGTTGTATGACTGGTTGTTTGCATTACTACTGCAATTTGATCTCGAATATTTTATCGCCATAAAAGATTGGTTTTACATTTGGCTGTTATGAATCACCGGTGGTTCGTACGGTTTAATTTCAAGAATGATAAAGTAGTTTTAGGATAGGTGATTTGATATTATTATATTTCTTGGATTAATGTATGTGCCAATATCACCGGTTTGAAATTGGAAACTTCGCAGGCTATCGTGTTGCTTCACGGACGGAAATCTCAAGATTTCAATACTTTGTTTTTTCATAGATATTATTAATTATGACCAGTAGGAATTGAAGGGATTAAGATCATGTGTTTTTTTAATAGCCAAGAGCAAAGGTTTAGAGTCATTTTAAATTTCTCTTTTCTTTTCAAAATTTGAGTAATCAATTTCAAATATGATTAATTATTATTTTTTATATCCTAATTCAATTTATTTTCAGCATACAAATTATTTTCTTAATCAATTACGGAAAAACGAACTTTTAAGATCTAGCATCTTTTAAGTTCTTGAATAATTACTATTGGGGCGTACGCCTTAGGTAGTAACATTCGACTTTTCATTATAAAATACGCCCTTTAATTATTTAGACAAGAAAATGTCATTGGAGTCTAGCATTCCACGTGATACTTTTGTTGTTCATTAAAACAATATTTTATAAATTAAATCAAAATCATTCTTCTTTTTTTTTTTAAAGTATTTTATTTAATAAGGCAATTTCAAAAGAGATTCTATTTTAAAGAAAAAAAACTTTGGAGCAAATAATATTTCATTAAACATTTCCAAATACCAATAATTATCCTTTTTTAAATCAAAAATTGCTTTATATTCGATTTAATAGATAGTTATTTTAAGACAATCCTAAATTATTTTCTAAATAAAACTTCAAATTATTTTCAAAATTGACATCATTTTTTCTGTTTCCATTCCAATAGTTTTTTTAATACAAATTACTTTCTCAGATAAATCATCCTCAAAACTAATATTTTCTTTTTCTAATCTTCATCTAACTTCTTTTTAAATATTAATTTATTTTTAAACCAAATTACGAGAAAATTAAACTCTTGAAGTCTAGCACTTCTTGAGTTTTCGAATGAATATTATTGAGGTGTACACCTTAAATAATGTATTGTTCAAACTTTTCGCTCTTTAAACATTCTCTTATTTGGACGAAAATATCGTAAGAATCCAGCAATTCTGTGCGATATTTTCGTTGTTCATCCAAACATTTCCCGAATTGAAAAAAGTGTTGTTAGGATCTAGCATCCAAATGATACCCCGATTAATTAGTTGTGAGGCCTACGTCTCATTTTCCAAATAATCGTCATTTCTCCTATACTCTTCAAATTCAATCTTTTAATCTCACCTCTCGTACCACAATTCTTTTTCATACCTTCGATTCAATTCTTCAAAATATCTTTCTCGATCGAAAGAAGAAGGTTCTTGGAATCTAGCATTCTTTGAATTTTCGAGTGAATAGTTCTCGAGGCACGCCCTTTGAGTTGTTATTCATTCAACCTTTCGACTTTGCCAAACTCAATCATTTTCCAAACGTTCTCCTAAGTCGAATGCTCGTACGCATTCGCAACCCACATTTCGTACACACATTCACAATTTCTCGTGGTTTCGATATTAGAGGCACCCTTAGGGACTAATATCGTTTCTCATAATCTTGACCCTTGACACGTCGTCAAGTCGGTTTCATTGTTAACCAAATCCTCGACACGTCGTCGAGCCATTTTCAAACCAACTTCCTTTCGCCTCGTATGCCATTTTTCGATTCGATCTTCTCACAAACGTTTTTAAAACTTGCGAAAGAGGGATATTCTCAGAATCTAGCATTCTTTGAATATTCGAATGAGTAACTCTCGAGGCGCGCCCTTGAGTTTGTTATTAGTTCATTCTTTCAATTTCAAAACATCTAACTCTTTATCTTCAACTTATTCAGTCAATTCCAGAAAGAACTGAGTTCTTGGAATCTCGCATTCCTTGAATTCTTGAGTGACAAGTTCTTGAGGCGCGCTCTTGGGTTGCTTGTCAGTCACTCTTTCGTCTCTTTCTCAAACTTCCAACCTGTTCAACCTCATCTTTTGTGGTTGTTACCACGAACTACGACTGCTCTGATTCTTCATTCTCGTCCGAATGTAAGATACGTAGGCACAAGATTGCGATGATCTTGGCGAGCACACTTCTATCCATTTTCCATTTCCCCCCATCCTTTCGCGTAGTCGAACTACGACGCTCTGATTTCTCATTCTCGTCCGAATGAGCATACGTAGGCACAAGGGCCCCAATCCTTGGCGAGCACCCTATCCTCTAACCACCCATCTCTCCTTTGCGTCTTTAATCTTTTCCTCTACCAATTCGCCTTAGCAACGAGAAGAAAACAAGTAAACCTAAACAACACTCCCCACAATTACCTTAAGAGGTTCCCGTTGAGTACAACGGACGTGAAGGGTGCTAATACCTTCCCCTCGCGTAACCGACTCCCGAACCCGAAACATGGTTGCAACAGCCCTGTTCCTATCCCTTCCGCTTGAAGAGGTTTTCTCGATATTTTTCTCTCCCGTTTATTCGGGATAAATAAAGTTCGGTGGCGACTCTGTCGAACCGCATTTCCGCGCCTTTCGCGCGAGGGTCGTTTTCTATGAAATGTCTCCGTGATTTTTCGAGGTGCGACAGGTGGCGACTCTGCTGGGGACGCATTTTGCTCCATGCAAAGAGAGAGTCGAGCCTATCTTTTGGTTTGTGAGGAGTGTTTGTTTTTTTAATTTTGTTTCCTTTTCGTTTATGTATTTGTTCTCTTGTAGATTTTATTTGTGCTTGTTATCTTGGCCTGTTGGTTCTTAGGATGACGTCATGAGTAAGGCTCTACGCCCGAGCTTTGGTAAAAGCAGAGAGAACACTTAGTTTAGAATTGGTAGTCGAGTAGTGTTAGTCACCAAGGATTCGCTCCTTGTGTGCCTAGCATGAAAGCTCCTCCAGAGGAGACCTATTCGTAGATCTCATTGTAACACAGCTAGCCTGTCGCACGACTTGATTAATGAAGGGTCCGTGATTCTGGGAACCTTTTGTTAGCACCAGTTCCGATATTGGTGGTCGTGTAGTGTTAGTCTCCGAGGACTCGCTCCTTGTGCGCCTAGCATGAGGACCCCGCTCAGGAGAGACCTTATCGTCATTATCGTCGTAATACAGCCAGCCTGTTGCGTGACGCTAATACGATTAGTGTCCGTGATCCTGGGAACCAAACGTAGAAACCATCCCGTGAGTGGGTTTATGGGTAGAGTGTCTAGATCTTCCCATATAGGGTTTACCTGTCAATTTTCTTTGAGCAGGAATTATGGTTACTTATCTGTTACAGTTACCAGCTTCAGGAGTTGTTCGAACTATGATCTTGTGATCCTGGATCTTGTATCTTGCATTGCATCTTGCATATCATTCGCATTGTATTTCATATGTTGTGCATTTTGCATTTCCAGTCCTTCAACAGAATCTTATGTCTTCGTTCCTTCCTCTCCAGTAAATCAAGCTGATTCCTCGACACCAGTACGCAACTAGAGCCAATACCAGACGAATGATGGAGCAGATTCAACAGGAGCAAGCCGCCTTCAGGGAAGAGTTGGATTCTATGAAAGGAAAGATCGACCAGATCCTCGAAGCCATCCTCGCGGCCAGAAGAGAGGAAGAACAACGTGAAGCCGCTGCCGTCGTCAACAACAATGGTCAAGGACAAAGGTCTACTGCCATCCCTTTGGTTCCAATTCCAAATTCTCATGGGATGCCGTTGAACTTCAACAACGCAGTCGAAGGAAACACTTCTCAGCCAATCCCAGCACCTGGGGTTACCGTTGGAGCTATCCCGCAGGCTCAGCCTACTATTGTGCAGATCCCAGCTCATCATATCGAAGATACTCTGATGGATCAGTATGACGATGTTCAGAATTATCATGCTGCTATCCCCATTGCCAGTCCTGTTGCTGCTCAGGATTCTGAAGCCATGAAGATGTGCCGAGATCTAGCCGAGAAACTCCGAGCCATGGAGGGGCACAATTCAAATTCTTTCAGTGCTTTGGAATTGTGCTTGGTGCCTGATGTTGTCATTCCTCCCAAGTTCAAGGTGCCCGAATTCTCGAAGTACAAGGGTCTCAGTTGCCCAAACATTCATCTGAAGATGTACTGTCGCAAGATGGCTGCCTACGCTAGAGACGAAAAGCTCATGATCCATTGCTTCCAAGACAGCTTGTCTGGGGCATCGCTCGAATGGTATATGCAGTTGGAGCGTAACAGTGTGCACACTTGGGCCGAGCTAGCCGATGCATTTGTCAAACAGTATAAGTACAACACCGATCTTGCTCCGAATCGTACTCAACTTCAGAGTATGACTCAGAAGGATGGCGAATCTTTCAAGGAGTACGCGCAACGATGGAGAGAGCTAGCCGCAAGGGTGCATCCACCTCTTGTTGACCGTGAACTGATTGACATCTTCATGGGTACTTTACAAGGCCAATACTACGAAAAGCTTATCGGTAGTGTCTCCGCTGGATTCTCTGACTTGGTGATCGTCGGTGAGAGAATTGAAGAAGGGCTGAAGAGTGGAAAGATCCCAGGAGGTCCTAACAGCCAGGCCAATGCCAAGAAGCCTTTCAACGGATACAAGAAGAAAGAGGGCGAGACAAATGCTATCTCTTTGCAGAAAGGGCAAGCTTCTCAACAAGCTCCCGCTCCTATGCCTTATTAGGTTCCTTACTACTAGTATCCGTATGTTGCTGCTGCGCAATATGCTCCAATGCCTTATCAGCCAACTGTTCAAGCAGTGCAAGCTCAGATGCCACAGCAACGGGCTCCTCAGCAACAAGCCTACAATCAGTAAGGATACCAATATCCTCCTCAGCAACAGCAAATGCAAGCTACTCAGCAACGACAAGGTACTCGACCATAGTGTCAGCAGAGAACGTGGAGGCCAGATAGAGTCTTTGATCGTCTACCAATGACATATGCTAAAATCTTTGCTCAGTTGATGGAGAAAAAAGTCGTTGTTCCAAAAGATTTGGCTCCTCCAACCGTCATTCCTGCCGATTATGATGCAAATGCTCATTGTGAGTTCCATAAGGGCGCTCCAGGTCATACGAGTGAGGACTGCAGAGCTTTCAAGCACATAATTCAAGACATGATCGACAGGGATGCTATCAACTTCAATGGAAAGTCTCCGAATATCATCAACGATCTGATGCCATCAGCCGGCTAGTGCCAACATCAAATCCAGTCAAGTCAAGTCCATTCTCTGAAGAAGGCCGTCATGCTGCCATTTAATATTACGCATTTCTTATATTTGTCTTTGTTTGTTTAAGTATTGTATGCTTTGAACAATTGCCATTCGTATTTGGTTTTTATTAATGTATCGTTTATGCATGTTTTGAATTAGTTATGTCGTATTCACTCATTTTTTCACTTATCACCAACACATTTTTGTTCACTTCACTCTATTCACTGTTGTTTAACATGATTTGAGGAAGGATGATGAGAACGAGATACCCATAATTGCAAACCGTATGCTTTCAGACAGAATCTCGTCAATGATGTACAGGCATTGTTTCAATTCCTCATACACCAGAGATATAAGGAGTTAATCCCTAGTAAACCACTTCGAGCCTAGAAGTAGCAGTTTCCTTTGGGTATTCAAATCTTTACACTCAACCTGGGGCAGGGTAGTGTTCAGTTAATCCAACTCCGCACTTGGATCAACAAAGCGAAATCCCAAAGACGGTGGTTCATCAAAGACCCATGCTATGGCAGTCACAACCTTCCCAAAAAATTTTTATAAAAAAAAATCAAAAAAATCCTGCTAAGTCAAACACCTCAGAGGGGACTTAGGCAAAATCAGGACAATCCCGATGGATCTGACAATCAAAATCAATCCATGCAAAAATTAGGGATCAAAAACAAAAGCAAAAGAGGACCCCGAAACCCTAAAAAAAAACAAAAAAAAAGGGATTCAGTGGCCACCCAGATCAAAGGGGCACTGACATCCATCAAAATAAAGTGACTGCTACGTCGAGCAAACCTTGAACCTTCAAGCTTACACCGTCAAGACAAGTGTAGAATTAACTAAACGTAGGACTGGAGATCATTAAGAAGAAGGGGTGGGTACAAATCATACTTTGAGTCTAACATCCTTTGTTTCATAACCATGAACCAGACCACGTTACAACCCTCAAAAGACCTAATTGAGGCGGGGTTTACTCTGAAAGCATATTGTCGCAAGGTTGCGTAACCTGACTCCTCACATGATTGTTAATCATCAGCATTGGTGTCATTTTCCTTGCAATATCTTTTACACCAATCAAAGTTAGCACAACGTTTGGGCTAACTATCCATTCGTCTCACTACCACGACAACTTCAATAAAATAATATTTTTTCAAAACTTGCGTCGACCTTTGCATTAATTATTACCATTTGTGAATGTACAATTTTAACTGCAAAACAGTGCTAGGTATCCAAAGATATTTCAGCAGGGGGAAATCAAGGAAGAATTTAACTTCCAGTGGCTGACACGAAGCAAGACTACCTTAGAACCCACAGGCTGGGGCAAATCATTCAACAGCTCGAGCAGGGGCATATCATTAACATATTCAGACTGGGGCAAGACCAAGTTACCCTAATCATCAGACAGAGCTGCAATTCTCTCTGAAGAAAATTCACAGTCACCCAAATATCCCGGACTTGGGACATCTAGAGCATCATCTTCTGCTTCAATCGTGACGTCTTTAACAAACTGCGTGTTGAGGCAGTCAATCCCTCCCACCACCCGAAGTCCAATTCGCATTGGCAACTACCAAAAGTCCACCACGCTGGCATCTCCACCTGCATTTCCAATCGCCTGTCTGCATCATATGTATCATAAGCATCACATTCAATATTATAAACATCTTGCATCGTATGCATACCAATCATATCATACTTCCCTAGCTCTTGCATCTCTGTGCGTCAGCATTTACATTTGCACTTCCACTCATATGGAATATCATTTATCATCCAGCATTCATATATGCAAGTCAAGGTCCAGGATCAATCTCGAAGATTTTCAAAACCATCATCAGCCCAGTCATGGGCATCCTCCGCAAGAATGTGGGTTTCTCCCATAAGTTTCAAGAAACTTCAAAGCAATCATCAGCCCAGTCAGGGGCAATCTTCTACAATTATAGGTCTCTCCCACGAAGGTCAAAGACATTCAAAGCAAGGTTCAGCCCAGTCAGGGGCATCCTTTTCGAGACCATGGGTACCTCCCATGACGTATTTCAATCTCATGATTGATCAGATCTTCAAATCAACATTCAGCCCAGTCAGGAGCATACCATTCAAGACCGTGGGCGTTCTCCACGAAGTTGTTAACCTTTTGTTGGGCAAATCCAAGAAGTTTAATGCAAGATCCAGCCCGAGCAGGGGCATCTTCAGCAAAACCGTGAGCGTACCTCATGAAGTTGTTCAGCCTTTTGTTGACCAAAACAAGACATCAAGACAAACTCAGCCTAGTCAGGGGCATCCTCTTCAAAATTCATGGGCGTAACCATGAAATCATTTCAGCAAAACCATGATCTCCAAACAAAGACGGTGGGCATACCCCGTTGACTCATTTCAATTCAATTTTCTTCTTGGGGGTTCCCCATTGAGTTGTACCCAGCAAGCGTGACCGTTGTCAATTGCCTTACTATCATCCTTTTAGTGATAGCCGAACTTCGTCGGTTCAACATAGCCTGCATCCTTTCGATGTTGGTAACCTTCAATTAGTGTTTTCCCTATCATCCTTTTGGTGGTAGTGGCCGGTGTGAGTTTCGCTCCGTCATCTTTTTGGTGGTGGGTCTGGCATTTCGTCGATGTCAGATTGTGCGATTGTGTTTGCCCTATCATCCTTTTGGTGGTAGTGGCTGGTGTGAGTTTCGCTCCGTCATCCTTTTGGTGGGGGGTCTGTCACTTGGATTGGTGTCAGATTATGCGATAGTGTTTGTCCTATCATCCTTTTGGTGGTAGTGGCTGGTTTGTGTTTCGCTCCGTCATCCTTTTGGTGGTGGGTCTGGCATTTCGTCGATGTCAGATTGTGCAATTGTGTTTGCCCTATCATCCTTTTGGTGGTAGTGGCTGGTGTGAGTTTCGCTCCGTCATCCTTTTGGTGGGGGGTCTTTCACTTGGATTGGTGTCAGATTGTGCGATAGTGTTCGTCCTATCATCCTTTTGGTGGCAGTGACTGGTGTGTGTTTCGCTCCATCATCCTTTTGGTGGTGGGTCTGGCATTTCGTCAATGTCAGATTGTGCGATTGTGTTTGCCCTATCATCCTTTTGGTGGTAGTGGCCAGTGTGAGTTTCGCTCTGTCATCCTTTTGGTGGGGGGTCTATCATAATCATTTATGATAGATTGTGCGATTTGTGTTGTGTTTCGCTTCGTCATCCTTTTGGTGGTGGGTCTGGCATTTCGTCGATGTCAGATTGTGCGATTGTGTTTGTCCTATCATCCTTTTGGTGGTAGTGACTGGTGTGTGTTTCGCTCCGTCATCCTTTTGGTGGTGGGTCTGGCATTTCATCGATGTCAGATTGCGCGATAGTGTTTGCCCTATCATCCTTTTGGTGGTAGTGGTTGGTTTGTGTTTGCCCTATCATCCTTTTGGTGGTAGTGGCCAGTGTGAGTTTCGCTCCGTCATCCTTTTGGTGGGGGGTCTGTCATAGTTATTAATGTCAGATTGTGCGATGGTGTTTGCTCTACCATCCTTTTGGTGGTAGTAGCCGTGTTCATTTCATTCCATCATCCTTTTGGTGATGATGACCTTTTGCCTATTATTTACAGTTTACTCAGAGGTTTACCTCATCCAGCATTTTCAACTCTCAAGCATCTCTCTTTCTTTCGGACAAATTCAGGGTTTTTTTTTTATATATCTAATTGACTTCTACCTCAGGAAAACGAACGCCGTAGCAGTTTTTTCCCCTAGGTTTAAGCCTATTAGATAGGGGCATCTGTCATACCCTAAAATTGTCCTACCTCTTTTCAAATATTTTTGCTTTGTTTTTTTAATTTTGTATATTTTTTTTATTGTATCATGTCAGTTAGACACGTGCCCACCCGTAATTGAGCATTTTTCATTTTTCCCCTTGTAACCAATTAAAGCGTGACACGTGGCCTAAAAGAGCATTTTTGTGATTTTTAATTCTTTTCTTAATTTCCTAAACCTTTTCCTTTTTAAAATATTATTAATAACAATATTTTATGCACATATATAGCTCTTTTATTTGTAAATATTATTTTTTGTTTTTTTAGTATGTTTTACATATATATTTGTTAATATCTTTTATTTTTATATTTAATATTTATATATTTAAATAGTTATTAATTTAGTTTAATTTAGTTATTATATTTGTTAATGTTTGTTAATAATAATTGAAAAGAAAATAAAAAAAAAGGATTGAAGGGAGGCCCATATGTAACGGCCCGTTAGGTTTTTTTAGATAGACCAAGCATGCTATTAAAAGAGAGGAATGGATTGAGTAAAGAAACCGGGAAAAACTACTGTTCATCCTCCTTCTTCAGAAAGGCCTCCACCTTCATTTCTGAACCCTAAAAAACCCCAAGCGCCGCCACCTTCCTCATCAAAACGGCCGCCGAATTCGTCTTCTCCCTCCCAAATCATCAAAACGGCCATCATCTTCTTCTTTCAATCGTCATTGCGCACCCTTCTTTCGGCAAACCCTTCCACCTCTAAAACCCCCAAATCCCTCACCCCTAATCGAATCGCCGCTCACCACCTTTTACCCCTTCAAAACACCATCGTTTTTTGTCTTCTTCTTCATTCCATCACCATCGCCTAAAGATCTTTCCATCACCATCCTCAATCACCCAAAAATGAACCCTTCATCATCGCCGTTAACCCTCCACATCTTCCGTTTTTCAGATAAGATGATCCACACTTCGTAAGCTGGACAACCAGATGTTTATAGCTGCTCAAAATGACGACCTTGTAGCAATAGTGCGCCTACGGGACTCAAAGGTTTCGGTACGACAAACGACATCTAATATCAGCTGCGACTTTGCAAGTCACCTTTTTCTTGTCGTTACGTAGCAGGAGTTTTGAAGCAACACGACTCTGCTACTTTCATTTTAGCGCACGCAACAACAACGCTTCCAAGTGACGAAAGACTCGGTGGTTTGGGAGCATGGACGGTGTTGATTTGAGGAGCTGAAAACAATGTCTTGCTGTTGAGATTAAAGCAAAGGGAAAGCTATTACTTCAACACCGTTCAAAACTCGCGCTCAGATTTCAGACCGCACCAAGCAAACAGAACCGATATTTAATCCCGTTTTTTTATAAAGATTATGTTGTTGTCTGGTTTGCGTGCAGGTTTGGATTTTTCCGATAGACACATCAACACCAGTCAGTAAGTTAGTATGTCATGATTATGCCAAGCTGAGGAAGATGCACGTTGAGGGGGTTAGACAGGGCATGACCGCAGAAATAACAATCTCCAAGTTTTCTCACATCTGAATTCCATCCGTATTGGTTTCGACATAATAGGGGTAAAACTCTTGAATTGAGGTTATTACTAATATGATTCTAGCCACATTCCTCTGGTTATGATGCAGCTCTTTACCTCATGCTGAACAAAATTATGAGTTGAGTTTTTATGCAATATCAGTTTCAGTAGTTACTTGTATGGTATTAAATATGGATGATAGTTATTATTGCTACATGTTATTGGTGAAAACAACTGCATTGTGTTGAAATATTTTGAAATATTCTGTTGTTATTATTCTATTTTGCTTGTGAAGTATGCTTGGTCCTGATGTGTATTCGTTAGATTTCGCTGTTGATGTATTCTTACAGGATGATATGGTTATCGGTTTCTATATTTTGTGTACACCCAACTACTGCTACTGCTACCACATGAGTATTGGGTCGAAATCAGGATTTTATTTTCATTATCGATTGTGGTGTAAGTTGTATGACTGGTTGTTTGCATTACTACTGCAATTTGATCTCGAATATTTTATCGCCATAAAAGATTGGATTTACATTTGGCTGTTATGAATCACCGGTGGTTTGTACGGTTTAATTTCAAGAATGATAAAGTAGTTTTAGGATAGGTGATTTGATATTATTATATTTCTTGGATTAATGTATGTGCCAATATCACCGGTTTGAAATTGGAAACTTCGCAGGCTATCGTGTTGCTTCACGGACGGAAATCTCAAGATTTCAATACTTTGTTTTTTCATAGATATTATTAATTATGACCAGTAGGAATTGAAGGGATTAAGATCATGTGTTTTTTTAATAGCCAAGAGCAAAGGTTTAGAGTCATTTTAAATTTCTCTTTTCTTTTCAAAATTTGAGTAATCAATTTCAAATATGATTAATTATTATTTTTTATATCCTAATTCAATTTATTTTCAGCATACAAATTATTTTCTTAATCAATTACGGAAAAACGAACTTTTAAGATCTAGCATCTTTTAAGTTCTTGAATAATTACTATTGGGGCGTACGCCTTAGGTAGTAACATTCGACTTTTCATTATAAAATACGCCCTTTAATTATTTAGACAAGAAAATGTCATTGGAGTCTAGCATTCCACGTGATACTTTTGTTGTTCATTAAAACAATATTTTATAAATTAAATCAAAATCATTCTTCTTTTTTTTTTAAGTATTTTATTTAATAAGGCAATTTCAAAAGAGATTCTATTTTAAAGAAAAAAAACTTTGGAGCAAATAATATTTCATTAAACATTTCCAAATACCAATAATTATCCTTTTTTAAATCAAAAATTGCTTTATATTCGATTTAATAGATAGTTATTTTAAGACAATCCTAAATTATTTTCTAAATAAAACTTCAAATTATTTTCAAAATTGACATCATTTTTTCTGTTTCCATTCCAATAGTTTTTTTTAATACAAATTACTTTCTCAGATAAATCATCCTCAAAACTAATATTTTCTTTTTCTAATCTTCATCTAACTTCTTTTTAAATATTAATTTATTTTTAAACCAAATTACGAGAAAATTAAACTCTTGAAGTCTAGCACTTCTTGAGTTTTCGAATGAATATTATTGAGGTGTACACCTTAAATAATGTATTGTTCAAACTTTTCGCTCTTTAAACATTCTCTTATTTGGACGAAAATATCGTAAGAATCCAGCAATTATGTGCGATATTTTCGTTGTTCATCCAAACATTTCCCGAATTGAAAAAAGTGTTGTTAGGATCTAGCATCCAAATGATACCCCGATTAATTAGTTGTGAGGCCTACGTCTCATTTTCCAAATAATCGTCATTTCTCCTATACTCTTCAAATTCAATCTTTTAATCTCACCTCTCGTACCACAATTCTTTTTCATACCTTCGATTCAATTCTTCAAAATATCTTTCTCGATCGAAAGAAGAAGGTTCTTGGAATCTAGCATTCTTTGAATTTTCGAGTGAATAGTTCTCGAGGCACGCCCTTTGAGTTGTTATTCATTCAACCTTTCAACTTTGCCAAACTCAATCATTTTCCAAACGTTCTCCTAAGTCGAATGCTCGTACGCATTCGCAATCCACATTTTGTACACACATTCACAATTTCTCGTGGTTTCGATATTAGAGGCACCCTCAGGGACTAATATCGTTTCTCATAATCTTGACCCTTGACACGTCGTCAAGTCGGTTTCATTGTCAACCAAATCCTCGACACGTTGTCGAGCCATTTTCAAACCAACTTCCTTTGGCCTCGCATGCCATTTTTCGATTCGATCTTCTCACAAACGTTTTTAAAACTTATGAAAGAGGGATATTCTCAGAATCTAGCATTCTTTGAATATTCGAATGAGTAACTCTCGAGGCGCGCCCTTGAGTTTGTTATTAGTTCATTCTTTCAATTTCAAAACATCCAACTCTTTATCTTCAACTTATTCAGTCAATTCCAGAAAGAACTGAGTTCTTGGAATCTCGCATTCCTTGAATTCTTGAGTGACAAGTTCTTGAGGCGCGCTCTTGGGTTGCTTGTCAGTCACTCTTTCGTCTCTTTCTCAAACTTCCAACCTGTTCAACCTCATCTTTCGTGGTTGTTACGACGAACTACGACTGCTCTGATTCTTCATTCTCGTCCGAATGTAAGATACGTAGGCACAAGATTGCGATGATCTTGGCGAGCACACTTCTATCCATTTTCCGTTTCCCCCCATCCTTTCCCGTAGTCGAACTACGACGCTCTGATTTCTCATTCTCGTTCGAATGAGCATACATAGGCACAAGGGCCCGAATCCTTGGCGATCACCCTATCCTCTAACCACCCATCTCTCCTTTGCGTCTTTAATCTTTTCCCCTACCAATTCGCCTTAGCAACGAGAAGAAAAAAAGTAAACCTAAACAACACTCCCCACAATTACCTTAAGAGGTTCCCGTTGAGTACAACGGACGTGAGGGGTGCTAATACCTTCCCCTCGCGTAACCGACTCCCGAACCCGGAACTTGGTTGCGACAACCCTGTTCCTATCCCTTCCGCTTTAAGAGGTTTTCTCGATATTTTCCTCTCCCGTTTATTCGGGATAAATAAAGTTCGGTGGCGACTCTGTCGAACCGCATTTCCGCGCCTTTCGTGCGAGGGTCGTTTTCTCCGAAATGTCTCTGTGATTTTTCGAGGTGCGACATATGGTAAACCAAAACGAAATGTTTAGCGTGTTCCATCCTTTACTTAAAATCCTATATCTCTACCTCATCAAAATGGGACGAGGCATCGGGACCTCAGTGCAATCTTCCTCTCCATCATCTTCTTACAAGAGATCCTCGAAAGAGTAAAATGAAGAAGCTCTCTCAGCAAGAGAGATCCCTTATACCCTTCCTGAATTAGAATCATCGTGCAAAAAGATAATTTTGGGCCCATCCGATTGCAATCAATGGGAGTTAAATGAGAATCAGTGTATACCATTGTTCTTACAACATAAGAAATTCCGGTCTCATAATAACTCATTATATGAATATGGCTCTCAGTCATCTTGATAAGAAAAAAATTCTAAAGGTAGAAGCTTGAGTTGAGAAAGATACCTAGTAACACCCAAAATTTATTAGATATTTATTAAATTTATTTAAATAGGAATATTCATATTTTTGGTGATTTGCGGTGGTTGATATGAAGTATTGAGAATTATGGATTTTGGGTTATTTATTTAAATAATAGTATATAATATGAATATATTGGTATTATTAATTTAAATAAATATAAGTGAATTAAGGGCAAAGTGGATATTTGATGAGGAGTTAGTGAGGGTGAAGTTGGAAAGCCCAATTTTAAGGCCCAGAGTTAGGTTTAACAAAAAGGAATTTTGATGGAATTAAGATTCATTCTTGTTAGACCGTAAAAAAGGAACAAATAGAGGCCAGAACTCTGAGGAAGAGGATTGAGGCAAGGCTTCGCGAGGTTTCTAAGAACCAAGGAGAAAGGCTTAGAGTCAACAATTAAGGTATGAAGAGTATTGCCTTCATTGTTTTCAATATGTGATTCAATGTGTTTAAAGCCGATTTAAGGGTTTAGGGATTTTGAGTACTGATTTATTGTTGCCCTTCTGGTGAGTTTAATGAGTTTGAGGGATTTGAACTGATGGTTTGATAGGTTTGAGACTGATTTGGGAGTAAGGGAAATTAGGCCTTTGTGGCCAAAAATCTTTTGTTGAGGTTTTAACCGTATAAGGTAAATGATTAGGATAACTCTGGTGAATGTGTGGTAATTATAGGTATTTATGGGAATTGGAGGCATGGATATGATACGGGATTGGCCTAATAAGTTGTAGATTTTGTGTCTTTATCGCCGTAATACCTTAGGAATGATTTAAGGATGTTTTTAGGGCATTGGGGAAGGAAATCATAGAGGTTTTTGGGCTGGTTTTGGTGCCGGTGCATAACAGCAATTTGCTGTAATCGCGAGTTCGCACACCAAAGAATTCTTCGCACGACGAACATTCGCCCCAGACTCGCACAACGAACTTGCTAGCAAACATAACAGAGTTTCGTGAATTCTGATCTTGTGCAGTGATGTCTTGATGTTTTGATGTTGTGATTTCTTTGATGAATTACCATGAGTATAACTATGATTCTTCTGAGATTAATACATGATTGTATGATGATTCCTATGAGTAATGATGATGAGTTATAATGTTGATTTCATGAGTTTTGATGATTCTATGATGACATGATTATTATGATGATTTTGATGAATGATGATGCACCTAATGAGTTTATTATGAGGATTATACATGTGCATCATGCATTCATATGCATTATGGACTTCGGTCTAGGACCTTGATTCTTGTGGCTTCAGTCCCATTCTGCGAATGTGAGGTATTTTGTTGTGCTCCGGTTCTCGTGTAGAATCGATCCTAATGTTGTGGATCTATGAAGGGTTGATGGTCCAGTGTCCATCAAATTTTGTTGATTGGTACCACATGCATGAGTCTTGTTGCATTTGTATTTATGTGACAATTTGGTGTAATTCATGATATTGTGCCTTTTTTATGTTTCCTTGATGATTATGATGATGTTGAATACGAAAATGACGCTATTTTATATATTGATTCCTATATTGATTATTATGAATCGTTTTACTCACCCTATCTGTTTGAATGTTACCTCTACATGGGTAACGTGCAGATGGCCAGGTTTAGTCGTGGATGCCGTCGAGGACTTTTTGGAGTTTTTGACATTTTGGTTGACTTAGAGGGTCTTGCTCTAATAGTGTAACCTCGGGTTGGGGGTCCTTGAGTCAAACTATATTTTATTGAGTTTTTGTTATGTTGATTTCCTAGCGGCGAAAAGAAAACTTTGGATTTTGCCTTTTTGAGTTCCGCTGCCTTTTGAGAAATTTTTGAGTAATTTTGGGAAAACTCGTTGCTTACAGAGCATTGACTTTTATTTGAGTTATTGAGAAATGTACGCTCTTTGAGGTGATTTTTATTGTGCTTAATATTTTACTCTGATAAATGTGATTGATTTGCCATTATATTTGTGGGGTAGAAAAAGGTGTTACATACCTGATTATGCGAGGTTAATGAAGTAAAGTAATGGAGAAAGGTTAAAGTTATGATCAAAGAACTACAATGGCTCTAATAAATGCTCTTAGGAAGTAAGGGAGGGAGAAGTTTGATAATAAGAGTGACTATGAATGAACATGAATGCCAAGGATTGTGAAATTTTCCTCAGTGTTCAATTGCCCTTATTTATAGGCGAAGATTACTAAATGATCCAGATCAGCGGTGGAAAGGAGTTAGGGAACAAAAAATTGGAGTTCTCCTTGGAAATTCAATAAAACTCAAGTTTGCGCTATAAAAAGCGTCATGCTCTAGCAAGTAACCTTAGCCCACATATCAAAAGGAAGCAACAAAACATTTCAATGACGAAAATGAATTTAATGTGATTGTTCCCCACTACATTTTCAACTGACTCCAAGTGTTTCTCTTCTAGTTTGCAATTGAAAACATCCTTGAAGGCCGACATCATCCACTAAAGGCTTCCCCGACTCTCTAAATACCTGAAAAGCCTTGGGGAAAAATTTCTCAGTCGACCAAAGGCCCAAATGGTTGAGGCTAAAATAAACTCAAATCCACTCTTCTTGACCCAAGGCATAAAATTCTTTTCAAGCAGAAAGCAAGTTACACTTTTCATCTCCACCTTTCACTAAACTTATCTTGAATCTTGATCTGACTTGGATATTGGAGTACTAATCTTGCAGGTCCATTCTCGTGCCACCGTATTGCAGATGAGCACCCCCGGTTCAAAATCCCTCACCACATACTTCAACTATTTATGGTTCCAGCACATAATATATATATATATATATATATATATATATATATATATATATATATATATATATATATATATATATATATATATATATATATATATATATATATATATATATATATATATATATATATATATATATATATATATATATATATATATATATATATATATATATATATATATATATATATATATATATATATATATATATATATATATATATATATATATATATATATATATATATATATATATATATATATATATATATATATATATATATATATATATATATATATATATGTTGTAGTGTTATATTTACGGAAGACCTAAGCCAGGGCGCCCTCGCATAGGAACCTTTTCGATCAGCCGATGTCTCGAAGGCCCGTCTAAAAATATCCCTAACGTGTGAGTTTCCATTAACTATTGAAATGTAAATGGTCTATGACTCCTCCTGATAGGAAGGAAGCGGTTGAAGCCATTAAGGGTGACTCGAACCATATGCTCTAGAGGCCTCCATAAATACATCACTCCTTAAGGGGAGGAGGATAAACCATAATTCATACACATTCTATGAAACTTAAAGTGCATAATAATAATTATAGTCTTTACCCACAACTGCATTTAACTACACAATTGCTACCATTCATCATTGATCATTAGTAGAACATCTCAGCTCACGTGAGCAATTCTTCTAAACTATCTTAAAACCCCATCGTACAGGGCTTCTTGCCGTCTTGGGCAAGCCCTAACCACCATATCATGTTATAAACCTAATAAGCCCTCTGAGTCTCCCTGCCCTTGCAGGGGACATGCACAAATGTACTTTTTGATCAGTATAGTGTTGCCCACTATGGGGCCCCGATAAAACTAATATGGGCTACATTCAATTTTATCACCATCACCGTTTTTGCTGTTACCATTCACTCCTATGTTTAACCATCTTCATCTATGGTTAATAGGAGAGCTTCATCCCATGTGACGGAAGGCACCAACAATAGTTGCGATGGAGACGCCTCGGTGTAGAGGCGTGCCTTCATGTACCAATTACACCGCCATAACCATATGTTGAAAGAAGATGTCCAACACATCAGACATTGCCAATATGATTCTAAACCCGTAGAGGAAATGTAATTGTTAGACCCTTAACCACTCTCATACGAGATATGCGGTGCACCTGTCCCAAAGGGTTTCAAACCTCCCTCCCTGACCAAGTTTGATGGGTGTAGCGATCCCTACATGCACGTTGACTCCATCAACAGGCAGATGGCCATTATAGGAGTGCCCAAATCCCTAAAATGCAAGCTGCTATCTGACACTTTGCAAGTTGTAGATGACCATTATAGGAGCACCCAAATCCCTAAAATGTCACGACGCAAAAAATACCCTGATGTAAAGAACACTCGAAATACAATAGAGTCTCCACCAAAGTGTATTTATTCCAAAAAGAAATGAAAATATCTATAAAACCCTTAAAGAAACAGAAAATGCCGTCATAACCAAATTCAGGTCCGGGAGTCGATTATGTGAGTAGATGGTATTAGCACCCCTCCCATCAGTTGTACACAATGGAAACCATCTAGTTAGTTTTATGTTACATCAAACATCAGAAATAAACATAAACATAAACATGAACAATATAAATCAAACATCATAGATTCAACATTCTATCATGTCAAACATCACATATTTAACATTTTATCATATCAACATCACAGTTTCCTTCATTTTAAGATTAAACATTCTAACTTTCACCTTATCATAAGGCATCCACATATATCAATTCAACATTCACCTTATCACAAGGTGTCAACATAATATATCATCAATTCAATAGCTACAATTAACAGGATATAAAAGAAAACCAAGTTATATTAATCTCTTTAGAAAGGTTTTGCTCAAACCTTCACTGGCCTGAAACATAGTCAAAGAGAAAAAAGAAAGGGAAGGAGGAATGAGGAAGGAGGGTAAGGAGCCCTCACTATCCATCTACTTAAACACTCATGCATAAATAGTTCCCTTCCCCCTAACCTCGAATTCAAAGAAACTTGAAGCTTTGACTTTCATATTCCCTTCTCCTACTATTTTTATCTTAGGGTTTGCATTTTTATCCCTTGTCTCTTTCACAACTTTTTTATGTCCTGACAAACTCTCCCTATTTTTCTTTCTTCAATAAATAAAACCTAATTCTCATTTATTTTAGTTAATTTCTAAAAATGCCCCTCAAGTCTCTATAACTCCAGCAACCTCCCTAATTTCCTTAAAAGTCTATTTTATTGCCCAAAATATAATAGTCTCATATTTTCTCTATTAATTAAATAATTAAAAATTGGATTAAATCTAGTTTACTGCTAAACCACCAATCCTCATCTATACACTAATTTTAACCAAAATCCTCCAATTTAAATTATTAAACCAAAAACACTCCCAAAACTATATATAAAAATAACTATAAAAAATTGGGGTGTTACAACTCTCCCCCATTTAAAGAATTTTCACCTTAAAAAATTACCTAAAGATGGGTGGAAATGGGTGGAAATGATGGTATCCTTTTGCTGTTATCCCAACTCTTGGTTGGTATCCCCAGTTTGTTATTACAACTCTTGGTTGGTGCCCTTTGGGTGTTTCATCCCAACGTTTGGTTGGTAATCTTTATTTCCGGTAATCTTAACTCTTGGTTAGTAACCTACATTTCAACTCTTGGTTGGTATCTTTTGGCTCTATCCCAACTTTTGGTTGGTATTCGGTGCTTTCGTTTCAACTTTTGGTTAATAAATCGTTGTTCGCTTTAGATTGTTATCATCATCGTATTGCATCCCAACTTTTGGTTGGTATTCGCTGTTTTGCATCCCCGCAAGTTGCAAATTTCTGGATTCTTTTGGTATTCAATCATCTTTTACCTTGAACATTTGAAAGCGGTTGCTTTTCATCCCTTCAGGTCCAAGTTGTTTGAATAGGGGCAGCTGTAGCACCCCAAAAATTTCTCATCTTCTCTTGTGTTCTTGGTTTATGTTTCTCTTCATCTTCATATTCATGTTTGCGTAGCATTTTTTCTTGGCAGGGGATCAAGGTATCATGGTTTGTTTCTCAGGCAAGAAGGTTGTGTTTCTTCAAGTTCAAGCAAGGTGTTCTCCATGACTTTGTGGTATTCTCAACCCTAGAAGTTCCTCATCATCAAGTGTGGTCCAAGGCAACATCATCCTAACATCATATGTGTTTCATCATGGCTTATTATGCAAGAAATCATTAAGAGATTCAAGTTTGGTGCAAGGTGTTTGACCTAATACAACAATTTGTGGATGTTATGATAAAATGATCATAACTCCTTCAATTTTCAACATATTGAGGTGGTTCTTTTTCTAATTAACTCTTCTCATAATCCCTAACAAGTTCTCTTTGCAAGGAAAGATCAAATTATGCTTGGAAGATCATCAAAAGTTTCAAGACATTATAGGTCATTTTGAGTTTTGGAAGGATTTCTAGGTCAACTTCAAAAGAGCATAACTTGGTCAATTTTTATCATTTAGAGCCCATTCTTTTTCTAGAATAAACTTGAAGATGTCCTCTACAAATTTGTTTCAACATAGAAGAGCTAAAAACCCATGGAAGGTCTTAGTTTTCATGAGAATATTATAGGTCTCTTTTTGGTCCCTAAAAGACTTGAAATTTTTCTAAGTGTTTTATGACTTTCACTTCTCTCATGGAGGCTACTTTGAAGGACCACATCTCTCAACTCAATCTGCCAAATCAATACTTTCTTTTGACATTACAAATATTGCATCTCCCTCTAGCCAATGCAAGAAGAATCATCTCAAAAAGCCTCCTACATTGTGAGCATCATGGTTGCAAAATTTGAATTTCAAAGCTGAGATTTTTCTCTAAGTCAGAATTGGAATTGTTTGAATCGGTCTCTAATCACGAAATTAAGCCACAAATTCAATCTAAAAGTTATTAACCATCTTGCCTGGGTTGATTAGAGCCTTGAAACGCAAGTTTTGAGTGAGTTTTGACAGATTTCAAGTCACACTTTGAGCATGCTACAGATGTGCATGATTTCTATCCAAATTGCCTCATTCACCCTCCATTTTGATTCAGATAGCTTCTCCTATAAATAGGGATCATTTCCACCCATTTCCAAAAGTTTTTGATAGCCAAAACCACTATGCCAAGATCCACACCTTAAACACTCAAATTCTCCACTCAGTTAGCTTCATTAACATTCAGTGAAGCTAACCAGCTCAAGAACTTGAAGAATCGTGGCATGAATCAAATTAGGGAACTCCATTTTCAGAGCTTCAAGGTTGAGCTTCAATAGGTATAATTCTCAAGCATTTTGATTCAAATTTATTGCTAAGATGTAGCCCTTGACATGTTGATACTGTTTGTATAGTTAGTTTTTGGTTGTAGTTGAGTTTTGTTGCTGAATTTTCAAATTTGTGTTTGAATCTTGTTCTGATTTTTTTCAAATCGAGTGAGCTATGATTTAAAGAAATTTGGCGCGATGATATGGTTGAGATCGTCTTGAAAATACGCATCAAATGAAACCACTATGAGCTCCATTGGTTATGGTTTGAAGGATCCACGTTTTTTTTGTTGCAAATTCTCTTGAGTTTCAAGTGGCTGGAGGTTGAAGATGATGATCTCACCGTCCATCATGCCACTTGTTTTAATCTCATTGCTTTTGACTTTGTTTGGATCTGTGTGGAAGAGCTGACTAGTGTCCATTGTGGATGCGTGCTCTCTGATCCTTGGATCAACCACGTCATTTAATGAGGCTAGATCCAACGCGATGAGTTTTTTCTATTTTATTTTCTTTTTCTAAATTGTTTTTAATTCCTTTTTATTTTCAGAAATTCATATTAAATTCATTTTTTATTAGAAAAATATCAACATATTTTCTAAAATTCTCTTTTATTTTTCTCTTTCTGATTTATATATTTGTGCATTTTTATTTTTCATTTTTATATTTTTCATGATTTTTATTTGTTTTGCATGATTGTAATTGTTTTAAAAATACTTTTGAGCCATTTAAAATTATGAAATTATTTTCATATGATCCTATGATGGTTTTGAACCTATGGTAATTTTCTTTGCATGATAACAATTAGGATAGTCCATGTCATCTCAACTCTAGGTCGATCATCTGTATGATAACATTAGGTAGATTTCCCTTTTATCTCAACCTTATGACCATTTTACATGATAACATTAGGGTTTTTAGTTTCCCATTAGTGTTCCTCTGTGCCTTCTCTTCTCATCTCAAACTTCTCTAAGACACTTAATAAAGAACGATAACCGTTGTACGCTACGAGCCTTAAATACATGGGAAATGATGAGTGGAGGGTTTCTCCTCATTTGTCTCGAGTGTTTAGTGTATTCCCTTTGCACGATATGCGACGCATTCTCTCCTATGTCATAGTCTTTAGTGCAACGTGAGTCTCAAACTAACTCAATCCACTTCACTAAGACTCATAAACCAAATTCAAACCTTTTTATCCTTCGGGATTGTTCTTCAAATCATTTTCAGAAAATAGTATGTTGTTTTTCCGTTCTACCGCAAAAAGGCATCGTCCATAACTGCTTGTACGGGAACTTAACGTCACTCATAAAAAACACTTAACCACCATGTGGTTTTGTTGCCCGAACTACGTTTTCTCTGATTTCTCATACCAGATGAGGATACGTAGGCACAAGACGACGATGTCTTGGTGAGCAACCTTCCCCCCCATCACCCGTAGTTTCCCGAACTACATTGACTTTGACTTTCCCGTTGCACTAGGGAATACGTAGGCATAAGGCAACGATGTCCTATCGAGTCTCTTCCTTTTCTTTCCCTGGTTTAGCAGTAGCTTTTAGATAACTTACCCCTTTTATAGACAACAAGCGTGGATCCCGTTGAGTACAGCGAACGTGAGGGGTGCTCATACCTTCCCCTTACGTAACCGACTCTCGAGCCCAAGATTTGGTTGCGATTACCTTGTCTTCTCCCGTTCTTTTAGGTTTTCTTTGATCATTTCCTTTCCCTCTCTTTGGGATAAATAAAATTCAGTGGCGACTCTTCTGTTTGTTTTCTACCGGCCTTTTTCGCAGTTGTGACACTTTGCTTTCCCTCCTGACTTCGACTCACCTATATACCAAGCCAAAGACAGGGATGAAGATTTTGAGATCCCTGATGAACTGACAAAGATGGCATATTATGAGTACACAGACCTTCAACCTCACAAAGAGCAGGTGGATGTTATTAATCTTGGCACCGAAGAAGACAGGAAAGAGGTCAAGATTGGGGCAACACTAGGGGAAAAAGTCAAGCAGCGACTGGTGAAGCTTTTAGAAAAGTATGTTGATGTATTTGCTTGGTCATATCAAGATATTTCGGGTTTGGACACCGACATAGTGGTTCACAAGTTACCACTCCGACCAGAATATACACCCATTAAATAGAAGCTTCGAAGAACTAGGCCTGACATGGCTCTCAAGATCCGGGATGAGGTGAAAAAGCAAATTGATGTAGGTTTCTTGGTAATATCCAGAATGGGTGCCCAATATCGTACCCGTACCGAAGAAAGATGGGAAAGTCATAACGTGTGTGGATTATAGGGATCTGAACAAGGCCATTCTGAAGGATGATTTCCCTTTGCCGCATATTGATACTTTGGTAGATAATACGGCTCGTTTTGCGGTTTTCTCATTTATGGATAATTTTTTCGATTATAACCAAATCAAGATGGATCCGGATGATATGGAAAAGACTACTTTCATCACTCCTTGGGGGACTTATTGTTATAAAGTCATGCCTTTTGGTTTGAGGAATGTTGGTGCCACTTATCAAAGAGCCATGGTGACATTATTTCATGATATGATGCACAAGGAGATAGAAGTGTATGTAAATGACATGATCGCCAAATCTCAGAGTGAAGAAGACCATTTGGATCATCTTTTGAACTTGTTTAAGAGACTTAGGAAGTATCAGTTGAGACTGAATCCTACTAAGTGTACCTTTGGAGTGGGATTTAGGAAGTTACTCGGTTTCATTGTCAATCAACGAAGGATTGAGGTAGATCCAGATAAGGTTCGAGCTATTCAAGAGATCCCGACTCCGTAGACTGAGAACCAAGTTAGAGGTTTCCTTGGAAGATTGAATTATATGTCCAGATTTATTTCCAATATAACTCCCACCTGTGAGCCAATTTTCAAGCTGTTGCACAAAAATCATCCGGTTTTTTGCAATTCGGATTGTCAGTAATATTTTGATAAGATTAAGGGTTACCTTCAAGAACCTCCGATCTTAATTCCTCTTGTTCCTAGAAAGCCTCTTTTCATGTATCTAACTATACTCGAAGGATCAATGGGATGTGTGTTGGGTCAACAAGACGAGTCTGGACGAAAAGAAAACTCCATCTACTATTTGAGCAAGAAACTCACTGATTGTGAAAGCCGATATTCACTTTTAGAGAAAACTTATTGTGATTTGGCACGGGCTTCCAGGCGTTTGAGGCAATATATGATCTGTCATACTACTTAATTGATTTTAAAAAATGGATCCGATAAAGTATATCTTTGAGAAGCCCGCTCAGTCAGGGAGACTCGTTCGTTGGCATATGTTGTTATCATAATATGACATCCAATATGTTGCTCAGAAGTCTATCAAGGGTAGCATCTTGTCAGATTACCTTGTAGACCAACCGTTAGAAGACTATGAATCGCTGAAGTTTGACTTTCTCGATGAAGATATCATGTTGATAAAGAAGGATTATGAAGAGCCAGGTTCAGATGAGGGTCTCGAGCCTGGTTCCCGTTGGAAGATGATGTTCGATGGTTCCTCTAACTACAATGGGCATGGTATAGGTACCATTTTGATGAACCCAGATGGTGGTTACACTTCATTTACAGCCAGACTATGTTTCGAGTGTACCAACAACATCGCCGAGTACGAAGCTTTCATTCTAGGCCTTGAGGCAACAATTGACCTTCGAATCAAAATTCTTGAAGTGAGTGGTGACTCAGCCTTGGACACTAATTCATCCTTGTTGCCATTGATTACTTCACGAAGTGGGTTGAAGCTGCAACTTATGCCAACGTAACCAAGCAAGTGGTTGCCCGTTTTATCAAGAGGGAGATTATCTGTCGGTATGATGGTTCATTTGTTGTAAAAAATTCTTTTCAAGAGGCTCGTTAATTCTCACAACAATGGATGGAGAGCAACTTACACACCTGGTGAATTCTAATGTCGTACGAAAATATTATGCCTAAAGAACCTGATAAGTCGAAAACCTGAAAGGGCGACTTATGAAAAAAAATGGGTATCCCGCTGGATCATAACCTACGAAGGAGATCCAGGCAAAATTTAGGGATAAAATGAGAAAAGAGGGCTCTCTAAGTCAAAAACCTAAAAGGGCGGCTTAGGCAAAAAAGAGCGTTCCGGTGGATTGAAAACCCGAAAGGGTGATCTAGGCAAAAGTTAGGGACAAAAGCTTTTCACTGCATCAGATGGTTGTCACCTCTACAGAAGAGCACACAAAAGTTCATTTCAACCGCTCTTGTCAGAAGCAAGGTTTTTTTTTTTGGAAAACTCTTAGTCATTAAGGGTAGATTGTCATTGGATTCGATGTAACTTTTCCCTGTTGCCGTTTTCAAATTGTAAATGTTCCATGAAGCTATGTTATTGACAAGCTACCATTCTTGAATAAAAACAGATTTTTAGGCTATTCTATTGTTTGCAATTTACTGTCTTCCTTATTTTCCTTTGTTATGCAAAGCATCGTTTTTTATTAATAATGATTTTTTTGAAAGCAAAAGGTTCTGTTAAAAAAAATGGTTTTTAAAACCTAATAAATAAAATTGCTTTGGTTCCTAGAAAGATTTAGTGGAAATCATATCCCCAAGAAAGTCTAAGGTAGCAAAGTTTTGGTATGCTATTTCAATGTTCCCCCGTTGAAGAATAAGGTGGCTTCAGTTTTTGGCTTGTTCATTTGGTTGTGTGGTTACCAAGGTTGAGAACATTCTCTCCAGTACCTTCTACCAGATATATTTTATAGCAAGAAGACTGATCCTCTGTGGCATCATTCAGGGTTTCCACAGAAGTTACACTGCTATTTCCATCAAGTTTGCTCAACTTCATGTTTTCGCAAGTGGAGTAGGTTTATTTCCCAGCGAGCTTTTAAGCACCTTTATCCCTGGATTTCAGTGTGATATTTTGTTTCTCTAACAAAGTAGATATGTTTATCGATCTTCCTCTTTAAGTTTCCGAGTTCTTTATCTCTTGTTGGGGTTAACTCTTGCATCATTTGCATCATGACGCTGTCGCTACTGCGAAAATAAGGTGTCGGCAAAACAGAAGAGTCGCCACCTTTCGTTATTTATCCCACAGAAAGGGAAAGGAAACGATCAGAAAAACCTGACTAAAAGGTATAAGACAAGGTCATCGCAACCATGTCTGGGTTCGGGAGTCGGTTATGCAAGGGGAAGGTATTAACACCCCTCACGTCCGTTGTACTCAACGGGATCCACGCTTGTTGTGTTTATCTAACAGGTTGGTTTAACTATTTACCTATCAAGGCTAGTCTGAAAAGAAAATATAAATGACTCGGCAAAGCATCACGCATCGTGCCTACGTATTCTCGTTAGAGAACGAGAAATCAGAGTCAACGTAGTTCGGCTAACTACGGGTAACAGATGGGGGAAGGTGGCTCGCCAATACGTCAGTATTGTGCCTACGTACTCTCAACAGATATGAGAGATCAGAGCTTACGTAGTTCGGGATACTACAGATTACAAGTTTAGATTCATCTATTTTCCGAGTAGGGTTAACAAATAGTTCCAGCAATTTGGTGTATGCAGCTTGCTCGTCAGAGACTCATGCGTTACCGTTTGCGGTAGGACTGAGAGTTAACAACACTCTTTTCATCAGAAAAGTTTTCCTCGAATTATGGGCCAACGGGGCAAAAAGGATTGAAGTTTGTTTTATGTCTTTTACGGAAGAAGTGTTTTTTATGGACGTCTGTAGTTTGTATAACTCTAGAGACTATGACCTAGGAACGAATGCGTCGCATATCGTCCAAAGGACGTATACTAAACACTCTAGACGATTGAGAGGAGACCGCTCAGTTATCACTTCCCAAGTGGCTTAAGGCTCGTAACGCGCTTGTACCAACTTGCCTTTATTACGTATTTTACTGTTGTTTTAGAGATGAGAAGAGAACGAACTCTACAGGGAAACTGTCAAGCCCTAATGTTGTCATGCCAAGGATTCATCCTATGGTTGAGTTTGAAACAGGAAACTCCTAGATGTTATCATGCATAGGTTTCAACCTACAGTTCTATCATCACTTCCTTATCAAAGGAAGTGAGACTCCTAGGGGATCATGTCAATGGGATATAGAAAAACAACTGGAAAAATCATTAAAGCAGATAAAATAGGAGAGAAAGTAGTAAAGATGCACATGCAATGCAACAATACAAGCAGAGGGAGACTCACTCAACCTCTAAGCAATCAAGCAAACAAAACAATCAAAACAGACAAGCAAAGGGAGCCCAGCTCAACCTTTCAATGCAAACACATCAGACAAAAAGAAAAACAACACACAAGCAAGGGGAGGATCACCTCAACCCTTAATGCAAGCAAGCAGAGGGAGACCCACTCAACCTCTCAATGCAGTCATGCTCCTAGCCTAAAATATTCTTTATATGAACCTATTCTAATGCATCAAGCAATGTCAAACAAGGAAGAGAAATGAAACCAAAATGAGCAACAGGGAAGTCATCCCAGGCTACATCAGGTTGGATGTGTGTCAACACAAGAGTCCATCATGGGCTCAACCTCTTGAGTAATGTACGGAATCCAACCAAGGGAAGGATTAGGCTCTCCCAAGAGGGATCCTATGTCAATAAGACAGAAAAGACTGGGTATTAGTCCTAGATGTCAATCTAAGGTATCTGGTTAAAGTGTATCAACACAGAATGTCCATCTCAGACTCGACCTATTGAGGAATGCACATAATCCAACCAAGGGAAGGATTAGGCTCTCCCAAGAGGGATCCTAAGAAAGGGACTTAGAGAGGGATGGCAGTATATAAACCAAGGGAATATACCATGCCATGAATGTCAATCCAAGGCTCAACCTCCTGAGGAATGCACAGAATCCAACCAAGGGAAGGATTAGGCTCTCCCAAGAGGACTCCTCATCAAGACTTGAAAGAGAAATATAGTGCAAACCAAAGGAATGTACTATACCGGTGAATGTCAATTCAAGGCTCAACCTCCTGAGGAATGCACAGAATCCAACCAAGGGAAGGATTAGACTCTCCCAAGAGGGCTCCTCTTCAAGACTTGGAGAAAGAGGATAGGGCAAAGCCCAGGGAAGAAATCACATAGGGGAAAGAAGGCACTACAACAACTTCTAAGAAACCCTAATGACTAGCTACAAGGATCACCTAAACTAGGGGGATACAAAAGCTCTCTCAAGGCCTAATCAATGTTCTAGGGAGGTATCTACCTAAGTTCTATTCTATCAAGAAAGGATTTGAAACTTAGAGTTAACTAATGTTCACTTAAAAGACTAATCTATGAAGTAAGCCTAGTTAGGGTCATCTAAACCATAATCAACTTGCAAAATGGGGGAATAATAGAAGATCACTTCTATAAATGTTAAGTAAAATCCTAGATGATCCTAAATATATTAAGGAATCATAGTAGAAAATTCAAGATCAAAACCTAAATCTAAGGGGTCTAAACAATTTCTACATCTCAATGTGTACCAAAAGGAATCCATAAGGGGAAAGTCCTAAAACCTATCTCAAGCTCCAACTTAGAATCATCTAAAAAATACAAAAAAAAATCACACAAACCTATCAAGGAGTCTATAACAAGCATGCAAAATTTCAGCACCAAATTCTAACATATGAACTAGTACTAAAATCAGAAAGTAAACTACTCATTTTTACATTTTTTTAATCATGCAACAAAAATGGAAAAATAAATGGCATATGAAAATCAGAAATAACCCAAGGAACAAACATGATTTTTTTTCCACATTTTTCTGACAATTATTTATATTTTTAATGAATTAAAAACAATTAAAACAATAAAAGAAATTCACAAAACGATTAAAAGAAATTAAAATGAATTAAAATGCTGCAAAATAACCAGGACCATCAGATCCAAAGACTGGTCCACTCATCTAAAGGACCAGCGCGTGCCACGTAACTCAGAGCCCCCTTTAATGAAACGCAGCGCTTCACTAACTAATCATGTGTGGCTGGTTGACTAGGGTTCACCCTACGTCCTAATCTGGATCGTCCAAGCCAAAAGTATGACAATCCAAGGTTTATGAGCTTGCCAAGTCATCAGTCAAGGTCAACATCTCTCAAAATTGAATCACAATCATCAAATCTTCATACCAAGTCAATTGTTTCAAACGGATCCAATGGTGCTTGTATCTTCTTCTTCGTTTGAACTGAATATTGGAGGGGGGAAAGTCCAGGGTGGCCGGAGAAGATTCTGGTCGTCTTCTCTGGCGGGCTCACGGTGGCCAAGCCATCAGGTATCACCAAACTCCACCAAAAACTCCAGATCCACTCGTCTTCTCACGAGGATCATCATGAGAACCTTCATTTTTTCAATTTCTCAAAGATCACACAGATACAATCATGAACAAGCAAATTACCTCTAAACACATCATCACCAAATGCCAAAGTCTTTCCATCAATCTATTATACTCTCATCACTGATCAAGAAACCATGTTCAATCTTTGAAGTCCATCAAGATTAAGCCCTAACCGAACCTCTAAACAAATCATCCATGATCAAGAACTGTCACGAATGTCCATCAAACCTGGCCTAAATCCATCTATGGTTCAAGAATTACCTAACCACATGCAATTTCTATCTTAATTCGATCTCATCAGAGCACAATAATGAAAAGATGAAAACCTGGTTTGAGCTTTCACAGAGAGTGCTGCAACCTCCAATCCTTGATCAAACTTGCTCAGAATCGTTCAATGATGCTTGCTGAAGAATCTTGGAGCTTCAATTCCCTCTGAATTTGCATCTAAGATGGAAAAAGATTTTCACCTTGTAACTAACTTTTTCAAGTTCTCCTTACCTCATTCAAGCTCTTCCAATCAACAAAATTGTTATGAACTCTTCCAGAAACTTATATAGAACTGTTTTGGATCCTTATTTGGCCCAGTCATGGCCCAATTCACTCAATCCAATTTTCTGATTTTCCTTCTAAACTCTTTCATGACAGTCGTGTTTTTTGGCTTGTAGAAGCTTAATTCTCACACAAATGGCTTGCATAATACCTCAGGAATATGAATGGACCAGATTGAATCCTCAATTCAATCCTATGGTGTACATTAGTTATGTTACTTCAACTTTAAGCAACTTGGAATTATGCTATGAAACCAATTCCAATTCAAAAATGTAACAATGCCAAAGTGCTCTAAATTCCTTCTACCTTCAAAAAAGGCACAAACTTGTGGTATCTTGCACAACAATGAATTATTTAAGAATTTTTTCTTTTTATGCCTTTAATTATCCATCCATGGAAATTTCCTTCATACACTTCCATATTTAATCCATATCAATGAATCTTTGGGTCATGGTTGGACAAATAACACCATTTTGAACAACTTTCAAGTTGATCAAAAGTCCATTTTAGGTGTCTAAGTTGATGAAATTGACCCATAACCAAAAATGACCTATAATTCAAAATTCCCAAAATACCCTTATCTTGTAAAGCTCATAACTTGAGTTCTACAAATTCAATCATGGACTTCTAGTACTTTCTAGAAAGCTAAGAAGATAAGGAACAACATTAATATTGGCCAAAAGTTCATGAGAATCATCCTTCTAGGTCAAACGTGTCATGCAAGTTGGTTGACTTTCAAGCTCCAAATTCACATTCCTCTGATGACTTGTAACTTGTATGGCTCATAACTTGAGTTATATAAACCCTATCAAGGACTTATAGTACTCAAATTAAATCTATGATGATGCTCTACAACAATCATGTTGGGGTCAAGGTGAGATGAAAATCACATCTTGAGTTATGCGGTCTTGAAGTTAGGTACCAAACCAGGGGATTTTACACTGTCAAACATAGCAACCCTAGCCTAGCAATACCTCACACTCTTGATTCATGATGAGTTAACCTTGGAATCATCCCTTGGGCATCTTAATACATCAATCCATGATCACACGGCTTTAGAATTAGGTCTCAACCTTCTTCAAATCATTAGTTGACTCAGGGTTGACTAGATGAAACCCTAACTGTACCAATCTTGGTAGTAGCTCCTTATCCTTTGCATAATGACCTGTCTAGGATTCAAAATGATCTTCAATACTTTTCATGAGCTCTCTCAAGGTCTCAAGTCCTCTCCCATGGGTTCAAAATTATCTGAGGACCTCCCTCAACTCTCAAGTTAGGAGATGTACACTCTTATGTCCAACCCCTTCTCTGAGGATCTTTAACTTCTCTGGTGAGGATATCAACCCTTGAACACTTGAATAAACCTCTTAGTTTGCTTCATAGCCCTGTGTAGCCCTTGATTGGTAGTCATACCTCTTGATCTCCTGCACACATGTCAATGCAATGCAGATGATAATGCTAGAATGAATGTAATGAAACACAAGCTTTGTACAGAAAAAGGTTAGGCAAATTTTGGGGTGCAACAGCTGCCCCTATTCAAACGGATTGGACCTGATTGGGTGAGAAGCGAACGACTCTTAGACAATCAAGGTAAAAGACGGTTGAATACCAATAAACCCGGAAATTTGCCAAACGCACAAGTAAACGATACTCCGAGGGGGACAAATTCTCGAAAACTGAGATGATAGCTGCACGCAACTAGCTGGTGAATTACTGATTTGACGTATCTGATTTCACTGTAGCACTTCGTCCTCAAGTCATCAAGGGATCACTGGTCACAGGGTAACTGGTGAAGGATAGCTGATATTGATAGTTGCACGACAACTGGCTGGTGAATGATTAACTTCAAATCTCCGTCAGGATAATCATCTGATTTTGTTGTAGATCTTTTTCCTCAAGTCATCAAGGGATCACTGGTTACACAGCAACTGGTGATACATAGCTAATTTTGCCGTCAGGCATTCTGCGGCACGGCAGCAGAAGAATTCCTCGGGACTCATCGGGTCATTAGGAATTTTTGACAATCAAGTTAATTATGCCGTCGGGCATTCAAAGAAATTCTCGAGCGTCAGCTGGACTTCGTCAGTAAGTCGATAACAGAATCCTCAATTAATCATGAACCAATAGGGATATCTAAACTTCTGCCGTCAGGCACTCCTCGTCAGCTAGGAGAATTTTTCTTCGACATCACGGTTGGACTTCATCAGTAAGTCAGGGGAGTTTGGCACTACTGTCGGACTTCAATCATCAAGTCTTCAAGGAAATTTCAACTTCTCGGTTTGAAATCTGCTGGGGATGACACATCTCTGCTGGGGATTCTGGAGAACTATCAAGTAACTCTGCTTTGGGTGATTCCGAAATCATTTTGGACAAATAAACTCTGCTGAGGAATTCAAGAATCATCCTGAACAAACAACTTCGCGGGGGACTTCAAGAATCATCCTGAACAAACAACTCCGCTGAGGACTACCTGCAAAACAAGAACGGTAATGACCTAGCTCATGTTTCATATGCATATGTTTGACAATGGCGCAATGCTCCACACGGTGGAAATGCCACGCGTTTAGGGTAAATGCTATGCAATCATGCAGAATGCTACGGATCCAAATCAGCAAAATAAATGCTGAAGGCAGCCCTCCTATCAAGGAGAAAGAACCATTCTGATAGGGAGAAGGAATCATCTTGCCGAGGAGAAGAAATCACACCAATATCAATTGGACTTAACATGGGGAAACAAACTTCAGTTGACTTTCTGCAGGGGAACAAAGTTCTACGAGAACCTGTAATCGCTCAACTAGGTACACGAACCACAAACTGTTGAGGAAACAATGTCAATCGCAGAAATAAACTGCACGACCTTCACAGATAAAATTCTCCCGGAGATACGGACTCTAATGGGGAAGTACAACATTAGCTATTCAATAGTCTCTACTGGGGAAAACCAATAATGCCCTGAACGGCTTCCAAGGACTCGACTCTCTTGGAGAACTGCAAACTCAGCTGGGGATATGCAACCAAACGCTGGAATAAATCCTACCTTATGGGGATATCACAACTCTGTGGGGAATTTCAATTCTGCCGGAGACTTCATTCTGAACTATCGAGCTGAACACTTACGAATAGTCTTCTACGAGAAAACTGCACATTGACCCACTGCCGGGAACGAGTAAACACTTCTGCGCACGAATCAGCTGGGGGAATGATGATCCTGCCTAGGATACATCTGGTTAGGGAGAATCTATCTCCGTTCGGGGAGACACATCAATGCTCACAGCCCCCTGTTCAGACTCTGTGGGGAAACACAACTGAACCTGCTGGGGAAGAAGGAATCCTCCTGCTTGGAAAACATCTGGCATACTGCCTGGAGGGTGACGTCCCTGCAACAAAATGAACAAAAATACAAGATACCCTTCACAAAGGGACCTATCAAGGTTATCATCCTGTGACAATGTTCAGGTAATTCAATGTTTCAACAATTATCGGCCTAGGCCAGCAAGTTTATGTATGCGCATTTTATCAAAAACATCGGGCATTCTTTTTTGCAAACAAAACAGATAAAAGCTAAAACAATCAAACAAAAATACTGAATAGTATATGTTTATTGATAACGAGCCCCTGAATAGGCAAAATGTTTTACAACAGATGTAAGCTCCTGAAATGAGGAAGCTGCGTAAGAATAAACATAAATATACATCAGTATATACAAATGTCGGCAATGCGGCATAGACGAACACCATGAGTTGATCCCTCTATGACCTACACGACTTTGATACTTCTCCGACGCTTCAACTTCAGAAGAGATTGATTCGAATAAACGGCCCTCTGGTCTTCCCAAACCACTTAAACAATGAAAGTTCACACGCGAGACGCAATCATTTGCTTTTCTTAATCCCTAACTTTTGCCTGAATCGCCCTTTCGGGTTTTCGATTCACCGGGATACCCTTTTTTGCCAAAGCCTCCCTTGCAGGTTTTCGACTTTGCGGGTGTACATTTTTCATTTATATCCCTAATTTTTTCCCGAACCTTTTTCCTTTTTTATGGTTCGCCGGGATGCCCCAATTTTGCCTGGATATTCTTTTTTCTTTACAGCGGGTCATTTTAAGCAAAGTATTTTTTAACTGCGTCCGCGTTCATAGGGGATGCAAAATCTTCGCCATCCATCGTGGATAACAACAAGGCTCCTCCCGAGAAGACCTTGCTAATGACATATGGACCTTAGTAGTTAGGAGTCCACTTACCCCTGTAAATGGAATATGGTGGAAGAATCTTCTTCAGGATGAGATCACCCGTCTGAAAGCTTCTAGGACGCACCTTCTTATCATAAGCTTTCTTCATTCGGCTCTGGTACAAACGACCATATGCAATCGATGCCAATCTCTTCTCATCCATCAGACTGAGTTGATTCAATCGATTCTTAATCCATTCTGCCTCATCGAGTTTCACGTCAACCAAAACTCGCAAAGAAGGAATCTCAACTTCCAACGGTAGGACAACCTCCATACCGTACACTACTGAGAAAGGAGTTGCCCCGATTGATGTTCGTACCGTCGTACGATAACCGTGCAATGCAAATGGCAACATCTCATTCCAATCTTTGTAGGTCACAACCATCTTTTGTACTATCTTTTTGATGTTCTTGTTGGCCGCTTCAACCGTGCCATTCATCTTCGGACGGTAAGGCGATGAGTTGTGATGTTCAATCATGAAGTTCTAGCATAACTCGTTCATCATCTTGTTGTTCAGATTCAAACCATTATTAGTAATGATCCGCTCGGGAATTCCATTTCGACAGATGATGTCCTTCGTTATGAATCTAGCTACCACCTGCTTGGTCACGTTAGCATACGAGGCAGCCTCTACCCACTTGGTGAAGTAGTCGACGGCTACCAAAATAAACCGGGGACCGTTAGACGCAGTGGGCTCGATCTTGCCTATCATATCAATGCCCCACATGGAGAATGGCCACGTGGATGGCATGACATTCAACGGGCACGGCGGCACATAAATTTTATCAGCATAAATCTGGCATTTATGACATCTCTTTGCGAATTTGAAACAATCTGACTCCATCGTCAGCCAGTAATATCTTGCTCGTAAGATTTTCTGTGTCATGGCATGTCCGCCGGCGTGCGTACCAAATGTGCCTTCATGGACTTCCTCCATAAGCAAACTAGCTTCTTTCTCGTCCACACATCTGAGTAGCACGAGATCATGATTTCTCTTATACAGAACTCCATCAGGATTGAGATAGAAATTTCCAGAAAGCCTCCTCAGAGTCTTCTTATCCTGAGTTGACGCTCCCGCAGGATAGTCCTTAGTCATAAGGAAGTTCTGGATATCGTGGAACCATGGCTTGCCATCGGAGGCTTCCTCAATGGCAAAGACGAATGCAGGTCAATCAAGACGGGAAATGACAATTCTTGGAGCTACATTCCAAAAATTGACTTTGTACATCGAAGCCAACGTGGCTAAAGCATCAGCCATCTGATTTTCAGCTCTGGACACATGATGGAGTTCCACTCGATCAAAGAAAGGAAGTAACCTTCTGGCATAATTCATGTACGGGACCAAATTCGACTGACGAGTCTCCCACTCCCCTTTAATTTGGTTAACAACGAGTGTCGAGTCACCGTATACATCCAGGTTTTTGATTCTCAAATCAATGGCTTCTTCTAAACCCATGATGCATGCCTCGTATTCCGCTTCATTATTGGTGACTGGAAAAGTCAATATGGCAGTAAGCGGGATGTGGGATCCCTAGGGAGTTGTGATGATTGCCTCAATACCACTTCCATACGAATTAACCGCACCGTCAAATATCAATTTCCAATGGGACTTCCTATCTGGCCCCTCGTCGGGAAACGATTCATCACAATCTTTCACTTTGAGAAACATGATATCCTCGTCAGGGAATTCAAATTTTATCGGCTGATAATCTTTGATAGGCTATTCGGCAAGGTATCCAGACAATACACTTCCCTTGATGGCCTTCTGGGAAACATATTGAATGTCATACTCCGTCAACACCATTTGCCATCTGGCAATCTTGCCTGAAAGCGCTTGCTTCTCGAAGACATGCTTGATCGGATCCATCTTCGAAATTAACATGGTCGTGTGATTGAGCATATACTGTCGTAAATGTTTGGCAGCCCACGCGAGTGTGCAACACGTTTTTTCCAGCATTGAGTAACGGGACTTACAATCTGTGAATTTTTTACTCAAGTAATAAATGGCATGCTCCTTTCTGCCAGTCTCGTCGTACTGACCGAGAACGCAACCCATGCTATTCTCAAGAACTGTCAAGTACATGATTAAGGGTCTTCCGGCCACTGGGGGTATCAAAATTGGAGGTTCCTGTAAATACTGTTTTATCTTATCGAATGCCTTCTGGCAATTTTCGTTCCAGATAATCGCCTGATCTTTTTTCAATAGCTTGAACATCGGTTCACATGTGGCTGTGAGCTGAGATATAAACCTTACAATGTAGTTTATTCTCCCCAGGAAACCACGAACTTCTTTCTCAGTCTTTGGCGCAGGCATATCTTGTATTACTTTTATCTTAGCAGGATCAACCTCAATGCCTTTTTCACTCACAATAAACCCGAGTAGTTTTCCAAACCGTACTCCGAAAGTACACTTGTTAGGATTCAGCCTCAACCTGAACTTCCTAAGCCTATCAAAAAGCTTCAACAAATTGACCAGATGTCCCTCCTCCTCTTGGGACTTCGCAATCATGTCATCAACATAGACTTCAATCTCATGGTGAATCATGTCATGAAACAAAGTGACCATCGGCCGCTGGTAAGTTGCCCCTGCGTTCTTCAGACCGAAAGGCATTACCTTGTAGCAGAACGTCCCCCAAGGTGTAATGAACGTGGTTTTCTCCATGTATTCTGGTGCCATCTTGATCTGATTATAGCCGGAGAAGCCACCCATGAACGAAAACACGGAAAATTGAGTTGTATTGTCGACCAACACATCAATATGAGGGAGCGAGAAATCATCTTTAGGGCTCGCCTTATTCAAATCCCGATAATCAACGCACATCCGCACCTTACCGTCCTTCTTCGGTACAGGTACTATGTTGGCGACCCACGGAGGATAAGCAGTGACCGCTAAGAAGCCAACATCCAGCTGCTTTTGTACTTCTTCTTTGATCTTAACGGCCATATCGAGTCGCGTCCTTCTAAGCTTCTGCTTAACAGGAGGACAATCTTCTCGCAGTGGTAGATGATGGACCACTATGTCAGTGTTGATTTCGGGCATATCTTCATACGACCAAGCAAAGATGTCACTATACTCTCGAAGCATCTCAACCGATCTTCGCTTGACATCGCTCTGTAATGCGGCCTCTACTCGGACATTTTTGACAAGTTCCTCAGAACCTAGATTAATAATCTCAATATCTTCCTCGTGAGGCAGAATGATCTTATCTTCTTGTTTCAACAAACGGGCCAACTCTCCTAGAAGGTCTTCATCTTCATCAATCTCTTCTTCCGCTTGATATATCGGGCAATCAAAGTCGAAGTGAGTCATAGAAGGTTCAGAGTTGATGTCATCTGTAGTATGAATCCTGCAATAACAAGGGTAAGCTTAAGCAGAGGATATGCAGGTTAGCACAAACCATATTGCCATTTTATTGTTTTTCAAAACAAAAATAAAACAGGAATAATAGAGATCACAAAATTTGAATGCAAAGAAAACGCCCTTTGATTTATTGATAATATGTACATGCATAAGTAATCAAGGCCCTGACAATAAAACCGTTATGCCCCGGGTAGAGCATAAGGTTGTACAATAATTGGAAAAGACAAAGCATTACTCTTTACGTGTCACTTGGATGACATCCTGGACGGACCAGTTGTTGAGGCTCTGGCCTGGTTTGCACGGCTGAATCCAGGAGTCCAGGTCACAGTCACTATCTTCGTCGTCTTCAGACACGGCATTGACATTCTCAAATATCACCCCACCTTTTGTGAACCGAATCGGCCCTTTGACGCATGGCGCATTGCGAGAGGATGAAGCATCAACAGAAGGAGAATACCCTAACCCAAACTTATCCTGCTTGTTAGGGATTTCCAAAACTCGCCCCTAGCCTGGGGCAGAGCCAGCTTGAACAACAGCTCGAGCTTCCTTAAAGGAAGAGAGATTCATCTCAGGTTTCTCGATCATTGCCAGAATCGCATCTTTGACTTTAACGGTCTCAAACGCCTGGCACAAAGTTTCATGGATCTCGCCATCCACATCAACGTACTTAAAAGATGACAAATGACTCACTATTATGTCCTCTTCACCACATACGGTCACGATGCTGCCACCCACAACATACTCCAGTTTCTAGTGCAATATGGAAGTTACTGTGCCCGCAGAATGGATCCAAGGCCGGCCCAATAGACAGCTATAGGCTGGCATGATATCCATGATATAGAAGACCGCGTCAAAGGTTTCTGGCCCAACTTGAATGGGTAGAGTTACCTCTCCAAAGACGGTCCGCTTAGTTCCATCAAAAGCTTTTACCACCAGGTCACTGGGTGTACATATCAACCCTCTCGTATCCAACCTCATCAGAGCTTTCTTAGGGAGAACGTTCAGAGATGATCCCGTGTCCACCAGCACATGGGACATGACCGTTCCTCGACATTCTATCGAGATATGCAAGGCGCTATTGTGGTTCCTTCCTTTCGGCGTCAGTAAACCCTAATCCATTCCCTGCATTCACATGAGCAACTACTCCCTCTAGCTGGTTGACGGAGATCTCTTGCGGTACATATGCTGCATTCAGAACCTTCAACAGAGCATTGCGATGTGCCTCAAAATGTAACAACAGATTCAGAATAGAGATCTTAGACGGTGTTTGATAAAGATGATTAACGATCTTATAATCACTTTTCTTGATCAGTCTCATAAATTCTTCGGTGTCTTTCATAAGCAGGTCTTTCTCTACCTCACGGGAGGTTTCTTCGACGACCTTACTTTTACCTCTGTCAGTCTTCTCAGCCTTGTCAGTTTTGTCAGCCACAATCTCTGGTGGAGAAAACACTCTCCCGCTATGCGTTATTCCCCCAGTCCCCACTAGGTTGTCAACAGATTGCCCGGATGGCTCCAACTCTAACTTCTGTCCATTGCAATAGACGTCTGCTCCATAGTGCCATGGAACAATGTTATTACTCTCGAATGGTATAGGCCCAACCTTCGTTATAGTGATCGTAGGTGGCCTTGATGCAGAAGTGGTAATTTTTTTACGAGGGATGGTGATAGTGGCAACCTCATCCTTCTGCTTCAGCATTACTTCCCCTGATCTGTTCTCAGCCCTCTGACTAAACTGCAGAATTCCTTTGTTCATCAAACTCTGAATCCCTGCTACCAACTGATCACAGCCGTCTGAATGATTCACACAATCCATACACAACTTCCCACAGCCCGGGAAAATACCTTTCTTCATCAACTTGGCTTTAATGAAACCAAGTGGTGTTTTCAGGTCTTTGACGTCAGTCAATAAATTCGAATCTTCTTCTTCAATGATGGCGCTAACCCCATCCCTCCCATAGTTAGGCATAGGGTTTTTTGTAACATTCGGAGCATTATCAGAAAAGTTGATTATCTTGGCGTCAACCATATCTTGCACTTTGTGCTTGAATGCCTTACAGTTGTCAATCGAGTGGCCCGACGCCCCCGAATGAAATTCACATCTCGCATTCGCATCGTATCCCGGTGGAGGTGTTCCTGTCAAGGGTGCCAAAGTTCTCTTCTGAACTAGCTGTAACTGAAGCAAAGTCTGCAAAAGCTGAGCATATGACATAGGTGGGGTTTCAAGATGACGATTTGACAATGGTGCTTTATTCTGGTACCTCCGGTACCCTTGCTGGTTCCGTTGCTGCTGCTGCTGAGGTTGCTGAATAGCAGGAATAGTAATGCTAGCGACCTGCTGGCGCTGGCCTTTTCCTTTTCCCCGAGCATTAGAAACTGAGCTCGCCTCACCTTCACGTCTCTTACCACTGTAAGGTTTCTTTCCCCCTCCAGTTGAGGATACATCTACACCCTGAATCTTTCCGAGTTTGATGTCATTCTCTACACGTTCTCCAGTGATGATGAGGTCGGAGAAGCTTCCCGACATACCACTGACAAGCTTCTCATAATAAACTCCTAGAAGAGTAGCCACGAACATCTCAACAAGTTCTCGCTCAGCCATCGGTGGCTGAACTCTCGCTGCCAGTTCACGCCACCTCTTGGCGTACTCTTTAAATCCTTCGTTGTTCTTCTGAGACAGATTTTGTAGTTAAACTCGGTTGGGAGCCAGATCACTGTTATACTGATAGTGTCGTACGAATGCTTCATCAAGGTCTTTCCAAGTACGTATACTTGTGGGTTCCAAACCCATATACCACTCCAGCGAGGGGCCTAACAGGCTATCCTGGAAGAAGTGCAAACTTCTCATCTTCAGAATGTGCGGACATCTTTCGATAGTATGACCTCAGATGAACACGAGGGCAAGTGGTGCCCTTATACTTCTCGAAGTCGGGTACCTTAAACTTGGGAGACACCTTAAAGTCGGAGATCAGTCCAAGCTTGGTCATGTCAACGCCCATGGTATTCAAGTTCTCAAAACTCTTCATCTTGTCTTCGAGTGCTTTGAACCTTAAACGGGCTTCAGAATTCAGTTTGCCCTCAACTCCTTTCATTGAGAATAAGTCCTATTGACGATCCTCTTGCCATGGTTGATGGCCATTACCCTGAGCAAACCCAACAACATCAAGACCATACAGATTACCAGCACCAACGTTCCCAGCATTACCAGTTCCTCCAGTATTTCCATTGCCTATACCAGCATTACCATTGGCCTCAAAGTTGCCATTTCCGGCTCCAGTTGTATTCCCATTAGCTCCAGCATTAGTAACAACATTACCATTGCCACTTCTGTTCCCTCCAGTCACAGGGATGTTAGCATGAGGGGTCTCAACAAGCGGAGGGTTCACAACATTCCCACCGTGTAGCACGTCGTTGCTGTCGACGCGTGCAATCAGAGGTTGCACCAGAGTTCTGAGCTGGTTCTGGCCGTTAGCGACCACTTGCATGAGATCCATGAAACGATTCATCCTCTCTCTGAGCTCTTGAATGTCAGTCTGAACCTATTCCATTACTCTGGCTTGATTTACTCTGGTAGAATACTGGTGAATCTGCCTTCGTTCAATCCTGAAATAACTTGCAATCACAAGGGGTTAGAAAAATAGCTCGTGGTACCTGCTATGCAAATGATTCATGCAAATGCAAACGTGTGTCTGTGCCTTGGGAAGATTCCCCCCCCCCCCCCCCCGATCCTAGTTTCCAAGATAAATAAAGTCCAACATCCAATCATGGAAAGAAATCCTCATATATATATCTGAAAAACCCGCGCGGGTAGCGTACAACTGTAATCACATACAACTGAAGCAACAAACGTGACCCCAACCAACAAGCCTGGTAGTGGTCAGCATATCAATTCATAAAAGGTACAAAGAAATACAAAGAAATCAAGTGCGGCTACGGGCACGAAAATCCTCTAATAACTTCTTCGTAGTGGGATGGTCAGGCTGAGTGAGCAGACCCAGGACCAACAAATCCCTCTGCCCGATGGTATCCTGGAGATCCTCGGCAACATCCCCACAAACACCTTCTCCAGAACGGTTTTCCACTCTACTCCTCTTAGCATCAACTATGAGTTAACAATCCTTCAGGTTTTTCGTAGTTTCAACCAACCGGTATTAAGCGTCGCGTCGAAGTGATGCCTCAGCCTCAATCTTCTTGTCCTTGATCTCAATCTGGACCTCTAGCTCGGCTATTCGCTGCTTTAGCTTTTCCTCTCGCTCTTTGTACTTGGTTAGGGTGTTGCTCCACAATGTCTCGTATTTGGATAACTTCAGATACACCCTATCCAGATCTTTCTTTTTGATGGTCAACACACTGTGAACTGCCTTCAGGTCTAACCCAAGACATTCTCTAGAATCCATCTCCTTGGTCAAATTAGCGCCCAAGTGGTTGATCAATTTTGTCTGCTTCTTGCAGGTGTATACGACTTCGTTTTTCTCGCTCCGGAGTTGAGCAATCTCTTTCTCCAACTCTTCGTTGGCTTTTCGTAGCTCTTCTTTCTCTCGGAGAACCTGGTTGAACTTCTGAATATCAACTGTGGTGGGTTCTTTGACCACGGGAGGATATAATGGTTCCACTGCAGGAATTGGCATTAGAAACTTGGCGGCTCTTTCTCGGATCCAAGCCACATAGGGCTCAAAGGCCTTATTGTTGATTTTCCCCAGCAAAACTTTTCCTTTTCTATAAATTTTGCTCCAAGCATTCTCTACCTTAGCCAAAGTGTCACCTTCAAGCAACCCTATGAGATACAGATATTCCTGTATTTCTTCCTCTTCAGGAGGACCTCGTAGTGCATACCCAAATTGTCGAACCAGCAAAGAGGGATTGTAATTAATACATCCATTCCTTCCGACCAGGGGGACGTTAGGAAAGCCACCGCAACTATGCACAATCTCTTTGCCCAGTAGATCTCTATCAAACCAGATGATATTGTCAACAGACAAACCCATCAAACATGCAGACCAGGGTGAAGACTCAGCAGAATCAATGAACGGACCCGTTTTAGGAAGATGGCAAGAAAACTACTTATACAGTAAAGGAGCACAACATGCCACATTCTTCCCCTTTCTGTTTTCATTCTTGCTGTGAACTGAATGATAAACGTCTTCGAGGAGAGTGGGTACCGGATTCCCGGAAGCAAATATGTGGCAGGCATTCATACCTATGAAGTCCGGATGACTTGGGAATAACACGATCCCATAAATGCAAAGGGCCAAGATGGCATTGAATACAGCCCAACAACCCTTCTTGGCAAATTTTTGGGCTTTCTCCACCAGGAAAGGCAAAGAGAAACCATAAACTCCAATCTTTTTGAACACCATCCCTTTCAAGTCTGAGTCATCTATATGAAGAGCAGTAGCCAACTTACCCAAGTCAGGTTCACCATCAACACGATAATAAGGCATATGATTCAGCAAAGGTACCCCTAGCAAGTCATAATACTCTTCCAAGGTCGGAGCTAGGACATAGTCTGGAAAAATGAAGCATCTGAGCTGCGGGTCATAAAACTGCGGAAGAGCGTATAGGCCGTTCAACTCGTACGTAGAAAGCTTACACACAATACCCAGAAGTCTCCCATAACTCTTTCTAAAATCCTCCATTACTTTCTTATCAGCCAAAGAAATCAAAGCCCGTAACTCTCGGATGTCAGGTGTGTTGGTGTAAGCCCTAGAGGCCAATACTTTTTGGTACTTGTATCGGATTATTCGTTTAATAATAAAAGGCATTTATTTATTATGTTTGTCTTTCAGAATAATAAAGTCCCTAGAATAGTTAGTCTGTTTAATGAAATGTTAAGTGTGACTTAATCATGAGATCCCATTAAACATAAAGACATTATTCTTAAAATATCCATAGTCAGGCTTTATTGCAAAGTGGGATAACATTAAAAGCATTGAGACTATTATGAAGATAGACTGATGATCACATCTCATGGATCATGGATAAAGAGTTATCAAGTCTTGACATAGGTATAAATATTAGGAGTAATATTTATACCGGATTGACCCGCTATGAGAATACTACATAGTATGTTATGCAAAGTGTCATAAGTTATTCTCATGGTGATAATGGTGTATTACCACCCTTCGACCTGAAACCACTATGGACCCTAGATGTAGAGTCGGGTGCTTTATTGCTGATCAAACATTATCTGTAACTGGATGATCATAAAGACAGTTGATGGGCACTCCACGAAGCATGCTGAGGGACATGAGTGTCCTAGATGGAATTTGCCAATCCTGCATAACAGGAGAAATGTCTAAGGGCCCAATATTGAACTGGACAAGGATGACACAGTGTATGCCTTGTGTTCAATATAGACATAGGGGCAAAAGGGTAATTGTACAAACATATATTATCACGAAAAAGGTTTTGTCAGATCACATGACATTTTCGTGACTTGGGTAGCAGTGATGTGTTGCTAGATACCGCTTACTGTTTATTATGTTAAATATATAATTTAATACAATTACCAACGTTACGAAATCCTACAGGGTCACACACATAAGGACAGTTTGATGAGAGATAGAGAAATAAAAAAGGAACACCGTAAGGTACGGTGCACTTAAGTGAAAAATAGAAATTCGGATAATATAATAATAATTATTGTTATTTTATAATGGTTATAAAATAATAATAAAATAAATATATTTATTATAATAATAGTTATTATAATAATATATAATATTATTATGGATCATGTGAATTGGGTTTTAGCCCGCAGCCCACAAGAGAGTCTATAAAAGGAACCCTTGTGATGAAGCTTTCACTTGATGCAATTTCGTTTTGATTCTCTTTTCTCACTCAAATAATTCCGTTCGTAAGCAGCTAGCACTGTGACCGGAAGCTGTTCGTGTGGACTGAGTAGAGGCGTTGCACTTCATCAACGCTTGTGATCGCTGCATCAAAGATCTGAATCGCCACAAAGAGGTAACGATTCTATCACTGACCATGCTCATTCGTAAGGATCACTAAAGGAAATTTTTGTTTTCCGCTGCGTTTAGATCGCAATTTTCCTTCAAGGTGTTGGTAGCTTGTAAGCCACAGTCTTCTTCAGAGATGCCATATCAGCCATTAGGATCAAGATCACTAGAACCAGGGGAGAAGTATGCACCTGCGACACAGACACACGTTAATGATATACAAATGAGAATGCAAAATGCAAAGTGCAATCATGCAGCAGGAGATCAATATGACTGTGCTGTTGAGGAGAAGGACCAAAACTCTGCTCTGTCAAGAACAAACACATCTCTGATGATAAGGACCCTCTGATACCAACAATACTGATTTACTGTCAAGAAAACCAGGTGGTCTGGAGGTTAAGGTTTCCTGCAATAACCCGACCCTGCTCACAGGTATGGACCTAATCACGGAAAAGGTTCAACATCCTATGCGTTTCCCAGCGTCACAGACTTTCACGAAATGATGATACGTTCACCATTTTTGGTTTGGCATCATCACTCTCTGAAGAGGCCTCACTTAGCTGAGTCACAAATGATCGGTCCTCAAAGTAGACAATCCTCAGATCCAAAATCCCCTCGAGTCCAAAGGACCGATAGGAAGTCATCAAAGAGAACCTCGTCTGAGTGTGGATTACATGGGAACTGATGCAAGCAAAGCAAGCACGTCCGACACTAATCCATTCTTATACTATGTATCTCTCAAGCCTAGGTATGGCTTCTAACTCATCAGAATTAGTCCCCCCCCCCCCCCCCCCCCACAACAGCACAACAAGTAATCATATTATACTGAAAGTAAAGTGCAGGAACGTAAAATGCGATAAATAAATGCAAACCCAACAGATAAACACGCAAGCGCTAGGATTGACTCGCCTAGGGGATGGGAAACGGTACCAGCATAGGGGATGAGAAAAGTCCCCAATAGCTATATATCCCCAGCAGAGTCGCCAGATGTCGCTACTGCGAAAAAAGGGTGCCGGTAAAACAGAAGAGTCGCCACCTTTTGTTATTTATCCCATAGAAAGGGAAAGGAAACGATCGGAAAAACCTGGCGAAAAGGTATAACACAAGGTCATCGCAACCATGTCTGGGTTCGGGAGTCGGTTACGCAAGGGGAAGGTATTAGCTCCCCTCACGTCCGTTGTACTCAATGGGATCCATGCTTGTTGTGTTTATCTGACGGGTTGGTTTAACTATCTACCTATCAAGGCTGGTCTGAAAAGAAAATAAAAATGACTCGGCAAAGCATCGCGCATCGTGCCTACGTATTCTTGTCAGAGAACGAGAAATCAGAGTCAACGTAGTTCGGCTAACTACGGGTAACGGATGGGGGAAGGTGGCTCGCCAATATGTCAGTATTGTGCCTACGTACTCTCAACAAATATGAGAGATCAGAGCTTACGTAGTTCGGGATAATACGGATTACGAGTTTAGATTCATCTATTTTCCGAGTAGGGTTAACAAACAGTTCCAGCAGTTTGGTGTATGCAGCTTGCTCGTCAGAGACTCGTGCGTTACCGTTTGCGGTAGGACTGAGAGTTAACGACACTCTTTTCATCAGAAATTTTTTCCTCGAATTATGGGCCTACAGGGCAAAAAGGTTTGAAGTTTGTTTTCTGTCTTTTATGGAAGAAGTGTTTTTTATGGACGTCTGTAGTTTGTACAACTCTAGAGACTATGACCTGGGAAGAATGCGTCGCATATCATCCAAAGGATGTATACTAAACACTCTAGACGATTGAGAGAAGACCACTCAATTATCACTTCCCAAGTGGCTTAAGGCTCGTAACGCGCTTGTACCAACTTGCCTTTATTACGTATTTTACTGTTGTTTTAGAGATGAGAAGAGAACAAACTCTACAGGAAAACTGTCAAGCCCTAATGTTGTCATGCCAAGGATTCATCCTATGGTTGAGTTTGAAACATGGAAATCCTAGATGTTATCATGCATAGGTTTCAACCTACAGTTCTATCATCACTTCCTTATCAAAGGAAGTGAGACTCCTAGGGGATCATGTCAATGGGATACAGAAAAACAACTGCAAAAATCATTAAAGCAGATAAAACAGGAGAGAAAGTAGTAAAGATGGACATGCAATGCAGCAATACAAGCAGAGGGAGACTCACTCAACCTCTAAGCAATCAAGCAAAGAAAACAATCAAAACAGACAAGCAAAGGGAGCCCAGCTCAACCTTTCAATGCAAACACATTAGATAAAAAGAAAAACAACACACAAGCAAGGGGAGGATCACCTCAACCCTTAATGCATGCAACACCCCACTTCCCAAAATCAATTAAATTAATAAACATTATAAATAAACAAAATCAGAGTTCCAATTCTCCCAAGTGGGATATCACATAAAAACAACGTTTCCTTATAAAAAGGTTTATCTCCAACTTCAGCGGAATATTAAATAATAAAATTCAATAAAAGTTTGATACGTTCACAGGGAAATAAAATATCAGTTCAACATAAAACAAATAAAAACGCCCAAGTCCCGTGCTACGTATCAGAGCATCCTAGACTCGACAATCACACCAATATCCAAGCTAGCTAAGCACCTGGATTATCTGTACTTCCGAAGAAGCACAGACCACAACAACAACAAAGGGGTGAGAAATCATGATCAAAAATATAATGGTAATGTAATACATGTAATAAGGCAGTAAAACACACCAACACATCAATTATTCACCCCAACAACACCATATAACGAACCTACTGTTCAAATTACAATATAACATATTATAATGCAAAATGCAACTCAACACCATGCATGCGGTACCGACTCGTTGGTTCATTCAATCGAACCTGGATAGATCACTTACGCTCCTCCTGAGACATGATCTATCCCCCACCATTCTCCACAAAGGAGTACGGATGAATCACTTACGCTCCTCCTGAGACATGATTCATCCCACCAAAACACCATGATATGCACACACCAATGCATAACTAATATATTTAGGCACTCAACGTGCACCCGATCCTCCTGATCATATCATCATACATCAATGTACAAATATAACATACACCAACACCATATAAATCAACCAGATAGTAAACAAGTTCATATTCTATCACCAAGATACAAACACATCCCACTACTCGGGGATACACGATCCTACTGATCACTACATACATATATATATATATATATATATATATATATATATATATATCAACCAATTGTCCACCAGTCATTATTACGGGAAACATACACTATCACCAAGTACACAAGTTAGTTCCCACACTCATCATTCTTACAGTGCATCAAGGCCAAACTGTACCTATCATCTCAACTCAGATCCTCAGTCTATTCTAGTACCAATCTTGCACATTACCGTAACCAATAGGCTTCTAATTCCTATTCCCAAAATCATCACCTACACACTTTATCGATACCTCAAAAGCCATACAGAATTTTCCCTAAAAACTGTAAAACACCCTATATGCCCTATATGCCAAATCATCCCAAAACACCAATTCATTAACGGTTACTGCCATACAGAATTTTCCCTAAAAACTGTAAAACACCCTATATGCCCTATATGCCAAATCATCCCAAAACACCAATTCATTAACGATTACTGCCATACAGAATTTTCCCTAAAAACTGTAAAACACCCTATATGCCCTATATGCCAAATCATCCCAAAACACCAATTCATTAACGATTACTATATAATTAACAACAATCATCATCAATCATAACATAACAATATATATTATCATATATCGATCAATTTCCTACGGGGTTAAGGAATCCCCAACTACCCTATACATGTATAAACCATTCCCAATCAAGTTTCTCCCCCCTTACCTTGTTAATCGGTTGATCGATGAAAGAATCCTCCAAGGTTTGGCCAATTCTGATTTTCCCCTGTTCCTTCGTTCTTCGCTCCCTTTTCCGTTCCCTTTTCCGTTCTCTCCTTTCTATCGTTCTTTTTCCACTTTCTCTAACTTCTCACAATGGATCGTAAAACTACTAATCCCTCACGTTTCTATTTTAATTCTCTAATCCCAATAATAATAATAACTTAATAATAATAATAATAAAAAAATAATAATAATAATAATAATAGTAGTAATAATCCTATTATTATCTCACCAAAATAATAATAATGTTAATAACTTAATAAAATAATAATAATAATAATAATAGTAATAATAATCCTATTATTATCTCACCAAAATAATAATAATGTTAATAACTTAATGAAATAATAATAATAATAATAGTAATAATAATCCTATTATTATCTCACCAAAATAATAATAATGTTAATAACTTCATAAAATAATAATAATAATAATAATAGTAATAATAATCCTATTATTATCTCACCAAAATAATAATAATGTTAATAACTTAATAAAATAATAATAATAATAATAATAATAGTAATAATAATCCTATTATTATCTCACCAAAATAATAATAATGTTAATAACTTAATAAAATAATAATAATAATAATAGTAACTATAATAAATATAATAATAATAATAATATTCCCACCAATATCAATATTATACACTATATTATTATATTCACCAAAACACCACCAATAATCCTCCCACATTAGGGACACCCACCAAACATCACCAAATACACCCCCACCAAAGGGCACACCAACACATAATATTTAAAATAATAATAAAATGACTAAATAATTAAAATGGGTGTTACAACTCTCCCCCACTTTAATTATTTTCGTCCTCGAAAATTACCGGATGGAAATAGCTCCGGATACGCTTCTCGCATCCTGCTTTCCAACTCCCAGGTCACACTGCCTCCTGCATCACCTCCCCAAGCTACCTTCACCAAAGGTATCTCTTTCCCTCGGAGTTGTTTCATCTTACGGTCCTCGATCCTCAACGGCATCGTCTCAACAGTAAGATTCTCCCGAATCTGAACATCGTCACTTTGAATCACATGAGATGGATCAGAAACATACTTTCGCAATTGCGACACATGAAACACATCATGTAGATTCGACAACTCAGGCGGCAACGCCACCCTATAGGCCACAGCACCAACTCTTTGCAAAATTTCATAAGGTCCAATAAACTTAGGATCCAGCTTCTTGGACTTCAATGCACGACCCACCCCGGTCATCGGATTAACTCTTAGGAATACGTGATCACCTACACAAAATTCCAACTCTTTCCTCCGATTATCATGATAACTTTTCTGCCTACTCTGAGACACTTTCATTTTCTCACGAATCATCTGAATTGTCTCTGTAGTCTGCTGTATAATTTCTGGTCCAAGCACCACATTCTCACCAGTTTCATACCAACACAGAGGAGTCCTACACCTCCTCCCATACAAAGCTTCAAACGGTGCCATTCCAATACTCGAATGGTAACTGTTATTGTACGTGAACTCAATCAATGGTAAATGAGTATCCCACGCACCACCCTCTTCTAACACACAAGCTCTCAACAAATCTTCAAGCGACTGAATAGTCCTCTCCGACTGACCATCAGTTTGCGGATGATAAGTTGAACTCAATTTCAACTTAGTTCCCAGAGCTTCCTGCAAGCTCTTCCAAAATTCCGAAGTAAACCGTGGATCTCTATCCGACACAATACTGGACGGAACACCATGTAACTTCACAATTACCCGAATGTAAATCTCCGCCAGCTTCGTCAACGGAAAACTAATATTGATCGGCACGAAGTGTGCAGACTTCGTCAATCGATCCACAATCACCCATATAACATCAAAACCTCTCGCCGTATTCGGCAAACCTGTCACAAAATCCATAGTAATGCAATCCCATTTCCAAACCGGAATCTCTAATGGTTGCATAAATCCAGAAGATCTCTGGTGTTCCACCTTCGACTTCTGACATGTCAAACAGGCATACACAAATTGAGCTATGTCTCTTTTCATACCAGACCACCAAAATAATTTCTTCAAATCATGATACATTTTCGTAGCTCCCGGATGAATACTCAGGCTACTACGATGTCCTTCGCTCAAGATTGACTTTTTCAATTCTTCATCATCTGGTACACAAATCCTGCCTCTAAATCTCAATACACCTGTACTATCCAATTTAAAGTCACTATCGGAGTCACTCCCTGCTCCAGGCATCAAATCTACCAATTTTACATCCAACTTCTGATTCTCTCTAATCATATCCAAGAAGTCATTATTTACCTGCAACATACCCAACATTACACTATCTGCAGTAGTCTCACAAACCATGCTCAAATCTCTAAACTGTTCAATTAACTCAATTTCTTTCACCATCAGAGCTGCCATATGAATTGCTTTCCTACTCAAAGCATCTGCCACTACATTGGCCTTTCCTGGATGATAACTCAAACTGAAGTCATAATCCTTCAAAAATTCCAACCATCTTCTCTGCCTCATATTCAGCTCTCTCTGATCGAACAGGTATCTCAGACTCTTATGATCACTAAACACTTCAAATCTTGAACCATATAAATAGTGTCTCCAAATTTTCAACACAAAAACAACCGCAGCTAATTCGAGATCATGAGTCGGATAATTTCGCTCATGCACTCTCAATTGCCGCGATGCATATGCTACTACTTTACCATTCTGCATCAGAACCCCGCCTAATCCCATCTTAGACGCATCACAATACACCACAAACGGTTCACTCGGAGTCGGTAACACTAACACTGGTGCCGTAGTCAATCTCTTTTTCAACTCTTCAAAACTTTCTTCACAAGCAGCATCCCATACAAAAACTTGGTTCTTTCTCGTCAACTGAGTTAATGGCAACGCCAAATTAGAGAACCCTTCAATAAACCTGCGGTAATAACCGGCTAACCCCAAAAAGCTTCTAATCTCTGTCGCTGTCTTCGGCGGTTCCCACTGCAATACTGCACTTACTTTTGACGGATCCACCGCTATTCCATCTTCAGATATTACATGCCCCAAGAAACTTACTTTCTTCAACCAAAAGTCACACTTTGACAGTTTAGCAAATAATTTATTTTCCTTCAACACTTGCAAGGCAATTCTCAGATGTCCCGCATGCTCTTCATCAGATTTAGAATAAATTAATATATCATCAATAAACACTACAATGAACTGATCCAAGTAAGAATGGAAAATTCTGTTCATATACTCCATAAATACTCCCGGTGCATTAGTCACTCCAAACGGAATTACAGCATATTCGTAATGTCCATATCGAGTCCTAAAGGCAGTCTTCTGAACATCACCTTCCTTTACTCTTATCTGATGATAACCCGATCTCAAATCGATCTTACTGAACACACGAGCTCCCACCAGCTGATCCATTAAGTCATCAATCCTAGGTAGAGGATACTTATTCTTAATAGTCACTTTATTCAATTGACGGTAATCGATGCACAGACGCATACTACCATCCTTCTTCTTCACCAACAACACCGGAGCTCCCCACGGCGATACACTTGGTCTAATAAACTTTCTTTCCAACAATTCTCCAATCTGAGACTTCAACTCAGCCAATTCCACTGCAGACATCCTGTACGGCGCCATAGAAATAGGTCTCGTACCAGGAACAAGATCAATACCAAATTCTACTTCTCGCGTCGGAGGCAATTCCGTAATGTCGTCAGGAAACACTTCTGGAAATTCATTCACCACTGCTATTTCCTCCATTGGCACTTTGTTATCCATCGATAAAGTTGCAAACAAAGCAAACACTCTAGTTTCATCTTCCAACAAGGCCCTCAATTCTTTATTAGACAAAGAACTTGCCACAACTTCCTCTTCAGGGGTCGGGAACAACAATTCCTTCCGAAAACAATCGATGTAGACTCGGTTGAACTCTAACCAGTTCATACCCAGAATAACATCCAACTTACCAAGTGGTAGACAAATCAGATCCACTCCAAATTCTCTACCGAAAATAGTCAGCGGACACTTCAGGCATACCAAAGAAGTAGTCACTGAACCTATAGAGGGTGTCTCAATAGTCATCTGTACCTCCAGAGTGGACGGCACTAAACCTATCCTCTCCACACAATCTACAGAAATAAACGAGTGCGTTGCACCCGTATCAATAATAGCAATCAAAGGAATATTATTGATAATACAAGTACCTTTGATAACACGCTCATCACTGGCAGCTTGAGTCCCTGCCAAGGCAAACACTTTTCCACCAGCCGGAGATGTTTGAGGCTTCTTCGGCTTCTCACAATGTGTACTGATATGACCCTTCTCACCACAGTTATAACAGGTCGGCATAGTTGCTCTGCAATCAGCTATCACATGACCTGGTCTCCTACACTTAAAACATTTCTTGGCCTCATTAGGACAATCATTAGCACGGTGTCCCATACCACCGCACCGAAAACATTTCCCTTCAGCAGATGCTCTCCCATCTCTAGGCTTCTTATCAACAACAGCTTTACGTTTTCCCTTATCAGCAGCAACACTATAAGGAGTACCACTAAACCTCTGCTTACCCTTGCGGTCATTAACAGCTTTGTAGTGCGCAATCCTTGCTCGGTTATCATTATCATAGATTCTGCTCCTACTTACTAGCTCAGGATAGCTCCTGATCTTCTGACAAGCAATTCCCAACTTAATCTCTGGACGCAGTCCATTCTCAAACTTTAAGCACTTAGAGGTCATTGCCCCTTCCACATTATAGTGAGGACAATACTGCACCAGCTCCTCAAACTTGGCAGCATATTCTGCTACAGTCATGCTACCTTGCTTCAGCTCTAAGAATTCAATTTCCTTAGCGCTTCGGATATCTTCCGGGAAATACTTCTCCAGAAAACCTTTCCGAACCACCTCCCAAGTAATGGTAGTTCCAGCAGCTTCCAACCTTTGGCGACTATTGTCCCACCAGGCTTCAGCTTCACCCTCCAACATGTGAGTACCAAACCTCACCTTTTGCTCATCGCTACATTCCATAGTTCTGAAGATCTTCTCAATTGCCTTCAGCCACTTCTGAGCAGCTTCGGGGTCCAGAATTCCCCCTTCGAACGTTGGCGGCTTGTTGCTCCGAAACTGCGCCAAACTCCTGAATTGGGCATCTGCAGTTTGATTCTGATTAGCAACAGCCTGTGCCATTGCTTGCATAGCAGCAGCCAATGCAACATCGTTCCTTCCTGCCATACTGCTCCAAACAACAACACAAGGTTTAAAAGATATTCAACTACATCATAAAGGACAAACTCAACTCGACTCAACAACACTGGCCGGACGGACCGACCTGCTCTGATACCAATTGTAACACCCCACTTCCCAAAATCAATTAAATTAATAAACATTATAAATAAACAAAATCAGAGTTCCAATTCTCCCAAGTGGGATATCACATAAAAACAACGTTTCCTTATAAAAAGGTTTATCTCCAACTTCAGCGGAATATTAAATAATAAAATTCAATAAAAGTTTGATACGTTCACAGGGAAATAAAATATCAGCTCAACATAAAACAAATAAAAACGCCCAAGTCCTGTGCTACGTATCAGAGCATCCTAGACTCGACAATCACACCAATATCCAAGCTAGCTAAGCACCTGGATTATCTGTACTTCCGAAGAAGCACAGACCACAACAACAACAAAGGGGTGAGAAATCATGATCAAAAATATAATGGTAACGTAATACATGTAATAAGGCAGTAAAACACACCAACACATCAATTATTCACCCCAACAACACCATATAACGAACCTACTGTTCAAATTACAATATAACATATTATAATGCAAAATGCAACTCAACACCATGCATGCGGTACCGACTCGTTGGTTCATTCAATCGAACCTGGATAGATCACTTACGCTCCTCCTGAGACATGATCTATCCCCAGTTGTAACACCCATTTTAATTATTTAGTCATTTTATTATTATTTTAAATATTATGTGTTGGTGTGCCCTTTGGTGGGGGTGTATTTGGTGATGTTTGGTGGGTGTCCCTAATGTGGGAGGATTATTGGTGGTGTTTTGGTGAATATAATAATATAGTGTATAATATTGATATTGGTGGGAATATTATTATTATTATTATATTTATTATAGTTACTATTATTATTATTATTATTTTATTAAGTTATTAACATTATTATTATTTTGGTGAGATAATAATAGGATTATTATTACTATTATTATTATTATTATTTTATTAAGTTATTAACATTATTATTATTTTGGTGAGATAATAATAGGATTATTATTACTATTATTATTATTATTATTATTTTATTAAGTTATTAACATTATTATTATTTTGGTGAGATAATAATAGGATTATTATTACTATTATTATTATTATTATTTTATTAAGTTATTAACATTATTATTATTTTGGTGAGATAATAATAGGATTATTATTACTATTATTATTATTATTATTTTATTAAGTTATTAACATTATTATTATTTTGGTGAGATAATAATAGGATTATTACTACTATTATTATTATTATTTTTTTATTATTATTATTATTAAGTTATTATTATTATTGGGATTAGAGAATTAAAATAGAAACGTGAGGGATTAGTAGTTTTATGATACATTGTGAGAAGTTAGAGAAAGTGGAAAAAGAACGATAGAAAGGAGAGAACGGAAAAGGGAACGGAAAAGGGAGCGAAGAACGAAGGAACAGGGGAAAATCAGAATTGGCCAAACCTTGGAGGATTCTTTCATCGATCAACCGATTAACAAGGTAAGGGGGGGAGAAACTTGATTGGGAATGGTTTATACATGTATAGGGTAGTTGGGGATTCCTTAACCCCGTAGGAAATTGATCGATATATGATAATATATATTGTTATGTTATGATTGATGATGATTGTTGTTAATTATATAGTAATCGTTAATGAATTGGTGTTTTGGGATGATTTGGCATATAGGGCATATAGGGTGTTTTACAGTTTTTAGGGAAAATTCTGTATGGCAGTAATCGTTAATGAATTGGTGTTTTGGGATGATTTGGCATATAGGGCATATAGGGTGTTTTACAGTTTTTAGGGAAAATTCTGTATGGCAGTAACCGTTAATGAATTGGTGTTTTGGGATGATTTGGCATATAAGGCATATAGGGTGTTTTACAGTTTTTAGGGAAAATTCTGTATGGCTTTTGAGGTATCGATAAAGTGTGTAGGTGATGATTTTGGGAATAGGAATTAGAAGCCTATTGGTTACGGTAATGTGCAAGATTGGTACTAGAATAGACTAAGGATCTGAGTTGAGATGATAGGTACAGTTTGGCCTTGATGCACTGTAAGAATGATGAGTGTGGGAACTAACTTGTGTACTTGGTGATAGTGTATGTTTCCCGTAATAATGACTGGTGGACAATTGGTTGATATATATATATATATATGTATGTAGTGATCAGTAGGATCGTGTATCCCCGAGTAGTGGGATGTGTTTGTATCTTGGTGATAGAATATGAACTTGTTTACTATCTGGTTGATTTATATGGTGTTGGTGTATGTTATATTTGTACATTGATGTATGATGATATGATCAGGAGGATCGGGTGCACGTTGAGTGCCTAAATATATTAGTTATGCATTGGTGTGTGCATATCATGGTGTTTTGGTGGGATGAATCATGTCTCAGGAGGAGCGTAAGTGATTCATCCGTACTCCTTTGTGGAGAATGGTGGGGGATAGATCATGTCTCAGGAGGAGCGTAAGTGATCTATCCAGGTTCGATTGAATGAACCAACGAGTCGGTACCGCATGCATGGTGTTGAGTTGCATTTTGCATTATAATATGTTATATTGTAATTTGAACAGTAGGTTCGTTATATGGTGTTGTTGGGGTGAATAATTGATGTGTTGGTGTGTTTTACTGCCTTATTACATGTATTACATTACCATTATATTTTTGATCATGATTTCTCACCCCTTTGTTGTTGTTGTGGTCTGTGCTTCTTCGGAAGTACAGATAATCCAGGTGCTTAGCTAGCTTGGATATTGGTGTGATTGTCGAGTCTAGGATGCTCTGATACGTAGCACGGGACTTGGGCGTTTTTATTTGTTTTATGTTGAACTGATATTTTATTTCCCTGTGAACGTATCAAACTTTTATTGAATTTTATTATTTAATATTCCGCTGAAGTTGGAGATAAACCTTTTTATAAGGAAACATTGTTTTTATGTGATATCCCACTTGGGAGAATTGGAACTCTGATTTTGTTTATTTATAATGTTTATTAATTTAATTGATTTTGGGAAGTGGGGTGTTACACATGCAAGCAGAGGGAGACCCACTCAACCTTTCAATGCAGTCATGCTCCTAGCCTAAAATATTCTATATATGAACCTATTCTAATGCATCAAGCAATGTCAAACAAGGAAGAGAAATAAAACCAAAATGAGCAACAGGGAAGTCATCCCAGGCTACATCAGGTTGGATGTGTATCAACATAAGAGTCCACCATGGACTCAACCTCTTGAGGAATGCACAGAATCCAACCAAGGGAAGGATTAGGCTCTCCCAAGAGGGATCCTACGTCAACAGGACAAAAAAGACTGGGTATTAGTTCTAGATGTAAATATAAGGTATCTGGTTAAAGTGTATCAACACCGAATGTCCATCTCAGGCTCGACTTGTTGAGGAATGCACAGAATCCAACCAAGGGAAGGATTAGGCTCTCCCAAGAGGGATCCTAAGAAAGGGACTTAGAGAGGGATCACAGTATATAAACCAAGGGAATATACCATGCCAGGAATGTCAATTCAAGGCTCAACCTCCTGAGGAATGCACAGAATCCAACCAAGGGAAGGATTAGGCTCTCCCAAGAGGGCTCCTCTTCAAGACTTGGAGAAAGAGGATAGGGCAAAGCCCAAGGAAGAAATCACATAGGGGAAAGAAGGCACTACAACAACTTCTAAGAAACCCTAATGACTAGCTACAAGGTTCACCTAAACTAGGGGGATACAAAAACTTTATCAAGGCCTAATCAATGTTCTAGGGAGGTATCTACCTAAGTTTTATTCTATCAAGGAAGGATTTCAAACTTTGAGTTAACTAATGTTCACTTAAAAGACTAATCTATGAAGTAAACCTAGTTAGGGTCACCTAAACCATAATCAACTTGCAAAATGGGGGAATAATAGAAGATCACTTCTATAAATGCTAAGGAAAATCCTAGATGATCCTAAATGTATTAGGGAATCATAGTAGAAAATTCAAGATCAAAACCTAAATCTAAGGGGTCTAAACAATTTCTACATCTCAATGTGTACCAAAAGGAATCCATAAGGGGAAAGTCCTAAAACCTATCTCAAGCTCCAATTTAGAATCATCTAAAAAATAAAACAAAAATCACACAAACCTATCAAGGAGTCTATAACAAGCATGCAAAATTTCAGCACCAAATTCTAAAATATGAACTAGTACTAAAATCAGAAAGTAAACTACTCATTTTTACATTTTTAATCATGCAACAAAAATGGAAAAATAGCAAAAAAATGGAAAATTAACCAAAACTCCAAATAAATGGCATACAAAAATCATAAATAATCCAAGGAACAGACATGATTTTTTTCACATTTTTCTGACAATTATTTATATTTTTAATGAATTAAAAAAATTAAAACAATAAAAGAAATTCACAAAACAATTAAAAGAAATTAAAATGATGCAAAATAACCAGGACCATCAGATCCAAAGACTGGTGCACTCATCTAAAGGACCAGCGCGTGCCACGTAATTCAGAGCCCCCTTTAATGAAACGCAGCGCTTCACTAACTAATAATGTGTGGCTGGTTGACTAGGGTTCACCCTACGTCCTAATCTGGATCGTCCAAGCCAAAAGTATGACAATCCAAGGTCTATGAGCTTGCCAAGTCATCAGTCAAGGTCAACATCTCTCAAGATTGAATCACAATCATCAGATCTTCATACTAAGTCAATTGTTTCAAAAGGATCCAACGGTGCTTGTATCTTCTTCTTCGTTTGAACTGAAGATTGGAGGGGGGAAAGTCCAGGGTGGCCGGAGAAGACTCCGATCGTCTTCTCCGGCGGGCTCACGGTGGCCAAGCCATCAGGTATCACCAAACTCCACCAAAAACTCCAGATCCACTCATCTTCTCACGAGGATCATCATGACAACCTTCATTTTTTCAAATTCTCAAAGATCACACAGATACGATCGTGAACAAAAATATTACCTCTAAGCAAATCATCACCAAATGCCAAAGTCTTTCCATCAATCTATTCTACTCTCATCACTGATCAAGAAACCATGTTCAATCTTTGAAATCCATCAAGATTAAGCCCTAACCGAACCTCTAAACAAATCATCCATGATCAAGAACTCTCACGAATGTCCATCAAACCTTGCCTAAATCCATCTATGGTTCAAGAATTACCTAACCACATGCAATTTCTATCTTATTTCAATCTCATCAGAGCACAATAATGAAAAGATGAAAACCTGGTTTGAGCTTTCACAAAGAGTGCTGCAACCTCCAATCCTTGATCAAACTTGCTCAAAATCGTTCAGTGATGCTTGCTGAAGAATCTTGGAGCTTCAATTCCCTCTGAAATTGCCTCTAAGATGGAAAACGATTTTCACCTTGTAACTAACTTTTTCAAGTGCTCCTTACCTCATTCAAGCTCTTCCAATCACCAAAATTGTTATGAACTCTTCCAGAAACTTATATAAAACTGTTTTGGATCCTTATTTGGCCCAATGATGGCCCAGTTCTCTCAATCCAATTTTCTGATTTTCCTTATAAACTCTTTCATAACAGTCGTGTTTTTTGGCTTGTAGAAGCTTCATTCTCACCCAAATGGCTTGCATAATACCTCAGGAATATGAATGGACCAGATTGAATCCTCAATTCAATCCTATGGTGTACATTGGTTATGTTACTTCAACTTTAAGAAACTTGGAATTATGCCATGAAACCAATTCCAATTCAAAAATGTAACAATTCCAAAGTGCTCTAAATGCCTTCTACCTTCAAAAAATGCACAAACTTGTGGTATCTTGCACAACAATGAATTATTTAAGAATTTTTCCTTTTTATGCCTTTAATTATCCATCCATGGAAATTTCCTTCATACACTTCCATATTTAATCCATATCAATGAATATTTGGGTCATGGTTGGACAAATAACACCATTTTGAACAACTTTCAAGTTTATCAAAAGTCCATTTGAGGTGTCTAAGTTGATAAAATTGATCCATATCCAAAAATGACCTATAATTCCAAATTCCAAAAATACCCTTATCTTGTAAAGCTCATAACTTGAGTTATACAAATCCAATTATGAACTTCTAGTACTTTCTAGAAAGCTAAGAAGATAAGGAACAACATTGATGTTGGCCAAAATTTCATGAGAATCATCCTTCTAGGTCAAAAGTGTCATGCAAGTTGGTTGACTTTCAAGCTCCAAATTAACATTCCTCTGATGACCTGTAACTTGTCTGGCTCATAAATTGAGTTCTATAAACCCTATCAAGGACTTATAGTACTCAAATTAAATCTATGATGATGCTCTACAACAATCATGTTAGGGTCAAGGTGAGATGAAAATCACATATTGAGTTATGTGGTCTTGAAGTTAGGCATTAAACCAGGGGATTTTACACTGTCAAGCATAGCAACCCTAGCCTAGCAACTCCTCAAACTCTTGATTCATGATGAGTTGACCTTGGAATCATCCCTTGGGCATCTTAAGATATTAATACATGATCACATGACTTTGGAATTAGGTCTTAACCTTCTTCAAATCATCAGTTGACTCAGGGTTGTCCAAATGAAACCCTAATTTTACCAATCTTGGTAGTAGCTCCTTATCCTTTGCATAATGACCTGTCTAGGCTTCAAAATGATCTTCAATACTTCTCATGAGCTCTCTCAAGGTCTCAATTCCTCTCCCATGGGTTCAAAATCATCTGAGGACCTCCCTCAACTCTCAAGTTAGGAGATGTACACTCTTATGTCCAACCCCTTCTCTGAGGATCTTTAACTTCTCTGGTGAGGATATCAACCCTTGAACACTTGAATAAACCTCTTAGTTAGCTTCATAGCCTTGTGTAGCCCTTGATTGGTAGTCATACCTCTTGATTTCCTGCACACATGTCAATGCAATGCAGATGATAATGCTAGAATGAATGCATTGAAACACAAGCTATGTACAGAAAAAGGTTAGGCAAATTTTGGGGTGCAACAAACGCATCAAATGCTTTTTGTTTGTTTTCGTTTCTTTGGCGGTTACCTTTTGTTTGTCTGATTTGCCTTTTGTGTCGCTGGTATGTTTCGTTGCCCAGTCTTCGGTTATTACCAATGTTTTTACCCCGTTTGTCACTAGTTTATCTCTTCAGCTTATGGGTGGTTACATGTTTCCCTTTGAAGTCTAGTCGTTACTAGCAATCTCCGATAAAAGTCTAGTAGTGACTGACATTATTTGAAATTACAGTGGTTATTGGCATCCTTTTGAAAGTCTAGTAGTGTCTGGCATTATTTGAAAGTCCAATGGTTATTGACATCCTTTTGAAATTCCAGTAGTGACTAGAATTATTTGAATGTCCAATGGTTATTGGCATCCTTTTGAAAGTCCAGTAGTGACTGGCATTATTTGAAAGTCCAATGGGAATTGGCGTCCTTTTGAAAGTCCTGTAGTGGCTGGAATTTTTTGAAAGTCCAATGGGAATTGGCATTTTATTTGGAAGTCCAGTAGTGACTGGAGTTGTTTTGAAATCCAATTGTTATTGGTATCCAAAATCCAATTGATATTGATATTGTTAATCTGGTCATCACCAGTCCCTTTGAAAGTCTAGTTGTCACTAGCACTATTTGAAACCCAATCGTTATTGGTAGTGGAGCATAGGATTGTTACCAATCCTTCCTTTGAAGTCCAGTAGTTACTGGCATTGTTAAGACTGTTGGTTATTGGTAGTTTTACCTAACTATGTTTTAGTTTAATTGTTGGTTGTTACCAACATCCCGGGAAGTCCAACCCACTTGGCATTTTCTAGATTTAAGCTTATCCTGTTTCCTTTTCCTATACTTTCCTGAAGATCCCGTTTGAACTCTTTTTTTTGTGAGGAAACTCTTGGTCTTGTCTAGTATCTTGTTAGAAGATCATTTGTGTCTCACTTATTTCCCTTGTCGGAGGTCAGCTTTTGGTTTAACTTGGTCCCCAGGGAGATCAGGTTTTCCTTCTAGGTTTATCTCCAGAAAGGATTTCCTGTCTTGTTTCCTTTTTCCCCAGTGGAGACATTTTATTTGGTTCCGTCTCTGTTGAAAGATTTCCTTCTAGAGTATCATCATAGTCATTTATGAACTTGTGATTGATAACTCTAGGTCTCCCCGGCGTTGTTGTCTTTCCCAGTAGGTGGTTACTTATTGTGTTAACTCTGTCTTTGTTTGTTTCTGTTTTTGTTTGTGCCTTTGGATTTATCATCACATCATTATCATCATGCTAGAGTTTATGGCATGCCAGCATCTGCATAGTTTCTTTTGTCCTCTGCATAACATTGCATCTAAGGGAAAACATTTCGGTTTGCTATATTTAAATACCTTTCACCCTGATTTTACGAGGACTATTATCGCTCATGTCATCTGAGAAAGATATTTAAAAAGGGGCAACTGTCATACCCAAAATTTTACTAGTATATGTAATCATCATTTGCATGAGCATCATAGGTCAATCATCTTTGCATTGCTAACCAAACTATCAAACCTTGTGGCTTTGTTTCTTCTGTGGAATTAGGGTTTTGTACAAGAAGGGTGGAAGCTTTGATTAATCATGATTTGAGTGTAAAATCAACCAAAGAGGTTCTCATACATCTCAAGGGTCCCTAAGAGGTCATTTGGTCCAAGGAAATCCAATTCAAGAGCTTTCAAGGTGGGTAGAAGAGGCATTGATTCCACCTGATTCAAAAGTCAACTGAGGCATCTCAAAGGTCAACCATGGGATTTTGAGGTTAACCAAGAGCTTCACAAGTCTTATACCATGTCCTCATGTGATTAAATCAAGGAAATAAGTGGAAGTCATAAAATCAATAGTTTTGGAGAATTAGGGTTTTGTGGAGAAAATTTCTAAGTATGAAAATCACAATTTCTAGCCATCTTCCAACATACATATCTTTGTCATCCTTGACCCAAATGGAGCAAAATTTCTATAAAATTAAAGAGGACATCATGATCTACAAGTTTGAAGCAGGAAAACTTTCCAAAAGATTCATGGATTTCAAGTTATGAAGGCTTGAAGTTAGGGAAAACTAGGTTTTGGAGTTTTGTACTTGGAATTTTTTCTAATTTTGAAATCTCAACTTGGAGAGTGACTTTTCAAGGTAATCTTTCATCATTGTCCAAATCTCATTTGAATTTTCTTCCAACATAAAAGTTTTAGATCATTCTTCAAGCTTTCTTTTGAGCACCAGAGCATTCCCATTGGATGTAGGGAACTCAAGTTATGGATTCATCAAGATAGGGTTTCAAAGTTGTCAAAAGTGGACAAGTTTTAGGCAAATTTTTGGGGCTACTTTACAAGATGCTTTTCACCTAGTTCTTGAACTCAAATAATTTCCTTTGAACATGAAAGTTGAAGATCATTCTTCAAGCTTTCTATCCATTATTAGAACATTTACATTAGATCAAAACTCCTCAAGTTATGTGGATTCTGTAACACCCCGTTTCCCAAAATAAAATAAAACGATTAAAATAAGCACATATCAGAGTTTCTCCCACTTATGGGATGTCACAATTTTTCCACAAGATTCCACATAACATTTCACAAAAATCATTTTCAGTAATATTGCAGCGGAAAAATAAAATTAGTCTGCCATAAACCACATAACATGTATATATACATCATCAGATATACAAAAATCGGCCATCTGCCCAATATATATATATATATATATATATATATATATATATATATATATATATATATATATATATATATATATATATATATATATATATATATATATATATATATATATATATATATATATATATATATATATATATATATATATATATATATATATATATATATATATATATATATATATATATATATATATATATATATATATATATATATATATATATATATATATATATATATATATATATATATATATATCCATCAAGCATCATCACACATCCCACAAAAGAACGGATACGCCACAGGGGCACATATAAACAACAAATGTCAACAAACTCCCAAAAGTCTTGGTGTTACGTATCAGAGCATGTCCTACCACGACGCCACAATCCAAGCTAGCTAAACTCCTGAATTGTATGTACTTCCGAAGAAGCACAGACCACAACAACAACAAAGGGGTGAGATTCATGATCAAATATTAATGGTATAAATATACATGAAATACAAGGCAGAAAACAATAAATCAATTATTTCATATTTCTCACACCCGGACCTACTGTCCCATCATCAACAACCACAACACACAATAACAATGCAACACATGCACTGGACTCAATAAAATGCGGTACCGACTCAACTCAAGATAGATCACATACTCTCCCTCTGAGTAACGATCTATCCTTACCACGCTCCTCATGAGCTCATATAAACACATATCAACGTCCCCCACTTGGGACACGGGTAATCGCATACACTCCTTCCGAGCAACGATCCAAATTCCCGTCCACGCTCCCCACTGGAGCACGCGAGTAACTCATACACCGCGTCCACGCTCCCCACTTGGAGCACGTTGTTGCACCCTAAAATTTGCTCAACCTATTTCATTTGATTTATGTTTTAATTGCATTATCATTTGCATAGTAAATCATGTACATAATCTAGTCATTTGCATATCATAGCATAGCAAGCCATCTAACAAGGGATCAAGAGCCATTCTTATCTAAAGAAGCATCAAGGGTCTTTATTCAAGCTGAGGAGCATCCAAGTCATCAAGGAAGGGGTTGAAGCTTTGAGAAGTTTGAAGGTCAACAGGTGGATTTCTCTCCTAACTTAAGGTGTGTTGAGGGTCATCAATGGGGGTATGAGCTATGAATTGAGGGTATGGAATGTGTACAAAGCTTATGAAATGCCTAGAGGGTCATATTGAGATAAGACAAGGCATTAATTCAAGTACAAGAGCCACAGTTGAGGTGCAGTCAACTAGGGTTTCATCTGGGTCAACCCTAGGTCAACTGAGTTATTGAAGAGCATCAAGGCTTAAATGAAGGATGTGGGATTCATTAATTGATATGTTGATACATGTGTGGTGTTGTGCCAAGGATAAATCAAAGAGAATCAAGAGTAGGAGGAGTTGCCAAATTAGGGTTTTAGTGTAAAATCCCCTAATTTAGGCTTAACTTCCAAGCCAGATAAGTCAAAATTCAAGTTTCAAATGGATTATTGGTCAACATGAAACTTGTATAGCTTCTCAATAGCTTTAATTTGAGTACTATAAGTCTTCAATAAGATTTGTAGAACTCACGTTATGGTTCTTGCAAGTTATGGGTCCCCAGAGGACACTGAAATTTATCTGTGAAAGTCACTTGGCTTCCAAGTAACTTTTGCCCATGAAGGAGTTTTCAAATGTATTCTTGGAAAACATAAGAGTTTTAGATCATGATCTTAGCTTTCCATAGAGTACTAGAAGTCCTCAATAGTATTTATAGAACTCAAGTTATGGTCTTGGCAACCCAGGGGTATTTTAGGTATTGATGATTATAGGTCATTTTCCAACATAGGTCAAAATCTCCATCTTCCACTCCTCAAATGGAAAAATGTTCAACATGAGATGTGTTTAGAATGGTGTTTTTGGGCTAGATAAGAAGTCATGAGAGTTTGGAATGGCTTGCTTCACAAAATCACAAAAATTGCCTAAAATAAGGGTGAATTTTAAATGAACCAAGGATGAAAATTGGGATTTTTGATCTATGGGTCCAAACCAAGCCATATGACATACCAATTCGATTGGAAAACACATTTTGAGAACATTGACATTGCCAAATTTTTGAGTTAAGGGTTAATTCAATGACTTCCTTTGTAAAATGGTTACTTACATCATAAGTAACAAATGCAAAACCTCTTTGCAAGGCATAACCAAGGCTCTAATGAATCCTAACACATCCAATTTGTCATTAGGTGAGAATTTGGATCAGAACCAAGGCCTTGAAGCAAGCAAAAACTCAGATGCCATATGTGAATTTCTCATGACATTTTCAAGAGCAAGAGATGTTGAACTTCTCATTAAATCAATCCAGAAAATTCTAGAGTTTCCATTCATGTTCTATATAAGATTTAGAACTGGTTCAAAGCTTGAGTTGGTGGAGATTGAGGGAGAATTGAGAGATTGCATCTTGAGTTTTCCATTTGCATAACAGAATCGGTTACACCAATTTACTCCATTTCAATCCATTCTTTTGTGTTCAATAGCTTCCTTTGGTGTTGGTGAGTGATTCCAGATACAATTCAAGGCAAGATTGGTGAAGAATCGTGAGATAGCACTTTGAGTTTTCAGCTTGCAAGTCAAAATTGGATTCAAGGATTCAAGAGGTTTCAATCCAATTTAATGCATACAGAAGCTTGATCATACATCATTGAAGGTATCTGGAAAATCTTGGAGCTCAATTTGAAGGATTGATTGGTCTGTTCACTCGATTTTTGCAGGTATGTAAATCTTATCCCATGGCTTGATATAGGTGTAATTGTTAGGGTTTAGGTGGTTAGATGAGATGTAGATCATTGCTAGGAACTTTCTAGTAAAGAAATTCAAGAATTGGAGACAATTTTGTGGATGACACCATTTCTGTTCATGATCGTATCTGATGATTCTTGGGGGTTTTAACCTAGTTTAATGGTGGATTTTACTCAGTATGAAGTGTAGTTGATTTTAGGCCTCTCAATTTTAAGTTTGGTGAGAATTGAGGTTTGAGCTTTTTCTGAACCTCTCTTCGTGTTTTGAGGAAGAAGATGATTCAATGCCAATGGATAGTGTGGTTGAATTCCTTGTGAAAAAACGAGCAGAATGATGTGTTTATGTTAGGGTTTTGATGAGGATTAGTGGAGCTGAGGTTTGGGGAAGATGAAGCTTGAAGCTCTTTTTCAGCCATGGCTTTTCTCCCTCCAAGATTCAAATGAAGAAGACGATAGGATGGCCCTTGGATCATGGGAAGACTTTGACTGAAATGATCATCCAACGGCCACGAGCGCGTCTTCATTTGTGAAGGATTCTGAGAAGTGAAACGCACCATTTCACTTAAGGTACTTGGGTGGGCTTCATGATCTTGTTACTAACCACACCCCTTTCTGGAGGCCCAATGGAAAATGCACGTGAAATTGTTGCTATTCGTACCAAGCTTTTTCCTTTTTTCCTTTGTTTTTCATGTTATTTTTTGAATTGGAATTGGGCCTAGCGCGTCTGGCTATACGCACCCCCTCTGGGCCCATCCGGTGTTTTAAACTTCAGCTGATTGCTATTTGTCACGCATCTTTTCCATTTTCTTTTATTTTTCTTTCATTTATTTTAGGTTAATTGAAAAATCCATAACTAATTGAAAAATAAACATTTTTGGATGGGAATTTTTTCCTTGTTTTCCTTAGGGTTTCTAGAATTTAATAAAGCAATAAAAATATTAATTCCTTGCATTTTATATTTTTGGCATATTTTACAGTTTTATTGATTTTATTGTGCATTTGTTTGATACCTTATTTTGCTGAATTTAGTATGAGATATTGGTGAATGTTTTTGAGTTGATTCTTGTTGGATTGATTAGATTAGAGATACATGCTCCCTTAGAAATTTTTCTCATATTTTTATGATGAAATTTAGGTTAGTTTTGAGTAATGAACTTTAGGGTGCTAGGATTAGGGTTTTACAACACTTAGGTGTAGTTTAGGGCATGTTTTAGAGACTTAGAGTTTGATTTAGGACTTGGGGTCTATGTGTAGTATAAGGTACATAGTTAGGATCCATTAGAAATTAATCTAGGATTTTATGATGAGTATTTCCATTTTATTTGATTTTTGCAAATTGGGTGTTATTGGTGTGTTTCCCCCTTGGGATATTGTTTTGTTTGTTGGGTTGTGGGCATTTCAATTGGGTGTTGGGCTTGGGTTTGGCTTGTTGGAGCTCATGAAGACATTGGAGATGATTGGAGATAAAGGATGGAGCTTGGAGCATGAGATTCTTAATCTTGAAGATTGCTTTTGAAGACTTAGAAGATAGGAGATATAGGGAGGGCTTTAGAGTAGACTGATTTCTTCTATCAAACATAGAGAGCTTCTTGTGCCTCTATTCCATCCTATGACACAAGGTCTCCCAAAGAATTTCCATCTCTCCTTAGGAGGGATGTAGAGCATGCTTTTTTTGGGTAGAACCTTGAGGATACCTTTCAGTTGCAGTGTTAGGATCTTAGTGATTTCCCTGGGTTATCATTAAGCCTTTTAACATTCCAACTTCATCTATTAGTTGATTCTCTCCTGTGAGTGTTTGCATTGGAAAAGGGAACCTACTGGAGAATGGAGTTCATTGAAGATTGGTGAAGAGGAAGCTTGTGCCTGTCAAAGCTGGTTAACTGTGAAGATTAGGGTTTTGCTGCTATTTGAAGTTGTTATTTGCTGGGGTTCAGTGCTTGCCAGAGCTTGGAGATTTGTGGAGACATGAGCTTATCTAAAGCTTGAAGATGGTTGAAGATTGATATGGAGTCTTACTTGAAGGTGTTACTGTCAACCTTGTTGCTGTTGATCAACTGTAGCTGTCAGAGCTGGTGCTGTTTGAGCTGCCTACTGTAGGAGCTGGTGTTGTTGTCAGAGCTAGTGTTGGGTTTTATTTTTTCTTTTTTCTGTATTGTTTGTTGGCTTGTTCAGCTTGCCCCTTAGGTTTGAAGTGAAGTTTTTTCACTTTGCCTATTGTTTTCCCAGGTTCGGGGTTGAGTGGGACTCCCTTGCTTCGCTTGTATTGCTGCATCTCATGTATTTTACTGTTTACTGTATATGCTGTTTCTTTTCCTTTTATCCCCTAGGATCTCTGTTTTTCTCTGTGCAAGAGAGAAATATGACAGACATTAGGTTTTAACCCATGCATGACAACATTAGGGTAGTTTTGATTCCCATTTTCAACCATAGGATTTTAGAGCGTCGTTTCTCTTCTTATCTCAAAACAACTCAAAAAAACACAGTAAAAAGGTTAATCGATGTCATACGCTACGAGCCTTAAGCTATTTGAGAAAGGGTTACTGGAGAGTTTCTTTCCAGTAGTCTGGCTGCTTAGTGTGGTACCCTTTGGGTGACACGCGACGTAGTCACTCTCAAGTCATAGTCTCTAGTGCGTCAGAGATTGCAAACATCATGAAAAAACAGTTCTTGCTTAAAAGACTGAAAACAAACATCAAAGTGTCATTTTTGTCCGCTTGGACTCCTAATCAGAAGAAAACCTTTTCAGAAGGATCTAAAAAACAGTCAGACAAATCTGTGTCTTCCGTAGCCCGAACTACGTTTGCTCTGATCTTTCATGCTGTATGAAAGTACGTAGGCATAGGATGCCGTATCCTAGCGAGCAACCTTCCCCTCCTTTCCCGTAGGTAGGCGAACTACGTTGACTCTGATTTCTCGTTCCAGACGGGAATACGTAGGCATAAAGTGCGATACTTTGCCGAGTCATTTTATTTTCTTTTAACCCTAGACCTGTAGAATAGATAGAATAACAATCCGTACTAGAAAACAAGCGTGGATCCCGTCGAGTACGACGGACGTGAGGGGTGCTAATACCTTCCCCTTGCGTAACCGACTCCCGAATCCAGGACTTGGTTGCGACGACCATTCCTTTCCCGTTTTGCGTTAGGTTTACTCTGGGCATTTCCTTTCCCTCTTGTGGGATAAATAACGCACGGTGGCGACTCTTCTGTTTAGCCGGCACCGATTTTCGCAGTAGCGACACACGTGAGCCACACAGGCCTCACGTCCACACGCTCCCCATTTGGAGCACGTGAGCCACACAGGCCTCACATCCACACGCTCCCCATTTGGAGCACGTGAGTGAATCGCATACGCTCCACCGAGCAACGATTCACCATGTCCACACGCTCCCCATTTGGAGCACGTGAGTGAATCACATACACTCCACCGAGCAATGATTCACCACATCCACATACCATGCAAGACGCTATGCATAACCACACAACACACGCAGTGCACACGATCCTGCGGATCCAATCATATATCACATACATATTAAGCACACAAGTGCGTCCGATCCTACCGATCCAATCGTCCCATAACATCACATAATCACAACGCAGATAAAGCGTATCGGTCCTACGGACCCACTTACCACAACACATCACTACAACATACTCAATGCGTAATGATCCTACTGATCCGCATGTTTCGCACACTGTGCATACATCTCACGTACGCATCCACACATATTCATTCCTAGTCGGAGGATACATAGCCACTTCAGGCATCACAACGTACTTTAGTTCAATCGTTCGTATCAACGAGTATTCAAGCACACGCCCTCTACATCACCTTCATACTCTCAACCAATCCACAATAACCACGTACTCGCTCACGACCAACAAGGGTCCAACCACGCGAGAACAGAACAGCACGGCAGAAAAATCACAAAATACTGTCATGTTCGCTGCCATTCGCTTGGCGAAGCCCCGCAGCAAACACTCGCTGGGACTCGCCCGACGAAACCCCTAGCGAAGCCAAACAGAAGCAAAAGGCAGCATTCGCTGCCCAGTTCGCCTGGCGAAGGCTTGCCCCCATTCGCCCAGCGAATGCACGCGAATTCTGCAGAAAAACTGCTGTTCAGAAACAGCCCCACACTCCGATTTCGTCCGATTAAATCCCACGGAATCCTACACTATACCAGTACAGTACTATCCCACAAGACTACACTGATTATCCTAGTTCATACTCGATAAATCCTCAGTTCTACTCAATTCTCTAACTTCCGGCATTAACTCAGAATTTTACCGGAAACCCCAAATCATCAAACAACCATTCCATAGCACATGCAATGAACTCAAACACAATAATCACAATTACAACAGAAATCACAACATGCAACAACATAATTTCATCATTCATCTATGGGGTTTAGGGAATTCCCCGTTCTACCAATTTTTCATGCAATACCGAATTTAACCGATCAATCCCCCTTACCTCAATAAACAGTTTGATGATGTTGAACTTCAAGAATCCACACGAATTGATAGTCTTGATGATCTCCTTGCTCAAGCTTGCTCTTGGTTGCTTCCACCTCCTTCATCGTGTTTTCCTTCTTTTCAACTGTGTTCTTGTTCTCTCCCTCTTTTCAAATGCCCAATATGCCCTTAATCCCAAAAATACTCTTTTATTTCCAAATAAATAATATCCTCCATATTTCTTAATTCCATAATTTAATAATCTTATTCCTTTTAATTCCAAAAATCCAATAATAATATTTTTGCTCATATATATTAATATTAGTAATAACAATAATAATGATTAATAGCAATATTAACATTACTACTAATTATCACATTTTATCACTATATATTAATATTATGATTTCTTGATTCTCCAATTAATTTCTCAAAACACATCCGTAAATAAAATATTTTTGAAACCAAAAAAAATTAAAAATGGGCGTTACAGATTCAAAGATGAGGCTCCAATTATGTCAAAACACATAACCTAGAATTTTTCTAAGTTATTTCAAGGCAGATTTTGAAACATGTTTTTCAAGCTTAATTTTCATGGCCTTCCAAGATTCAAATCAAGTTTCCATTAACATGATATTTGTTCCTCATCATACAAGCTTTCTTATGACCTCAAGAATTCATAATTTGAACCAAAAATCATTGAGTTATGGTTGGATAAAGTGAGTCATATGGATTAGTGATCACACGAGTTATGTTGCCTCATTTTCATGCATAATGTAAATCTTCTTGCAGCAAACCTTGTGGGCTTATTTCATGCGAATTGTGTCATATCTTGATTCACAAAACCTTGCCCAAAGTAGCCAAATATTACTTGCTAACCTATATAGTAGGAATGTTTCCACCTTTATTCTAACCGTGACACCCACAAGATGATAAAAATGGAGCCCTAACAAACCTCTGAGGAAGCAGCTTGTACGATTTTTCCCACATGCCACCTCTCATTTTCAAATTCTTGCAAATCTGTTATCAAGCCATTAACCACGGTTACTCTTGTTTTTCACTCGCTAAAAACCTCGTATAAAAGCTAAAAGAAGCCCACCATTTCTCACAGATTCATAATTGAAAAACCTCTCTCTTTCTCAAAATTTCTTCTTCTTCGAATCTCTTCATACAAGTCTTTTCTCTTCATTTTCTAATCAGCATCATCATTAAAAGAACCAAAGGAAGCAAACAAGGAAGTTTGGCTAAAGTTTGAAGCAAGTCCAGAAGCTGCAGACTTGCATTTTTGAGGTAGGTTTATCTTTTCTTTTTCTCTCTTGCTAGATGTTCATTAGGGCTCATGTTGGTTGCGTATGAAGTCATGCACGTTGTAGGCCATGTTTGCATTAAGCTTGTGTTGTTTTAAGTGAGTTGCAGAACTCACGTATTTTGTTCATGTCGTGATGTCGTTGTGTTTTAGCTCTTAGAAATGATTTTGGAAGTGATATTCTTGATCAACATGAAAATCCCTAGAGTGTGGTATAAGTTTTGTTGAGTTTTGGTTCAATTTTAGTTTGCTTCGGTGATGGTTGGTTGGAGAAGACGATCGGAGCCCTAGCTCCGGCGTCCTTATGTGTTTGTCCATTTGACTTGTTGACCTGCGCATGTGGAGCCTATGTGGCGCTGAGGTGTTTGACACCTCATTTAATGAGATGCACGCGTGGGCATTTCACTTTGTTTGGTTTCTGATTTTGCTTCATTTGGGTATTTTGCTTTGCATTTTTTATTTCCACGCCTCTTGTCTTTGGGCCCAGAATGTTTTGAACTAACCTTCAGTTCATTCTGCTTTTGCTTATACACCCCCTTGCTCTTTATTTCCTTTTCTTTTATTTCTTTTTCTATTTTCTTTCTGATTTTATTTTTATGTTTCCAAATATTATAAAAAAAATCTCTAGCCACATTGACATCTTATTTTACTTTTCATATTTTTTTATTTTACTTTTTAATTTATTTTTATATTTGTTTTGTATTTAATGGTGTAAGGTGTATTTTTGACCTAGTTTTAAATTGATGCCTTGGTTAGGGTTCTTCCTCTTTGATTCTTGGGCTGACTTTTTGGAGTGCTTTGACACACATTATGAGGTTGATTTAAATGTGCTTTCTAGCCTTGAGTGATATTGTTTGACATAGTTTTCACTTGCTTGTTTATGACCCTCAAAATATGCTCGATTGATTGGATGTTTAACTTTGTTTGATTCACTTGATGTTGTTCTCTTTCAATTTTGTTGTGATGTTTTGCAATATGATTCCTAATACATATGACTTGAGTTTGAGTTTTGGTTTGGATTGTTGATCACTTTCCTATTTTTGAATGCCATGCCAAGTTGATTACCTTTTAGTCCATGATAGTATGCTTACTTTGACGTAGTTTTTAAACTTGCTTCTTTGAGATGTTTTGTCATGATGATTATGTGATTGTGTGTGGTTTGAAAAGTATGTTTAACTTCTGAATTTATGATCCCAAGTTGGTGTTGCTTTCCCATATAGGTTTTCACATTTGCTTTGGTTTTTATTTGGGTCCTTTCTTGAAGTTTCCTTTGATTGCTTACATGTGATTTTGCCTATGCCTTGGTGTGACTCTCGATTGTGTTCCTATTGACATATTGAGTTTGAGAATGAGTTTTATGAGATGCATATGCTACTGGCCATGTGTTTCTTGAGTTGTAACTTCCATGTTTATTTCTTTCTTTGCACTTCTTTTGTTTGATTATGTTTGTAGCAAACATGCTTGTTTATTTTTGTGTGTGTTTGACTTTATTCTTGACCATTTTGACATGATGAACATAATATGACATAGCTACTGCCCTCCTTTGATTGTTATCTTATTTGGATGCTTTGGCCTTGACACCATGTTTGTTATCTTTCCTCTCCTAAGCTTATAACTCCTTTACTCGTTGTTACAAGTTTGTTTGTTTCCATTATTCTAAAGGAAGGCTATCTTGTTGACTTGTAAGTCACTTTCTAGATTGATTTAAACCTTTATCTTCCTCATCTTGATCCTGTTAGAATCCTTTCCTTAGGCCTTGTTAGAGCCACTTCCCTGTTAAACCTAGTTTTAGGTTTAAGGTTTATTAACCTTGCTTAAGTATTTTTGTTGAGTACTTACTCCTCTCTTTTTGGTCTTGTTAGAACCAATAAGTTTTTTTAACTTAGATTTAGGTCTAGAGTTTATTAACTCTAAGTGTTTATCATTGTTATGGTATTCACCTTCCCCTTTGGCTTTTATTAAAGTCAACCCTTAGTTAGTTCAACATAGACTTAGAGAGTTTGTCAACTCTACACAAGTATCATTGTTATGAATGCTTATTCCCCTTGGAACTTTGACCATAATTAAGAGTTCCTCATCCCTAGTTAGGGGAACTATGAATGCTTTGATTCTTTTCCTTGTTAGGATACGTAGGCACAAGATGCGACGTTTTGGCGAGCATACTTAGTGTATATACCCTTAGGTCTTTACCTTAGCACATTTCCCTTAGCAAGCAAACTTTAGCATAACACAAATACTAACAAGAGGTTCCTGTAGAGTACTACAGATACTTAGGATGATAAAACCTTCCGCAGGTATAACCAACCCCCGAATCTTAGATCTTTTAGCTTTGTTGTTACGTAGTGCATTTAGGGTTTTCTTCGATCTTTACCCTTTTCTTTGGATAAATCAAAGCTCGGTGGTGAACTTCATGATTTGTGATTCAAGTTAATTAATAGCTTGATATCCAATTCTCACCGTAATAGAGGGGCACACTGATGAAGCAAGGAAATTGAGAATGTTTTTGTTCACTATCTCTGAAGATGCTGACGAATGGTTTTACTCGTTACCCGCAGGAAGTATTTCTACTTGGGAAGAGATGGAGAAGGCCTTTGTTAATGAATATTTTCCCGCCTCTGTGTATATTCGTAAAAGATATGATATCATGAATTTTAAATAAAGGGAGGGAGAATCATTAGGCGATGCGTATAAATGGTTTAAACGGTTATTGGTTGAATGTCCTACTCATAACCTAAATCAAACTGAACAGATGCAAATGTTTGTGAATGGTCTCAAGATGAAGACTAAGCAACTGATTAATACAGCAGGTTCTGGCTCATCAAACTTTACAACAACCATTGGTATTAAGAAGATCATTGAAGCCATTGCTGCAAATGAGCATTTGGAGCTGTGTGACCATAATGTGAGTAAATCTGAAGGAACGATTGATTTGAAGATGGCTACTCAAGTTGTGAAAATGGAAGATCAAATCAAAGTTGAAGTAGAAAGAAGGCTTAAAGTAATGAATGTAAGTACTCAACCTGTGGCTCAAGTTCAACCTATCCAAGTTGTGAGTTGTGAGATTTGTAGTGGACCCCATTTTACTGTGCATTACGTTGCGACTGCTCAACAAATTGAAGAGATAAAGTTTCTGAGGCAGAATAATCCCTATTCTCAGATTTATAATCCAGGGTGGAAGAGTCATCCTAACTTCTCCTGGACAGATCAGAATCAACCTCAATATCAACAGCAACAATAAGTTCCTCAGAAAGCGGAATGGAAAATAGCTCTTGAAAATATGGCAGCTTACAATATTCAATTCCAAGAAGAGACACAGATTAATCAGAGGAACACCATAGTTGCTATAAAACATCTTGAAGTTCAGATGGGACAAATAACCCAACAATTCTCCACGCATACTCAAGGAACTCTCTCGAGCACGACATTACCGAATCCAAAATATCCTGAGAATGTTAATGCTGTCACCACAAGAAGTCAAAGAGTCGTGGAAGAAGAGGAAGAAAAGAAACGAATGATTATCAGTGTATAGAAGTTGAGCTTGAAGTGAGAGAAAATAGGAAAGAACCAGAAATAGTCTTACCACCTGTGAAGCCAACTGAAGAGAAAAAGAAAGAGGAGGTTAAACCAAAAATCAAGCTACCTTACCCTCAGAGAGTTACAAAGAAGGATCAGAAAGAGAAAGACATTCAAAAATTCAGCATGATGTTCAAAAAGTTAGAAATCAACATGCCGTTCTTTGAAGAACTCGAGCAAATTCCCTTTTACAAGAAATTCATGAAAGAGGTAATGGGAAAAAAGAGACCATGAGTGAGGAGCAGAAAAGTTCAACTGAGCAGTGTAGTGAAATATCACAAGGAAGGAGAATCCCCATCAACCAGAAAGATCCTGAATCTGTAGCATTTCCTTGCATTATAAAAGATAGAACTTTCAAGAAGGTCCTCATTGATTCAGGTGCTAGTGTGAGTCCCATGCCTTTATCTATTTTCAAAAAGCTGGGTATTGGAAAAGTGAGCGATATGGGAACAAACTTGAAGTTTGTCGACCACACGACTAAGAGGTCATATGGGCTAGCAGAGGATGTAATGGCGGCGATTGAGAATTTTACCTTCCCAGTTGATTTTGAGATTATGGATATTCCAAAAGATGAAGAGATTCCCATTATATTTGGCCGACCATTCTTGCTTACTAGCCGGTGCAATGTTGATATTGAAATAGATACTCTAACCTTGAAATCTTTTGATGAAGAAATAACTTTAAAAATGTTGGACACCAAGAAGCCAGGTAAAGAGGAAAATCATCAACCCTCAGCTGGAATGATCAAAATAGTGAAAAAAGGTAAAAGTTTTAAACCTCTTCTAGAAAACGCCTCTGGTGTAATTTATCAAGTTGCAATATCTCAGGCATCTAAGGCACATAGCGAGACTCCAAAATTCATTTGAGGAGTCAAGAATAGAAAATTTGGATGTGATTTGATACACAAAGTTGCATTTATCTCTGAACCTGACCGGTCCTTTATTGTGGAAAGGTTAAGCAACAAAGCGTGGAAGCTGAGATACCCCCCATAACAATGGGGAGTGATCCGTCGAGCCATGCGACGTTAAATAAAGTGATGCGTGGGAGGCAACCCACAGTTTTATTGATTGATGCGTTTCTTTTTGTTATCATTTTATTTTATTTGCCAGTAATAAATGAGACCTACTAGATAGAGTGTTGCATTGCCCTCCAACTCCTCAGTAAGGATATCTATGAGTACATATCTCCCACTCCTGTTCTAAAACATTGAGGTCAATGTTTAGTTCAAGTTTGGGGGAGTTTTCATTGTGGACCGTAAAAATCACTTCGAACTCTCCCCGAATGAGGACCGTAAAATTTTTTCTGATGAATATTGTAATGTGTGAAGTAGTCAGGAAAGTATATAGAGTTTGAGGAAAGGAAAGTTGAAACTAGGGCAGTTGGGAAAGTTGGGAGATTGAGGTATAACATGTACACCCTAGATTCCCCGAAGTAAGGTAACGAGTCCAACGAGTAGGTTTGTGCAATATTACTTGGATTTGAGAAGTATTTCCCGATTAGTTCATAGTGATGGTCTGACACGATTAAAAAGAATCACATGTATAAAGTTGATTGAGAAAATGACTTATGGCACCAAAAAAATGATGAATAATGACAGTAAAGACAACTTGTCCTTCTAAGTTGGGTAACCCTCACCCGGTTACTTAGCCTAATGGCGGTTGAATCTCTATAGTCGTCCCAAAGTGGACTAATAAACACCAATGCACAAGAAAAAAAGAATAAAGGTACCTCGAAAAAGTCTCAATCAAATTTTGTACATGTGAGGGAAAACGATCAAAAGCGCCTTAATATGATTATCCGAATGAAAGGATTAGAAAATCGAAGAAAAGACTTAAGCCCAAAGCATAGTTAGAAAGGTGGCCGAAAGGGGGATTTAGGTCTACGGTTTTACTGTAACAGCCCAATTTTCAATAATTAATTATTTGTGTTAATTAATTGATTTATTTAGATTATTCTAATTATTTGAATAATTAGATGATTGTTTAAATAGATTTATAGATGTTTGAGAGAGGGAATATATTGGATAGAAATAAAGGGAAAGATATATATATATAGTGTATGTGTGTTGGATTGTTTGGGTATGTGTGTTGGATTGTTTGGGTGTTTTGGATATTTTCCAGTTTAGGTCGAAATGAGTTTAATCGGTAGAAACTGAGTTTTATCGGTTAGAATTTGGAATAGACGGTGTAGTATAGTCGAGTGATGAGTGGGTTGTGCTACTGGAACTGATTTGGATTAAATCGGTTGGTTTTGTGAGGTTTGGGCTTTTGGACAGCCATGGAAGTTCTGATCTCGCAGGTTCGCCAGGCGAATGGCAGCGAGGCTTCGCCAGGCGAAGCCCAGCGAACGGTAGTGAATCAAGTCAGAACCAAACACCCTGTCTTCGCTGGCAAGTTCGCCAGGAGAATGAGTGTGGTGAAGGTTCGCCAGGCGAGTGTGCTAGCGAGTAATTCCAGAATTGCTCCCAGTGGTCTTCGCTGGCAAGTTCGCCAGGCGAACGTTGCAGTGAAGGTTCGCCAATGGCTTCGCCAGGCGAAGGTTGGCAAATGGGACAACATTTGTTTTATTTTGATTGTTTCTATCCAATGTTATTGTCTTTGGTTTTAGCATGTAGCGAATAGCTTGTGTACGTTGTGTTGTGGGTAGCCGTATGGCGTGAATCCTAGATTATGAATTGATTGTGAATATGTGGCCTTTTGGCATATGTGATGCGGTGTTTAAATTAATTAAAAATGCATTATTGGGTGGGATTGAGTTTGTTGCCCTTTGGCACGATAATTGTGAGTTATGAATGCGAATCTAGTATGAAACAATATGAGATGAATGACGAATATAGGGTAAATATATTTGTGAGTGTATATTGAATGTACGTGTTGATGCGTGACGAATGATGAATGCTATATACATTGTGAAAGTATGATTACTGTATGTGATATGTAATGAATGCATGAGTATGTTTGCAAACACGTATGCATGTTGTATCGGTTGATCCCGCGGAGGATCTGCAGAGACATCGTGTGCCCTTGTGGGGTGTGAGCGATGGTCTATAAATGATTAGGTCATTTTGCATGTGAAGCATCATAATTGCATACTTGTGTGTCTGATTCCTCGGAGAATCTGCAGAACCTCGTGTGCCCTTGTGGGGTGTGAGCGATGGTTATTTATTGATCCATCGGAGGATTTGCAAAACCTCGTATGTTGCGATGGTTACATTGATTCCTCGGAGACTCTGCAGAACCTCGTGTGCCCTTGTGGGGTGTGAGCGATGGTTATTTTTGGTTCTTCAATTGAACCTGCTGAAATGAGTCGGTACCGCATTTGCATCTGCATAGAGTCGTGAGTCGGTCTCTATGAGTTGCATGATTCATCTTTATATGATGCATTGGTGAAATAAACATGTATGTGTATGTTTATGTGAAAATGATGTGAATGTATGCATGATAAAATGCTTGGTTTTATACATATATACATTATGATGTATGATAGTGGATTGTGAGGCATTGTAGTGAGAAACTGTGAAATATATATATATATATTATGTACTTGTGCATTGATATATCATTATGTGCATTGATTATTATGGTAATGTTTCTCACCCTTCTGCTGGAATGATGTCCTACATGACATCGTGCAGGTACCAAGGAATAGTACTGGTAGTAGTTGCGAGGTCGCTGTTGGTGCAGCTATTAGTATTTAATAATGTTGGGTCAAGTCATGCTCTGGTTATGTAACACTGGGATCACGGGGTTTATGCCTTAGAGATATATTGTATATTCTAAGTTGTGTTTTAAATGTATTTGAAATATGTGATAATGGCCTCTGTGCCTAAGTGTTGATGATTATGTGATGAACATGAATTTTCTGTGAAGAGTTATGTAAACCAAATTGAATCTGTTGTTTCATGCAAGATGAAAATTTAATAGAATGACTATTTATTTCAATGTTACATGAGTATGACAGGTGAATGTTAAGATTTTGTAATTATGTGTGACGCCCTTTGTGAAAGCATGTTAATTTACTCTGATTAAATATGTATTTTTCCGTGGGGATTAGAAGGGTGTTACATTAGTGGTATCAGAGCAGGTCGGTCCATCCGACCAAGTTGTCTAATGTTGGTTGTTCCCTTGTACGCGACATGTGTGTGAAACATTGTTGGTACGTGTTTGTTGTCTAGTCTTCGTCTGCAGAAGTGGGAATGACACGAGTGGGGGAGAACTTGTGCTTCTCCAGGTTGCTGCAAAGTGTGGAGTTGTAACTCAGTATGGTTGAATGCCCATACAGTTTGGTAAAGATGGTTTATACCCCATCATGATTTTGGCTGTCTATTGACAAATTGAGGAACTGATCACCCTTAATCTCTTGTTGATAGTAGTTTGGATTGTGTTGGATAGGATGGACATGTCTTGCAAGCTTAGATGGCGTGAGAAGTGAATTGTCTGGAGTTCAGCTGGGTGCTTGAGAATTGTTTGGGCGGGTCGGCTCAGAACAGTGTTGAAGTGTTTGAATTTTGATGGAAATCTTCGAGTTATAATGGAAGTGGGAAAGTTGGCGATTGCCAATTGATTGTGGTTGTTTGAAGAGTTATCTTGACAAGGTAGTGATTAGCAGTCAGAACGTGAAGTGGAGTTGTGACCGACTCAGTTACGGGAACCGGTCCGAGAGTGAGGACTCCATATGGTATGTTTGTTTGGATGGACAAGGATTGAATCGAGGGAGTAGTTTTGAGACTGGTATCGAGCGTGTGTGTTGTGACGACAGATTGTGAAGCCGAGTATGTAAGTGTGGATAGTGGCATCTGGTGGATGTTAAAGAAAGTAAGAATGTGGAGTGAAAATCGGTGTAACTCGGCCTTTAAGTGTTCCAAGAGTTGAGGATGTGTTGAATGGTCTTCTAAGTGTGAAATTTTTGTAGTACGTCGAATTCCGAGATTGCAGCTTTTTACGGAATCGAAATCGGACACTCGGAGGTCAAGTAACGGTCGAAAATGAGATTTCGGACTGTCATGTTCGCCAGACCCTTCGCCTAGCGAGCATGCTAGCGAACGACTCGCTACTATGTTCGCCTGGCGAGGAAGTCCTGGGCAGAGAAAGTTGTTTTGGTGTTTTTGTCGTAACGGGAGAACCGTAACTCGGAATGACATACGGTTCGAAGCGTTGGAAAGCTAGTCCAAAGATCTAGATGATGGTGGAGTATTGGGATGGAATTAAGTTAATTATTGAAGGACTATTTTTGGATTTTGTTGTAGATGCAGAGCGTGTGGTGTGTGTTTCCGCCATAACTTGCGAGAGTGAGTATCCGTTTGGCATGGGATTTTCCCTACTTGATGGAGCGAGGAAATGGTTGTGTTAACCTATGATATTTTGGTGTATTCAAAGAAGATATGGAATCATGTTGAGCATGGGGAACTTAATTTATCAGTGTGAGAGGGAAAGCAGTTTTTATGCCAAGGCGAAGAGGGTTTCAAGGAGTTTCGGAGAGCTGTCAACAGCTCGTTTGTAGATTCTTATCAAAATTCGACAGAATTGTTTATCGTGGTTTGTGATGCCTCGTGGGTATGTTTGGGAGTTATGTTAAGTGCAACATTAGTGAGTTTAGTTGCTTGAAGACAATTTAAAGTATATAAGAGGGATTATCTGACAAGTGACTTAGAGTTGGTTGTTATTGTGTCTGTGCCGGAGTTGGAGGCTCCAATTGGTTAGTGTGAGATTTGAAACGGTTGGTGATCTCAAAAGCTTAAGGTATTGGTTTGAATTGGGAGATTTGAAAATGAGGCAGAGGAAAACGATTGGGACTCCTGAGGGATTATGGTTTTAGATTGAATTACCATTCGGGTAGAGCAACGCAGTAGCTGATGCATCGATTTGAAAATTTGGTATATACTGATGATGATGGTCGAATTTGATGAATTAAGTCGAAGGACTGATTTTCGTATTAATGGGAATGGTATCATGAGATGTCGGGATAGAGTTATGTTCTAGTTATTATTATGCGGAATAAGAGTATCGAGGTAGATGGAGTATCTATCCTAGTGCTATAATGATGTAACCGGATTTGAGGAATATGGTTTTGATTGAGTGATTTTGGATGGAATGACTAGATTGGCTCTTTTCCTACCAATGAGGATTAATCATTCTATGTTGGAGCTGGTTGAGATGGATATCATTGAAGTGATAAAGATTGTATGAGGTATCGTCAAATATTGTGTCAGATAGGGATCTGAAGCGTTGTGTGGTAGGAGGTGTAGGACTCTTTTGTATTGTTATGATTCAGGCAAGAGCGTTGTGCTCGGACCTGAGGATTGTGTAAGAGGCGACTGAAAAGATTAAGAAGATCCAAGAAAGGACGCGTTCAGAGAGTTTCAGTGGTGACGGGTGTTGATCGAGCTTTGAAGTCTCGGAAGCACACACTGTGTTTTATTGCTTAGTATCAGAGTGGCACATCGGAACCGTGGGAGAAGTATCATGTTAGATTATCTTACCAATTTCGCTTGTGAATTTACATGATGTGGTATGTGCCTAATGAGGAAGTGCAAGTGCATTCATTCAGGCAAATGGTGTACAAGTGAGGAAGGATTTGACTGTTGAGACATTGCTAGTTCAGATTGATGAGCAAGAAGTAACTTCGAGGCAATGAAGATTTCTTCGGTAAAGACAGTTGGATGAACCAACTAGAGAAAGTTGGATTTGAGAGATTGGGATGAGGAAGTCGTATCTGACTCGGTTCATTGAGATAACATTTTCGAGGACGAAAATTCCTAAAGTGGGGGAGAGTTGTAACAGCCCAATTTTCAATAATTAATTATTTGTGTTAATTAATTGATTTATTTGGATTATTCTAATTATTTGAATAATTAGATGATTGTTTAAATAGATTTATAGATGTTTGAGAGAGGGAATATATTGGATAGAAATAAAGGGAAAGATATATATATATATATATATATATATATATATATATATATATATATATATATATATATATATATATATATATATATATATATATATATATATATATATATATATATATATATATATATATATATATATATATATATATATATATATATATATATATATATATATATATATATATATATATATATATATATATATATATATATATATATATATATATATATATATATATATATATATATATATATATATATATGAGGAAGTCGAAAAGAAAAAAAAGAAGGAAGAGAAAAGAAAGGGAAAGAAAGAGAAAGAAGAGAAAAGGAGGAGAAAAAGAGGAAACTTGGAGAATCATCAAGAACATCCTCTAGCTTCCGATTAATCGAGGTAAGGGTTTGAAATCTTACTATCTTAATCATTGTGTATGTGTGTTGGATTGTTTGGGTGTTTTTGGATATTTTCCATTTTAGGTCGAAATGAGTTTAATTGGTAGAAACTGAGTTTTATCGGTTAGAATTTGGAATAGACGGTGTAGTATAGTCGAGTGATGAGTGGGTTGTGCTACTGGAACTGATTTGGATTAAATCGGTTGGTTTTGTGAGGTTTGGGCTTTTGGACAGCCATGGAAGTTCTGATCTCGCAGGTTCGCCAGGCGAATGGCAGCGAGGCTTCGCCAGGCGAAGCCCAGCGAACGGTAGTGAATCAAGTCAGAACCAAACACCCTGTCTTCGCTGGCAAGTTCGCCAGGAGAATGAGTGTGACGAAGGTTCACCAGGCGAGTGTGCTAGCGAGTAATTCCATAATAGCTCCCAGTGGTCTTCGCTGGCAAGTTCGCCAGGCGAACGTTGCAGCGAAGGTTCGCCAATGGCTTCGCCAGGCGAAGGTTGGCAAATGGGACAACATTTGTTTTATTTTGATTGTTTCTATCCAATGTTGTTGTCTTTGGTTTTAGCATATAGCGAATAGCTTGTGTACGTTGTGTTGTGGGTAGCCGTATGGCGTGAATCCTAGATTATGAATTGATTGTGAATATGTGGCCTTTTGGCATATGTGATGCGGTGTTTAAATTAATTAAAAATGCATTATTGGATGGGATTGAGTTTGTTGCCATTTGGCACGATAATTGTGAGTTATGAATGCGAATCTAGTATGAAACAATATGAGATGAATGACGAATATAGGGTAAATATATTTGTGAGTGTATATTGAATGTACGTGTTGATGCGTGACGAATGATGAATGCTATATACATTGTGAAGGTATGATTACTGTATACGATATGTAATGAATGCATGAGTATGTTTGCAAACACGTATGCATGTTGTATCGGTTGATCCCGCGGAGGATCTGCAGAGACATCGTGTGCCCTTGTGGGGTGTGAGCGATGGTCTATAAATGATTAGGTCATTTTGCATGTGAAGCATCATAATTGCATACTTGTGTGTCTGATTCCTCGGAGAATCTGCAGAACCTCGTGTGCCCTTGTGGGGTGTGAGCGATGGTTATTTATTGATCCCTCGGAGGATTTGCAAAACCTCGTATGTTGCGATGGTTACATTGATTCCTCGGAGACTCTGCAGAACCTCGTGTGCCCTCGTGGGGTGTGAGCGATGGTTATTTTTGGTTCTTCAATTGAACCTGCTGAAATGAGTCGATACCGCATTTGCATCTGCATAGAGTCGTGAGTCGGTCTCTATGAGTTGCATGATTCATCTTTATATGATGCATTGGTGAAATAAACATGTATGTGTATGTTTATGTGAAAATGATGTGAATGTATGCATGATAAAATGCTTGGTTTTATACATATATACATTATGATGTATGATAGTGGATTGTGAGGCATTGTAGTGAGAAACTGTGAAATATATATATATATATATATATATATATATATATATATATATATATATATATATATATATATATATATATATATATATATATATATATATATATATATATATATATATATATATATATATATATATATATATATATATATATATATATATATATATATATATATATATATATATATATATATATATATATATATATTATGTACTTGTGCATTGATATATCATTATGTGCATTGATTATTATGGTAATGTTTCTCACCCTTCTGCTGGAATGATGTCCTACATGACATCGTGCAGGTACCAAGGAGTAGTACTGGTAGTAGTTGCGAGGTTGCTGTTGGTGCAGCTATTAGTATTTAATAATGTTGGGTCAAGTCATGCTCTGGTTATGTAACACTGGGATCACGGGGTTTATGCCTTAGAGATATATTGTATATTCTAAGTTGTGTTTTAAATGTATTTGAAATATGTGATAATGGCCTCTGTGCCTAAGTGTTGATGATTATGTGATGAACATGAATTTTCTGTGAAGAGTTATGTAAACCAAATTGAATCCGTTGTTTCATGCAAGATGAAAATTTAATAGAATGACTATTTATTTCAATGTTACATGAGTATGACAGGTGAATGTTAAGATTTTGTAATTATGTTTGACACCCTTTGTGAAAGCATGTTAATTTACTCTGATTAACTATGTATTTTTCCGTGGGGATTAGAAGGGTGTTACATTTACCGCGGGTTGTGTTTGTGAAGTACCTTCGTTAACGGACATTACCAAGAGAACTAGTTTTGGCCGATCGGAACAAAGGCTCACGTATGAGTATCGGTACACCTTACCTTCACAAATATTTTATTTGATATATACCGTTTGATCTGAAAAATGTTTAGCCAAACTTGTTGCATGAGGTCAAGAAACAATTTGAGTTTGGGGGAGTTTGATCAGTGATATTTATACATTATTTTACCATGAGTTTTAGTTAATCAACTTAAATTTTATATCCTTTTATTGCATTTTATACGTCGGTTTGGTATTTCCATTGTTTTTAGGTTTAGGTAAGCAATAAAGAAGAACCAGAGCAAAAACAGGGAAAAACATCAAGAATTCAGAGGAGTTTTTGAAAGGGAACAGTGGCCTGACACGGCCACCCGTGTCACCTGGCACGGCCCGTGTCAGGAGGGTACCAGGAGAATGAAGATTGTGTATTAGACAAGGGGCTGACACGGGTGCCCGTATCACCTGAGACGGATCGTGTCACCTGACACGACCCATGTCAGCAAGTCTGGAGGAGACAATTTCTTGCATCAGATAACTAGGGAGCCAACACGGCCGCCCGTGTCAGTTGACACGACCCGTGTTGGCTAATGTGCTTCATATTCAAATTTTCTTATTTTTTGGGCCTTTGTGATCCCTAAGGGTATTTTTGGGTATTTTCCTATTATTGTGTTGGACCTGGGAGTATTTAAGACTGATTTTGAGAAGGAGACAAGAACGTTTTTGACCAGAGAAGAATTACACGCTCAAGATTGGAGAGATTAAGGTTATTAAGAAACTGAAGGTTTTCATGAGCGAACGCAATTGAAGATCCAAGATCCTATTATCTTATAATGTCTAGTTGTTACTTTGTGTTTTCTTTGAATAATATGAGTAGCTAAACCCCCCAATGCTAAGGTGGTGTCCCTGATTTGAATCTGTAATCACTCTGATATTATTATTGCAATGACATTGCCTTTGTTTTCATAACTGATTTGATCTCTAGCTGTTCTTAATGCTTACCCTATTGGACCAACAAGGTTTGATTTACGATTAACGATTAGGCTGGATCGCCATTGTTAAGGCATTGCTTTTAATCATTCTGTAATAGATATCACCTAGGACTAACGATACCCTATAGGAACCGAAGTAATTCTCGATAATTGATTGCTTAATCTCACTTATAATTCTCTATGGATATAGGAATTAGGGTAGATTATTAAAGGTTTTCTCACTAAGGACTTAGGAGTAAACATTCTAAAGAATCGGTAATTAGTAGTTACAATAAGTCGTTGCAGTGTTAATTTAGAGTTGTTCCTAAGTCAGATCATACACTTCCCTTAGCATGTTACTCATATATGTTTAAACCAATTAGTCAATTATTCTCTTTTATTTGCAATTAAAATAAACCAATTTTAAAACCCCTAGATCTTTTGTTCAACTGAATTATTTTAAAGCTTGTATTTCCTATGCAGTCCTCGAGATCGATATTCGGGGAAATATCCCTTATTACTCCATTAGAAAAATAGTACACTTACTATTTCATAGTTATGGACATTAAGGAAGACGTAGAAATCCCTATCCTTCTAGGTAGACCATTCTTATCAGCAGTCGGAGCCATAATATATGTCAAAAGAGGAAATATGACTTTCGATGAGGGAGATGAGAAGGTAGAATTTATCTTATCCAAATTCCTAATGGCACCAGCCATAAATGACTCATGTTGTGCCATCGATATCATTGATGAGTGCATAGGAGAGTTAGACCAAGAAGAACCCACTGACATGATTAAAATACCCTCGACCCCCATAGTGGAAGATGATGGATTTAAATCAATGACACCCTATGTAGATGACATTCTTTACCAATGCTTAGCACTCACACTTGACCATATGCTCGAACCTAAGAAACCATCAATAGAGCTTAAGGAGATACCCAAGAATTTGAGATATGAACTTTTAGATGAAGAACTCAATCGCCCAGTCATAGTCAGTGTAACCCTAAACAGTGATGGAACCAATTAACTATTAGATATCTTGAGAAATTATCTTACAGCTCAAGGTATAACATTTCTATTCTTAAAGGGATAAGTTCATCTGTGTGCATGCACCGGATTATGCTAGAGGAAGACTATAAACTCTCTAAAGAATACAAAAGGAGGATAAACTCTATAATGAGCGATGTGTTCAAGAGAGAAGTGTTAAAACTACCAGAGGCTGGAATAGTCTATCAAATCTCTGATAGTAAGTGGGTAAGCCCTGTACATCTGGTACCTAAAAAGGGAGGTGTCATAGTTGTACAAAATGAAAAAGGAGAGCAAGTAGCAAAACATATAGAAAACGGTTTGCGTATGTGCATCAACTATAGAAAGTTAAACAAAGTAACTAGGAAAGACCATTTCCCTCTCATTTTCATAGATCAAATGCTTGAAGGCTTAGCTATACACTCTTACTTTTGTTAATTAAATGGATACTCTGGATTTTTCCAAATCTCTATTCACCCCGATGACCAAGAGAAAACAACCTTTACATGCCCTTACGGAACATTTGTTTATCGTCGAGTGTCGTTTGGACTATGTAATGCCCCAACCACTTTCCAATGATGTATGATGTCAACATTCACATATTTCCTCGACGAGATCATGGAAGTTTTCATGGATGATTTCTCTGTATGTGGATCTGTAACACCCTAAAATTTGCCTCATCATTTCTTGATTTACTGGCTTATGTTTCTCTGCATTTTTGCATATCATGGCATTGACTCTCGAGACATGGGATCAAGGTGTTTCTATAGCTCGAGGTTCTCTTTTATTGCAAGAGTTTAAACAACGAGCATCAGAGGCTTTGGCATTTATTTGGCCCAGTAAACGGGTGGCCGATTTTATTTTGTTCGGGAGGTTATTTTTAGCACAGGAGAATGTTAAGGCATTCTCACTATTATAATATCCAAGGAAAAGTTTCAAAGGCTTAACAGGGCTCAGAACAGGTGAAAACAGACGAATGTGCAAGTTTCCCTCCAAAGGCGCTATTTTTGAAAATTTGTGAGTGGTTAACCGATTAACCAATTTGCACTAGAAAATGGTTAATCGATTAACCATAGTAAATTTTACCAGTAACGTGCATTTTCAATGCTGCCACTTTTGGGGTCTATTTTGATCACTTGTGAATTTGATTTTACACCAGAAAAAGGATCTAGAATCACTCTAAATTTGGATTAACTTTCAAAATCAATTCAATTTCCCTCCAATTTTCCATTCTTAATCTCATTCCAATTTTCATAACCTCACTTCAAACTATAATTCTACTCCTAACCAAGAGCCTATTTAAGAGAATTTTCTCAAAACCTCTCATAATCACCTCCATTTTTCTGATATCTCTACACATTGCTCTCAAAATCTCTCAACTTTTCTACACTAAAAAACCTTCATTAAAGCTCTTTTCACTTGAGTTCTTTGATTCTTCATTGGAATCATTGAATTCTAGAGCTAAACCTTCATCACTCATCTCCATCATCTCCAATTCATCACTTGGTTTTCATTTGGATTTGGTTCTGATTTTGGAAGCAAGCTTATAAGTGATTATTAGATCAATTTTGGCTTATTTTGGCTTGTTCTTCACTTCTCTTGCAAGAAAGCTCTGGGATCTTGAAGATTTATTGGTTTTTTTAGCTTGAATCTATCAATTTACAGTGAATCAACACTTACCAAAGCAAATCTCAGCTTTGATGGTTGGTTAATTCTAGATCCATTCTTATTTTGAGCTTATTTGAATAATCACAATCTAGATCTTTAAGTTTTAATTGATCTTGGTGATTTTGATCTTTATGATTTGTGATCTCCATGCTTGATTAAGTTTGATTGATGTTTGATCACTGATTTTTGGTGTTAAATTTATGCATAATTAATTACATGATCATTTGGATGATTGCACATTGAATTAATTGCGGAAAGTGCTTTTGAATTGCTATTTTTATGCTTCTGCTGCAATGTTAATCGATTAACCAGTTGCAGTACAAAATTGGTTAATCGATTAACCAGTGCAATTTCTGAAATTTTTTAGTGGTTAATCGATTAACCAGTTTGCACTAGCAAATGGTTAATCGATTAGCATTGGACCAGAATGTGATTTTTGTTTGTTTTCAAGCATGTTTTGATTTCTTTCCACCTCTAACCTTCATGGATTGATATGATTTATTTGTGTGGACTATTTTTGACTTGTTTCATCATGCTTGATTATTTGATCTCGATTTTTCGATGTGCGACTTTTGGTTTTCGTTTGCATGCTTAACATATTCATGTTGTTTGATTGATGTGATGAACACATGCTTGTATTATTTATATCATGTTAATTATGGATTGTTGATGATCATCTTGCTGGATATTGTGATACATATTTGTGTTCGCTTCAGATTTTGTTTGTCGCATGATCGTTTGTTTTACATAATTGATGAACTAAGCATGTTGATCTTGTTGATTCTTGATGATGCATTCTTGTTGAACATTTGTATTTGATTGTTGATGAATGTCCATCCTTGCATGATAATTATTCATGATTGGTGTTTGCTCATACTTGATTGCATTATAACATGCTTGCTGCCCTGCTTTCGACAGTTGTTGTATTTTGAATTAGCATGCTGTATTTGCTCTTGCTTGCTTGCCATCTACCTTTTACACCTACTTTTTTGCTAAATTAGTAGCTGTTGATTGTTGTTGTGCTGACTTGTTGGATTTTATTGTTGTTTTATGCAGGAGGCGCTGTTGTAGCTGCTGTTTTTACCTTGTTTTCTTGCTTTTTGCCTTGCCTTTATATGCTCCCTTAGGATTCCTATTCCAATTTAATTTCCGATTAATTTTGGATTAGGATAGACATTAGGAGTGCAATCTATGCATTAAACAAGTAGGCTAGTCCATTTTAACCTCAACCTTAGGTCCATCTTTTGCATGCTAACATTAGGATAGAATTCCTGTTCGCATCCCGACCTTAGGGCCACTTTGCATGACAATGTTAGGATCGAGTTTCCCTTAGACCTTCTGTGCGTCTTTCTCTATTCTCATCTCAAAACAATGCTAACCCACTTAATAAAGACGATGAACATTGTGCGCCACGAGCCTTAAGCATATGGGAAATTATAAGTGAGGGGTCTCCTCTCGCTTGTCTATAGCGTTTAGTGTACGTCCCGTCTGGGGGCGATATGCGACACATTCGTTCCTATATCATAGTTTTTAGTGCAACGTGAATCACAAAGCAAACTAATTCACTTTACTAAAACTCACAAACAAAAGTTAAACCTTTTTATCCTTTAGGATTTGTGTTTCAAACTTATTTTCAGAAAGAGTACGATACTTTTCTATTCTATTGCAAACAGGCATCGACTCTAATTGCTGGAATGGGAACTTAACATTACTCATAAAAAACCCTTAACCAACTGTGGTTTTGTAGTTACCTAAACTACGTTTGCTCTGATCTCTCATACCAAATGAGGATACGTAGGCACAAGACGATGATGTCTTGTCGAGCAACCTTCCCCCCATCACCCGTAGTTTTCCGAACTATGTTGACTTTGACTTTCCCATTGCACGAGGGAATATGTAGGTATAGGGTGACGATGTCCTATCGAGTCTCTTTCTTTTTTCTTTGTTCTTATTTCCGTTTAGTAGTAGCTTATAGAAAACACACCTTTTGATTAGACAACAAGCGTGGATCCCGTTGAGTACAACGGACGTGAGGGGTGGTCATACCTCCCCCTTGCGTAACCGAATCCTGAACCTAAGATTTGGTTGCGATGAACTTGTCTTTTCCCGTTCTTCAGGTTTTCTTCGATCATTTCCTTTCCCTCTCTTTGGGATAAATAACATTTAGTGACGACTCTTTTGTTTTTCTGCCGGGTGTTTTTCACAGTTACAATAGCTAGCAACTCTGTTGGGGACTCTGGTTCCGTATGAGAGTCAATCCTAGTGCTTTCGGTTTCTGTTCTTTGGCTGTTTACTTTTATGTAGTTATTTGCTTTTATGTATATTATCTGTTGTATATTATTGCATTTGCACTTTACTGTTGCATATTATATTATGCCGTTGTTGCTGTGCTATTGGGTGGGTTGTTCCATGAGAGATAAGCCCAATACCCAGGCTTGAGTATACACACATGATTAGTGTGGAGAGTAGTTGGAGCTTCTGTGGCATCTGGCCATACAATAGCTCGTGCAAAATTCACGTCCAGATAAGGTTTTTCTTTGGAGATACTCTATCATGCGCGTCTAGTGCAGTTGAGGGAGTGTTGACTTAGAAAAACTAACGACTTTGGAGATCGTTCATTGGAAAGTCAGTTGAGACCTCCTTGATTGACCATGATGCCAAACTAGAAATGATGAACGTATCATCGTTTCTCGACCTGAGAGTCTGTGATACTGATGACCTGCATAGGATGTCGTAACGTCCAAGACTAGAACCTACATGTGAGAGGGATGGGTTTTGCAGGAAACTTTGACCTTTAACCAACCCAGTTTTCTGGTTTTCTTATTAGAGCGGACCTTTGATCTTGGGTATTCTGGTTTTCTATCACCTCGGTGTTCTGGTTTTTGGGGTTTTCTTATCAGAGCAGAATTCTGGTTATATTCAGTCAGCAGCACAATAATAATCTTAAGCATTGGATACCTTGATCCCATGTTTGCATCTACATAATCATCCTGCATTTAACATTTCATGTTTATGTTTTTTGCAGGTTCTTGTCTCCCTTTGATTCCGGTCCTGGTTTTATGTAGAGATGGAAATAGACAGAAAAGAATCATTGTATATAAGTTTCCGGCACCTGAGTTGGGACCTTTATTTGGTCTAATATCTATGGCTAATCCTAGAGTTCTTGAAACCTTCAGAAGAGATTATGGGAGAATTTTGAATCTTTTCCATAAGATCACAGGCTATGAGCATGGAGCTATTCATACGCTGTTGCAGTTTTATGATCCTCCGCCATGCTGTTTCACCTTCCCAGATTATGTGTTGGTTCCGAATTTAGAGGAGTTTGCTTTTATCTTAGGAGTTCAATTCCAAGATGAGGTGCCTTTCCTTCCTTCAGAGGAAGAACCCAATCTCGAGAAGTTGGTCGCCGCTCTTTATTTGAGCGCATATGAGTTGGTTGATCATGTCGTCAGCAGAAATGGAGTTTTTGATTTTACTTTACCTTTCCTGGGGGATAAAGCCAAGAAGTATGCTGAAGAGGGTTGTTGGGTGGTCTTTAGTGCTATTCTGGCTCTGTGTCTATGGCATTGTGCTTTTTCCCAATGTACCGGATTTCGTTGATATGGACGCCTTTCGTATCTTCCTTTCCAAGAATCTTATACCCACTCTCCTAGGAGATTTGTACCATTCAATACATTAAAAGAACGAGAAGAGGAGGGGAAAGACTGTGACTTGTTGTACACCACTTCTCTACAAGTGGTTTATAAATCACCTCTATTGTTTTGGAGCTTTTATGGATTCGAGGAATTCATCTGAATGGTCTAAGAGGCTCATGGGTTTGACAGCCAAAGATACTGTCTGTTTTAGTAGAGATCTACTTGGTAAAGAGATTATCTTCAGTTGTGGTAGCTTCCCCAATGTGCCTTTGATGGGAAGGAAAGAGGGGATCAACTATGACCTTACTCTCGCTATCAGATAACTTGGGTATGCTTTGAGGGGACCCCCGAAGGATGAAGAAGTGCAGGAAACTCTGTACTTTACTGGCATAGCTGACCCTGATATTCTGGCGAGATTCGGTGATGCGTGGGGCAAAATCCATAAGAGGGGGAAGCTTTCTTTAGGGAAGAGTGATTGTTGAGCCTACGGTCCATACGTAGAATGGATCCAAAAGAGGGTTAAGAAGATACTTTTTCCTTTCTCTATTGAGGAACACTTATATCCTTTATTGATTGAGTAACCTACAACGATTAATATCATGAGATACAACAGGATTTGGGCAGAGAAGGAAGATTTGCGCAAAGAGAATGAAGATTTGAAAAAGAAGATTAGTCAATTGAAGCATGATAGAAGTGAAGTTGTTTATTTGGCTAAGATGAAGTCAGAATCTTTAACCAAGCTGGAGAAGGAGCTATCTAAGGAGATCAGGGTGCAAGAGCGGATCGGTCAGGATCTGAAGAGTACTGATAGCATTTTGAAGCATAGAAAGAAGGATTTAGATAGAGTGTATCTGGAGATATCCAAATTTAATGAGCATTGGAATGCTACGGTAACTGCTAACAAGAAATGGAAGACTAGCTTCATAGTCAGATTGATAATCTGATGGCACAACTCAAAGTCAAATAAAGATAAGTGATGGTAGAATCATCTCGTAGATGCACAAGCAAGCAGAAACTCTATGAGACTCTATCAGTTGTTGAAGAGCTCAAGATCCGGGAAGATTTAAAGAGACCCAGGTTAGAAGATGCCTTTGGTGAAGATTCTTGGGAGGAGTCTTACCATTGTCTCAATGATGTTATACACAGAAGGGACACTCTCATTAGAGAATTAGTTGCCAGACTAAATCATCCAGACACGAAGACGATGCTCAAGGAGGCTCAAACCTGAAGCAAGAAGCATGGTTGCTAGGGAGGATCATTTTCTGATATGTCATAGTAGTTTCTCTTTTTTGTATCTTGATCATCACCGGATCTGTTAGATAAGATCAGTACCTTTTTGTATTCAGATCTTTCTCTCATTTGTTGATATGTATTGGCTCATCTCTACTTGATATATGAGAAGATTATTGTGGTATTCTTATCCATCTCTACTATTCATGTTTATTGAAACCGGAATAAAGGGGGAGATCTCCTTGTAAATATATTAACATGTTTGTATTTTGCATTTTTCATTTTCCTTTGCATCGCAGGTGTCTGCAGTGGCCTTTTGTTCTTATCTCTGTTTGGTTTTCTTCAGTAGCAGGATTTAGAATTTAGCTTCCATAGATACTCAAATTGAGGGAATCAACAAAGGGTTATGGATTAGGTTCAAGTTGAATTGCAGGAAGTCAGGGCTCGCATGTCCCAGTTTATGGAGCTAATGCAGAATGTTGCTAATGGAAAGGAACAGTTGAGGACTCTAGTTCAACCTCTGATAGCACGGTTGATGAAGAAGATGTTTTGCATGGAGGATCTGGTGTTATTCCTCCACCTGTTGGTGGTTCTGTTCCACAAGGCGCTAATATTCCTACTGTTGTCATAACTTCGGGCAGAGGTGTTGTTAATGAAGCTGGTAAAGTTGCTGATGGAAGTGTGTACACTGTGCACGATGTTGCCGGTCCTTAGTGGGAAGATCGCCAGGATGACGTCTTTTCTATGAGGGATATGGAGGGTGGCTTGCCTTCTGAAGCTGAAAAGAGGTTTAAACTGATCGAGGAAAAGATGAAGTCTTATGAGAACCAAAATTCTTTGCGTCTCGATATGTCAGATCTGGGTCTAGTTCCAGGGGTCAGAATTCCCCCGAAGTTCAAGGTGCCAAATTTTGATAAGTACAAAGGGACGACCTGTCCTAGAGTACACATTCGGGTATACTTCAGAAAGGAGTCTGCATACTCTAACGATGAGAAGTTGTTAATGCATTTTTTCCAAGACATCCTGGCGGGAGGGTCTTTGGAATGGTTTGTGGGGCTTGAGAGAACCCATATCAGAAGTAAGAGAGAGTTGGTCGAGGCCTTTATTCGCCACTATCAGTACAATAGTGATATGGCACCAAATAGGGTGCAATTACAAAGTTTTTCCCCGAAGAACAAGAAGAGCTTTAAAGAATACGCCCAGAGGTGCTGGGAATTGGTAGCAAGGGTGCAGCCTCCCATGGTAGAGAGAGAATTAACTAACATGTTTATGGCTACATTGTCGGGAGTGTATTATGAGAAGCTGATAGGTTGTATGTCGGCAGGTTTGTCTGACCTGGTGATGGCAGGTGAGAGAGTGGAAAGTGGAATTAAGTCTAGAAAACTTCCAAATGATAGTGGATCCTCTTCTAGAGGAATGAAGAAACCATATACAACAAACTCTAAGAAGAGGGAAGGGGATGCTAATACTATTTTTCACAAGGGTAAAGGTAGAGCGCAATCTCAGTATCATCAACAAGTTGCTACTGTAGCTATCCCGGCTGCACCTCATCAACAAGTTAACGCTCCACGACCTTATGCTGGTAGACAGAGAATGACGAACAAATAGTTTGATACTCTGCCGATGACATACTCACAATTGTTGCAACATTTACTTCAGTTAGAGCTTATTCAGAAGAGAAATTTGGCACCTTTAACCGGAGCTCCTCCTCCTGGTTATGACAATGATGCGAGATGCAAATTCCATTCGGGCGCCCCAGGCCACAATATTGATAATTGTAAAGCCTTCAAGCATAAGGTTCAAGACTTGCTTGAATCAAAGGCTATTAAATTTACTAATGAGGGGCCTAATCTGAATCAAAATCCAATGCCGAATCATGGGGTGACAAGGGCAAATGTTGTTATCGACGGAGAAAGATTGAATCTGACAACTGATGTTAAGAATTTGAAGACTCCACTGAGTTTCACGAAAGACAAGTTGTTGAAGGGGGAGTATTCCCAAGATGTTCTACTGACTTTTCAGAGTGTGAAGTGAAACCTAAGGGTTGTAATCTTTTGAGGGATGGTATTCAGAGGATGATTGATGATGGTTATCTACAGTTTGACAAAGCTGTTGGGGAAGATATTGATGATGGGGTTAGTAATGACAGAATAAATATTACCAAAATTTCAATTCCCTACCGGACCATTAACATTTCAGTGCCTGCTAGGCCAACACCGATGATCATTACTGTTCTAGGACCCATGTCGTATGAGAGCACCAAAGCCATCCCGTGGAAATATGGGGCAGAAGTATTCTGTAACAGGCAGAAAAAAGAGCTGACAAGTTCATCATATGGTGGTTCTACTATTGAAAACATAGTGGGTGCAGGTGGGATCACTCGAAGCGGAAGAGTCTTTTTCCCACCAGAGGCTAATACTGACAAGAACGACAAGGGAAAAGGGAAAACAGTGGTTGAGGAGAATGTGCAACAACAGGCTGATGGTGACAGTTCATTCTTTAAAGACGTCAAGGAGTTTATGCGGCTTATTCGCAAAAGTGATTACAAGATTGCGGATCACTTGAATCAGACTCCTTTGAAGATTTCTATTCTATCTTTATTGTTGTGTTCTGAGGCACACCGAAATGCTTTGTTAAAAATCTTGAATTCAGCTTATGCACCGCAGGAAATTTTAGTTAACCAATTGGAAGGGGTTGTGGCACACGTCAACTCTGGCAATGGTTTAGGTTTCATCGACCTATATTTGCCTCCTTCTTGGAGATATCACAACCATGCTTTTCATATTTCTATGGAGTGTAGAGAACCATTATTGTCTCATGTCCTGGTTGACACAGGATCATCACTCAACATGCTTCCCAAGAAGGTGTTAATGAAGTTGGATACTCAGGGGTTGATCTGTACACCCATTGATTTGGTAGTGAGAGCATTTGATGGCCCAAAGAGGTATGTATTCGGAGAGATTACCATGTCAATTTAAGTGGGACCTGAGACCTTTGATGCAACTTTCTACATAATAGATATCCAAATGGCGTATAACTGTCTGCTTGGCCGGCCATGGATACATGATGTGGGAGCAGTCACGTCTGTAGCACCCGAAATTTATTGGAACATTTATTTAATTTATTTAAATATAAATATTTGTATTTTTGGTGATTTTCGGTGGTTGGTGGGAAATATTGAGAATTATGGATTTTAGGTTATTTATTTAAATAATAGTATATAATATGAATATATTGGTAATATTATTAATTTAAATAAATATAAGTTAACTAAGGAAAAATTGAACAATTAAGGAGGAGTTAGTGAGGGTAACAAAAAGGGATTTTTGAGGGGATTAGGATTCATTCTGGTTAGACCGTGAAAAGAGAAGAAATAGAGGCCAGAGCTCTGAGGAAGAGGATTGAGGCAAAAGGTTCGCAAGGTTCCCATAAATCAAGGAGAAGGCTTAGAGTCGGCAATTAAGGTATGGGGAGTATTGCCTTCATTATTTTCAATGTGTGGTTTCAATGTGTTTAAAGTCGATTTAAGGGTTTAAGAGGTTTGAGGCTGATTTGAGATAAAGGAAATTAGGCCTTTGTGGCTAAAATCTATTATTGAGGTTTCAACCGTATAGGGATTTGAACTGATGGTCTGATAGGCTCGAGGTTGAATTGGGTTTGAGGGAAAGTAGGCCCTCGTGGCCAAAATCTGTTGTTGAGGTTTCAACCCTGTAGGGTAATTAGATAGTGAGAAACTCTAATGACCGTGGTGCAGTTGTAAGGAAATTATGGGAATTAGAGTATGAATATGTACGGGATTGGCCTAATAAGTCGTAGATTTTGTGCCTTTATCACCGTAATACCTTAGGAATGATTTAGGGATGTTTTTGGGTTTTTGGGGAAGTGAATCATATGGACTTTTGGGTCGGTTTTGGTTTTGGTGCGTAATAGTGTTTTGCTGTAATCGCGTGTTCGCACAGTGAAGAATCCTTCGTACATCGAATAAACTCGCCCCAGACTCACACATCGAACTTGCTAGCGAACGTATCAGAGTTTTCACGAATTCTGATTTTGTGCAGTGATGCCTTGATGTTTTGATATTGTGATTTCTTTGATGAATTAATATGAGTATGACTGTGATTTCTTTGTGATTAGCACATGATTATATGATGATTCATAGGATGTAGTGATGAGGAGTTATGATTATGGTTCCATGAGTTTTGGTGATTCTATGATGACATGATATATGATGATGATTTTGATGAATGATGATGCACTTATGATGTTATTATGAGGATGATTATAGACGTGTGCATCATGCATTCATGTGCATCCGGACTTTGGTTCAGGACCTTGATTTCTTTGGCTTTAGTTCCATTGTGCGGATGTGAGGTATTTTGATGTGCTCCAGTTCTTGTATAGAATCAATCCTATTGATGGGGATCTATGGAGGGTTGATGGCCCAGTGTCCATCCAGCTGTGATGATTGGTACCACATGCATGAGTCTTGTTGCATTTGCATTTATGAGATAATCTTGAGTAATTTATGATGTTGTGGCCTTTGATGTCCATTGATGACTATGATGATGCATATTATGAAAATGACGTTGTTTTATATATTGAATTCCTATATTGATTATTATGAATCGTTTTACTCACCCTTCCTGTTTGAATGTTGCCTCCACGTGGGTAATGTGCAAATGACCAGGTTTAGGCATGGACGTTGTCGATGATCTTTTTGGAGTTTTGAGTTGTTGGCCATTTTGGTTAACGTAGAGGGTCTTGCTCTGATAGTGTAACACCGGGTTGGGTTCTTTCAGTTAAACCATGTTTTATTTGATTTTTTGTTATCATGATAATGTTTCTGTAGAAGGAAAACTTTGGATTATGCCTTTTTGAGTTCCGCTGCCTTTTGAGCAATGTTTAATAACTTTTGGGAAAGCCCGTTGTTTACAGAGCCTTGACCTATATTTGATTTATTGGGAAATGTATGCCCTTTGAGGTGATTTTCTTTGAGTTTAATATTTTACTCTTATAAATGTGAATATTTTTCCATTAAAACCGTGGGATAGAAAAGGGTGTTACAACGTCAACCTTGCATCAAATGCTGAAATATATGATGGAGGGGAAGGTTGTTACGGTCTGTGGTGAGGAAGATATCAGGGTCAGCCATCTGTCATCCTTCAAGTACGTTGAGGTGGATGGGGAGATCCACGAAGCGCTCTATCAAGCCTTCAAACTTTTACAAATTCAGAAGAGCCTCCTGTCGAAGTCAAAGGCTCAGAGGTTTCGATGTCGTCTTTTAAAGAAGCCCGTGCTATTGTTGAGTCTGGATCTTCGCAGAGGTGGGGCCAAGTGCTTAATGTTCCCGTCAAATATGAAAAATTTGGCCTAGGGTTCAAACCCTTCAGTCCTTCTCGAGACCCTCAGAGATACAAGGGACCTGTTAGATTCACTAGTGGTGGAGTTATATTTGACATGATTCATGCCATAGGGGATAATGAAGGTGATAACGACTGTAATATGAATGCTTGGATTCGTCCATGTGCTCCCGGCCAGAAGTTGTGCAACTGAACCACCGAGGAAGTCATTCATGTTACTACAGCAGAGTAATGTTCATCTGTTGTGATTATGTTCAGTCCTACGTTCTGTCCAAGACGTAGTGACCCAATCTGTGGGGCCTTTTGTTATTTTCACATTATCATAAATAAAAGGAGTTTTTTGCATTCAAATATTGTGATCCCTGTTTTTCCTTTTTCTTGTTTTTTGTATTTATTAACAAAAAAATGGCAATGTGTTTTTTTGTTGCATTTCATAATAAACATAAACATCAATCATGCCGGTCTTTTCTCTCAGATTCCATCGATTCTGATTCAGCTATAGCTTCGTATGACTTTGAGAATCCCATTTATCAAGCCGAAGAAGAGGCTGATGAAGAATGTGAATTACCCGAAGAGTTAGCCAGACTTCTAAAGCAAGAGGAAAGAGTTATTGTACCTAATCAGGAGGATATTGAAGTCATCAATCTGGGTATCAAAGACGACAAGAAAAAAGTCAAAATTGGGGCTGCATTGGAAGTGAGTGTCAAGAGAAGATTAGTTGAAATGCTCCATGAGTATAATGATATTTCCGCTTGGTCTTACCAAGACATGCCTGAGATAGATATAGATATTGTGGTACACCGGTTGCCTCTCTGAGAAGAATGTCCGCCAGTCAAGTAGAAGTTGAGAAGGACGAGGCCGAACATGGTAGTCAAGATTAAAGAAGAAGTTCAGAAGTAGTTGAACGCTAGTTTTCTTGCTGTCACAAATTACCCTTCGTGGTTTGCTAACATTGTTCCTGTACCTAAGAAAGACGAAAAGGTCATAATGTATATTAACTACAGAGATCTGAACAGAGTGAGCCCGAAAGACGATTTCCCGCTCCCCACATTGACGTGTTGGTTGATAACACCACTCAATATTCCGTGTTTTCCTTCATAGATGGATTATCGGGGTACAACCAAATCAAAATGGCCATAGAGGACATGGGGAAAACTACTTTCATTACACCGTGGGGGACTTTTTTCTATAAGGTTATTCCCTTTTGGATTGAAAAATGCTAGGGTAACTTATCAGCGGGAGATGATGACTCTCTTTCATGATATGACTCATCGAGAGATCGAGGTCTATGTTGATGACATGATTGCGAAGTCATAGATGGAGAGAGGACATCTGGTCAATCTTCTGAAGTTGTTTGAAAGATTGAGGAAATTCAAGGTGAGGTTAAATCCTAACAAGTGAACCTTCGAGGTGAGATCTAGAAAGCTATTGGGGTTCATTGTTAATGAAAGGGGTATTGAGGTAGATCCTGCCAAAATAAAAGTTATTCAAGAAATGCCTAAGCCGAGAACAAAAAAAGAGGTCTGTGGTTTCCTAGGGAGGTTGGACTATATTGTAAGGTTCTTATCCCATCTTACGGCCACTTGCGAGCCAATATTCAAATTGTTAAGAAAAGATCAAGCGGTCAGGTGGAATGAAAATTTCCAGAAGGCGTTTGAAAAAATAAAAGAGTATTTGCAGGAACCTCCAATACTCATGCCTCAAGTTGCAGGGAGACCTTTGATAATGTATCTCACCGTTCTTAAGAATTAAATGGGATGTGTGCTCGGTCAACAGGACGAGACAGGTAGAAAAGAGCACGCCATCTACTACCTGAGTAAGAAATTCACCGATTGCGATTCGAGGTACTCGATGCTAGAAAAAACATGTTGTGCACTTGCTTGGGCTGCTAAGCGTTTGAGGCAGTACATGTTAAACCACACAACCCTGTTGATTTCAAAGATGGATCTGATCAAATATGTGTTTGAAAAGCAGGCACTCTTCAGAAGGATTTCCTGATGGAAAATGGTTTTAATAAAGTATGATATTTAGTATGTTTCTTAAAAAGCCATTAAGGGAAGTGTTCTGTCAGAATATCTTGTTGAACAACCAATTGAAGATTATCAGCCGATGAAGTTTGAGTTTCCAGATGTAGACGTTATGTTTTTGAAGATGAAGGATTGTGATGAGCCTTTGCCTAACGAGGGTCCTGAGATTGGACCTCAGCAGAAGTTGGCTTTCGACAGTGTCATAACCCAAATTTGTCCTACCTGTGTATAGTTTTCATTTTGTACATACGTTCACTAACTATTATGAAAATTTTGGCCAGCCCACGATGGATGTTCTAACAGAAGTTATAAAATCCACTATGACATTCACTACAGAGCTACTATTATGCAGTAATTATAAAGTAGTAAATAACACAGTTTGTTGTTGACCCAGTTCAGTGCAACACACTTACATCTGGGGGCTACCAAGCCAGGGAGAAATTTCACTATCAGTAGAATTAATTCAGAGTCAAACCTCCAGTTTGCATTCCTCACTTAAAACCTACCCAATGACAATTTAACCTATAGACACTCTAGACTCAAGTATACCCACTCACTCCCTACAATCACACAACAGTGATATCAAACAGTTATAAATTAACCAGTAGAATGAAGAGACACTTCAACTACACACACACCTTGATCTTGCTTCAAAGCTTTGATCAAGTGACACACACTCTTACTTAACAGCTTCGAGTGGTACACAACCTAGAAACTACCTAACCACTGCAATCAACAGTTGCTTGGATTACAAGTATTCCTAAGACACAATCGTGAAGGACAATCTCTTCACTTCTAAACCACTATGGTGATTTCTCTGTTTCTCTGTCTTTTTACAGTGCCTTCTAGGATTGTTTCTCCTGTTATTTATAGCAGCAGATCAGTCCTTGGGCCTGGGCGCATACATTAGGTTTTATTCTGCATATTTGCCACTTTAATTAGGTAATATTAGTTCCCCCTAGGGTGTCTAAAATGTCTCCTGCATTGCAGCTTGAGCTTCTGAGTTATTTCCTGAGTTCTAGCTACCAGAATAACAAACTTCCGCTTGATGTCATTCGACCTATGTCATAACATTGAGTATGACATCCAGCTTAACTTATAGTCAGCTTTGTGAACTTACTCTTCACAGTCGATATTATGAATGTATCAACATCAGACATGACATTCATACATGCACTAATATTTTGCCACAAAATGCAACCAATCAAGAGCACTTACATATTATACTCAAAAATCCAAAATATGTTGCAACTTAAGTTGTTGCAAGGATAAATTGAGGTTCATCTGAGGTTTGTATGTGCATCGAGTTCTGACCTAATCTTGGTCAGGCGAGTCATTGTTCAAGTGATGTGGTTTGCGTTTTCATTTAAGGGTTTCTGCTTACGCAAGGTGACTGTGAGTGAGTCAAGTTTTCAAAATGCGCTAAGATTCGAGTGCTTCATGGTTGAAAATCATCAAGGATCAAATCATCTTTTAGGTAGGGCTTGGTGATGATTGTAGACCATCGTATTGAGGTTCATATGGTTAAGTCAAGGTGCAAAGTATCCAAGGTTGGTGTATTCATCCTCATGCTTTAAAGCAGTGCAAGATATTCATTCTTTAAGATCTTATGTTATCTATTATTACTTAACATTCAAAGAATAACTCAAGACGATATGATTCGTTGCAAATTCGATATTGATTCACTATTGGTCCAAAACTTTAATTCATTACAAGGATTCAAAGAAGTATGATTACAAGTATGATTCAAATCAATATGGAGGTGTAAGTAGCAATTAGGCCAGGTTATGAGTTCAAGGTCCATTCAAGAATTTGCATACTAAGTGGTTTGAAAATAAAATATGAAGGTGCACATATGAAAAATTCATTCCTAATTCACTTCTACAAATTTCCATTCAAACAAATAAGCTCATGGAAGATGAACAATAGAGATGTTCATATTATTTCAAAGATCAATTCACAAATGGTTCAAGTCACATCTACAAGCCCATGACAAAATCAAAAGTGCAAAAAATATATGTAGACCATTGTCCCATGTTTCAAGCCCAAGCCCATAATTCGATTTTTTTTGTTTGAAAACTCATTACAACAAAAAGAGACCAAAAGCCCATGTTAAAAAAAATACACCAAAAGAAGGCTCATTTGTAATTCTATCATAACTCCAATTTTGCAACAAGGAGCCATCCACACAACATGAATCACGTATCTGCAAAATCACAACGGCAAAAAGAAACTGTTATGCAATGTGACACTTATTGAGACAAAACCAATTCAAACCACTTTGTCCAACAAACAAGACAAAAGTCACGAAATTTACAAAAACGCGAGGGACTACATGAGCATCCCACAAATTCCGCAAAAAGAAAAACACAACACAACCTGAGGGCCTTCCCATTTTCCACCCCATCTATAAGAACAGTGTCGTAGAGCCTGAGAAAAGGAAAGGAGATAGGGGTTTCTCTTCTCTCCGTAAGCCTTTCCACACTTTTCTTCAATTCCCTAAAACCTCTGCTTCTCATTCTGGGAGGTGACAAACAAAACATTTCTGTTAAAATTCTCCAACTTCTTTTTCACCAACAACAACAAACCCTCATCCTGAAAACAACCTTCATCAAAATCTATCAATATTCCTCAATCCACATCTTTAATCCTTCCATCTACCTGCAAACCCGTTCTTCACAAACTCACCTTCAACAAAACGCAATATTCATTCGACTATTCCAAACTCAAAATCACAAAGCAAAACTAGAACAATTAAACAAAACCCAGAAACGGATCCAATTTCAAGTCGAAAGAATCAAAAGATGAAGAAGAGAGTTTAAAACGAAATCGGATCGCAAATTGTGCAAACCTGGATTGATCCGAAATGAAAGACTAAATCGAAGTTTTTTTGTGGTTGTTTAGACAAAATCGCACGAAGAAGCTTTTTTTCTCCTTTTGATTTGAAAAAAAAACGTTTTGGCTGAAGTTATTGGAGTTTTGGTTTACTCTTTCTTCTTATTTTATTCACTGCTCGATTCCCTTATAAACGGTTCGTTTCTCTTCTAATTGGACCTACATTATGTTTTTTTTAGTGTATACCACTCCATGTTTTTACAACCCAATTTTTATGTATAAATGGGTGATAGGCTTTAGCCTACGTGATCCCATATTAACATCTCCTCTAATCACTCTCACACCCACTACTAATTTAAGTTTCTTTTAAATTTCTTTTTTCTCTTTTCATTTTTTTCTCCATCATTTTTTTCATCTCGAATTTATTTTCATTGTTCGATCGATGAAGTCTTTGGTTTCGTAAACGTCAATTTATCGAAGTGGATAGCCTTCATTTTGTCAAATCTGTGGAAAATGACCATTGGGGTCATTTTTTATACTTTGGGATCGTGATAGGCTACCATCGATTAATCGACACGAGTTTATGATTAAGATGAAATCATTTGCTTTTTTGTCCGTGCGACACGATTAAATTGGAGAATGATCCTCAATATCATTTCTCTATCTTATTTTAGCATGAATATCAATTTGCGCAACCTCCTATAGTTCAAATTTTGTCATAAGTCAAGCTACGACGATTTAGCATTACACTCTGTCCCGATTCAATTCACAAATCGACTAACCATTAACTTTACTTTTCATCAATATGCAATTGCTTTATTTTCCGTCAAATATACCTTTGATTTAATTTCAGTCAATATTATCTCGATTATATTATCTTGTTCATATAGTTGTAAATATTTATCTTGACTATATTATTGTGGATATTGTTGTACCCCATAATTTGACCAACCGTGTCTCGTAATTTGGCTTATGTTTCGATTCATTTTGCATTTGCATCTGCATACCGCATACTGTGCATTTGTTCAGCCGGATTGATTTTATCGGCATTACAGCCCTCTCTCTCTCTCTCTCTCTCTCTCTCTCTCTCTCTCTCTCTCTCTCTCTCTCTCTCTCGTGTTTCAAGCGCTTCAAGCCAGTTCAAATTAATAGGTTTATTTTGGAAGTGGTGCTCTTCCCGGTGTTTTCGATCTAAGCTGTTATTTTTTAGGATACTTCGGTGTCCGGCTTTTACCGTTTATATCGCTACTTTCTCGCATTTTTTTTCTCTGATTTAATTGCTTTGCATTGGAATTGTCTTGTTTTTCTAGGATTTTATTTCATTAGATTTTAAATAGATAATTTTATGTTTTATTTTCTATTTTAGGATATTATTAGAGTTTTAATAGGTTTTTAATAGATTTCTAGATTTATTTATCTATTTTAGATTTTTAGTTTTTAATAAATTTTAAATATTTTTTCTATTTTTAGATTTTTATAAAAATTAATTGTTTTAGAATATTAAGTTTTTGTTTTAGAATTATTTCTTTTTTGATTAGAATTTAATTTGGTTAGAGGTTTAGATAGATTTAATTAGGATATTAATTGATTAGGTTTTATTAGTTTGACTTTAGTTAATTGATTAGGTTTTAGTTTAACGTTGCATTACCAGTTTTAATTGATTTTGATTAGTAAGCTTGTGTTAATTCCAGTATTTTAATTGATCATTAGTTTAATTAGTCTGCTTAGTTTAATGTTGGATCCGCTTTAATGTTAATTTTTATTAATTGTCAGTCCCTTTAATGAATTGTGAACTAATCTGTCAGCTAATCAAGTTTTTGCAGGCCCATGCAGCTTATTTCGTGACACTTGTTAGAAGGCTATAAATAGCCTCTCTCTCATCATTAATGTTGGACACGCGTCCCTATGAAAAACACTATTCAGCCTCCACCGGAAAAATTAAACAAATCAAAACCCTCGTCGGAAAACTCTTGAACCTCATCGGAATCTTCAATGTTCATATCACCCTTAAACTCTTTTTTCAGAAATTCATGAATCTTCATACTTTCTTTCCCAGATTTCTTCAAGATTTCTTCATACGGTCTTCGCATGTTCATCCAGATCTTCCATAACACTCAAACACCTTCATTCGATCTTCAAACTCATCACGATTTTCCAGATCCTCATCATTTCATTAACAATTTCCCAGATCTTCATCCACCTCCGAATAACATCACCTCTGAAAATCTCCGGATCTTCATGAGCAACTCATCAACTTCATCGAACAAGCTTCAAACTTCCAGATCTACAACCTACGAACCATCATCATGAACAAACCTCCGTTTGTTCTTCATCAGCTTCGCATTTCTTCCAGATCATCCCTAGATTTCTACCAAACTTCAAACAACACATCTTTCAGATCTATCTCAACAAACCTAATATCAAACTCGCACAACTCATCAACACCTCACGGATCCTCCCTAATCTTCAACATGCAAACAACAATCACCATCAGATCTTCATCACGAATATCCATTAACACCTTCGAATAGCTTCATCACAAATCTCCGATCTCCAGATCTACAAATGCACATCTCGAAACTTCATCTTGAAGAACGTCTTCATCCGCCGTCTTCACAATTTCCAACTTCATCTTGAAGAACGTCTTCATCCGCCGTCTTCACAATTTCCAACTTCAATAACTCGTCTTCAATCTCCTTGAGTCACAACATTCAACTGAAATTGGAAGGATCTTTTGGTTTTGGTATCTCGTTTGGTTTGCAGGTAATGTTGATGAAGGGAATGAAGCTTAGACCGTTAGGTAGGGAGGTTTGAGTTGTGAAAGTGACGGAACAAGTTTGAGCAGGGTGATAGTGTTGAAGAAGAAGAAGGAGGCTTAAGTTGCAAAAACGGCGGAGTTAGGAGATGTGGGTAACGGCCTAAACAGGAGCTAGGGTTTTGTTTTGATCAAATGAAGAAGATGAAGAATCCTGAGACCTTTTGGATGGTTAGTGGGCTTCGGCCCATTCCGTTAATTTGGATTCGTTTTCCCCTTTCCATTGATGCACCTCCCATTTGCTTGTTTGGTTTGGGCCGAGCCCAACTATATGTTTTCTGGACTCATACCCCATTGTCCTTCGTACACCCCCTCTGTTTGATGTCTGTTTATGAAGTTGGGCCCAGCCCAACCAGTTTTTTCAAGGCTGCACCCCTGTTCTGGACTATAAACCCCCCAATGCTGTATTTTTATATTGTACATATTTTACTATTTTTCTAGAAATGTATATATTTATTATATTTTTCTTTTAGAATATTTTATATATATTTTTTCCATAGAATTTTATATTCTATTTTCTTTTTCAATTTCTTTTAATATTTCTATTAGAATTTATTTTCTTTTTAGAAATTGATTTCTCATTTCCATTTGTTATTGAACTTCTTTTCATTTCATTTTCATTTTCTTTTGGTCGATGATGAGACCTCCGTAATTCGTTATTAATCAAATTGTTGATGGATAATATAGGATATGAGACCATTTCTGTCTCTCCTCATTTCTCTTCTCCTTCTGATTTTATTTTGACCTTCTTCTGGTTTGTTTCGTGTGACATGATTCAATTCGAGAATGATTCGTAATATCATTTCTCTATCTTGTCTTTGACACGGATATCAACACGCTACCTCTTATAGCTTGACTTCCATTTATAAGTCGAGTTACGATGGTTTAGCGTCACATTGGTTCTGATTCAAAACGTCATCATCAAGGATATAAGAGGAAAAGCTAGGAAACAGAGCTTGCACGCAAAAGTCAAGGGTCAATGGAACCACTCCGTTCGGTAACATTGTTTTTATTTCATCTCTTTCATCTTTTTTATTTAACCGTCGAGTGTTGTGAGTATTCGTTTAGATACGTGGGAAATGATGAGTGGGGGGCTTCCTCTCACTCGTCTAGAATGTTTAGTGTACACCCTTTGGGTGATATGCGACGCATTCGCTCCTACGTATTAGGACTTAACGTGTGCGTCCCGCTCCGAAGCTTTTCTCTCGCATCCTGGCGATTGAGACTTCTCCATTTTCTCTCGCGTCCGTGCAATTGAGATCCCTTCTCTTTCCCCCGTGAATCGAGACTGTTTTTCCGTAGTTGGCCGAACTACGGCTGCTCTGATCTCTCATACCTGTTGAGAGTACGTAGGCATATGATGCGATATTATAGCGAGTATACTAACAACTAACTTCTCTTTTCTCTCGCTTCCGTGCGATCGAGACTTTCCCGCTGACGACTAATTTCCCCTTTCTCTTGCCCTAGCACAATCGAGACCAGACCGTAGTTTTAGATCCCGTAGGTTCCCGTACCTTTAAACCAATGACATACTACGTCCGTTCTACCGCAAACAGGTAATGCCTAAGTCTCCAATGGTCGAGAAGCATACACCTAATTGCTAGAATGCGTACGCTAGTATCGTCAATCTCTTCTCTCACTCCCGTGTGATCGAGAACACCCTTTTTATCCCGTAGTTAGCCTGAACTACATTTTGCTCTGATTTCTCATGCCATATGAGAATACATAGGCACAAGACGCGACGTCTTGGCGAGCAAATCCCCCCGTAGTTTCCTGAAATACGTTGACTCTGACTTTCCCATTGCACGAGGGAATACGTAGGCATAAAGCGGAGATGCTCTATCGAGTCAGTTCCTTCCATTTAGCTTTAGAAGCCGTAGATTAGATTGTTTTTCACCCATAGACTAGACAACCAAATCGTGGATCCCGTCGAGTACGACAGCGTGAGGGGTGCTCATACCTCCCCTTGCGTAACCGACTCCCGAATCCAGACTTGGTTGCGAAGACCTTGTCTTTCCCTTTTCGTCAGGTTTTTCCGATCGTTTTCCTTTCCCTCTCTTTGGGATAAATAACGAAAGGTGGCGACTCTTCTGTTTTCCGCCGGTTGTTTTTCGCAGTTGCAACAGATATTAGCTTGATTATCTTGTTATATATCTTGTCATATTATTCATAATTATTCATATTCATATTTATCTTGCTCATCTCTTATTCACATTCTTTCGAAAAACACTTAACAATTTTATCGAAACAATAAAATCCTAAATTGGTGGATTGTTGGTTACTTGTCCGAGCAATGGATTATTGGACCTTTGTCAGAAACCTTAGCTTGGAGTTTTGTCTGACTTTTGTTCAAGGCTTAGTGTAGGACACTTTGCACACACACGGATTTCTCTTGGGCGACCTTACAATGAGACCATTTCTTTGATTGTGGTTTATTTTCTAGGAGCACCCGTAGGGACTAGCGTAGATTAAACCATTTTCAAACTAATTCTCGATTCGTCATCGAGCCATTTTTAAACACCCTCTATAAGTCGAGTGCTCGCCCGCATTCGCCATCAACCTATCTCACACACTTTCACATTTTTCCGTGGTTTCGATATTGGGGGCATCCTCAGGGACTAATATCGTTTCTCACAACCTAACCCTTGATTCGTCGTCAAGCCGGTTCCATTTTCAATCAAACCCTCGACTCGTCGTCGAGCCATTTTCAAACCAACTTCCATTCCAACACGTCTTCGAATGCAAACAGAAGTCAAACCCTTGATCCAACGCCAAGCGGTATTTTAAACCAAGTTGTAAGCCGAGTGCCTTTTGCCTCGTAGTCCACCTCTTTTCGCAACTTATTTGATTCAATCATTTTCAAACACTTTTCTTCAACAAATAACGAAAGAAGAAGATTCTTGGAGTCTAGCATTCCTTGAATCTTTGAATGAATGGCTCTCGAGGCGCACGCTTTGGGTTATCGTTCATTCACCCTTTCGTCTTAAAATACCTAATCTATATAGAAACATTTTCGTAGTCAAACTTACAAAAGAACGATGTTCTTGGAGTCTAGCATTCCTTGAATCTTCGAACATATAGCTCTCGAGGCGCGCCCTTGAGTTGTTATTCATTCACTCTTTCGAATTCAAAACGTTCAACCGATCCTCAAACCCCATTCAATCAATTCCCGAAAGAAGGAGATTCTTGGAGTCTAACATTCCTTGGATCTTCGAATGAGTAGCTCTCGAGGCGCGCCCCTTGATTTGTTATTCATTCAATATTTCGTTTCCAAGCCAAAATTCAACTCAATTTAACCCCTCTCTTTTCGTGGTCGTCTCCACAAACTGCGGATGCTATGATTCTTCATTCTCTTATGAATATAAGACACGTAGGCACAATATTTCGATGATCTTGGAGAGCATAATTCCCTACATCTTCCGTTTCCCCCTATCTTTTTCCCGTAGTCGAAGTACGACACTCGGATTTCTCATTCCCGTCTGAATGAGCATACGTAGGCACAAGGGCCCGAATCCTCGGCGAGCACCCTATCCTATAACATTGGTTGAGTACAACAAATATGAGGGGTGCTAATACCTTCCCCTTGCGTAACCGACTCCCGAACCCAGAACATCAGTTGTGACGAACCTGTTCCTGTCCTTTTATTCTAAATTTTTTCTCAATATTTTCCTTTCCTGTTTATTCAGGATAAATAAATTTCAGTGGCGACTTTGTCGAACCGCATTTTCGCGCCTTTTTCCCGAGGGTCGTGTTTTCGAATTATCTTTGTGATTTTTCGAGGTTCGACGAACAAGGCTGTTAACTCATTTGGCAACGGAATCAGGGCAATCATTACAACTCCTCACGGTTCCCACATATCATTCACTTCCCGATTAACGTTCGCTTGCACCTATAATGAAGCCGAATACGAAGCGTACATTATGGGTTTAGAAAAGGCCATTGATCTAAAGATCAAGAATCTTTATGTATATGGAGATTCAACGCTGGTTGTTAATCAAATCAAAGGAGAATGGGAAATTCGTAAGGCCAACTTGGTGCCATACAAGAACTATGCTAGAAGATTGTTGCCTTTCTTCGACAAAGTTAAGTTTCATCATGCGCCTAGGGATGAGAATTAGATGGTAGACACCTTGGCAGTGCTTGCATCAATATACAAAGTGAATTTCTAGAATGAAGCTCTAGTAATCACCATCACACATCTTGATAGACTTGCCTTTGTGTTTGTAGTTGAAAAGGAGTCAGGTGGAAAGCCTTGGTATTTTGATGTCAAGCATTTTCTCAAGACTCAGGAATCCCCATCTGGGGCATCCGACAGAGGTAAGATGACGTTGACGAGGCTAGCATGCAATTTCTACTTGAACAAGGATGATGTGTTGTATAGGAGAAACTTCAACATGGTCTAGTTTCAGTGTGTTGACGAACATGAAGCAGGCCTGTTGATGGAAGAAGTCCACGGGGGTTCTTTTGGTACTCACGCCAGTGGACATACAATAGCAAGAAAATTGTTGAAAGCTGGGCATTATTGGATGACCATGGAGTTTGATTGTTTCAAATATGCCACAAAATGCCATAAATGCCATATTTATACCGATAAAATGCATGTGCTACCGACACCTTTGAATGTATTAACATCTCCATGATTGGGAAGATTGATCCGACTTCTTCTAATGGGCATCGTTTTGTCGTGCCCCAATTTTAACCCTAAGATCCCACCTTTTGTGCTTCGTCTTGTATAACATCTCCGATTCCATCATACATTACATAGCTAATAAGGTCTTTATTACTTTGTGTTGTTTGCTTTTATTTACTGATGAGCTAGGGTTTACTCAAGGGACCTAGATTTTCGTATAAGATTCATTGAGAATTTAGGTTTCCATCCCATCGGTGCTAAGCATGAGCATGTGAGCACTGGTTAGAGTTTTCTTGAAAAACTGCAGCACCAATGATATCTTTACTTGCAAGGATTCCCCAAGGCTTGGATATTGAGATCATCATCACTTAAAGATTATGACTACTAGATTCATGATTGTTTTAAGTGGCGTCAAGTTCTTAAGTCAAAGATGGATGCTTGTATGGGTTTTCTTGGAATTCAGGTAACAAATGGGTTATTCAAGGTTCATCGGCACTTATCATCCAATTTTCTCAACCATTTTCCTATTGTCCAGTTAAAACCATTTCAAATCCAAAACCACTTTTAGTATTCACTTCCAATCTACAGGTGCATAAACCCATTTAAGTATCCAAACTATCGAAGGATTCATCCTAAACAACAAAAAATAATTTCTACAAATTGATCCAAATTCACACCAAGGGATCCATATCCACATAGTTCATGTTTATTCCAATATCAAGGTCCAAGTCAACATTATTCAATTCCATGTCTGATCTCTTTTCAAGATGCATGTTGAAAAAAATTAAAGTGATCCAAAGCTCAAAAATAAAAATTCTTTTAGCAGGACGTAAGTTGAAAGTTCAAATTTACAATGGATGACCAAGAGGGAAACACTAGTTATAATCACAAAGTATTTACAAAGTCAGAAGCTCTTTAAAAAAAGGAATTTCACATTACACAAAGGTTACATTCTTTAGTACAAAGTAATTTACAAGTTCAAGTCTAAGCTATTACATTCTTCGCATAAGTCCATGAGCCTGTGCCTAGAAGTAAACCATGACCATCCTTGTTCTCATACTAACGTCACTTCGTTATGGATCTCAAGGATGACTGAAAGAATTCGCTCAAAGCACGATCTGCTCATGCACCTATGGATGAAGATACAATACTGGTAAGATTAGAAATTGATAACCAAATGTATGAATTATCGACATCATGATCAAGGCATATGAATGCAGAGTTATCAGCCATCAACACAATTCCAAATAAGAAGGATATGTTTCAAGCAATTACCATTAGCGAGTCACCAAGATCACTTGTTGCAGGAACTGTTTCAAAATTCCCTTCTCAAGTTATCATCCTCATTTTTATAACCATACATAACTACACACTCCTCCAACGCTTAACATAGAGGGATTATTGGCCAATCTATTAGATGCAAGTTATGGCGTCTTTGGTAAGGTGGTGTATGCCAAAATCTTTGGAAAACCTATCAAAACAAAAATCAAATATTAAAGTTCATTAAAGCCTAAAGACAAGTTCAATCTTCTTCCCAAAACATGCAAATATTTTAGTTCCATTTACATCTAACAAACAGTTCAAAAAACACGTTTGTAACATAGCTTCATGTGGATATAACATAGCGGAACCAATACCTGACAGAGTATCCCTTGCAAAGCGATATGGGATGCCATTCAGACTATACCTGTGGCTCAAGAAATTCCCAACGGCAAGAACAATAAAAATTGGAATTCAGTCCAATAATGCATTACAACCCAAATCACTCATAAACCTTGTGATTCTAGTCACATCAGAATTAATACACCCCGTGGCTTTCTGTAGTATTATCACCATTGATGTTGCCCTTGATGTAGCACAAGGCCTACAGAATGTTCGCCACCAATGATGTGCTTTAAAGATGGAAGTCCAGAATGCTTTGAATGCCAAAAACTGCAGCAGATTCCTCCAAGCCAGTAGCACACCACATGAAAAAAGAGAAGAAATGATCATCAAAGTACTATATCATGAAGATTACAACAGCCACGCCAACTGAGGTCCATTCACATCAAATTTTACACAACAATGACAAGTTCTAGCAACGCTATATATATCATTTTCTATACCTGGTATAACCCTTCACCTTGCTCTCCAAACTCCACCTTATGCCAAGTTCTGCCATATTCAAAACTCCAGAGGAATTACATGAAAAAGAAAAACAAGGTGGTTAAAAACTTAGGCTATCCAAAAATCACATAATAGTAGTAAGCAGATTTACACGTTCACATTAAGTCCCGAACTTAAGACATAAAAAGAACAAAATACCAAGGAGTTATGGCCAAGAATTAGGAGTATTCAATTTCAAAGGCAATACAAGTCGGAAATGGCAAGTTCTCATCTTAGTTGTTCATAGCAATTACACACTTTCAAACATGTTGGGATTAAAAAGGAAATGATTTTCCTCCACCGTCGACGACAAGTATGGTGCGGCAGAAATCAGGTTTTGCATTTGGCTTCTTGAGAGTTCAAGAATTGGGATTGGAACGCACGAGTACAAGTTTACTGACTAGTCCCCAACGAAATGAATTTGCAGTGTTGGGCTCATGGGCCCATTTTCTCCTTTACTACGCCTTATTCACTTCCATACCCCCCATCCTGTTAGAACCCAAGCCCACTTATCCTTTTGTTTGGATTTTTTTTCTTCATATATTTGATTTCGATCCTAATTAAGAATGTTTGATTAAAGCTTAGTACTATCTTTTTTTAAGAAAATTATTAATTCTTTGATTAATTTGGATTATAGTTTTTGTTAATGTTAAATTTATGGCGTTTAATTTTGAGTTATGATAAAATCGTAATTTTAAGGTTGATCTTATTTCGGTGCAAAGTTTAGATCTCAATTTCAATCTTAGTACTCAAATTATGGTTGAAGATCCTGATTTATAATTAGCTCTTGATCCTAATGTAAAATTATTTCTTATGAGTTTGTGATTATTATTTCACCACGTCGTCGTCAACTATTTTTTTTTGCTATAACACATTGCCCAATCTCAACTTGATTGATTATTGTTTGTCTTAATAATATCTGCATGTTCATGTCCAAGGGAAAAACTCGCATATGACTTTATAAGTTGTATACCTTGAATTTTTTACTTGCATCATCCCCTACTTGATCCCTGATTTTTCAGGTCGATCAGCTTAGGTCACCCTTATATGTTTAGGATAGATCTCCTTAAGTTTTCATTCTAGACAACTTATCAATCAAATCCTATTCTCCCACAAGAGAATTAGACATGATTCATCTGTGTAGTCAAGATATAATTCTCTTACCCCATAACATAATCGAGAAAGATGTAGAATCTTTTCTGCTTGGGAGAGGTATGGAGCATACTCGTCGATTATATCTGAGTTAGAGCCTTTCTATCAATATGACGCAAGGACCGTCTTCCATATGCTTGTGGGGGTTAAAGTTGAGTATTCTCCCTAAGATTACGACTTGTCTCTTCTCCTAGAATCAATCAACAAACCTTCTTCCCATGGAACTTTGACCATAGTCAATGGTTCCTCAATCCCTTTAGGGGAACTACGAATGCTCTGATTCCACTCCTGTCAGGATACGTAGGCAAAAGATGCGACTTCTTGGTGAGCATACTTAGAAATAAACCCCTAGGTCTCTTACCCTTAGCAAAACAACAAGAACTCATTAAAACAAGAGGTTCCTGTAGATTACTATAGATGCTTAAGATGCTAATACCTTCCCTAGGTATAACCAATCTCTGAACCTTAGATTCTCTAGCTTTGCATTGCATTGCATACTCATGGGTTATTTTGATCTTTTTCCCTTCCCTTAGTCCAATTAAAGATCGACGGTGAATAATGATTTGCGATTCAAGTTAATCAATAACTTGATATGCAATTCTCACCGCGACAGAAATGGCGACTTCACTTGGGACACTTTCTTGAGGGTTCCCTCTAACTTGTTTTGTATTTTATTGTTTATTTATATTCATGTTTATCTATATTTGTTTATGCTTTGGGTTGTTATCTTTGTGCGGTGAGAAAAGTACTACACCCGAAATTGAGTGTACTTAGGATAGGAATGTGATATATTTGAGAAGGCTTATAGGGAGTTGATTCCCGACCAAGTTGACTTGAGAATCACTACTCAATTGAGGCCCTCTTTAGAATGGTACTTTTGAATGAGTATTCGTGAAAAGACTTACTATTTTCGACCCAGGAGCCTGTGTCGCTTGCGCGAAAATAAGGTGCCGGCACAACAGAAGAGTCGCCACCTTTCGTTATTTATCCCTCAGAGTAGGAAAGGAAACGATCGGAAAAACCTAACGAAAAAGGGTAAGACAAGGTCGTCGCAACCGTTGTCTGGATTTGGGAGTCGGTTACGCAAGGGGAAGGTATTAGCACCCCTCACGTCCGTCGTACTCGACGGGATCCACGTTTGTTGTGTTTACTTGGACGGGTGAAAAACAATCTATCTACGGCTGCTAAATCTAAACGGAAGGAAATTGACTCGATAGAGCGTCGCACTCTATGCCTACGTATTCTCATCAGAGAACGAGAAATCAGAGTCTGCGTAGTTCGGGAAACTACGGGTTAGTTGCTCGGCAAGACGTCGCGTCTTGGGCCTACGTATTCTCTTCAGAGAAATCAGAGCATGACGTAGTTCAGGCTAACTACGGCTAGACAAGGGTGTTCTCGGTCACACGGGGGTGAGAGATTATGTTGACGATACTAGCGTATGCATTCTAGCAGTTAGGTGGACGTTGCTCGACCATTGGAGACTTAGGCGTACCTGTTTGCGGTAGAACGGACGTAGTATGTCGGGTTTTAAAGGTATGGGAACCTACGGGAACTAGAACTACGGTCTGGTCTCAAATGCACTCGGGCAAGAGAAAAGGATAACATCAGTCGTCAGCGGGAAGGTCTCGATCGCACAGCAGCGAGGAGAACAAAAGTTAGTTGTTAGTGTGCTCGCTAGGATATCGCATCCTATGCCTACATATTCTCATCAGAGAAAGTCAGAGCAGCTGTAGTTCAGCCTAACTACGGGTAGAACGGAGACCACAGCACAAATCTCATTTTATTAATATTCTGAAGAAATTACAATGATTAAGTACAGGAAAATAAACTCCTAAAAAAACATATCCATCTATCATGGAAAATTTAATGGAAAATAGTCCCCTAACAAGTGGACTTTTAAATCTACTTCTAAAAGAAAAGTGTAAAAAGTCCCCTAACAAGTGGACATTTAACTACTTCTAAAAGAAAAGTGCAAAATAAACTCTATGAGAAATTACATCCTAAAAAAGAAAATATATCCTAAAAGAAAATATTAAAAAACTATTATAATATTTCTATATTTTCTATCTTTTTCTATTACATATTCTTTTCTTTTAAAGTCTCTAAACAAATAAAAATATGGAAAATAAAGAAAAACACAAGGGGGGCAAATCTGCAGCAGGAGGGGTATACAGCAAAAACAATACAAAAACTGGGTCCAGCCCAATACACAAATTCAGAAAAGAATAAAAAAAACCCAGGGGGGGTTTGAGGAGAAAACGGAGGGGTACGCCCAGAATGCACGTTGGGCTTGGCCCATGTTCATCAAAGGACAAACAAAAAAAAAGGAAAAGAATGGAAACGGAGGGTGAATGAAGCAAACGGGGGGGGGGGGGGTGTGGATTGAACACAATGGGCCCAGCCCAGTTCCTTGGACGGTCCACCTTCCTTCCTCATTCCAGCTTCTCAGAAACCCTAATTTTCAACTACCTCCCTTCTCTCTCAACCTTGCGCCGTCACCACCGCCCACCTCTCCTTCTCCGTTTCAATCTTTTCACTCAAAACAAGATTAACGCAAAATGCTTCAACAATCAACCCTAAATTACTTTGCCATCATCGGAGAAACGTGAGGTTTTGCAGATAGGGAGAAAAGCTCGTTCGCGGTTGAATCCATGGATCGAAGGTTATTGAAGATCGCTGAGTTTAGATCCGCGTTTGGTGTGTAACCTCTGGTGAAAAATCTGAGGAATACGCTTGATGGTTGTTGAAGCCTCGCGAAGATCGACGCAGTTCGTCAAGGATCTTGATCAGAGATTAAGGAATTCTTTGAAGAGATCTTGAAATTGTTGAAGACCTTGGACCTCGGTGAATCTTTGGAAAACGCTTGAACATGGGAAGATCGCGAACACTTCTGGGAGATTGTTGAAGACGCGATGAACATTAACGAATGCATGTGAGGATTGTTGAACTAGGATCTGGAGAAACGTTGATGGTCTGTTTGACGATATTGAAGAATCTGGCGAAAGATTATGGTGAATCGGATGAATTCGCCGGGAAACAGATGAACGGATGATGAAGATCTTTAAAGATCTATTGTAGTTGGAGTTTGGATCGTGTGTTCGAAGCTTCTTACCTATTGATGGAGACGAAGGTTCCGATCTGAGACTTGGTGAAGTTTTCTGGAAAACTTGATAAAGGTGATGAATCTTGATGAATCTTGGAAGAGTGGATGAACGTTCTTGCTGAAGACTGTTGCAGCTTGATGATTTTCTGGAAACGGTTGCAAGAACATGATGAAGATCATCATTCTGGAAACTTCAGACATGGAGACGGGCGAAGGTTCTCATTGAATGTCACAAACCTTGAACAAATCTCTGGAGAATTTTGGATCTGGATATTCTTGATGCAGTTTCCGGCGAGGAGTTGGATTTCCGGCGACGTTGAGTTTTCCGGTGAAGTCTGGTGAGGGTTGGATGAGCGGGATGGGTGAGGAGTTCTGGGGAAGATACAGTTCTCCGGTGAGATGGCCGTGAGAACTGCCGTGTGATTTTACCGGCGAGCGAACTCCGGTGTTTGCATGGCCGGAAAGGGGAAAGAGGGAGAGGAAGCTACGCGTGTCAACACGCATGGTGAAGGGGAGCAAGCGGAGGCCACGTGGCTACATGCAGAACGTGTGGCTTGAGGGAATTGCCACACGTGGAGGGTGAAGTGGTGGTTTCTCGGAGCGAAACGTGGCAGTGGCAGAGAGAAAGACGTGGAGAAAACTGAGGGAAGATTCTGGAGTGAAAACGTGGAAAGCTGAGGGGAAGTGTAACGTGGCGAAAAACTGGGACCCTCTGAAGCACACGCGTGTGCTCTATAGGAGGACATGTGGCATGAGGTTTGGGCCTCCAAAAACTGCCACACGGCCCAGTAAATGCAGACTGAACTAATGACACAAATTATCACTTGATTAAACTAATTAATACTGATTAAAATCTGACTAATCCTAAAACTACAATTAAGACTTAAACGGAAATTAAAACTACAATTAAATGCTAAATGAAAATTAAACTGATCTAATCCTAATTAATTCTAACCTAATAAAAATAGAAAAAAAACTCTAATAATTTCTATTAAAAAATCCTAATAAAAGAAATACCCTATTAAAAAACATTTAAAAAACTCTACTTAATATCTAAAAAAAAAGATTTATTCTAAAATCTATTTAAAAAATTATTAAAGAAATTCCTAAAAAGAAGGAAATTAAAACTAAACTATTAAAAATCAATTAATATCTATTAAAAAACAATTAAATCCCTAAAAAATTCTAGAAAATAAGGAAAAAATCTAAAACTACCGAGAAAGCCGATTAAATCGATTAGCGAACTATATCGAAATAAACGGTAAAAAACTCGGACACCGAGATGTCCTCAAAAACAACAGCGAGAGCTGAAAACACCGGGACGAGCATTGATTCTCTAAATACGTCCTCGTATTGGCCTGAAATGCTATCAGAGGGCTGTGATCCCGATAAAGTCGATCTGACTGGAAAAAATGCAATGTACGCGGTATGCAAATGCAAAATGAAATGAGTCGAAACATGAGCCAAATTGCGCCAAGTAGTTGGTCAAATTTTGGGGTGCAACAGCTGCCCCTATTCAAGCGGCTTGGACCTGAAGGGTTGAAGAGCGAACGTCTTTCAAACATTCAAAGGTAGAAGACGATTGAATACCAAAGAACCCAGAAATTTGCCAACTACACAAGTACACGGTACTCTGAACTCAGGTGGGAACAAATTTCCAGAAGCTGAAATCATAGCTGCACGGCAACTAGCTGGAGAAATACTGATCTGAACCTTGTCGTCAATTATCCACATTAAATTCCTCTGACATTGTCATCAGACATCTGACCTCACCGTCAGGCATTCATAAAAATAAAGCATCTGACATCGGCGTCGGACAACCAAAACACCCAACATCGCCGCTGGAAAACTAAATCACCTGACATCGCCGCCAGAAACACACATCCAACATCGCCGCTGGAGAGTTACGTCATCTGACATCGCCGCCAGAAAACTAAAGAATCTGACATCGCCGTCGGAAACATCCACCATCGCCGCTGGAAAACAAACTATCTTTGAGAAACACCTGACATCGCCGTCAAGTACTCAAAATAACCTGACTTCGCCGTCAAGTTCTCAAATATAGTCTTCTGACTTCGCCGTCAACTCTCAACATCGTCTGACCTCGCCGTCAACTCTCAACATCGTCTGACCTCGCCGTCAGGGTGAAGAAATCCATTGGGGAAATATGAACTTGAATAATAGACTCTGTTGGAGAGAATGATAAGATGAACACGTGTCAATGATCTAGCTGGAGGTCTGGATACCACACACAGGTGAATGATACTCTGGTCGGTAGGAACATCTTCGACACTGAGCATAACAGTTGCACGACAACCCTACTAGGGAGTTGGTCACACGGTAACCGGGGAAAAGTCTGATTTCAAATCTCCGTCAGGATTATCATCTGATTCTGCTGTAGATATTCGTCCTCAATTCGTCAAGGGGTCACTGGTCACTCGGTAACCGGCAATACATGGTTGATTACACCGTCAGGCGTTCTGTGTCATAGCCGAAGAATTCCTCGGGACTCATCAGGTCAACAATCATGTTGATCATGCCATCAGGCACTCAAATAAATCTGTCGGGCATCAGCCGGGCATCATCAGCAAGTTGGGAATAAAATTCTTGGTCAATCATGAGCCAACTGGGGGGAATCTAAACCTATGCCATCAGACACTCCGCATCAGCTGAGAGAACTGCTTCATTAGCATGGTCAGACTTCAATCATGGAGTCTTCAAAGGAGGTTTCAACTTCGCCGTTAGAAAACCTGCTGGGGAGGACGCTTCGCCGCTGGGGAGAATCTGGAGAACTAATCAAGTAACTCCGCTCCGGGGGGTCCAGAAATCATTCTGGATGAATCAACTCTGTTGAGGACTTCAAGAATCATCTTGAACAAATAACTCTGCCGGGGACCTTCAAGAATCATCTTGAACCGATAACCATTCTGAGCAAACACTCTGTTGGGGATTCCAGGAATCATCCTGGGCAACTCTTGCCGGGGACAAACCGATCATGGCTTGAGCAACTTCCAAGGATTCGGCTCTCTTGGGGCTTCAGGAATCATCCTGGGCAACCTTCATTGGGGGCTCTACTGGGGTCTTAAGAATCATCTTAAGCAAACGACCCTTCTGGGGAATTCAAGAATCATCTTGAACTGAAGACTTCGCTGGGGAGAATTCAAGAATCATCTTGATCAAACCATTCTGAGGAGGAACATCTGCAAAACGAGAACGGTGGCGACCTGGCTCATGTCTCATATGCATATGCTTTGATAATGACGTAATTCTCCACACGGTGGAAATGCTACGCGTTTTCAGGGTAAATGCTATGCAAATCATGCAAGATGCTATGGCCCCATCAGCAAAATAAATGCTGAAGGGAAAAGCCTCCTGTCAAGGAGAAAAATTCACACCAATCTCAATTGGATTCCGCCTGGGGAAATGATCTTCATCTGACTGATGCAGGGGAACGAAGCTCTACGAGAACCTGAACCTGCTCATCTGGGTATTCAAACCACAATCTGTCGAGGAAATGATATCAATCGCAGAAATAAACCGCGCGACCTTCGCGACTAAACTTCCTGGAGAGAACGACTCCGATGGGGAGCTACAGCATCAGCTGTTCAACACTCTACTGGGGAAACCCAATCATGGTCTGAGCAGCTTCCAAGGATTCGGCTCTCTTGGGTATCGACAAACTCGGCTGAGGAAGGATAAATCATTCTGCTTGCTGGGGAGAGTTTCGACTCTGTGGGGAATCTCAATTCCGCTAGGGAAGAAGGAATCATCCGACTTCGGGGGAGAGTACGACTCTGGTGGGGAATTTCAATTCCGCTGGAGACTTCAGTCTGGCACCATCAGTTGCTGCACACTTCAGTGAACAAATAGTTTCCTACGAGACCTGCACTTGTGACCCGGTGCTGGGGGATGAACACATGCTTCGGCGCCCGACTCAGCTGGGGAGATGGTGATCCTTCAGGATACCTCTGGTTGGGGGAGAGAATCATCTCTGCTTGGGGATACATATCAATGCTCCTGGTCCCATATTCAGACTCTGCAGGGAGAGACTGCTAAACTTTATCGGGGATATCAATCCTGATCTGCTGAGGGTAATCTTGCATACGCCTTACGGAGACTGACCCTTCTGGGTGACACCTGCTGGACTATCAAGTCTGATGAGGAATACATGTGTATCAACACTGCTGGGGATATCAATCCTTAGCTACTCATTGTACGACTCTGACGGAGATATACTGATCCTATCAAGGAAACACCTCTGGCGTCTGCGGAAGATAACAATCAATCACTGAAATTGAATCTCACTTCACTAAGGAAAACAACCCTGAACGGTCTTTTTTTGAACACCATAAGTCCTTACGGGGCACGAAGCAAACTGCTGAGAAATAGCTCTTCTCTGGCTGACATCAAAATCTACCCGTCTGGAGGTTACTCAATGATGGAATCAACGTCGACCTCTGCTTGAGGAATGAGTCAATGACCTAGACTCGGAGGGGAAAGGAGTCAAACTCAGACTCTGTGGGGATACAATATTGCATCAGTCCCACTGCTGGGGAAAATAAACCCAAATCTGGCGGTCAGGAAACTCTTCAGTCTCAACCCACTTAGGAAATAGCACATCCGGTTAATCAACGTTCAATGCTTGGGATGGCCATACTCTGCCAGAAATATCAATCTCGCCCTGCTGAGGAAAATCTTGATCCTACTCTGATAAGGGATAGATGCCATCTCAATTTGCTGCAGTCTAAAACTGCTCAGGGGAAACAATCTCAAACTGTACGTCTCTGCTGAGAAAATAATCCTGATTCGACAACATCAACACAGGGAATACAGAATACTAATCATGGAGCTGAGATCAATCGAGCCTTGTGTCGGGGAATGTGACAACATACAAGTCACTAGGAATCATCGTGCCAGGTACAATTAGGCTTTTTCTGGTTTAGGGATGAGAACAGGTTATCAACGAAAGTGGTTTTGAAAGGGAAATACTAGACGAGAACTAGCATTCAAGGTGGACTACCAGACGAGAACTGATGGCAACATACGTTAGGTTGTCAGACGAGAACTGATTCACGGTTTGGATATTATACGGGAATTGATTTCTAGTTTTCCAGACGAGAACTGGGCTTTAAAACTGTGTTAGCCAGACGAGAACTGGACTTTGAAACGATTTGGTTACAAGGTTCGGCCAAGTAACAGGTTAGGCTGTAGGATAACAATCCAATGACAGCAAGGCTTCTTCAGAAGGTTCAGGTTTTGGCAGGGTAATGACACGATTCCCCGACACTCAACTTTTGCTAGGGTGAACAAACTCATTTGAACAACTTGCCCCAGTGCAATTCAACTTGCCCCAATCCGACTTTTGGGAAACTTCGTTCTGAATAGAAAATAGCTAGCAACGAGACAATCTTCAGATGGCCTGCCCCCAACATCTGTACAACGGAAGGATTCATCCTCAACTAACCAACTCTTAGCATGGTCGGTTTCAATATCTCTGACATAACTTGCCCCTGAACGAGCGATGAGCGACTCAACATGCCCTGATTGAACACTGGGGGGATCTGCCCTCAAATCACAAGAGTTCTGGATAACTGCCTTTGATTGGGTCTCGAGAAGATTCACTTCTGATCAACTGCTCCTTTAATAATATGTCCCATAATCAACCGATGCTTCGGGACTCGTCCTCAGACAAACTGATTCCAACCTCTCTGGAAGTCAATGCCCCAGATTCACAGGGTTTCGCAGCATACCATTCTGATCCAGACTTCTACAATTCGGTCCTGATTGACTATTCTTCGTATCAACTACTGACCTGCAATTAAAATTGTTTATTCACGAATGGTAATTTTAATGCAGTGTTCATGCAGATTTTGAAAAAATGTATTGTGCTGTCACTCATTTACGGGTCATGATAGCGAGTGACGAATGAACCAAAGAGTTCAAACGTAGTGCTGATTCGATCAGTGAAAAATACAACCAGGATATGATTAGCAAATCATGCAGGAGGTTACTCAACCTTATCATAATGCGCTTTCAGAATAAACCCTGCCTCAATTAGGTCTTTTAAGGGTTGTATCGTGGTCGGGTTCACGGTTCGTGAAACAAAGGATATTTGGCTCAAATTATGATTTGTACCCACCCCTTCTACGTGATGATCTCCGATCCTAAAGTTCAGTTAACTTGGCTCGAGCGCTCGCCTCTTCGAGAGGTATGCTGAATATTGGGAACAACTGGTTAAAGAATTCACAAGGTGTTTCGGAGTGACAGTTACTCCTTTTTTGTTTTCGGCGTCTGTATCTACACGACTTTGTCCTTGTTTGAGGATTTTTCTTTTTATATCCTTTCTTTTTCATTCTTTTGATTCCCTAATTTTTGCCTGGACTGACTCTTCAGAGTTCTTTTCAATTTTTCTTTTGAAGTCCAGCGAGATGCCCTGATTTTTGCCTAAGTATTTGCTTTCCAGCTTTTTCTTTTTTACTTTTTACTTAGCGAGCTTTCCTATTCTTCTTTTGGAACAAGTCGTGCGACACTGGCTGTCTGGATTCATCCGAGAGGTTTATAACTGTCTCACTCCTGATTCGCGAGGTTTAACCATTGTGGTTGACGAGGTACGACCTCTGGGGAGGAATACGATGTGATTGGTCCTTGAAAGACAACACTCCTCTATAAGACTTGAACGCTCGATCAAGCTAACTGACGACTACCCTGCCCCGGGTTAAGATGTGCGGGTTCAAAAGTCCAAAAAAAAAACTCCTACTTCTCGGCTCGAAGTGGTTAACAAGGGATTCTCTTCCTTATCTCTTTGGTGTTTAGGGGATTTGAAACAATGCCTTGTACGTCATCGGCAAGGTTTTATCTGAAAGCATACGATCATCGGTTATGAGTATTCAGTTTCATCATCCTCCCTCCACTCTTTGCTAATCATAGTGATAAAGTGGAGTGAATAAAGTGCAAGTGTCAGTGCAATGCAGTAAATGAGTGACAACGACATGATTAATTCAGAAAAATGCATAGTCACTTTATTAACATTACCATTCGAAACAAACAATGTTTAATAGCAAGTAGTAACTAACAGAAAAGAAACTACAAATGCAAATGATAAAAAGTCCGAGGACTGCCAATGCTGAGGACGTCTGCCTATCTGGACCACTGGCTTCTTGCAAATAACCCTCTGAATCTGCGAGCTCAGACAGCTGAGAGGTTGTCATGCACAACCAAAACTCCTTCCGGAAAGGAAATGCACCCTTTGTCGATCAACTGTTGTACTTTTGCTTGAAAAGATTTGCAATCTTCAGTTGAGTGCCCTGGAGATCCACCATGGTAACCGCACTGAGCATGGGGATTGTACCCAGGAGGGTAAGGCTCTGGCACGGGCTTAAGAGCTTTAGGTTCCACCAAAGAATTCTGAATCAACTGTGGAAGAATCTGGCTATACGGCACAGGCACTGGATGGGAAGGAGCATTCCTTCGTTCCAAGTTGTTACGAGGTCGGTTCTGACTCTGACGCTGATTCTGATAACCTCGGCCACGGGCTCGCTGATTTGCAAGAGAAGCGACATAAAGTTCCCGATGTGGTGCCCCAGGCACAATTGTCTGTCCAGAATAACGAGACCCAGAAGATACTGACCGCTGAGAAGACGGAGAACCAACATATTTCACTGATTCGTCTTGAAGATACCTAACATCATTCATTATTGCGTTGATCACAACTCTTTCTTCAGTTTGAAAGCTGTAGAAAGATTCGGTTTCACTAGCCTGATCTCCTGAAACATTCTGGATTCTTCCAGTCTTTACACCATACTCGATGCGCTCTCCTGCCCTTACCAATTCAGAGAAATTTGGTGCAACTCCAAGCATTCTTTCGAAGTACGGGCTATGCAAGGAGTTTATGAACATGCCTTTCAGCTCTTGGTCGAGAAGCGGTGATTGCACTCTAGTAGCAAATTCTCTCCATCTCTGAACATACTTTCTGAAAGGTTCATTATTCCCTTGAGATAATTCTTGCAGCTGCATGCGACTAGGAGCTTCATCAAGATTGTAGTCATACTACTTCAGGAAAGCATTGGCTAAATCCACCCATGATCGGATCTGATCACTTTTTAACTGCATATACCAACTCAGAGATGCCCCAGTCAGACTATCTTGAAAGCAGTGTATCATCAGCTCGTCGTCGTGCACGAATGAAGTCATTCTTCGGCAGAACATCACCAAATGTTGCTTCGGGAAACTATCTCCTTTGTACTTTTCAAACCTCGGCATTCTGAACTTCGGAGGTAACACTAGGCCAGGAACTAGACACATATCTGCAGCACTAGGGTTAGCAGCGTCTTCACCTTTCAAGGCTCTGAATCTTTCATCCAATGCACGAAACCTTTCAGCATACACGGGAGCTAATGGGTCTTCATTCTTTGCTATCGAGACCTCTCTTCGGGACTTTGGCACAGGGAAGGAAAAACCCTGGTAGTCGGAGATATCAACAGAAGGAGAACGTTCACCTCGGACAACAAACTGCTCACGTAGACCTCGGTCTTCAACAGAAGGCTGCACAGGCTGAGCTGCAGTAAGGTTGTTCACTTGCGGAGAGTCTTCGTCATGCGTAGATCCATACAAAGGATTGGACGTCACAGTGAAACATGACAAGGTATCAACAAACTGGAAGCTGCTCTCTGACATAACTACCAACAACTGTCAACTGACTTCACTGCTTGACTCTGATCAAATCTGCTTCAACCCCTTGGTCATCTTCAACGCTCATCTTCAGAATCAAAACAACGGCTGGATAAGAGCTCCGACTAGCTGGCAAATGACATGCAATATGATGCAGGAATGCTCATGCAAATGCAATGCAAGATGCAGCAAACACGGGATCACAGCCCCCACAAAGCTCTGATTGCTGTTGCGCTGCTGACAAAATAAGTCTGCTCTGACGAGAGAAAACCAAGATATCAGGTAGGCTGGAAGTCAAGTTTCCTGCAAAAACCCTCCCACTCACGGGTGTGGACCTAAACTGACTCAAGGTATGGCATCCTATGCATTCATCAGCTTCACAGACTTTCAAGAGGGGTGATATGATACCCAGAAGGTGTGGCATCACCAGCTCATGAAGCGGCCTCACTTAGCTGAATCACAAATGATCAGTCCCCAGAGTCGACAATCCACCAAACCAGCAACCGTCTCAACCCAAAGGGTTGAAAGTGAAGCCAACCGGATGAACCTCGTCTGAGCGTGGATTTCATGAGACGCTGTCGCTACTGCGAAAATCGGCGACGGCTGAACCGAAGAGTCGCCACCGCGCGTTATTTATCCCACGGGAGGGAAAGGAAACGCTCAGAGTAAACCTCGCACAACACGGGAAAGGTATGGTCGTCGCAACCAAAACCTGGATTCGGGAGTCGGTTACGCCAGGGGAAGGTATTAGCACCCCTCACGTCTATCGTACTCGACGGGATCCACGCTTGTTTTCGGGTATGGATTGTTATTCTATCTAAACTACAGGTTAAGGGTTAAAAAGAAAAGAAAATGACTCGGCAAAGTATCGCACTTTATGCCTACGTATTCCCGTCTGGAACGAGAAATCAGAGTCAACGTAGTTCGCCTACCTACGGGAAAGGAGGGGAAGGTTGCTCGCTAGGATATCGCATCCTATGCCTACGTACTTCCACACTGCATGGAAGATCAGAGCAAACGTAGTTCGGGCCACGTACGACACAAGTCTGTCTTGGTTGATTTTATTCTTTCTGAAAAAGGTTTTTTCTGATTAGCCGTCCAAGCGGACAAAAATGACGTCTTGATGAGTTCACCTTCTTTTACGGAAGAAGTGTCTTTTATTGTGTTTGAAATCTTTATTGTGTTTTTCTGTTTGTTTTTGAGAAAGAAGAGACAGAACTCTAACCTACGGTTGCGAAGGGAACCAAACTGACCTAATGTTATCATGCATGGGTTAAGACCTAGTGTCTATCATGCTCCTCTCTTGCGCAGAGAGAAACAGAGATCCTAAGGGAATAGACGGAAACAGAAACAATATCAGATATATACAGTAAAGCGGTAAAATGCATGAATGCAGCAATACAAGCGAGGCAAGGGAGTCCCACTCAACCTCGAACCTAGAAAACAATAGGAAAAAGTGAACAGACTTCACTTTCAACCCAACAGGTTAACAGCAAACAATACAGTCAGGAAAACCAATCAATACATCAAGAAATGAAATACAGCAGAAAATAAACAGCATCAGCAGCTTTGCATCAACACCTATCTTCAAGTCCTCTCCAGACAGCAACAAGCTTCAACAAGCATCAATCCCCATCTCCACAATCTTCAAGCAAGGGCTTTGGTCCTCAATCTTCAGTCTACAATGGCTTTTCTTCAAGTCCTATCCTCCAAGCTGAGGGATCAATCACAAGAGTGAATTGCGTGTTAAGCAATTAGTTGACTATCAAGGGTGGCAAACCAACTGCTACTAACACATAAGATATTTTCTCTCAAGAGTTCTATCCCTTAGACAGTAGCACCAAGCCTTTCAAAGGAAGGGGGTGAGTGTCTTAGAGAGACTCTGTATCACAGAGAGGAATGGAGGTAGTCAAAACCATCCATGTTTGAGAATCAAGCTTTCTAATCTAGAGCTCTGCCTAGCTCCTAAACCCTAATCTCCTCAACAGCTACTAGCAGGAATCTCCTCCTCAACTCTGGAAGTTGGTCTTCAAGCTCTGGATCTCCAATGGTCTTCATCTTCTCAGGTCTTCAGCTCCCCCAATCCCAGACAATCCCAATACCCACACAGACAAATCAATAATCCCCAGAGGGCACACCACACCAATCAATCAAACATAGCAGTATATACTAATAGCAGTAGGGGAATCCTAGTGATTTCTAAGGGGATCTATCCTATACCCATAACCCCTATAGTCCATACCCCAAAAATCAAATGAAAATTTCCTAAAAGAATTAAACTATCTCACCTAAGCTGATTTAAAACCCTAATTTTATTCATGTTGTTCACACTTACACTAATCACCTAAAATTAATTCCTAAAAATATGAACTAAATTGTATGTACAAGCTAACAATGTCTACTAATCAACCTAAAAAGGATGGGTTAAAAAAAATTATAGCAACTATTAGAACAAAATTTATCAAAATCATGTATGAAATGAAACACCTAAAATAGGCATTTATTTGGAAAATATGGGAAAAATATCAAATAAAAAATAAAATGCAATTTTTATTTTTTATAATTTTCTAGACAGAATTATTGACCTATAGAAAAAACAAGAATAAAAAAAATATTAATTTCTCATTTTTATATGATTTTTTAAAGATGCAAAAATATTAAAGGAAATTAAAATACACAAAATGGAAATTAAATGGGAGGGGTGAGAATAGCATCTGCGCCCTAGTTGCTTTATTAAGTGGGCCAGATCAGGGGGTGCGAATAGAACAAAGCGTAAGGCCCATGCGCTTCAGCAGAAATTCAAATGGAAATTACCAGAAAAAAGAAGAAACCTTCGGTGCCAATAGTAACAATATCATGCCTAAATCATTGGGCCTATCCAAAAGGGGGTGTGGATAGTCATCTGAACTTAAGCCCATGCTGATGCAATTAGTGAAACGCATTGTTTCACATTTCTGATTTCCCTCCATTTCTGAATTGAATCCTGGCCGTGTGATTAGACGAAAGAGTCAACAATTGGGGACCATCGGACGGCTGGGAGGTTGTCTTCAACCTCCAGCTAGGGTTTCCTCCCAAACCAGTTTTCATGCGTGACATTTCCACCTCCTCGTTCTCCCCACTCACTCCATGAAATAACACGATCCAAAGACCAAAAGAACTCCCCTCCTCACCCTCTATACAGCCATGGTGTTAGATTTTGCTAAAACTTCTCCAATAGCCAAACCCGATAGCTATAAGTTTAGGGCACCACTGATTTTCACTGATACGTATGCTGAGGATTCTTGATAAAACCTATACTAATGCGTTCTACTGCTCATGGTGATCATCCTAATCCTAATCTCCAGAATCATAGCACTCTAACATGTGAGTTCTTGATCACTAACCAGAAACTGCCATGGAAACAACCTTCAAGAACAACCCTTAAACTACTCATGAATCATCCCCTAATGGTCTCTATCACATCTATCCTAACCATTCCATCTAATACCACCTAGAATAAGAGATATAGATTGAAATGCATACCTTGCAATGTTGATGAAACAGTGGTGGAATTGTACACTTCAAGACTTGTTAACCTCCAATATTGATCTCCAATGGATGCTGGTTCTTCTGTTTGCAATGGTTATGGCTCAAACTGCTGGAATCACCTTATCCCCTTCTTCATGCAAGTTGGAGTGAAAACTTGGATCACACAAACCAGCCACGAATTCCCCCCAATTTCCTTTGCCAATTACTCTATGATGATGGTGGATGATGATGATAACAGAAATTAAGATGAGGGATGAAGTTTCAATGGAGTTTGAAGAGAAAATGCAAATGGGAGTGAAGGAATCAAAGTAGTGTTTGCAAGCTCAAAGAATCACCAACCAATGCACAAATGGATTCATTTCCTTATATAGGTGAGGATTAACAGAATGAGAAGCTTCTAGATTGGTCCTAGAGGGATCTAGAAACTTGTGGAAATTTCATGAACTTATCATTTGATGGTATTTTGAATCACCTCATATCATGCTTGCACCTTGGGTAAACTTGGGTGAAAATCTCCTTTCATGAGATATTAGGAGTGTATGTATGAAAAAATCAAGCTTTTCCTTGCCTTGTGTTGAGTTTTACCATGTTGCCTTATGATGCAAGAAACAAATTTACAAAGGAAGTCCAATTTTTAAGCCTAAACTCAAAAATGTGGCTGAACCAATGTCTTTATAATGATGTTGGGAATCAATTTGGTATATTGGATGACCCATATTGACTTTGTAGATCTCTCAAACCATTTTCCAACTTGAACTTTTTCAAGTTATATGCCTTTTTTAGGTCATTTTTCACCCACTTTGGTCAAGTCTCATTCTATGCATTTTCAAACTTCCATGACTTCTTTTCTTGACTTAAAATGGAATTTGGAGCAACTTTGATGTTGGGAAGTTTTTCATTTGAAGCTCCCTTGTATGAGTTTTAGGCATAGGCTAAGAATGACCTGTAATCCTCAGATGACCAAAATACCCTTTTCTTTCCAAGACCATAAGTAGAGTTCCACAAATCATATGAAGGCATACCATACCATTATAGAAAGCTAATACAATGAGGAACAATTCTTATGTTGACCAGAAATTCATTTGAAATCTCCTTGAGGGGTAAAAATAGCTTGGAAGTCAAGTCACTTTCACAGACAAAATTTCAGATACCTCAGATGACCTGTAACTTGCAAGGACCATAACTTGAGTTCTATAAATCTCCTTGATGTCTTCCACCACTAAAATTAAAGGTCTTGATATCCTCTACAAGTTTCATGTTGGCCAAGGATCCATTTGAAGCTTTCATTTTGACTTATCTTGCTTGGAAATTTGACCTAAACTAGGGGATTTTACACAGAAACCCTAATTTAGGAACTCCTCTTCTCCTTGATTTCTCTTGAATTCTCCTTGGCATACCACCATATCCTCTTCTATATGTAAAATGATAAACCCCACATCTCCTCAATAGCCCTCAATGCCTTTTAATCAGTCAGGTGACCTAGAGTTGACCCAGGGTTGACCCAGATGAAACCCTAGTTGACTGTCCTCAACTGCAATTCTTGTGACTACACCAATGACTTGTCTCCTTCTCCAAATGACTTTATAAGTCCTCCAAGATGTCTAGATACTCCCCATGCCTGCAATTCACAGCTCACCACTCACTTGTTGATCCTCAGATACCCTCAGCTAGGAGATAAATGAATGCTTGATCTATTGACTTGCATCTTCCAAATTCTTTTCTGATGACTTGAATGAGATTGAATCAGGATAATAACCTCTTGATAGGCCTATAGAGATGAGAATAATGATTGGTCCCCTGTTGGATGACTTGCTATGCCCATGCTATGCAGATGATTAGACTATGCACATGACTCTATATGCAAATGCTAATGATATTGAAACATAAACCAAGTGAATAAGGTTGAGCAAATTTTAGGGTGCAACAGCTGCCCCTATTCAAGCGACTTGGACCCGATTGGGTGAAGATTCCGGAGCCTTCAGACATTCGCGGTACGAGACGGTTGAATATTAAGACCCAAAAATTTTGCCAACCGCAAAAATAAACTGCGCCACTGCTTGGGGATTATTTGTCCTTCCACGTAAGGAATAACCGTTCCACGTTAGGAATAACACCGTCCACGTTAGGACTAAGACTTCGTCTGGATCTGTCCGCGTCAGGACTAAACTCTTCCACGTCAGGAACAATCTCTTTCTTTCCACGTCAGGAATCAATCTTGATATGTCCGCGTAAGGACTCAATCTTTCCACGTAAGGAATCATCACTTTTCCACGTAAGGAAACCACTTCTTTTCCACATTAGGAATCTCGTCTTTCCACGTTAGGAATAAACTTGTCTTTCCACGTAAGGAATCTCCATCTTTCCACGTTAGGAATCTCCATCTTTCCACGTTAGGAATCTCCAACTCTTTCCACGTAAGGAAACTATTTTTCTTCCACGTAAGGAATGCTCTCTTTCCACGTAAGGAATACTTCTTTTGGATCTGTCCGCGTCAGGACCACACTCTTCCACGTAAGGAATACATCTTCTTTCCACGTAAGGAATACAATTTTGCTCGATCTGTCCATGTAAGGACTCTAATCTTTCCACGTAAGGAAACATCCTTTCCACGTAAGGAATAAACTTGTCCACGTTAGGACTCCATCTTAATCTGTCCACGTAAGGACTCCAATCTTCATTCCACGTAAGGAATCACAATCTTTCCACGTAAGGAAACCAACTCGTCTTTTCTGCGTCTGTCCACGTCAGGACTGAACTTGCTTTTCCACGTAAGGAACTGAAGCTTCTCTTTCCACGTAAGGAATAACCTTGTCCACGTCAGGACTCATCTTTCCACGTAAGGAATAACTTGATATGCTTTGTCCACGTAAGGACTCCGATCTCTTGACTTGCTGAGGAAATAAAACTTGTCCATGTTAGGACCCATATCTCAACCTGCTGAAGAAATAAACTTGTCCATGTCAGGACTTGCGCGTCTTCGACTTGCTGGGGGAAATAAGACTTGTCCCTGTCAGGACCCACATCTCCACCTGCTGAAGTAGTAGAACCTGTCCACGTCAGGACTTGCGCGTCCTTGACTTGCTGGGGGAAGTAAACCCCGTCCACGTCAGGACACACACTTTGCCACCCACACGAAGAAGAATAAATTTGTCCACGTCAGGACTCCCGTATCTTGCCCTCGCGAAGAATTACAAACTTGTCCACGTCAGGACGCATATTTCACCACTACGAATAGAGACATCTGCTGGAAATAAAATGGTCCACGTCAGGACTCCAACACGAAGAGTAATCAACCTTGTCAACGTTATGACCTCACATTCAATTAACACCGAGAGCTCGACTCTGTCCACGTTAGGACTAACACCCATCGTCAACTTGAGGAAATGTCCACGTCAGGACTCCACCTCCTATCAATCCGGGGAAATAAATCTGTCCACGTTAGGACACTCACTTCTCTAGCACGAAGAAATCCCGTCAATAAAATTGTCCACATCAGGACTCATTTCTCCATTGATCCCAAACCACAAACTTCTTAGCACTGACGTGACAGCAACTTTGGAGCTGACTCTACTGGGGATATCTGAACCAAACTACTGGATGCCTGCTCTGATAACCGGCGGTAGCCTCTGAAATTCTGGTTCGTGAAACCTTTTAATGCTGACGTAACAACAACTTTGAAGGAAACAATCCGCTGGTCGGACTAGAGAAACTTCAACAAGAACCCTGGCGGGGAAATAAGTAACTCTGCTTAGGGACAAAGAGAAACTTATCCTGCTGACTCTGTGGGGAATAGCGCCACAGCTGACACTTTGTTGAATGTCTCACGCCGAGACTTCGAATGCTTGGTAATTCATTTGAGCGAGAGCTCCTTTAACCTGCATGAGAAACAACACTTGAACACAAACGGTTAGCCACCCTGGTTTATGTTTCAAAATGCATATGTTTGGTAATGACGCAACGCTCCAATCGACATGGGAATGCTACGCGGTTTATTTGGTGTATGCAAGTATGACACTATATGCCAATGCAAATGCAGACTTGGACTGTCGAGATACAGGAACTGCTTCAGCAACATAAATGCTGAAGATAATGCCGACTCCGCTGGGGATAGCCAGATGCTACAAAATTATTCCAGCAAAATAAATGCTGGAAAAGGGAAGTCGGCTCAGCTGGGAAATGGGGAACTTAAACCAAACACCTCGTTGAAGTAACACCCTGCTGGGGAATATAACTCTGCTGGAGAATAGCAGATGTGCTCGGTATGATTGGACTTCTGCCGGAAAGTGAACGGATATCACACGGTATTCTGACAAGATGAACGCCAATGCGCCACACCAACTCTGCCGGGGAGAGTCTCAATCTTCGAATTCCACTGGGAGGAATGAAGACCCTGGTTGGAAAGAGAACTCCGCTGGGGATGGGATGATTCTCTTGGAAAAATCCGCTGACTCCGCTAGGGGAGAGAGTAAATGACCCTGCGGGGAAAAGGTAAGCTGTCTGAATACAGCTTACCAACTTGGAATCGCCAATTCTGCTGAGAATAAATGGCTTTGTTGGAGCATGTCCTTTGGATAAGTTACGACTAGCTGGGGAACTCTATCCTTCTTCAGGAAGAACATGCATGACCTGCGTGAGGGTCGAGTCTTTCGTTATTGCAATCTTTTGGTCATCTTCTTCGTACGGCTATGAAACCTGCAACAACACAAGCAAGACAAGACAGGCCTATGCAACCAAATCGATTCAGGTTAGTGACGTTATTTTCAGTTAATTCAAAGCTTTAGCAATCGTTGGCAAGGGCCAGTGATGTTATACACATGCTAGTTTCAATAAACTTAGGCGCTTTATCATGCACAAAACAGTAAAGAACCAACATCAAGTATTGAATAACATATTTTATTGATTGGGCCCCTGAATGGGCGGAGTTTTGTACACGGGATGTAACTCCTGAAAAGAGGAAGCTACGCAAAGCAAACATACAAGTATACACAAGAAACATAAATATCTTGACAAATTAAATTTTGTACACATGTCGGCAACAGGATGCAGACGAACACCACGAACTGATCCTCCTATGACTCATCCGACTCTAATGCTTTCCCGGTATTCATACCTATGACGAGATTGCATCTGATAATCGACCCTTCGGGTATATTCTCCCGCACTGATGCTCAAATGTGGTATCAAATTCGGACCGCAGACATTTGCTTTTCAAATCCCTAACTTTTGCGTGAACCGCCCTTTACGGGTTTTCAGTTCACCGGGATACCCTTTTTTTCCGAAGCCGCCCAATGTAGGTTTTCAACTTCGCGGGTGTACATTTTTTCAATTTTATCCCTAACTTTTGTCCGAACCTTTTATTCTGTTTTTGGTTCGCCAGGATGCCCCATTTTTGCCTGGACTCTCTTTTTTTTTTGTCCAGCGGGTCAATTTTAAGCAAAGTATTTTTTAACTGCGTCCGAATTCACAGGCAACGTAAAGTCTTCACCGTCCATGGTGGATAACAACAACGCTCCTCCTGAGAAGACTTTCCTGACAACATATGGCCCTTCGTAGTTGGGGGTCCACTTGCCCCTGTGATCTGCTTGCGGCGGGAGAATCCTTTTCAGCACAAGGTCGCCCGTCTGAAAGCTTCGCGGATGTATCTTCTTATCATATGCTTTCTTCATTCGGTTCTGGTACAAACGACCATATGCGAGAGAAGCTAGCCTCTTCTCGTCCATCAAACTCAATTGGTTCAACCTGTCTTTCACCCATTCTGCCTCGTCCAGCTGTACGTCTCGCAATACCCTCAGAGAAGGGATCTCAACTTCCAATGGTAATACCGCTTCCATTCCGTATACCAACGAGAACGGGGTTGCCCCGGTCGATGTGCGTACCGTCGTACGATAACTGTGCAAAGCAAAAGGTAGCATCTCATGCCAATCCTTATAGGTCACCACCATCTTCTGCACGATCTTCTTGATATTCTTATTGGCCGCCTCGACAGCGCCATTCATCTTGGGTCGGTAAGGGGAGGAGTTGTGATGTTCGATTTTGAAATTCTGACAGAGCTCCTTCATCATTTTGTTGTTCAGGTTTGAACCGTTGTCCGTGATTATCCGCTTGGGGATCCCATATCGGCAAATGATATCTCTCTTGATGAATCTGGCCACCACTTGCTTCGTTACATTTGCGTAGGACGCCGCTTCCACCCACTTGGTGAAATAATCGATTGCTACTAGGATGAACCGGTGCCCGTTAGAAGCTGTCGGCTCGATCTTCCCAATCATATCGATCCCCCACATTGAGAATGGCCAAGGCGATGACATCACATTTAGAGGACTCGGAGGCACATGGATCTTATCAGCATAGATCTGGCACTTGTGGCACTTCCTTGCGAACTTGAAACAGTCAGTTTCCATAGTCAGCCAAAAGTAACCCGCCCGTAGCAGCTTTCTCGTCATAGCATGCCCACCAGCATGCGTACCAAAGGTACCTTCGTGTATTTCCTCCATGAGCAGCTTTGCCTCTTTCTCGTCTACACAACGCAACAACACCAAATCGTGGTTTCTTCTGTATAAGACGCCATCCGGATTCAAATAGAAATTACCCGCTAATCTCCTGAGAGTCTTCTGATCTTGACTGGATGCCCCAGCCGGATACTCTTTATTTTTCAGAAAATTAAGGATATCAAAATACCACGGTTTGTCGTCGGATGCTTCATCAATAGCAAATACGAAAGGTGGCATGTCAAGCCGAGAGATAATGATTCTGGGGGCCTCGTTCCAAAAGTTGACTTTGTACATGGAAGATAAAGTGGCGAGGGCGTCAGCCATTTGATTCTCTGCCCGCGGTACATGATGCAATTCAACCTTGTCGAAGAAAGGCAACAATCTCCTTGCATAGTTCATGTAATGTATCAAGTTAGGCTGACGTGTCTCCCATTCCCCTTTGATTTGATTCACCACCAGAGCTGAGTCTCCGTATACGTCTAAGTCCTTGATTCGCAAGTCAATGGCTTCTTCAAGCCCCATTATACAAGCTTCGTATTCGGCCTCATTATTGGTAACGGCAAAGGTCAATCGGGCAGTAAACGGGATGTGCGACCCGTGTGGAGTAGTGATGATTGCCCCTATTCCGCTACCGTAAGCGTTCACAGCTCCGTCAAATATCATCTTCCATTTGGAACCCAACTCTGGCCCTTCGTCTGGCAACGACTCTTCACAATCTTTCATCTTTAGGTGCATGATATCCTCGTCAGGAAAATCAAACCTCATCGATTGGTAATCTTCAATAGGCTGCTCCGCCAGATACTCAGACAACACACTCCCCTTTATAGCCTTTTGCGAGACGTATTGGATGTCATATTCAGTCAAGACCATCTGCCAACGGGCAATTCTCCCTGACAATGCCTGCTTTTCGAATACATATTTGATAGGATCCATCTTCGAGATGAGCATGGTTGTATGATTCAGCATGTATTGCCTCAAACGCTTGGCGGCCCAGGCTAGCGCGCAACAAGTCTTCTCCAGCATTGAGTATCGAGATTCACAATATGTAAATTTCTTACTCAAGTAGTAGATTGCATGCTCTTTTCTCCCTGTCTCGTCGTGCTGACCGAGAACACAACCCATGCTTCCCTCAAGAACCGTCAAATACATGATCAAGGGTCTGCCCGCCACCGGGGGTATCAAAATAGGAGGCTCCTGCAAATACTGTTTTATTTTGTCGAACGCCTTTTGACAATTTTCGTTCCACGTTACAGCTTGATCTTTCTTCAACAGTTTGAATAATGGTTCACACGTGGCAGTTAGGTGAGATATGAACCGAGCGATGTAGTTCAACCTCCCTAAAAACCCGCGCACCTCTTTCTCTGTTTTAGGCGTCGACATTTCTTGGATCGCTTTTATTTTAGCAGGATCGACCTCTATTCCTCTTTCGCTTACGATAAACCCCAGCAGCCTACCCGATCTCACCCCGAAGGTGCATTTGTTAGGGTTCAGTCTCAGCCTGAACTTCCTAAGCCTTTTAAATAGCTTCAGCAGATTCACCAGATGCTCTTCCTCTGTCTGGGATTTGGCAATCATATCGTCAACATAAACTTCGATCTCTTTATGCATCATATCATGGAAAAGAGTCGTCATCGCACGCTGATATGTTGCCCCAGCATTTTTCAAACCAAAGGGCATCACTTTGTAGCAAAATGTCCCCCAAGGCGTTATGAAAGTAGTCTTCTCCATGTCCTCTGGTGCCATTTTAATCTGATTATAGCCTGAGAAACCATCCATGAAGGAGAATACAGAGTATTGAGCAGTATTGTCAACTAGCACGTCAATATGAGGAAGTGGAAAATCGTCTTTTGGGCTTGCTTTATTCAAATCTCTATAATCCACGCACATTCGAACCTTGCCATCTTTCTTTGGCACTGGTACGATGTTAGCAACCCATGAGGGATATTTTGTCACAGCCAGGAAACCAGCGTCCCACTGTTTTTGAACTTCCTCTTTGATCTTCACTGCCATGTCTGGTCGAGTTCTGCGAAGCTTTTGCTTGACTGGCGGGCATTCTTCTTTAAGTGGCAGACGATGCACAACCATATCTGTATCGAGCCCTGGCATATCTTCGTACGACCAAGCGAATACATCACTATACTCTCGGAGCATTTCAACCAGTCTTCGCTTGATATCGCTCTGCAGTGCGGCTCCGATACGAATATTCTTCTCGACCCCTTCCGACCCCAAGTTGATAATTTCGATGACCTCTTCGTGAGGCAGAATGACTCTTTCCTCTTGCTTCACCAACCAAGACAGTTCTTCAGGAACGTCACTATCTTCGACAACCTCTTCTTCGGCCTGAAATACCGGATGCTCAAAGTCGGGACGAGTCATAGGTGGTTCAAGGATGTCATCTGAAAATGTTATCCTGCAAAAGGAATGGTTAAGTGCTTCAAAATGCGTATAAAGCGAATAACCACGTTGCCATTTTATTGAAAAATACAAAACAAGAAAGACAGAGATTATAGTATTTGCACATGAAAAAACGCCATTTATTTAATGATTAACACACAATGTTCATAACAACACAGCCCTAAGCAAGTCACGATGCCCCGGGCAAGACATCAGATTATTCAACAATTAATAAAGCAAAGCATTACTGTTTAAGAGTCACAGGAACAAGCTCCTGAATAGACCAGTTACACAGTCCCTGTCCTGGTGTGCTTGGCTGAATCCAGGCATCCATATCACAGTCGTTGTCTCCTTCGTCAGACACTGAAGCAGCGTTGATGGTCTCATGGCATACTCCACTAGCAGAGATGGTTATTGGCCCTTTGAAACGAGGTGCCCCCACAGCAGGTGTTGATGACGACGGTTGATACCCTAGCCCGAACCGGTCCATCTTCACAGGAATATCCAACACTTTGCCCCAACCCTTTGCTTCTCCTGCTTCCACCAGAGCTTGGGCTTCTTTATACGACGAGACGGCTATCTCCGACACTTTGCTCGGCTTGGGACCTTTGTCCTTGATACGCAACCCTTCAAATTCCTGGCAGGGTGTTTCGTGGATCTCTCCGTCGACCTCCACATATTTAAATGACGACAGATGGCTGACCAGGATGTCTTCTTCTCCGCATACGGTGACTACGCTGTCTCCGACCATATATTTCAACTTCTGATGCAGGGTAGACGTGACTGCCCCAGCCCCGTGAATCCAGGGTCTTCCGAGCAGGCAACTATATGCAGGCTGTATATCCATGATATAAAACTCAGTTGCAAATACCTCCGGCCCCACCTGTAGAGGCAATGTGATCGATCCAAAGACTGTTCTTCGCGTGCCGTCAAAGGCTCTAACTACCAAGTCACTGGGTGTGCACAAGATTCCTATGACATCCAGCTTCATCATCGCTTTCTTGGGCATCACATTCAGAGACGATCCGGTGTCGACCAAAACATGCGACATTACTGATCCTCTACACTCGACAGATATGTGCAGCGCCATATTATGATCTCTCCCTTTCGGGGTCAAATCGAAGTCGGTAAAGCCCAGGCCGTGGCCTGCATTCACATGTGCCAACACTCCTTCCAGCTGATTCACGGAGACGTCCTGGGGTACAAAAGAAGTATCCAGGACTTTCAACAAAGCATTTCTGTGAGCTTCAGAACACAACAGCAATGACAGGATAGATATTTTGGATGGCGTCTGCTGCAGATGCTCCACAATCTTATAATCACTTTTTCGAATCAAGCGCATGAACTCTTCTACATCTTTCGATGCCGCTTCTTTTTCGCTTGCCTGCACTGGGACATTTTCGACCATCTTCCCCTTCCCTTTCGCTAGTCTTTCGGCCTCGACTTCAGGTGATATAAAGATCCTACCACTTCTTGTCATACCTCCTGTACCAACAACATTGTCTACAGTCTCGGCTGACTGCTTATTAACATCGATCTTTATCCCGTCACAATACACCTTCAACCCATATGACCATGGGACTGCTTTTGTATTCTCGTACGGGATCGGTCCGACCTTAGTTATGGTGACCGGTGGTCGCTGGACTGGTGCTGCAATAGTGATTGTCTTTCGAGGAATCGTTACAGTGGCCACATCACTCTGATCATCTGCTTCAGTTGCTGCTCGGTCAAACTGCAATGTGCCGCCATCAATTAAAGCCTGAATGCCTTTCTTCAAATCATCACACCCCCCAGCTAGGGTCCAGCATTCTAAGCAATACTCGTCACATCCTGGATAAACACCCCCTTGCAACAATCTGCTTTTTATCTCGCTCAGCGGCGTCTTTAAATTGTCGATATTCATAATTAGATTCAACCCTTCCTCAGCCAAAATGGCGTTTGCCCCATGATTAGGCATGGGTTTCTGCACTATATTCGGACCTGCCGTTCCGAAATTGATAGTCTTATTGTCCAAAAGATCCTGCACAACGTGCTTGAAAGCATGGCAACCCTCTATATCGTGGCCCGGAGCCCCAGAATGAAACTCACAGTGCCTGCTTGCATCATAACCATACGGAGGCGTTCCCGTTATCGGTGCCAGAGTCCTTTTCTCTACCAAATTTAGACCCAACAGCGTCTGCAACAAGTCTGCATAGGTTGAGGGAGGCTTCTCAAACACTCTTCTTGGTTTACCACCCTGGAATCTTCGCTGAGCCTGCTGCGCACCCTGCTGGGGCTGTTGCTGCTGATGCATTGGCTGCTGCTGAGACGGTTGTTGTTGTTGAAGTGGTTGTTGCTGATATGGGATAGTAACACTCGCCACCTGCTGCGGCTGATGATATTGGTTTCGTCCCCTGCCTCGGCCTCGGCCTCGGCCTCCAAACACTGCGCTTGCCTCGCCCTGACGGCGCCCACCAAAAGCCTTCCTATTACTGCCAGATGCAGTTGATTCCTCAGCTTGGAACTTTCCTTGCTTAATGTTACGTTCAATCTTTTCTCCCATCAGAATTAGGTCTGAAAAACTGGCCAGAGATGTATGAAACAACATGTCATGGAATAAGCCTGTGAATGTGCCGACGAACATGTCATTCATTTCCTTGTCTTCTAAAGGAGGACGGACCCTGGCAGCCATATCGCGCCACCTTTGCGCGTACTCTTTAAAGCTTTCACCCTTCTTCTGCGACAGCCCTGTCAATTGGACCCGATTGGGCGCCAAGTCGCTGTTATACTTGTAGTGAGCTACAAATGCCTCTACTAATTGCTTCCATGTCTTGATATTGGTTGGCTCCAACCCCATGTACCACTCTAGGGAAGGGCCTGGCAAACTATCTTGAAAGAAATGCATTAGCATTCTCTCATCAGTTGAATATGCAGACATCTTTCTGTAATAAGCCCGCACGTGCACTTTCGGACATGCGTCCCCTTTATACTTATCAAACGTAGGAGCTTTGAATTTGATTGGCACCCTCAAGCCAGGTACCAGACCCATTGTTGCCATGTCCGAGCCCACAACACTTTGGTTCAGGACCCCCCTCATCTGCTCTTCCAGCATTCTGATCTTCTGGGAGTTATCCATCGGCCCTTCAAAGCCTCTGCCGGAGAAAGCGTCCTCCTGCTGATCTTCTTGCCACATACCGTTCCCAGCTCCATACCCATCATATTCATTATGGCGGCCAACTCTAATTTGATTCATCACCGGACCTCGGCCTCTGTTGCCGTATCCCTGAACACCTCCAGCAGGCCCAAAAGCCATTAACCCAGCGCCGTTTCCATTTCCGAAACCTCCGTAACCCTGATTGGCCACACCATAACCATCTTGCCCAAAGCCTTGAGCATTGAAACCATATTTCCCAGCATTATCGAATCCCTGATCGTTGAACCCGAATCCAGTATTGCCAAAGCCGTTGCCTCCCATATTATCACCCACGTTGATATCAACAAGCCCAACGTTATGGACAGCAGTCTCGTTCCCAACTCCGACGTTACCGTTCCCAGCAGCGGTAGCGTTGTTGACATTAGCAGCAGGTATATTGACTACAGGTGGGGCCACTGGCGTAGGAGTGCCATCTCCATGAACAGTATCGACTCGCACAGACTGATGATCCTCGTTACCGTGACCAGCATTTCGGGCCAACAGAGGTTGTACCATGGCTTGCAAATTCTCCTGACCTTTTGCAATAGCTTCCATGGTCTGCATAAAGAGAGCTAGCTTATCGTGCACATCTTACATCTCGTTCTGCATTTGATCCATGATTCTTCGACAGTTGGTGCGAGTGGAATAGCGGTGCGGGTGCTGATCTGCAATCCTGAAAGTACCTGGTACAGAGCAGAAAATAAGATACCATCCAAGGATTACCTGTAATGCAATATGAATATGAATGCAATGCAACGTGTGTGTCTGTGCATTAGGGAAATTCATTCCCCGATTCTAGTGTGAAGGTGTCGGTGCAGTGACAGTGCTAACAATATAAAGATTGGAGCTGAATCACAGAAAGCCTCGTATATTGCTGAGAAATCAATAAGCCCGGAATACAATATCACTGAGAGTACAATAAGAAGGCATGACCTCAACCAACAATCCTGGTGACGGTCAGCACTATGCAAATAAAGCATGAAATGATCAAATCCTCCCATAATTCTGGTACTCTTCTAGCAGCTTCTTGGTCTCTGGATGACTTGGTCGATCAAGCAGCCTTTCAACAAGCTGGTTTCTTCTCTTGAGAACACGCCGCACGTCTTCAGCAGTTTCTTCCCATGCCCCCTCTCCGAAGCGGTCCTCTAGTTTACGCTTTTGAGACACAGCTTCATCTCTGCCTTTGATGGCCTTGTTTAGTGCATTCTGGAGACTGTACCGGGTCATCACTTCTTCTTCACACTTCTTGATGCTGGACTTCAACTGCTCTTCAAGGTCGGAGATTTGCTGCTTCAACTTATCCTCCCTCTTCTTATTGTTGGTGAGCGTGGCATTCCAGGTCTTATTGCAAGAAGAGATCTCTCGGTGAGCGATGTCAAGCGCTTTCTTCTTGGATTCAAGCATGTCATGGGAGCTTCTGAACTCTTGCCCCAGACGTTCGCGCTTCTTCCTCTCCTCAGTCAACTCAGCCCCTAACCTGTTCATTAGCTCAATCTGTTGTTGGAAAGCATACACGACCTTGTTTTTCTCACTGCGTATCTGGGCTAGCTCCTGCTCTAACCCTTCGTTGATCTTCATCAAGGCTTCTTTTTCCTTCACCACTTGCTCGTAGGCCTCCCTAGAAACAGTAGTTGGCTCTGCTACCGGAATAGGAACAAGAACTGGTGCATCTGGAAATGGCATCCGCAACTGACTTGCTCTCTCTTGGATCCAAACTCTGTAGGGTGCATAAGCCTGACAGTCATTCTTCCCTAACAGTGGCTTCCCCCTTCGGTTAATACGCGTCCAGGCATGCTGCAGCTTGGCTAACAATTCCCCCTTCAAATCTCCGGTGAAGTACAGAGATTCCTGTACTTCTTCCTCCTTTGGCGGGTTCTTCAGCGCATATCCGAACTGACGGACGAACAGAGAAGGGTTGTAGTTGATACACCCTTTCCTCCCTATCAACGGAACATTAGGGTACCCAGGACAACTGAAGATAAGCTCAGATCCCAGCAGATCTCTATCAAACCATTCAACGTCTTCGGAAGATAGCCTCATCAGGCGCTCTGACCAGCTAGCTGTGGTTGCGCTCTTCACAAAAGATCCCTTCATGGGAAGGTGGCTTTTGAACCACATATCCAACAATGGTACACAGAAATGAACATTCTTTCCTCTTCCCTTCTCATTCTTGTAATGCAGTGAGTGGTAGAAATCTCCGAGCAAGGTCGGTACAGGATCACCAGTGGCAAACAAGTAGAAGGCATCGAAGTCCATAAAATCCGGTACATTAGGAAACAATATTATGCCGTAAATGCACAGAGCCAGCACAGCATTGAAGGCAATCCAGCACCCGCTCTTAGCGTACTCTTGGGCTTTACCAATCAAGAACTGGAGCGAGAAGCCTGGCACTCCACGGGAAACAATAGTCAATATTTCAGAAGCATCCACATGTAAAGCTTTTGCCAAGTCCTCTGGCTTGGGCTTAACGCCAGAATGAATGAATGGAACCTGGTTCTGCACGGGTAACTCAGTGAACTCCACATACTCCTCAATGGTAGGCCCCATAATGAAATCAGCGAACGTAAAACATCTCAATGCGGGATCATAGAATTGCATCAAAGCGTACAACCCATCTAGCTCTATCTCCGTGGGTTTTCGCACCAATCTCAATAGTCTTCCATAGCTCATTCTGAAGCTCCTACGAACATCCTCATCAGCCAGAGAGATCAACCCAAGCAGGGGAACAGCATCAGGAGTAGGCAATTTGTAAGCAACTGTCCTTCTTAAGCTGGCCATGACCAATCACTCAGAAATCCGGACACTAGAACTAGGGAAATGCAAATGCACCTGCAACACAGACACACGTTAGTGGGATGCAATGATGATGGGTATGCAAACAATGCAATGCAAGTAACATGCAACAGGGACCAACTGCCGTAGCTGAACATCCTGAACCATATCAAGAAGTCTCAGATAGACTCTACATAAGTCCTCAAACCCTGGTCTCTGTTAGACCTAAAACAAAGCTCCAACCAATGGTCTCTGACAGACCTCAAACCATAACTCCAACTGGTCTCTGGTAGACCTCAAGTCACATCTCCAACTGGTCTCTGACAGACCTCATAACACATCTCCAAGTGGTCTCTGACAGACCTCATAACTTTCCATAAATACCCAGGATCTCTGATCAAGAAATAACCGGTATCTGAAAGTCTAGTTACCTGCATAACCCCAAACCCTCTCACAGGTGGATGTCCTAGTAACTGACAAAGGTATGGCATCCTATGCGGTCGTTGGCGTCACAGACTTTCAGGGTTGATGATACGATTCCCAGAAGGAGTGGCATCATCAAATCCTGAAGAGGCCTCACTTAGCCAACTTCCAAATGATCGGTCCCCAGAGTCGACAATTCAACTAACCAGCAACCCACGCCAACCAAAGGAAGGGGCAGGAGGCCAACCAGAGGAACCTCGTCTGAGTGTAGATTTCGCGGGACACCAAGGCAAGCAAAGCAAGCGGGCGCCAACTAATCTCTACTCTAATTCTAGGTGCACTTAAGCCCATGTCCGGCTTCTCACTCAATATCAGAACACCCGTCACACCCCAAAATACAGCAATAATAATCAATATATATAAAGCTGAAAATAAAAGTCAGAAATATAAATCCATACAAAATCCTCGACGGGAAAGCAAGCGTTAGGATTGACTCTCTTAAGGGACGTTGGATCCCAAATGCATAAGAACCATCGCAGTCCTTAGCAGCCAGGGGACGTTGGATCCCCAGCAGAGTCGCCAGCTGTCGCTACTGCGAAAATCGGCGACGGCTGAACCGAAGAGTCGCCACCGCGCGTTATTTATCCCACGGGAGGGAAAGGAAACGCTCAGAGTAAACCTCGCACAACACGGGAAAGGTATGGTCGTCGCAACCAAAACCTGGATTCGGGAGTCGGTTACGCAAGGGGAAGGTATTAGCACCCCTCACGTCTGTCGTACTCGACGGGATCCACGCTTGTTTTTGGGTATGGATTGTTATTCTATCTAAACTACAGGTTAAGGGTTAAAAAGAAAAGAAAATGACTCGGCAAAGTATCGCACTTTATGCCTACGTATTCCCGTCTGGAACGAGAAATCAGAGTCAACGTAGTTCGCCTACCTACGGGAAAGGAGGGGAAGGTTGCTCGCTAGGATATCGCATCCTATGCCTACGTACTTCCACACTGCATGGAAGATCAGAGCAAACGTAGTTCGGGCCACGTACGACACAAGTCTGTCTTGGTTGATTTTATTCCTTCTGAAAAAGGTTTTTTCTGATTAGCCGTCCATGCGGACAAAAATGACGTCTTGATGAGTTCACCTTCTTTTACGGAAGAAGTGTCTTTTATTGTGTTTGAAATCTTTATTGTGTTTTTGTGTTTGTTTTTGAGAAAGAAGAGACAGAACTCTAACCTACGGTTGCGAAGGGAATCAAACTGACCTAATGTTATCATGCATGGGTTAAGACCTAGTGTCTATCATGCTCCTCTCTTGCGCAGAGAGAAACAGAGATCCTAAGGGAATAGACGGAAACAGAAACAATATCAGATATATACAGTAAAGCGGTAAAATGCATGAATGCAGCAATACAAGCGAGGCAAGGGAGTCCCACTCAATCTCGAACCTAGAAAACAATAGGAAAAAGTGAACAGACTTCACTTTCAACCCAACAGGTTAACAGCAAACAATACAGTCAGGAAAACCAATCCATACATCAAGAAATGAAATACAGCAGAAAATAAACAGCATCAGCAGCTCTGCATCAACACCTATCTTCAAGTCCTCTCCAGACAGCAACAAGCTTCAGCAAGCATCAATCCCCATCTCCACAATCTTCAAGCAAGGGCTTTGGTCCTCAATCTTCAGTCTACAATGGCTTTTCTTCAAGTCCTATCCTCCAAGCTGAGGGATCAATCACAAGAGTGAATTGGGTGTTAAGCAATTAGTTGACTACCAAGGGTGGCAAACCAACTGCTACTAACACATAAGATATTTTCTCTCAAGAGTTCTATCCCTTAGACAGTAGCACCAAGCCTTCCAAAGGAAGGGGGTGAGTGTCTTAGAGAGACTCTGTATCATAGAGAGGAATAGAGGTAGTCAAAACCATCCATGTTTGAGAATCAAGCTTTCTAATCTAGAGCTCTGCCTAGCTCCTAAACCCTAATCTCCTCAACAGCTGCTAGCAGGAATCTCCTCCTCAACTCTGGAAGTTGGTCTTCAAGCTCTGGATCTCCAATGGTCTTCATCTTCTCAGGTCTTCAGCTCCCCCAATCCCAGACAATCCCAATACCCACACAGACAAATCAATAATCCCCAGAGGGCACACCACACCAATCAATCAAACATAGCAGTATATACTAATAGCAGTAGGGGAATCCTAGTGATTTCTAAGGGGATCTATCCTATACCCATAACCCCTATAGTCCATACCCCAAAAATCAAATGAAAATTTCCTAAAAGAATTAAACTATCTCACCTAAGCTGATTTAAAACCCTAATTTTATTCATGTTGTTCACACTTACACTAATCACCTAAAATTAATTCCTAAAAATATGAACTAAATTGTATGTACAAGCTAACAATGTCTACTAATCAACCTAAAAAGGATGGGTTAAAAAAAATTATAGCAACTATTAGAACAAAATTTATCAAAATCATGTATGAAATGAAACACCTAAAATAGGCATTTATTTGGAAAATATGGGAAAAATATCAAATAAAAAATAAAATGCAATTTTTATTTTTTATAATTTTCTAGACAGAATTATTGACCTATAGAAAAAACAAGAATCAAAAAATATTAATTTCTCATTTTTATATGATTTTTTAAAGATGCAAAAATATTAAAGGAAATTAAAATACACAAAATGGAAATTAAATGGGAGGGGTGAGAATAGCATCTGCGCCCTAGTTGCTTTATTAAGTGGGCCAGATCAGGGGGTGCGAATAGAACAAAGCGTAAGGCCCATGCGCTTCAGCAGAAATTCAAATGGAAATTACCAGAAAAAAGAAGAAACCTTCGGTGCCAATAGTAACAATATCATGCCTAAATCATTGGGCCTATCCAAAAGGGGGTGTGGATAGTCATCTGAACTTAAGCCCATGCTGATGCAATTAGTGAAACGCATCGTTTCACATTTCTGATTTCCCTCCGTTTCTGAATTGAATCCTGGCCGTATGATTAGACGAAAGAGTCAACAATTGGGGACCATCGGACGGCTGGGAGGTTGTCTTCAACCTCCAGCTAGGGTTTCCTCCCAAACCAGTTTTCATGCGTGACATTTCCACCTCCTCGTTCTCCCCACTCACTCCATGAAATAACACGATCCAAAGACCAAAAGAACTCCTCTCCTCACCCTCTATACAGCCATGGTGTTAGATTTTTCTAAAACTTCTCCAATAGCCAAACCCGATAGCTATAAGTTTAGGGCACCACTGATTTTCACTGATACGTATGCTGAGGATTCTTGATAAAACCTATACTAATGCGTTCTACTGCTCATGGTGATCATCCTAATCCTAATCTCCAGAATCATAGCACTCTAACATGTGAGTTCTTGATCACTAACCAGAAACTGCCATGGAAACAACCTTCAAGAACAACCCTTAAACTACTCATGAATCATCCCCTAATGGTCTCTATCACATCTATCCTAACCATTCCATCTAATACCACCTAGAATAAGAGATATAGATTGAAATGCATACCTTGCAATGTTGATGAAACAGTGGTGGAATTGTACACTTCAAGACTTGTTAACCTCCAATATTGATCTCCAATGGATGTTGGTTCTTCTGTTTGCAATGGTTATGGCTCAAACTGCTGGAATCACCTTATCCCCTTCTTCATGCAAGTTGGAGTGAAAACTTGGATCACACAAACCATCCACGAATTCCCCCCAATTTCCTTTGCCAATTACTCTATGATGATGGTGGATGATGATGATAACAGAAATTAAGATGAGGGATGAAGTTTCAATGGAGTTTGAAGAGAAAATGCAAATGGGAGTGAAGGAATCAAAGTAGTGTTTGCAAGCTCAAAGAATCACCAACCAATGCACAAATGGATTCATTTCCTTATATAGGTGAGGATTAACAGAATGAGAAGCTTCTAGATTGGTCCTAGAGGGATCTAGAAACTTGTGGAAATTTCATGAACTTATCATTTGATGGTATTTTGAATCACCTCATATCATGCTTGCACCTTGGGTAAACTTGGGTGAATATCTCCTTTCATGAGATATTAGGAGTGTATGTATGAAAAAACCAAGCTTTTCCTTGCCTTGTGTTGAGTTTTACCATGTTGCCTTATGATGCAAGAAACAAATTTACAAAGGAAGTCCAATTTTTAAGCCTAAACTCAAAAATGTGGCTGAACCAATGTCTTTAGAATGATGTTGGGAATCAATTTGGTATATTGGATGACCCATATTGACTTTGTAGATCTCTCAAACCATTTTCCAACTTGAACTTTTTCAAGTTATATGCCTTTTTTAGGTCATTTTTCACCCACTTTGGTCAAGTCTCATTCTATGCATTTCCAAACTTCCATGACTTCTTTTCTTGACTTAAAATGGAATTTGGAGCAACTTTGATGTTGGGAAGTTTTTCATTTGAAGCTCCCTTGTATGAGTTTTAGGCATAGGCTAAGAATGACCTGTAATCCTCAGATGACCAAAATACCCTTTGCTTTCCAAGACCATAAGTAGAGTTCCACAAATCATATGAAGGAATACCATACCATTCTATAAATCTAAGACAATGAGGAACAATTCTTATGTTTACCAGAAATTCATTTGAAATCTCCTTGAGGGGTAAAAATAGCTTGGAAGTCAAGTCACTTTCACAGACAAAATTTCAGATACCTCAGATGACCTGTAACTTGCAAGGACCATAACTTGAGTTCTATAAATCTCCTTGATGTCTTCCACCACTCAAATTAAAGGTCTTGAGATCCTCTACAAGTTTCAGGTTGGCCAAGGATCCATTTGAAGCTTGCGTTTTGACTTATCTTGGTTGGAAATTTGACCTAAACTAGGGGATTTTACACAGAAACCCTAATTTAGGAACTCCTCTTCTCCTTGATTTATCTTGAATTCTCCTTGGCATACCACCATATCCTCTTCTATATGTCAAATGATAAACCCCGCATCTCCTCAATAGCCCTCAATGCCTTTCAATCAGTCAGTTGACCTAGAGTTGACCCAGGGTTGACCCAGATGAAACCCTAGTTGACTGTCCTCAACTGCAATTCTTGTGACTACACCAATGGCTTGTCTCTTTCTCCAAATGACTTTCTAAGTCCTCCAAGATGTCTAGATACTCCCCATGCCTGCAATTCACAGCTCACCACTCACTTGTTGATCCTCAGATACCCTCAGCTAGGAGATAAATGAACTGCTTGATCTATTGACTTGGCATCTTCCAAATTCTTTTCTGATGACTTGAATGAGATTGAATCAGGATAATAACCTCTTGATAGGCCTCTAGAGATGAGAATAATGATTGGTCCCCTGTTGGATGACTTGCTATGCCCATGCTATGCAGATGATTAGACTATGCACATGACTCTATATGCAAATGCTAATGATATTGAAACATAAACCAAGTGAATAAGGTTGAGCAAATTTTAGGGTGCAACAGACACTAGTGCCTACAAAGAAAGCATGCGCCCACTAATTTCCACTCTAATTCTATGGTGCACTCAAGCCTGGGTCTGGCTTCTCACTCATCAGAATGCCCATCCCACAACAGCACAGATAATCATATTATACTGAATATAAAAGGCGGGAAATAAAGTGCGAGAAGTAAAATGTGATAAATAAACGCAACCCAATAAGTAAGCATACAAGCGTTAGGATTGACTCGCACAGGGAACCACCTGATTCCCCAGCAGAGTCGCCAGCTTCTGGGGATGACCCAGACAGCTAGGAAGAAAATCCAAGGCGAGACTCGAATAGAGAACCATCTGTCTCCCCAAAAGAGTCGCCAGCTGTCGCTTGCGCGAAAATAAGGTGCCGGCACAACAGAAGAGTCGCCACCTTTCGTTATTTATCCCTCAGAGCGGGAAAGGAAACGATCGGAAAAACCTAACGAAAAAGGGTAAGACAAGGTCGTCGCAACCGTTGTCTGGATTCGGGAGTCGGTTACGCAAGGGGAAGGTATTAGCACCCCTCACGTCCGTCGTACTCGACGGGATCCACGCTTGTTGTGTTTACTTGGACGGGTGAAAAACAATCTATCTACGGCTGCTAAATCTAAACGGAAGGAAATTGACTCGATAGAGCGTCGCACTCTATGCCTACGTATTCTCATCAGAGAACGAGAAATCAGAGTCTGCGTAGTTCGGGAAACTACGGGTTAGTTGCTCGGCAAGACGTCGCGTCTTGGGCCTACGTATTCTCTTCAGAGAAATCAGAGCATGACGTAGTTCAGGCTAACTACGGCTAGACAAGGGTGTTCTCGGTCACACGGGGGTGAGAGATTATGTTGACGATACTAGCGTACGCATTCTAGCAGTTAGGTGGACGCTGCTCGACCATTGGAGACTTAGGCGTACCTGTTTGCGGTAGAACGGACGTAGTATGTCGGGTTTTAAAGGTATGGGAACCTACGGGAACTAGAACTACGGTCTGGTCTCAAATGCACTCGGGCAAGAGAAAAGGATAACATCAGTCGTCAGCGGGAAGGTCTCGATCGCACAGCAGCGAGGAGAACAAAAGTTAGTTGTTAGTGTGCTCGCTAGGATATCGCATCCTATGCCTACATATTCTCATCAGAGAAAGTCAGAGCAGCTGTAGTTCAGCCAAACTACGGGTAGAACGGAGACCACAGCACAAATCTCATTTTATTAATATTCTGAAGAAATTACAATGATTAAGTACAGGAAAATAAACTCCTAAAAAAACATATCCATCTATCATGGAAAATTTAATGGAAAATAGTCCCCTAACAAGTGGACTTTTAAATCTACTTCTAAAAGAAAAGTGTAAAAAGTCCCCTAACAAGTGGACATTTAACTACTTCTAAAAGAAAAGTGCAAAATAAACTCTATGAGAAATTATATCCTAAAAAAGAAAATATTAAAAAACTATTATAATATTTCTATATTTTCTATCTTTTTCTATTACATATTCTTTTCTTTTAAAGTCTCTAAACAAATAAAAATATGGAAAATAAAGAAAAACACAAGGGGGGCAAATCTGCAGCAGGAGGGGTATACAGCAAAAACAATACAAAAACTAGGCCCAACCCAATACACAAATTCAGAAAAGAATAAAAAACCCAGGGGGGGGGGGGTTGAGGAGAAAACGGAGGGGTATGCCCAGAATGCACGTTGGGCTTGGCCCATGTTCATCAAAGGACAAACAAAAAAAAAAGGAAAAGAATGGAAACAGAGGGTGAATGAAGCAAACGGGGGGGTGTGGATTAAACACAATAGGCCCAGCCCAGTTCCTTGGACGGTCCACCTTCCTTCCTCATTCCAGCTTCTCAGAAACCCTAATTTTCAACTACCTCCCTTCTCTCTCAACCTTGCGCCGTCACCACCGCCCACCTCTCCTTCTCCGTTTCAATCTTTTCACTCAAAACAAGATTAACGCAAAATGCTTCAACAATCAACCCTAAATTACTTTGCCATCATCGGAGAAACATGAGGTTTTGCAGATAGGGAGAAAAGCTCGTTCGCGGTTGAATCCATGGATCGAAGGTTATTGAAGATCGCTGAGTTTAGATCCGCGTTTGGTGCGTAACCTCTGGTGAAAAATCTGAGGAATACGCTTGATGGTTGTTGAAGCCTCGCGAAGATCGACGCAGTTCGTCAAGGATCTTGATCAGAGATTAAGGAATTCTTTGAAGAGATCTTGAAATTGTTGAAGACCTTGGACCTCGGTGAATCTCTGGAAAACGCTTGAACATGGGAAGATCACGAACACTTCTGGGAGATTGTTGAAGACGCGATGAACATTAACGAATGCATGTGAGGATTGTTGAACTAGGATCTGGAGAAACGTTGATGGTCTGTTTGACGATATTGAAGAATCAGGCGAAAGATTATGGTGAATCGGATGAAGTCGCCGGGAAACAGATGAACGGATGATGAAGATCTTTGAAGATCTATTGTAGTTGGAGTTTGGATCGTGTGTTCGAAGCTTCTTACCTATTGATGGAGACGAAGGTTCCGATCTGAGACTTGGTGAAGTTTTCTGGAAAACTTGATAAAGGTGATGAATCTTGGAAGAGTGGATGAACGTTCTTGCTGAAGACTGTTGCAACTTGATGATTTTCTGGAAACGGTTGCAAGAACATGATGAAGATCATCATTCTGGAAACTTCAGACATGGAGACGGGGGAAGGTTCTCGTTGAATGTCACAAACCTTGAACAAATCTCTGGAGAATTTTGGATCTGGATATTCTTGATGCAGTTTCCGGCGAGGAGTTGGATTTCCGGCGACGTTGAGTTTTCCGGTGAAGTCTGGTGAGGGTTGGATGAGCGGGATGGGTGAGGAGTTCTGGGGAAGATGCAGTTCTCCGGTGAGATGGCCGTGAGAACCGCCGTGTGATTTTACCAGCGAGCGAACTCCGGCGTTTGCATGGCCGGAAAGGGGAGAGAGGGAGAGGAAGCTACGCGTGTCAACACGCATGGTGAAGGGGAGCAAGCGGAGGCCATGTGGCTACATGCAGAACGTGTGGCTTGAGGGAATTGCCACACGTGGAGGGTGAAGTGGTGGTTTCTCGGAGCGAAACGTGGCAGTGGCAGAGAGAAAGACGTGGAGAAAACTGAGGGAAGATTCTGGAGTGAAAACGTGGAAAGATGAGGGGAAGTGTAACGTGGCGAAAAACTGGGACCCTCTGAAGCACACGCGTGTGCTCTATAGGAGGACATGTGGCATGAGGTTTGGGCCTCCAAAAACTGCCACACGGCCCAGTAAATGCAGACTGAACTAATGACACAAATTATCACTTGATTAAACTAATTAATACTGATTAAAATCTGACTAATCCTAAAACTACAATTAAGACTTAAACAGAAATTAAAACTACAATTAAATGCTAAATGAAAATTAAACTGATCTAATCCTAATTAATTCTAACCTAATAAAAATAGAAAAAAAACTCTAATAATTTCTATTAAAAAATCCTAATAAAAGAAATACCCTATTAAAAAACATTTAAAAAACTCTACTTAATATCTAAAAAAAAGATTTATTCTAAAATCTATTTAAAAAATTATTAAAGAAATTCCTAAAAAGAAGGAAATTAAAACTAAACTATTAAAAATCAATTAATATCTATTAAAAAACAATTAAATCCCTAAAAAATTCTAGAAAATAAGGAAAAAATCTAAAACTACCGAGAAAGCCGATTAAATCGATTAGCGAACTATATCGAAATAAACGGTAAAAAACTCGGACACCAAGATGTCCTCAAAAACAACAGCGAGAGCTGAAAACACCGGGACAAGCATCGATTCTCAAAATACGTCCTCGTATTTGCCTGAAATGCTATCAGAGGGCTGTGATCCCGATAAAGTCGATCTGACTGGAAAAAATGCAATGTACGCGGTATGCAAATGCAAAATGAAATGAGTCGAAACATGAGCCAAATTGCGCCAAGTAGTTGGTCAAATTTTGGGGTGCAACAGCCTGTGATACTGGGAAGCTTTAGTTACCCCTAACTCAACTCGGCCTTTCTTAGGACGTAGTGCGATGATTATGAGAGAGTAGTCCTAAAATAGTTGATACGCGATGCTACACTCAAAATAGGTTCTCTTGAGAATATTGTTAACCCCCAAGTATTTGGGAAATTGACAATATCCGAAAGATGGACTGATGACTTTGGTAACTTTTTAGAACCTTTGTTCTGCAGGTACATTGAACCCTTAGTCCACAACATTTGGGGATGAGTAGACCCTTACTCCATGCTCATTGCTTTTAAAACCTAGGTTATCTCTTTGTTTTTATATGTGTATCCTTGTGTATCTTTATTTGCTTGTGTTTGTGCATCCCTGCATTCATGAGCATCATATTGCATTGGATTCATGGAATTCAGAGTTTTATTTATGAACATCACAAGACCATTATGGATTGCAAAAGGAAAAACACTTTGAGATATTCTTTTAAGAGTCTTAAAATGGATGACCTAAGGAAATTAGGAGCTCTGGTTGAATATTAAGAAAAGTTCAGAAACAAGTATGGGAAACTATTATCATCATGAAGGGTTTAGGTGGATAGTGGACTTCTTTCTACCTTGCTACCATTTTATGATCCAGATTATCACTGCTTTACTTTCCCAGACTATCAGCTTGTGCCCACCTTAAAAGAATATTCTCAGTTGGTTGGTTTACCCATTTTGGTTGAGTCTCCTTTCCCTTTTCTGGAAAAAGACCCTAAAGAACATGACTTTGCTAAAGCTGTATATATGAAGTTATTTGATGTCAAAGCTAACATGATTACTAAAGGTGGAATTTTTGGATTAACCACAAATTTCCTGATTAAGAAAGCCCAATATTACGCCTATCATATGAGCATGAATGCATTTGAGGCAATCCTCGCCTTACTTATCTATGGAGTGTTCCTTTTTCCAAGCTTTGAAGGATTTGTTGACCTTAATACCATCAAAGCTTTCGTGAATAATTATCCAGTACCCACTTTGCTAGTTGATGCTTACCATTCGGTTCATCTCAGAAATTTTTATGATAGAGGAATGATTACGTGTTGTGTACCTTTATTGTACAAGTGGTTTATTTCGCACTTGCCCAAGTCTGGCTCCTTTTGGGATCTCAATAAAGGGTCACAAAAAATTATGGCTCTGACCCACTCGGATATTGGTTGGTATAACCGTGTCTATGATGGGATACTAACTATTGGCAATTGTGGAGATTTGCTAATGTACCTCTCCTTGGCATTAACAGAGGAATTAGTTACAATCATGTTCTAGCTCGCCGTCAGTTAGGATACCCTTTGAAAGATCAACCCTAGAGTGTTCATATGGAAAATATTTTATTTAAAGATAACAAGGAACTCCAGGAGAAGATTGTGGTTGCTTGGCATCATCTACATAAAAGAGGAAGCGAAAGTTTGGGGAAGCCTAACTATGTTTCTTTGGAACCGTATCTCCAATGGATCAGGGATAGAGCTATCAAGCTGAAGATTCCTTATCCCCGACAGGAGCCCATGCCCTTGAAGAATGAACCTGTTCTAATTTTCATGATTGAAGCATAAGAATTGAAGATTTCTCTGAGCAATGCACAACATGAAGGAGAATCTTGGAAAAATAAGTATCAGGTGGTTGTTAAAGAGAATGCTGAACTTCAGAGACAATTACAACTGAAGAATGAAGAGTCACTTTCTTGTAAAAAGAGGAAAGCACAGGAGGATTTATTTTCCTCTAACCCTCAGACTACCCCTTGGAAGTTAATTGTAGACAAGCTCATCTTAGAGAAGGCCCCGTTGGAGGAGAAGATTAAGAAGCATAATACAATACTTCCTTAGGACTTTATTAGCTTTTATTTAGCTGTTATTTTAAGACTCTTTTTAAGAATATTTATTTGTAATCCGTTATTAAATAGTAAATGAATTTCTTTTGGTAATCTATGACGTTTATAAATACTCGAATTCCATGAAACATTTCACATTCGCGTGTTTGATTTTTGTTATTCTCTAACCCTTCAAGAAACCCAAATTGTTTTGCAGGTATTGTAAAATGGATTTCAGAAGAAGAGAGACGCTGAAATACACCTTCAAGAGTCCGAAACTTGAAATCCTAAGGGAACTGGGAAGTCTAATTGATAATCGTCTGACCTTCTCGGAAGAATATGGAAGAATGTTTCCATTTTTGAGACACAAGATGATTGATGGGCTGCTAGACACGCTCGTCCAGTTCTACAATCCTCTTTACCGCTGTTTCACCTTTCCCGATTATCAATTGATGCCTACTTTTGAAGAGTATTCTATCTTGATGGGAATGATCGTCGCGTCTCGACCTTTATCCTCTGGATCAGAAGACACACCTAGTGATCAAGACATTGCAAATGCCACACGCCTGAGTTTGTCTGACATTCAAATTAACATGACCACTAAGGAAGGAGTCCTTGGATTGCCGACTGAATTCTTGATAGAGAAGATTCATTATTATACTGGTAAGAAGGACACTGAAATACTTGAAGCCCCCTTCGCACTACTAGCCTATGGGATTTTCTTGTTTCCAAATATTAACGACTTTGTTGATATGGACACCATCAAAATCTTCATACTCAGGAACCCTGTTCCCACCTTGTTGGCTGATACCTATCATTCCATTCATTTGAAAAATTCTGAAGGAGGGGTCAGATAGTTTGTTGTACTGCTCTTCTTTACAAATGGTTCATTTCTCGTTTGACAAGGTTTCCAACCATCTGAGATTTAAAGGAGGTGCCTTATTGGTCGAAGATAGTCATGTCTCTTACTCACTCTAATGTCGTATGGCATGACCTCATGTATGGTAGAGTTAGAATGATTGAAAGTTGCGGAGATTTCCCAAATATACATCTTGTCGGTACAAAAGGATGTATCAGTTATAATCCTTTTCTGGCACGCAGATAACTCGGACACCCAATGAAGGAGAGACCAGATCATACTTTTTTAGAAGGAATTTTCCTTAAGAAAGGAGAAAATTTGGAGCTCAAAGCTAGGATATTAAAGCATGGTGCCACATTCACAAGAAAGGGATGACTGCATTAGGGTATCCTGACTATACCGTTTCAGAAACTTATCTGCAATAGATGCGAGAAAGGTCTCTGAAGCTGAAGATGCCTTTTCCTTTCCATGAACCCATAGTGTTAACTCTTCAGGATTCTGCCTGGACTATTACAAGTGAAGAGGGGAAGCTAAAAAATGCTTTGGACGAGGCTGAAAAGTTATAGAATGCTTGGAAGAATAAGTACTACATCCTCAGACTAGAGAACAAGAAACTTTAGGAGCTGTAATAGCAAAAGAAGGAAGAAGAACCTTCGAAGAAAAGGAAAATGTGAGAGGATTTATTTTTCTCTCACACATCATCAGGGTCAACTACCATTTCTGGTGTTCCTCCAACTTCGGTAGCTTGGAAACAGTATGTGGATAAGCTCATTCTCAAAAAGGAGAAGATGCAAGAACAAATCAATCAGCTTATGAAGGAGCTTCACGAAAAGATGGGGTCGTAATCAAGAGGATTAGACTCCTAAGTTTCCTTTTCTTTATTTTCAGTACTTTTGATGTATCGACTCTTTAAGGAGTACTTTCACTTTGTAATAATTCTTCAATTTGAGTAATAAAATGAGTTTTTTCAGTTATCTTGAAGTCCTGTTGTTACAATATTTGCAAGTATACTTTTTGAGTTGCTTGAAGTTTAATTTGCATTTATGCATGTTCATATGCATCAACATGGCATCTTTTGTATTCCAAGTTCTTTCTCTTGCTCTGTCTTCATCATGTAGACAAGCTAAATAACTGATATAATACCTGAGCCAACCAGTATCAAATGATGGATCAACTTGAACAAGAGAACCGATTGCTTTGTGATGAAGTCACTACTTTGAAAGAGAGTTTTGAAAGGCTTATTGGATTGGTTGAAGCATTGACAAATCAGTCAGCGCATAATTCTCAAGAGAACCCCCAAAGGACTGTAATTTCTGAAATCGTATCAGCGCTGGCATGAGTTAGCCACTCAAGTTACACCGCCATTGGAAGAGAAAGAAATGACCAAGTTCTTTTTGAAAACACTCGGTTCATTTTTCTATGAGAGAATGGTAGCTAGCGCGCCTAGTGACTTCACTGAAATGGTGAATATGGGTATGCGTTTAGAGGACGAAGTCTGTGAAGGATGGCTAGCTAGGGAAGGAAATACTCCTAGCAGTGCAAAAAGTATGGAAGTAATTTCGTAAAGAAGAAAGAACAAGACGCGAGTGTCATTTAGCAGGGACGACGAAGGAGGAGGTACCAACAACCTCAACAAGTTACTGTTGTAACACCAGTACACAACACTCCGGCCTATCAGCCGCAGTTCACTCAACCATATCAATAACCTCAAGCTCCCCGAGCTTCACAGCCCTAACGCCAATAGAATAAACAATCCCCTTAGCAAAATCGACCACAGTTCAATAATCAGGGTCGTGTGCATAGAAGACTGGACTTTGATCCTATTCCTATGAAATACACTGAAGCCCTCAACAAATATCCTTTTGGGTTTCATCGTTAGACAGAAAGGCATCGAAGTAGATCCCGACAAGGTTAAATCCATTTAAGAAATGCGGGCTCCTACTATAGAGAAGTATGTTAGAGGATTCTTGGGACGCTTAAACTATATTTCCAGTTTATATCTAATATGACTGCTACTTGTGGACCCACCTTCAATCTTTTGAGAAAAGAACAAGGTTATGTTTAGACTGAAGACTGTCAGAAGGCTTTCGATAGTATCAAGGAATATATGTTGGAGTCTCATATTTTGATCCCTCCAGTTGAAGGATGACCTTTAATCATGTATTTGACCGTTCTAAAAGACTCTATGGGTTGTGTACTCGGTCAGTAAGACAAGACAGGGAAACAAGAGCATGTTACTTATTATCTGAGCAAGAAGTTCACCGACAATGAATCCAGATACTCCATGCTTGAGAAAACTTGTTGTGCTTTAGCATGGGCAGCCCGACGCTTACGCCAATACATGTTAAATCACACCACTTGGTTAATTTCTAAGATGGACCCGATCAAATACATTTTCGAGAAACTTGCTTTGACTGGAAGAATTCCTAGATGGTAGATGTTATTGTCTGAATACGACATCGAATACCATACACAAAAGGCTATTAAAGGAAGTGTCCTAGTTAATCACTTGACACGGCAATCTATTGAAGACCACCGGCCTGCTAATGATGATTTCCAATGTAATGCATTTGAAAATGAAGGATTGTGAAGAACCTTGACCTGACGAAGGACCTGAACCATATTCTTAGTGGGGTTTAATATTTAATGGTGTCGTTAATGCTCATGGGAAAGGAAATGGGGCAACCATCATGACTATTCATGGGTCTCATATCCCGTTTACTTCCAGGTTAACCTTCAAGTGTACAAACAATGAAGCTGAATATGAGGCATGCATTATAGGCCTTGAAGAGGCAATCGACTTAAGAATTAAGAATTTGGATGTACATGGTGATTCTACTGTGGTAGTCTACCAAATCAAAGGAGAGTGGGAGACTCGTCAAGATAACCTGATTACATATAGAGATTATGCAAGAAGACTATTACCTTTCTTCAATAGATCGAATTCCACCACATTCCTCGTGACGATAATAGAATGGCAGATGCTCTGGAAACATTGGCTTATATGATTGTAGTGAACTGGTGGAATGATTGTCCCAGGATCGATGTGAACCGTCTAGATAGACTTGCTTACATATTTGCCATAGAAGATGTCGATGATGACAAGCCCTGGTATCATGACATTGAATTGTTTCTTTGAAAGCAAGAGTACCTGTATGGGGCATCAAACAAGGGTAAGAAGACATTGAGAAGATTGGTTGGTAACTTTCTCCTGAGCAATGACGCATTGCATAAGCGAAATTTTGACATAGTCTTGCTAAGATGTGTTGACAAGAAAGGAAGCAGACATGTTAATGACGAAGATTCATGAAGGATCTTTTGGCACTCACACCAACGAGCATGCTATGGCTAAGAAACTCTTGAGAGCAGGATACTATTAGATCATGATGGAGTCTTATTGTTACAAATTTGCTAAGAAATGTCACAAGTATCAAATCTATGCGGATAAAATTCACGTACCTCCAACTCTACTTAATGTTATTTCGTCTCCTGGCTGTTTTTGATGTGGGGCATCAATATGATTAGTATGATAGAACTAAAAGTGTCCAATGGACACTGTTTTATCTTGGTAGAAATTGACTATTTTACTAAATAGGTCGAAGTCGCTTCCTATGCTAATGTTACCAGGCATGTGGTTGTTAAGTTTATCAAAAATCAGATCATCTACAGATATGGGGTGCCAAGAAAGATGATTATTGATAATGGATCTAACCTGAACAATAGAATGATGAAAGAGTTGTGTGAAGAATCTAAGATCTAACACCATAACTCTTCTCGTTACAGACCAAAAATGAATGGGTCTGTTGAAGCTGCTAACAAGAATATAAAGAAGATTATCCAGAAGATGGTTGTCACGTATAAAGACTGACATGAAATGCTCCTGTTTGCTTTACATGGATATCGTACTTCGATGCACAGTTTGACAAAGGCAACTCATTTTTCACTTGTTTATGGTATGGAAGTTGTACTCCTAATAGAAGTTGAGATTCCTTTTATGTGAGTTCTGATGGAAGCCAAGCTCTCAGAGGCTGAATGGTGTCAAAGCAGGTACAACCAATTGAATTTGATTGAAGAAAAGAGAATGACAACTTTATGCCATGATCAATTATACTAGCAAAGAATAAAAAAGGCATTTGACCAAAAGGTTAGACCACACGAATGACAAGAAGGAATTCCTTACCGATACTCGAGGAAAATGGACTCCAAACTATGACGGTCCGTATGTGGTCACGAAGGTTTTCTCAAGAGGTGCTCTGATGTTGGCAACCATGGATGGAGAACAAATCACTCGCCCGGTGAATATAGACGCTATCAAGAATTACTATGCCTAAGAATGAAGAAAAACAATTCGTATTGGGATGACTGAAGATTACTATTATCCAAGACCCATTAACCACAACTACAGAGCTCAGAACATAGGAAAGTTCAAGTTTGTTTGGGAGGATAGTGGTTATTATTCTGCTGATGTAATTGTTGCTATTGTCATTATCATTTTCCAACATTGTAATAATATATTGGAGTCACTCCCTTTTGCTGACTACCATTTGTTGCGGTGAAAAGCGTGATGTCAAGCTATTGATTAACTTGAATATTAATTCATTAAATTCACAATCGGACTTTGATTTATCCAAAGGAAAGGTTAAAGAAAGAAATACCTTTTGCACGATGAAATAACAACGCTAAGAGATTCGGGGATTGGGGGTTGGTTATGCCTAGGGTAGGTATTTCACATCCTATACATCTATAGTATTCTACAAGAACCTTTTGTGTGTGTAAGATAAACTTGCTATGGTTATGATATGGATTGAGATTTCGGTTAAGGTAAAAACCTAAGGTTGATGTTTCAAAGTTTGCTCACAAAGATATTGCATATTCTGGCTACGTATCCTAACTAGGATAGAATCAGAGCAATCATAGTTCACATCACTAGGGATAAATGAACACTTGATTATGATCAAGGTCCAAAGGAGAACAAACATAACAATGCTTGTGCAGAGTTTTACAAAAATATCTATTCTAAGTTGTACACTCAAGATTGACTTTAACAAAATCCAAGAGGGGTGTAAGTAAGCATCACCATGATTCTCACATAGAGTTGACAAACTCTATCCTAGGGTTCTAGTTGAAGAACCCTCCTAGTAAAGGTGGGTCTTTTAGACTTACGAAAAATCTAATGGCTAGTATGTTCTACCTTAACTAAGTTAGGGTTCAAAATGAATTAACAAGGTCAGAGGGAGGATAATGAGCTATCTATGATCCAAGGGTCGATAAAGAGACTTTCCTTTGGACACAAGGAAACAGACAACTTGATGTGAACTAGAAAGTTCCATCACTGAGGAATAACTTGACAAACTTAAAGAAAATAAAGCTAGAACATGTAAAAACATGTAACAATAACCAATATCAACTTTTAACATCTTAACAAAGATCAAAAAGCAAAGAGGTAACAACCATTAATGCAAGCATAGAACATGTGTAACAACAACAAGTGCATCTATAACATTCAAACAAGATTAATGCAAAAAAATGATAACTTGAAGCAAGCATGTTATAAGGATCAAATGAGATCAAATGTAACAACATAAGACCAACTAAACATGTATTGATGACAATCAAACAAGCAAGAATACAAGAAATGTTACAACAGTTCAAGCATGAATTCATGATTTCATGGGGAGAAGTAAACAAGTTTCATGGTAACAAACAAGACAACAATTAAACCTAGCATGTTATGGTTCTAACAAGACACTTAAACAATTATAATGAAGCATGAAAAGCATATTCAAGAGGTCACAACATCAAGAATCATGTCAAAGTTCATAGATGAAATTCAAAGTATACCATGCATGTTCTAGCATTCACAAAGGAAATAAACAAACCCTAAACATGTTATGGTTCTAAAAAGACACATAAACATGTAAAATGAGGTGTAATGGGCATATTCAAGAGGTTACAACATCAAGAATCATGGCAAAGTTCACAAATGAAGTTCAACAGGCCATTTTCACATGTATGCATTCACAAAAGCAAGTATGAACATGGTAAGGCAATGAATCAAACATATTTCACAACTTAAACATGTCAAAAAAACATATATGAATCATACAAGATCAATCTCACAAGAAAAATCAAGTTACAAGTTGAAAAAGTTCAAGAACACAAAGATAAAAACCCTAAAAAACACATGTTATTCAAGTAGGCCAAAGTACTTCTAGGATAACAATCTTTGAATTCTTTCTTCACTCAATAAAAATAGACATGATAAGGAGTATTTTTCAAAAATAATGCCATCAATAGCACAAAAAATGATCAAGTTATGATCATTGGAAGTTGGTGTACTAATGAGGGCAAAACTAAGGCAAGGCAAGGTCACAACCTAAGTCCATTTGCATGAAGAATTGGAACACAGTCAAAACTTAACAAAATGAGGTGAAATAAAATTTAAAATTGTGAATTTTTTAACAAGGAATTCAATGGTACCATTTTTTTTCATACCATGAACCCACAAGAAAACCCGATAGCATGAACGTTTGGGCAAGTTTGGTGACAACCAAAAGCAAGAACATGCAAACAACATTGTGTAGTGGTGTGCTTTGTGAAAAAGTGTACAAACATCACATATATATCATATATAGTGGTTGGCACAAGAGAAATCAAGAAATGCACACATGGTTTTACAGATTGGATGCATCATGCAAAAAGTGACTAGGTTGGGCCTAGTTTGTGACCAGAATTTGACAGTTCAAAAACTACATGTTTTGATGCAATAAATGTTTCATACATGACACATAACATACATAAGACATGTTCAAACAATCTACAACACAAAATCATAGCTAGAAGTCATGATAGCATGTGAAATGCAAGTTGAAAAACTTACATTTTTTAGTTTTAGGCTTACCTCTTGAAGCAAGCTTGAGAAATAAGAAAACCAGAGATCTTGAGAGCTCTTCCAAGGTCATTAAATTCTACAAGGGTGATAAAAAGATGCTCCAAGTGAACTCCAAACAAGTTGGTGGGACGAATGCTTTGTAAGTGAAGAAAACACCAAAAATCCAAGGATTTTCAAAGCCAACTTGCTCAATCCTTGTTACAGAAGTGTGGAGCCATCATGGACAGGTTATATATGTTGTTTATGAAGTGTTAGAGGTCTTAGAGCTCAAGGAAATGCAATGGTTTGAAGGTTTCCCTTCAAAGTGCGGAAAAGTCAACAAATGAGCTTTCAACCATTTACTTTTGATTGGATGAGTTTCTGGCCAAGGTGAGGGTTTGGACAGCTCTAACACATCATTTTTGAAGTGTTTGAAGCTTTGTTTGAGTTTGAGAATGTTTGGAAATGGTTTTAGAAAGGAAAATGCAAAACAGATTTTGTGCACCTTTGGAAACTTGGTAAAACTTTGCAAGAACTTTGTAATTGAGTGGGAGGGAGAGTTTCAGATGGTTCTTAGCATGTAACTAGTGTGTTTTTGATGTAATAAAGAGGTTTAATTTATAGGAAAATTTCTTGAGCAAGAGGTATGGGCAGAATGTTGTAAATTGCCAAGTTTACCCTTGTAACTTTGAAAATCTTGGAGTTTTTCAATGAAAACGTCATTTCTGACCTTGAGCCACCCTAAAAAGATCTTCTCCATACCCTATAGGTCGTTTTCATCATGATTGAGGGGATAGGAGGTGACAGGTTGCAGACAAGTTGGTGGTTTGATGATGGTAGCCACCATTTTTCTCTTTCTTCACTATTCACTTTTGCAACTTGCATTAAACAATGAATTTCTTCATTTCTTGTGCCAAGCTCGTGGGATATGATGCTAAACATGTTCATTAACAATTTAAACATCAGAAATTCGGCTTAGTATTTGATTAGAGTTGATTTGGGAAGCTTTGGAATCAAGTTGCCCATGTTGAGTTGGTTTTACAAAAGTGAGTCTTTTCCAATTTGTGGATCTTGGTTCTCTCTAACCATGAAGAGTTATGGAAACCTCTTGTACTTTTTGGAAAGCCCCCATTAGGTACTACAATATTGATATTTGATGTAGGAACCCATTCCACTTGAAACTGAGTCAAAAACCCTTGTGAAAATGCTGAAAACTTGACTTACAAGTCAACAATTCTTGAAATTTCAAGTGTATTTTCCCCCTCTTGCCTTGTTTTTACTTATAACTCAAAATACATGAATTTTATGCTCATGAGTGACTACTTCAGTTTTTAAGAACCCATTGAGACCTTTCCAACAAGCTTTGAACCACTCCATTTGGATGTGTGGTTAAGAAGTTATGGCCTGACCCTTTTTAAAACCCTAATTTCCCGACTTTCCGATTACTTCACAATTCTTGATCAATTGATCACCAAACTTCATTATTAGATATTAAATGATTTTGGGAACATAATTGGCTTCAATTTTGGGTTAAAACCCTGTTGGCCAATGAGTTGACTTTTCAGTCAGACGAACCGAATGATCGAAAACCTCTGAATCAACTGTTGGTGTCCTGGGTTCTCTGAGGCCTTGAAACTTCTTGGGTAGACTTCCTTGGGTCATATGATCCTCATGGACCATGATTCAAGCTTTGGAACACCCTTTAAATCAAAAGTCAAACTATAGTTGACTTTCCCAATCAGAAATCCTAATTAGGGTTTTTGTACTACATTGTTCTTCCATCTTGGGTGACAACCTCAAATTGGATTCATTCTTGATCCAATGTGATATCCTTGATGTCATGAAGACTTGATATATGGAGGATCAATCCAAAACTTTGACTGATCAACCCCTTGAAACCTTGATTTCTAACTGTGTGAAACCCTGATTCATATGTATCTTGACAAAGATCAAACTTGAAATAGGTTATGCTTAGATAATCAATGTTGATGCTCCTAGAATTATGATGTGATCTAGGGGTCAAAATTTGGGGTATAACAGTTGCCCCTATTTAAATATCTTCACCAAATGGCAATGAGAGATGACAATCTCCATAGAATATTGGTGAACGGTATTTAAATATAGCAAACCAAAAATTTTGTCCCTTAGATACGATGGTATGAAAACGGACAAATGCTAAAATACAATGAATTCTAAAATGATGCTTCATGATGCTTGAATGCAAGACAATGCTGACACACGAGCAAACAAAAAGAAAATAAAAACAACGAATAACCACTCACTAGGGACCCGAGACACTGGGAAGGGATTCCAAGCAAAACAACCAGTAGTTCAGACATGACTAGAGGTGATACTTTATGGGAATCCTCCATACAAGGGACACAAAATCTGTCGGGGAAGATAAATCTTCCCTGGGAAAATGCCAATCTCTATTGGGGAAATGCAAATCTCCACTAGGGAAATGCATCGGGGGTAATATGGATAAGAAGCCACGCAGAGGGACAAAAATCAACAGACTCAGACTCAGACTTAGGAAGCAAAAGACCAAAGACACGGTCCTTATTGGGGGACAAACCAAGGGGATTCCCTTAATGAATAGTTCAAACGGGATCTTTGGGAGGAGAATAAAAACAAGATTGGACCCACCGAGGAAGCTAGTAACAACCAGATCTTCGGGATTCTGCTGAGGAATACAGACATGTTAGGGATGTTGGTAACAACCAACCATCTGAGGCTCCACTGGGGATACTGGTAACAAGGAAACATCCTGAGTTTAGAGATAGGCGAGCATTTCCAATAACTAACAAACTTTAAATAATGATAGTAACGACTAGACTTTAGAAAAGTAGATCGGTAACAACCAGGTATCATACCAATAACAATTGGATTTTCAAACAATGCCAGTAACTACTAGACTTACACTAGAAAAATGGGTAACAACCACGCTCCATACCAATAACAATTGGATTTTCAAACAATGCTAGTAACTATTGGGATTAACTAGGGAGAACGGGTAACGACCATGTTTCATAGCAATAAAAATTGGCTTTCAAGCAATGCCAGTAACTACTGGACTTATATTGGTGGAGTCGGTGACAACCGAACCACATACCAATAACAATTGGATTTCAAGCAATGTCAGTAACTACTGGACTTATATTGGAAAACATTGGTGACAACCAAATCAAAGTACCAATAACAATTAGATCTCAAACAATGCCAGTAACTACTGGATTTTCTGGGAAATATTGGTGACAACTAAATCAAAGTACTAATAACAATTGAATTTCAAGTGATTCCAGTAACTACTGGAATTCAATCGGGGAAGTCGGTAACAACCAAACCACATACTAATGACAATTGGATTTCAAGGAATGCCAACAACTACTGGACTTCCAGGGAAATATTGGTGACAACCAAATCAAAGTACGAATAATAATTGAATCTCAAAGAATGCCAGTAACTACTGGATTTTCTGGGAAATATTGGTGACAACCAAATCAAAGTACAAATAATAGTTGGATCTCAAACAATGGCAGTAACTATTGGACTTCAACGGGGAAATCGGTAACAACTGATGTCAATATACTAATAACAGTTGGACTTCAAATGATACTAGTGACTACTAGAATTCAAAGGGGATTTTGGTGACAGCCAAACTAGGGATGCCAATAACAGTTGGACTTTAAATAATTCCAGTCAAAACATTACTGGACTTCCTGGGGAATTTGGTAACAACCGAACCACATACTAATAACAATTGGTCTTTGATACCATAGTAACTACTATGACTCAGCAGAGTCTTTTAACCAATGGAACTTCAATTGGGCGTAGATTTAGGTAAACCCTGAATCTCAAAGATAAGTATTAGTAACAACTAACATCTTGGTAGACACTAATAAGAAGTATCAGATATTTCTAGTTACAACTAGTCTCCCTGGGGATATAAGTATTTATCACAATAACACTTAATCCAAGTAACTTGACAAAGTGAGCCCATGACAACAGGTTTGGGGTAAACGGATTGGTAACAACCAAAGAATCTCAAAGGCTACGGCAGCACAGAAACATGCAAACACATGCGTATGCTAAGGAGAATGGAGAATGGAGTAACTTTCCATAAGGGATTTGGTCATTACTTTGACAAATTTGCGGAAGAGACGTCACAACTTCTGTAGCATGTCAGCCTTTGAGTGCAACCTTATATGAAGATGGTGTTAAGTTTCTACTGCTCTGTTCTCATGAGAGGAGTCTAATACCCTTATGTCACACCTCTAAAGTCACGACTTGTTTATTAGATTAGTTTTTCAAAACAGTTTTGTTTTTTCAAAAACATTTTGCTTTCAAAACTCATTATTAACGAATAAGTGAAATTTAAATAACAAGAAAAATATAGATCATAACAATGATTGGTAAGTAATCTGATTTCATTAATAGGTGAGAACCTTACAAATGCAAAAGTCTCGGGAACAATTACAATTAGAAAAATGGCAAAACAAAACAAGATGGGTTACAAAATCCAACAATGATCCAGCCATACTAACTAGTAGTCCATATGATTCGCTGCTTCTGACGAGAATGGTGAGCCTCTTAATTATCTTTTGCAGGCTTAAAAACTTCTGATGTAGTGAAAGCCTTGCCCCTAACTTTCGCCTGAATTGCCCTTTTGGGTTTTTGACTCAGCGAGTCCTCTTTTAGGCATAGTATTTCCTTACTGCACCCGGGTTGACGGGGTACTTAAGTTGTTAGTCGTCCATTCTTTCGAGAATTAAAGAGCCTCCAAAGAAAACAATTTTCATAACAAAGTGGCCATCATAGTTGGGCATCCATTTTCCGCATATATCCTTCTGAATTGGCAAGATCTTTCTGACCACGAGTTCTCCTTCCTTGTATTCTTTGAGGTGGACCCTTTTATCAAAAGTTCTCTTCATCCTTTGCTAATATATCTGACTATGACACATCACGGTCATCCTCTTCTCATCGATGAGATTTAGAGAGTTGAATCTTTCCTTTATCCATTCAGCTTCTTCGAGCTCTACTTCCATCAAGACCCTTAACAAAGGTATCTTAACTTCAAGGGGTAATACTGTGTCCATCCCATAGACAAGGGAAAAAGGGGTTGCCCCTGTTGAAGTATGTACCGATGTTCTGTATCTGTGCAAGGAAAATGGTAACATTTCGTGCCAGTCTTTGTAGGTTACAACCATCTTTTGCACTATCTTCTTGATATTTTTGTTCGCAGCTTCAACAACACCATTCATATTTGGTCTATAAGGCGAAGAGTTATGATGTTTGATCTTGAAACTATCACAAAGCTCTTTCATCGTTTTGTTGTTCACATTTGACCCATTTTCAGGATAATTTGATTAGGGATGCCCTATCGGCAGATGATCTCTTTCTTTATAAAACGAGCAAACACCTGTTTGGTTACATTTGCATAGGATGCAGCTTCTACCCATATGGTGAAGTAGTCGTTAGGAACGAGGATGAAACGGTGACCATTGGACACTTTGGGCTCAATTGCCCCAATCATATCTATGCCCCACATTGTGAATGACCAAGGCGATGTCAATACATTAAGATGATGTGGAGGGACATGCACCTTATTAGCGTGGATCTGGCATTTGTGACATCTCCGAGCGAAAAGGATGCAATCTGTTTCCAGGGTTAACCATTAATAACTAGCCCTCAAGATTTTATTTTCCATGGCGTGGCCGCTCGCATGAGTGCCGAAGGTACCTTCGTGCACATATGTCATTAACAAGTCCGCCTCTTTCTCGTCAACATATCAGAGCAAGACCATATCATGATTTCTTTTGTACAAAACGTTGTTGCTAATGAAGAACTTAGATGACGATTTTCGTATAGCCCTCTTGTCAATTTTAGAGGCATTAGTCGGATACTCTTGATTCGGAAGAAAGTTCTTGATGTCATGGAACTAAGGTTTTCAATCAGATTCCTCCTCGGCCATCATGACGTATGCTGGTGTGGTCTTTCTTTCAATGCAGATTAAAGGAGCCTCGTTGACAAAATAGACCTTCCACAATGATGCTAGCATGGCTAAGGCATATGCAATATGATTCTCAACCCTCGGGACATGTCTGAAAGTGATCTCGTCAAAGTACTCGATCATTTCCAAAATGTAGTTTTTGTAGGGAATCAACTTCTCACCTCGAGTTTCCCATTAACCTTTGAGTTGTTAAATTACTAAAGCGGATTCGCTGATTACCTCTAAGATCTTGATGCAAAGATCGATGGCAACTTCGAGTCTCAGGATACAAGCTTCATATTCAGCTATATTGTTTGTACATGAGAAGCACAGTCTGGCGGTAACATCGGTATATCCTCTAGTTGAATTTTCTAGAACACCCCAACACCATGTCCCTTTTTTTTGGATGCCCCGTCAAATATCATCTTCCAACGGGATCCGAGTTCAGGACCTTCCTCAAGACCAGGCTCTGGTTTCGTTCTTTAAACATACATCACATCCTCATCAGGGAACTCAAATTTGAGCAGTTGGTAATCATCTACAGGATGCTCAGCAAGGTGGTCTGACAAGACGCTTCCTTTAATGGATTTTTGGGTGACGTACTAAATATCATACTCTGGCAAGAGCATATGGCATCTGGAAACTCTTCCAGTTTGGGTAGGCTTTTCAAAGATATACTTTATCGGGTCCATCTTTGAGATCAGCAAAGTAATGTGGCAGATCATGTATTGTCAGAGACGTTTGGCCGCCCAAGTCAAAGCACAACAAGCTTTTTCCAAGGGAGAGTAACAACTCTCGCAATCGATGAACTTTTTTTCTTAAGTAATAGATTGTATTTTCCTTCTTTCCTGATTCATCAACTTGCCCCAGAACACAGCCCATTGAATCTTCCAACACCGTCATATACATGAAGAGCAGTTTTCTAGGTACTAGAGGGATCAACACCGAAGGTTCTTGAAGATAGCTTTTAATATTTTCAAATTCCAACTGGCAGTCATCATTCCGTGTTATTGCTTGATTCTTCTGTAACAACTTGAAGATTGATGTGTATATAGGAGTAAAATTTGATATGAATCAGGAGATGTAGTTCAAACATCCGAGGAAACCTCTAATTTGTTTCTCTGTTTGGGGAGCTGGTGTCGCTACTGCGAAAATCGGCGCCGGCTGACAGGAGAGTCGCCACCGTGCGTTATTTATCCCAAAGGAGGGAAAGGAAACGCTCGAAGTAAACCTCACAAAAAAATGGGAAAGGTATGGTCATCGCAACCAAAACCTGGATTCGGGAGTCGGTTACGCAAGGGGAAGGTATTAGCACCCCTCACGTCCGTCGTACTCGACGGGATCCACGCTTGCTTGGTTTGTCTACAGGATGCAAAACAATCTATCTATGACTGCTAAATCTAAACGGAAGGGAATTGACTCGATAGAGCGTCGCACTCTATGCCTACGTATTCTCAAGGGAGAAAGTCAGAGTCAACGTAGTTCGGGAAACTACAGGGAATTGGCTCGCCAAGACTTCGCGTCTTGTGCCTGCGTACTTCCACACTGCATGGAAGATCAGAGCTTACGTAGTTCAGGATAACTACGGCTAGGCTGGGTATTCTCACACAGCAGTGAGAAATTAAACTGGTTTTAAGGGTACGGGATCCTATGGGAAAAACTACGGTCTGGTCTCAAATGCACTCGGGCAAGAGAAAGGGATAACATCAGTCGTCAGCGGGAAAGTCTCGATCGCACAGCAACGAGAGAACAAAAGGTTAGTTGTTAGTGTGCTCGCTAGGACATCGCATCCTATGCCTACATATTCTCGTCTGGTACGAGAAATCAGAGCAGCTGTAGTTCGGCTACTTCGGGACCACAACTCAAATCTCATTTTATTAATATTCTGAAAATGGTTACAATGATCGAATATTGGAAAATAAACTCCTAAAAGTCTATCCTATTCATCATGAAAAATCAAATGGAAAATAGTCCCCTAACAAGTGGACTTCTAAACTATCTCTAAAAGTGTAAAAAGTCCCCTAACAAATGGACATTTAAAACTATCCCTAAAACTCCATGAAGAAAATATACTCTAAAAAATATTAAATCTACACTAATATTTTTTCCTCTTTTTCATACTTCTACTTTCTTTTTCTTTCTCAATATTCTTTTCTCTTTTCTTTTTTCAAAATATTATTTTTCAAGTATTTTTCCCACCTATTCTTTTCCTCATATTTTTTCTATATTTCTTTTCTCTATTTCTTTTTCCTCAATACTCTTTATTCTTTTTTTCTATTCAATATTCTTTATTCTTTTTTTCCTATTCAATATTCTTTATTCTTTTTTACTCCAAACAAAGAAAATAAGAAAAAAACAAAAAATACAAAAAGGGGGGGGGGGGGGGTGACTGTTACAGAGAGATGTGCTAAGTAATAAAAAAAACAAACAAACAGGAGCAGCATGGGCCCAGCCCAAGAACTCAGCCAAAAAAAAATGGGGAAGGGGTGCAGAAAGCGAAATGGGGTGTAGTATCCAGCACACACGTTGGGCTTGGCCCAATCCATCAGTAAGCAGAAATGGAGGGTATGGCCAAACGAGGGGGTGCCTGATCCGGAATTAGCATTGGGCCCACGGCCCACCCAATCTGAAGAGTCCAATGAGCTTCTCCCTCTCCTCACTCATTCTGAAGCAAAACCCTAACCCCTTTCTTTCAACGTCCGCCGCCGCCGGTTCCACTATCCTTCTCTCCGTCTCTAACCCCTCATCTCACACCACCAATTCCATCAGTGTTCACATCTCACCAGTAAACACCTTGACCCTAACAACCGTCGATGAAGGAATCATAATCACGTAATTGATGCGAGTAGATCTAACCAGAGAAAGCTCTTGAAGAACCGTGTTCTTGACGAAGATCAAACGGTGATGATGTTTGCAGAAAAAGAAAACTCACGAAGATGGACAGAGAATTACGCTCGGATGTTCTTGAAGTTGCCTTCATCGATGAGCTTTGAAGCTCCTTTGTTACATGTTCTTGGAGGTTCGCTGAGGAAATTGATGCTTGCTAACAAACGATGCACATGCGATGATAATCTGGGAACTGAAGAAGTCAGATCGATGATGATGATGATGTGTTGATGACCTGGAGAACTGATGTGGTTTGGAGGAATCTTGAAGGTTCTGGGAATATCACGAAAGATCTGGAGATTTGACGATGAATGTGCTTAAAGAAAACGGTGAAGATCTAAAGATCTGGATGAAGTTTGATGTTGAACCTGATGAGGATTGAAGATTTCTGGGCAAATCTTTGATGAAGATTGATGAATGTCTGGAAGATCCGTATGAACAATACGAAGAACACGTGAACAATATGAAGATTCTTGAACATTTTCTGGAGATTAGATGAAGAACCAGTGAATTCAGCCACAAAAGCTGCCGTTGATTTCTCCGATGAACAATTCTGGCGGTTTGCATGAACATTGATGATGATAACGATGATCGGAGATGAAAGAACAAGGTTGAAGAAGATGAATTTCTAGATTTTTCAGTTTCCGGCGAGGTATTTGTGGTGGCCGGAAATGGTTGTAGGGTAGTTAGGGTGGTCGGCGATTGGGGGTTAGGGTGGCCGGAGGTGGTGGGGGCGGTGGTTGCATGGCCGCCGGCCATGCAACCGGTGAAGCTGGCGTGATGACAAGTGTCACGGGGGAAGCATGCATGCGTAACACGTGGAGCTGGGGGAGATAATGGGAAACACGCGTGTGGTTTCTGAGTGCAGTGGAAAATGAGGTGGGGTCGTTACAGAAGCACGCGTGGCATGATTTATAGGGTGACACATGGCACATTCATGACTGAAATGGCCAAAAACGAACTGATGGATTATTGGGCCTCCAAAAACTCTGCTGGGCCCAAACGAAAAAATGATATCAAAACCTGAAAAAAAAACTGAATTAAAAAAAGAGATTAAACCTAATTAAACTAATTAAAACCTTAAACCTAATTAACTAATTAAAGTCTGACTAATTAATTCTAAAACTACAATTAAATCTAAATGACCATTAAACTAATCTAATCCTAATTAAACCTAACAAACTCTAATTAAAAGATTAAAATCCTAATTAAATCTAAAAGATGATTAAAATCTAATTAAACCTATATTAAACTAAAACCAATATCTATTAAAATTCTATTTAATCTCTAATAAAATCTATACTATTTAACTATATTAATTTCTACTTAAAAAAAATCCTAATAAGAGAAATATTCTATTTATCTAAAAACTTAATATCTAAAAAAGAAATTTATTATAAGATCTATTAAAAACAATTTATAAAATTCTGAAAAAGATTTAAAACTATTAAAAATATTAAAAAATCTATTTAAATTCTGAAAAATCTAAAAAGCCTATTTAAAATCCACAAAAGGCTATTAAATCCTAAAAAAAATGCAGACAAATACAAATAACCAATATTAAAAAAAAAGCACGAGACCAGACCAAAGTAAACGGTAACCCGGACACCAAAAATCTCAAAAATCACTGCATAAATTGAAAACACCCAGGAAGCGCGCAACTTCTCAAAATAAACTCCGATTATCCAAACCGGTCTGAGATACCCGAAAAACGACAACAGGGCTGTAATCCCGATAAAATCACCATGATTGCAGAAATGCGCTATATGCAGTATGCAAATGCGAATGCGAAAATGCGTCGAAGCATAAACCGAGAGTGGCACCGGTTGGTCAAATTTTAGGGTGCAACAACTGGCATCTCTTGAATAGCCCTGACTTTGTCAGGATCCACTTCGATTCCTCGTTGACTAACGATGAACCCAAGTAATTTTCTAGATCGAACTCCAAATGTGCATATAGCTGGATCGGGGAAGAAGGAATCATGTTATGTACAAGGTGATTAGCTTTCAGATGTAAAATATTTTTGCCCATTCAGGGGTTCGTTATCTGTTTTGTTTGCGAAAAAGAACGCCGATGTTTTTGATAAAATGCGCACACATAAACTTACTGGCCTAGGCCACTGATTGTTGAAACAATGAATTACTCGAACATTGTCACAAGATGATAACCTCGATAGGTCCCGTTGAGAGGGGTATCTTGTCTGTTTGTTTGTATTGTCGCAGGTATAGCATATTCCAGGCGACACGCCGTGTGGGTGTTTCTAAGCAGGATGATTCCTCCTTCCCCAGCGAATTCATCGTCGTCTCCCCAGCTGAATCTTATACTGAAGTATGCAGCACTTGATAGCTCAAGACTGAAGTCTCCAGCGGAATTGAAATTCCCCACAGAGTTGTGCCCTCCCCGGCAAGTAGGATGATTCCTTCTTCCCCAATCGAGTTTGCAGATCCCCGAGAGAGCCGAGTTCTTGGAAAGCTGATCTTTTTCGCTTTCAGATTTAGCATCATGTTATGTACAAACACCTCGATCTCTTGATGCATCATATCATAGAAGAGTGCAACCATGGCTCACTGATAAGTGGCTCCCACATTCTTCAACCCAAAAGGCATGACCTTATAACAATAAGTTCCCCATGGTGTTATGAATGTTATTTTTTCCATATCATTTGGATCCATCCTGATTTGATTATAACCCGAGAATTCGTCCATAAAGGAAAATACTGCAAAGCTAGCTGTGTTATCAACGAATGTTTTAATGTGAGGTAGTGGAAAATCATATTTTGGACTGGCTTTATTGAGATCTCGATAATTCACACACATCCTGACCATTCCGTCTTTCTTCGGCACTGGCACGATGTTGGCGACCCACTCAGGGTGCTTTGAAACTTCTAGAAAGCCTACGTCGATTTGTTTCTTTACTCCATCTCTGATCTTTAGGGCCATGTCTGGTCTTGATCGTCAGAGTTTTTTCTTAACATGAGAACATTCTGGTTTCAGAGGGAGCTTATGGACAACGATATCAGTATGTAGCCCTGGCATATCTTGGTATGACCAAGCGAAAACATCGACATACTCTGTTTCGAGTGATGCCCCAATCTTTATTTCTTTCTTTATCTCTTCTGAACCCAAGTTGACAACTTTAATTTGATCTTTATATGGCTGAAGGTTGGCTTCTTCATGCTCATCCATTCTGGTAAATCTTCGGGAACCTCAAATTCTTCGTCAAACTCTTCTTCATCTTGGAAAACAAATGTACCGCTACCAGAAGGAACCGAATGATCATTGGAATTTTCAGGTGATGGAGGTTTTCCTGCATGGGTTTAAATGGTTTAACATGACCACACACACACACAACAACATGCAGATGATGGGTTCAATCTTAATTTTTTCTAAAAAGATCGCCATTTTTCCTTTTTACAGAAAGTGAAAATGATGAAAAAGTAAATGAACAAAAAGGAAAAGAGTTTTAACAAAAACACTTCTTCATTCGTTAATATTTTTAATCACAAAGTGGCTCATACAAAATGATTCGCTGGCCTTGGGCAAGACCAGGAATTTCAAAGAAAACAAAAGCTAACAAGCAATGCATTACTCTAAAGGTAGCACGACAGGAATTTCCATTGCCTTCCAATTGTGTAAGGCCGCTCCATCTCGGCTCACCAGGTTGTTGAGGCTACTTCTCTCCTCTTCTTTAATGATGGCGTTGACTTGTACCCTATCGCTTACAAACATCTCCTTTAGGGGTTTCTGCTTCTGGATGCTCTCTTCAGAAGCTTCTTCCAGAGTTGGTTTGTAACCCAACCCTTGCTTGTAATTTTTGGCGCGAGTGTTCACTTCTATAACTTCTCCCCATCCCTACAGGAGTCCTTCCTTCATTGCAGCTTTAGTGCTTTGCACGGAGGCAAAAGACGGACCACAGACTATAGCAGAATTATCAATTAGTACATCATGAGCGATTTTCATGGCATGAAACGCCGTTTCTAGTGCATCCTCGTCAGCTTCAATGTATCGGAATGACGACAGGTTTCCTACCATCAAATCTTCCTCCCCATGCACTATGACCAGCTGATCATCAGTGACAAATTTTAGCTTTTGATGCAGGGTGGAGGTTACAGCTCCCACCACGTGGATCCAAGGTTTTCCCAATAAACAGTTGTAGGCTGGATTAATATCCATGAGTTAGAATGGTAATTCAAAACATTGTGAACCCATCATTATTGGCAGAGTCACCTCCCTAATTATAGATCGTCTGGATCCATCGAATGCCTTTACAACCAAAGAGGTTTCTTTCATAATTTCTCTTTTATGACTTAATTTTTCCAGAGTCCTTTTTGGCATTACATTCAAGGAAGAGCCGGTGTCAACCAGGACTCTAGCTAAATTATCTTCTTCACATTTGATGGAGATGTGCAATGCATGGTTGTGTTTGCAGCCTTCTGGTGTAAGATTATCGTTGCTGAAGCTTAACGTGTTGCACGCTGTGATATTGGCGACAACCGAGTCGAATTGTCCCACCGTGATGTCTTTGGTGACGTGGGCCTGAGTTAATATTTTCAACAGAGCTTCCCTATGCGGGGGTGAACTGAGTAGTAGTGACATTATAGAAATCTTTGATGGCATCTAGTTCAGTTGATCCGCCACTCTATAATCACTTTTGCGGATGATTCTCAGGAACTCTTCGTCATCTTCTTTTAATATCGCTTTTCCTTTCGTCTTATCGGTGACTACCAATTCTTTTGGAACAGTCTCCTTAGGAGCAACCTCTTTGACAGTAGGAATAACCTGAGGTGCTACTTTGGGTGTTTCAATGGCAACCTTTGGTACATAAATCCACCCACTACGAGTCATCCGACTCCCTCCGGCAATGTTAGTGACGTGAGCTTGTTTCCTTCCAGATTTCACCTCCCGCCAGGAACTATCGTATTTCCATGGTACAGATTTGGAATTTTGCTCCCTCCGAGGATCAAATCTAGGCTAGGCCTTGCCAAATATGGGCACTAGATCATCACAAAATATTGGTCCGGCGGTGCTGGATCGAGTCATCTTGTTATTGTCGGTATTGAACACCGCTCTTTTCTTAGGCTCCTATGGTAGATTGAACACTGGTTCAATAACTGCAACATCCTCTTTTTTCTTCTTACTACTGACTTGTAGCATCCCCTTGTTGATTAATGACTGAATGTCTTTTCGCACAACGTCACAACCTTGTGGGTTCTTGTTGCACTCTTCACAATCCTCAAGAGTTCTCTTGAGCAACCATGTTTGAGCCAATCTCTTGTGCAATTCCACCAGTGGTGTTTTAATTTCAGCCACTTCAGTGACTGTTCTTATCTCAGAGCCTTCTCCTTCTTCCGTTATAGCATTCACTCCACCGTGGTTCGGCAGAGGATTATCCTTCACATTAGGATGATTATCTTCAAATGGCAGTATCTTCTTTTCAATCAATTCTCTAACAATATGTTGAAGCGCAATACAACCCTTTAAATCATACCCAGTGACGTTCTCATAGAACTGGCAATGTGCGTCGGGATTCTAGTATGGAGGAAAAGGATTGGGTGGGGCCCCCAATTTTCTTGTTTGATTAAGTCCTCTAACTACCATCATAGGATATAGTTCGGTATAACTCATTCGTATTGGTTGTATCTTAGGCCTCCTATTCTGATAGGTCGGCCTGGGAGCTTGAGCCCTGGGCTGCTGCATTTGCTGATTATTGTAAGGTCGGTAATTGTAATTCTGACAGGCATTCGGTGCCCCTGGCTGAAGAATTTGTTGATTTTGTTGATTTTATGTCTAGAAGACTGGCGTAACCACCACTATATATTGTGGTTTATGATACTGCTGTTGTTTAGCTTGAACTTAGGGATGGATCCTTCGGTTCTATGTCTTTTTCTCGTACATTACGGCATTGGTTTCTCCCTATTTCTTTATTTGGAAACTACCAGATTGTTTCTTGGATGAATAGATGTTGGAACTGCTGACAGGACCAGCCATTTTTTCGTTCTTCAATCCGGCTTCCACTTTGACACCCACTGCCACAATATCGGTGAAGTTAGCCAATACACTACTTATCATTATTTCATAATACTCTGGTTTGACGGTGTCGACAAACCAATCTTCCAGTTCCTTATCTGTAAGGTGTGGCTTAACTTGTGCAGCCGTCTCACGCCGTCTTTGCGCATATTCCTTGAAGGATTCTGAAGACTTCTGAGTCATGCTTAATAGATGACGTCTGTCTGGAGCAAGATCCACATTCTATTTGTATTGTTGGATGAAGGCATAAGATAGATCTAGAAAACTTTGAATCCTTGATTGGTCTAGTCCCAAATACCATTTTGCAGAGGCTCCTTTCAAACTTTCTTGGAAACAATGTATCATTAACTTGTCATTGTCGAAATGTGTAGCCATGCGTCTGCAGTACATCACCAAATGGAGTTTTGGGCAAGTTGCCCCGTCATATTTTTCAAAGGATGGCATTACGAACTTTGGGGGGAACATCAACCCCGAGACGAAGCACATGTCTCTGGCATCAGTACAAAAGATGCTTTTCTCTTCTAAAGCCTTCATTCTTCTTGCCATTATATCCATCTCGACCCTCATCTTGTCGTGTTTTTCATCCCCTACTTCAGATTCATCTGGTATCTCATAAACTTGTTGTTGTTGAGTATCGAAGACCGATCGGATATTCATCTGAGCGCCTGTTTGAGTGAACAAAGGGTTATGGAACTCATGCATAAGTCTTGGTGCTTGTGCTGTCGTTCCTTGGACATGAAATGGAGGTACAAAATCTTTGGAGATGCCAAATGGAAACTCTATTATGGAAGTCACTACAAGCGTAGGGACTGCTGCAGTTGCGTTAGCCTCAAACACCACCGTGGTTTGTGTATCCATTATTTCCTTAATTACTTGCATAATTTCCAGGATCTGGCTGACATCGCCTTGAAGTCCTTCCAATTTGTTGCCAATCTGATCAATTCTCTCTTGCTGATCTATGTCATACCCTAAATTTTGACTAGACTTGTTTCAAGGTTTCGTTCATTAGACTTTGTTCTTGCTTTACAGCATCCACGTAACATTTCATATCATAACATTTTCATCACTTGTACACCATATCCATTACTCATATTATCTAATCATCGTGTATACAAAGCAAGTGTCTTTTTCTTGTTGTCTAAGCTCAGGTCTTGCAAGTTCAAGTCAATATTCAGGAAACGTTATCAGGATAAGTTTGTGTGTAGTGGTAGTTGAAATTCAAGTGGAGTTTGACCTAAACTTGGTCAAACAAGTAGTTTACTTCATTCTCAAGTTATCAAGCTATGGCAAAGTCAAGTGTTTTGGGATTAAGAATCATCAAAGAACAAATCCTTTTCCAATTAGGGTTTAGATGCAGTCGCCACAATTCATATTTCAAGTCATCTGTGTTATGGACCATTGTGACGGCAAGGAAATGTTTGTTTCAAGCAATTCACGTATGAAGATCTTTAAGAGATCAAGATCAAGGTTTTCATGTAAGTTCAAGTTATCCAATGAAATCAGTTGTAGATTACTCAAGTCCAATGCGTCTGGCCTCATATTTCAAGATATTGAAATCCTGATTATATGGCTCATGTCATTGACTCAAAGAGAAGTCAAGCAGACCATTTGTTCAAGATGATTTCAAATTGGATTCAATTTCGGTCATATCTTAAGAATTTGTTCATGAATGATTAAGATTCGGTAATTGGTTCACTCTTAGTCGGATGCAAGGTTTAATTCAAGTTTTGTCAAAGTTTGAAATTTGGTTGGTTCATTAATTGATTTGTCAAAGCTTTGGATTGAGTTATGCCTAGTTTTATTTCTTGAGGAATTGATTCAAGTTTCTAATTTATTTCATGTGGAAAGTACCAGAATTCTTAGGGTTTAATTCTCAAGCATCATCTAATGATAAAATGGAGGGTGTAAGTCCATATCGAAGTGTCCGAGTTTCGATTCAAGATTTCATGTTTTGTTTCAATTCAATTTACAAGTTCACCACCAAAATTCAAACTCATGGCAAAATTATTCCAAGTGTGTCATCTCGTTCACATGCTTTTTAAGTTGTTTCATGTTTCATTTCAATTTCCGAACCTTTCAATTTTCAGGTTTATTTTCAAGATTGTGAATTCCATCTAAGATTTGAAAATTTCAAAGTCCATATGAATTCACAATTTCATTTCAAATTCAAGTTTCAATCAAGTTCAATTCAATTTTAAGAATTCAATTTCAAAATTCAAAGTCTCATGTCCATTTCAAATTTCAATTCCAATCATATTCAAGATTTATTTCCAATTTTTCTTTCAATTTCATATCCACTTCAAGATTCAAGATTCAAGTCCTAAGATTTAACACAAGATTCGAATTTCAAATTTCAAGTTGTTTCCAAATTTCATGTGCAAATTTTATTCAACATATTCCAAATTTCACTCAAAAATATATATAAGGTCCATGTTCTCTTATAGTTCCAAAGCCCATTCAAAAAAATAAAAGGGCTCATAAAAAAATAAATAAGAAAAGAGGTCATGATTCAAAAGTCCAATTTCAATTTACAAAATGAGCTTATTACTTTACAAACCATTACAATTCAAAGCCCATACAAAATTCAGAAAATCCAAAAAAAGATAAAGTTACACCAATATCACAAAACACAAAAAAAAATGACAAAGTACAGTTTCACTTGAAAACACTCTGCACCATTTGTACCGCTACTTGCTGTTACACAGAACTATACCAACACGAAATAGAAAAATCCTGAGTATAGCATCCCAACTGCAAAAAGCCAACTAAGAGCTACGAAACCTGCAAAAATCAGCTCCTTACATACAAGCACTAATCATCACTTGCAACAACCTGCAACAAAATTGGCTTCACGCTAAAGCGACATTCACAGACCAATTCCATAGACTTGCCAAAACCTGCAACATCCTGCCAACCAACAACACTGTAATACTATGGAAAAATTTCCAAAAAAGAGGAAGAGGCAGGTCTATTTTAAAAAGGGAGGAGAGGAACAAAGAAAAGGGAGAAATCTTTACACCCAATTTTAAAAAAAAAACTGAATATGTTAAAAAACTCACCTTACTAACAACAACCTGCACGCAAGCTGCCAAGCTTTGTCCAAGAACCAACAACACATAACCTTCAATGAAAGAGACTTGTCAAGAGCTACAAAACAAAAACATAAACAAAAAAAAGGGGGACAAAACCAAAAGCTTGATTCATCCATCTCACAAAACCTCTTGCACTTGATACTACACTCAACACCAACATCAAGACTGTCGGCCAAACAACACAGCCAAAAACATCCAGAAGTTTTGCAAAAATTAACAGCAGTGTTTATCAACAAGAAAAATCAAAACAATCCTCATACATACACTTTCGTTTAGCCATCAAAAACACATAGCCAAACTTTTGTCACACAAAGACACCAATTCCATCTTCATACATTTACAGTTCAAAGAGGAAGTATGTCATAAATAAAAACAACCACCATTAAAAGCATAACAACAAGATGAGAAAATTTCCATCGCGACAAAGAAGGAAGGAATACATACCTTGTGCACTGATCATAACTCTGTCTACTAAAATTTTCCTCCCTTTCTGCACTGATTATTTTCCCATTTTTTTACATGTACCTCTATGTAGCTTGTAATTTTTGCTGTGAGATTTAGAGAATCCGAGAGAGCAGATCCTGAGAGATTTAGAGCGAGTGAAACACGAACATGATTTCGTGAGCTTGAGAGGGAGATGATGAGAAAATCGCGCGCGCGAGAGAGAGAGAGTTTTGCGGTTTTCAAATCGGTTTGTGATCGTGTTCTATTTTTTGAACATAATAATGAGGGTTGAAAGTTCCTCTTTTATGCTTACGATTGCAGATCGTTTTTAGGTTTACTTTCTTTTTTTACTTGGTTTAGTGGGTCGGTTCGAACGTGTCGAAGTCTGCCCCGCGTGTGTCGATTCATCTATGACTGGTATGACTTTGATGCTTCTTTGATGATTCATCTTCCAAAGAGACTGACTTGATTGATTGACCATCGGGTCCTCCCAGAATCTACTGTGCTAACAGATTACACGCAGACCACAGTCATTTGCTTTTCAAATCCCTAACTTTTTCCTGAACCGCCCTTGCGGGTTTTCGATTCACCGGGATACCCATTTTTGCCAAATTCGCCTTTTTAGGTTTTCAACTTTGCGGGTTTACATCTTTTCTTTTTATCCCTAACTTTTGCCTGAACCCATTCATTTTTATGGTTCGCCAGGATGCCCCATTTTTGCCTGGATTTTCTTTTTCTTTCCAGCGGGTCTATTTAAGCGAAGTATTTTTTTAACTGCGTTTGCATTCACAGGGGATGTGAAATCTTCGCCATCCATGGTTGACAAAATTAAGGCTCCTCCTAAGAAGAATTTCCTTACAACGTATGGTCCTTCGTAGTTGGGAGTCCCTTTTCCCCTGTGATTTGTCTGTGGAGGGAGAATCCACTTCAACACTAAGTCACCTGCCTGAAAGCTCTGAGGGCGCACCTTCTGATCGAAAGCTTTCTTCATCCTGCTCTGATACAAACGACCATATGCAATGGCTGCCAACCTTTTCTCGTCCATCCGGCTAAGTTGATTCAATCTGTTCCTCACCCATTATGCCTCATCAAGCTGGATGTCAACTAAAACTCTCAAAGAAGGAATCTTGACTTCCAATGGTAGGACAACTTCAATACTATACACTAGCGAGAAAGGAGTTTCCCTAGTTGAAGTACGTACCAAGGTACGATATCCGTGTAATGCAAAGGGCAACATCTCGTGCCAATATTTATAGGTCACAACCATCTTCTGCATAATCTTCTTTATGTTCTTATTGGCCTCCTCAACAGCGCCATTCATCTTTGGGCGATAAGGAGAAGAATTGTGATGCTCTATTTTGAAACTCTGGCACAGTTCCTTCATCATCTTGTTATTCAAAAATGAACCATTATCAGTAATGATTATCTTGGGCACTCCCTAACGACAGATGATGTCCTTCTTAATGAACCGAGCCACGACCTATCTGGTGACGTTGGCAAAAGAAGTTTCCTTAACCCACTTAGTGAAATAGTCAATTGCCACTAAGATGAAGCGATGTCCATTGGATGCGTTCGGCTCACTTTTACCGATCATATCAATGCCCCACATGGAAAAGGGCCAAGGAGATGCCATGACATTCAGAGGACTTGGCGGCACATGCATCTTGTTAGAACATAGATTGGTGTTTCTTATATCTCTATGTTTTGATGATAACTCTTATGGAATTTTGTATTAAGAAAATATATACTCTAAAATTTGTTCAAGTATTATTGTTTCAGGTATTAAATTAAATACTCTTAAAGAAGCAAAATACATAAGTACAAGCAACTACGCAAGGCTCTGAAGCATCAGATGCAAGACAATCAGAAGACTCTGAAGCGCTGCCAGAAGAATCTGAAGCAGAAGCTGCAGAATGATCTGAAGCGTCTCTGAAAGAATTGTATAAAGAGTTTAAAGCTTTGATCAAATCAGACTCTGTAGTTCATTTAGCTACAAGAACAGAGGCTCTGATAATCAGATTCTTATCACATTATATACATGCTCTAACACATAATGCTGCATACTCTGATGAAGACTCTGATCAAGATTGAGACTCTGATATATCAAGTTCTGATCATCTATCAAGCTCTGATCATCTCAAACATTTAGCTCTGATCATCTCAAGTATTTGATTCCTTTAAGCTTGTTACAAGTTCTGAAGTGCAGATTATGAAGACTTCATCCTGAAGAAAACTTGTTGAAGAAGCTGTAAACCTGATTGGACGTGGTGCTACTTCCAAAGTAACCAACGGCTACTTTGTCCAATGAAGAGACGTGGTGCAAATCCTAAAGCTTCTACAACCATACTTTTACTGCAAAAATCATGTCTCTGCCCATACCTTTTGGTGATGAAAAGTCTTATATTTCAATATAATACTTAGCTGCACATTACTCAAAGCAATTGGAAAAAGCTATAAAAGGAGAACTTCTACAACATTTAGAAGTTGCTAGCTCAATCAGAAAGAAATATTCATACACACGCTTGAAGCATCAAAGTGAAAACTCTCTCAAAGTTCATATTCATTTTGTTCTTTCATAAAACTGTATAATTTTATTTGTACTTAATCTTAAGTGTAAATATCACATTGTGATACAGCTTATTAGAAGCATTTAAAACACTTGTTTAGTTTACATTAATTTGTAAGAAGTTCCTTGAGAAGACCAAGGTGTGCTCAGTTGTTCTTGAGAAGACTAAGACAGTTGTTCTTAGTGCTTGCTATTGTAATCAGTTGATTAATAGTGGATTAAGTCCTTGTGGAGAAAGGAAAATCATCTTTGATAAGGTGGACTGGAGTAGTTGAGTTCAACGAACCAGGATAAAAATCTTGAGTTGTTTTTATTGCCATTTTTCTTAAAAACTCTTATTCAACCCCCCCCCCCCCCTTCTATGTGTTTTTCTCATCTTCAATTGGCATCAGAGCTCCGGTTCTGTTTGTGCTATCACTTAACCATGACCAGAAAAGATCCAGTGGGAAAAACTCTTGATATTCTTGGTTGATATACATTATGGCTGCTGAAACTTCAACATCCAGCAACAACAAATATGAAGAAAGAGTCAACACAAAACCTCCCATGTTTGATGGAGAGAAATTTGACTATTGGAAAGATAGACTAGAAAGTTTATTTCTAGGATTTGCTGCTGATCTTTGGGACTTAGTTATTGATGGATATGTTCATCCCACTGATGGGAATGGAAAGAAAATTGACAGAAAATCAATGACTGAGGCGCAAAAGAAGGAATTCAGAAATCACCACAAGGCTAGAACTATCTTGCTAAATGCTATATCTCATACTGAGTATGATAAAATAACCAACAGAGAAACTGCCTTTGATATATTTAAATCCTTGAAGATGACTCATGAAGGGAACTCTCAAGTTAAAGAAACCAAGGCTCTGGCGCTGATCCAGAAGTACGAAGCTTTCAAAATGGAAGAATTTGAATCTATTGAAGCCATGTTTTCTAGATTCCAGATTCTCACTACTGGCTTAAAGGTTCTGGACAAGGGTTACTCTGCAGCAGATCATGTCAAGAAAATAATCAGAAGCTTGCCAATCAGATGGAGACCCATGGTCACTGCTCTAAAGCTAGAAAAGGATCTGAACAAGATTACGCTGGAGGAACTAATCGGTTCTCTGAGGAGTCATGAGATTGAACTAGAGGAGGATGAGCCTCTAAAGAAAGGTAAGTCAATTGCTTTCAAATCTAATAAATCTGTTAAAGCATTGCAGGTAATAGAAGAAAGATCTTAAGAGTCTTCTTCTGAAGATGAAGAAGAACTATCCTTGCTGTCCAGAAGAATCAACAAACTCTGGAAGAATAAGCAAAGGAAGTTCAAGAACTTTAGGAAACCAGATCAACACAAGGAATATTCTGGACACAGAAGATCTGGAGAACCCTCTGGATACAGAAGATCTGGAGAATCCTCTGGACACAGACGATCTGGAAAAAGAGAGGTTGTTTGCTATGAATGCAAAGAACCTGGGCACTACAAGAGTGAATGCCCAAAGCTTCAGAAGGAGAAGCCAAAGAGAAAGTCAAATCACAAAAAGAAAGTTCTGATGACTACCTGGGATGACTCAGATGCATCTGATTCGTCATCAGAGTCAGAAGAAGAATGTGCTAATGTAGCATTCATGGCTGACATATAAGACAGTGCTGAATCATCTGGATCAGAATCAGAATCTGATTCTGAGGAGGTATTTGCTGAACTTTCTAGACAAGAACTTGTTGAAAGTCTATCTGATATTCTTGAAAACTATAGCAAAGTTAAACTCAAATACAAAAAGCTTATGTAGCATATTGAATTTGAGAGTAACAAGTTTGAATCAGAAATAGCTGAGCTGAAAGCTGAAAATCTTCAATTGAAAAATAATTTAGAATCTGCTCAACTAAACTCTGATCCAAAGTCTGAACCATGCTCTAAAAATATTTTACAAGAGTATGACTATAGCTTCAGGAAGTTTCTAACTAAAAGCCTAAACAGAAGCAAGATGGCTTCAATGATCTATGGTATTAGCAGAAACTATAGAAAAGGTGTTGGATATAAATCTTTTTCTTATGAGGATTCAAATCCAAAATCTGTAGATAAACTGGATATCAAGTATCCTCCTTTATATTCTCAGTTACATTTGGTCAAGTTTTATAAATCTAAAGCTAATCAGAACAAGTCTTATGTTGAAAGACAGAAGTTCAGAAAAAGCCTTAAGGCAACTAACCAAAATGGACCCAAGAAAATCTGGGTACCTATGGATAAGATAATCTATGTTGCAGACATCCTTAGCAGCGAAGTCAAGACTCCAGTCATGGTACCTGGATTTGGATGCTCACAACATATGACGGGAAAAAGGTCTATGTTCCAAAGTCTGAAGCTTAGATCTGGAGGAGACGTCAAGTTTGGAGGGAGTCAGAAGGGCAAGATAATTGGCTCTGGAACCATTGGCAATGGTAAACTTCCTTCCATAACTAATGTCTTGCTTGTTGAAGGATTAGCTCATAATCTATTGTCCATAAGTCAATTAAGTGAAAATGGTTATGACATAATCTTTAATCAAAAGTGTTGCAAAATTGTTAGTCAAAAGGATGGTTGAATCCTCTTTAATGGTAAAAGGAAAAACAACATTTATAAAATCAGTCTTTCAGAACTTAAGGTTCAGAATGTTAAATGCCTTATGTCTGTTAATGATGAGCAATGGGCCTGGCACAGAAGATCGGGTCATATTAATATGAGACGTATATCTCAGATTAATAAACTTAATCTGGTCAGAGGACTTCCTAATTTGAAGTTCAACTCAGATGCTCTTTGTGAAGCATGTCAGAAAGGAAAATTTTCAAAATCATCTTTCAAATCCAAAAATGTTGTTTCAACTTCAAAACCATTAGAGTTACTTCACATTGATCTGTTGTGACCAGTGAAAATTGCAAGAAGTATGGATTGGTCATTATTGATGACTACAGTCGTTGGACATGGGTAAAATTCCTAAAGCACAAGGATGAGTCACATTCTGTGTTCTTTGACTTCTGCAAACAAGTCCAAACTGAAAAAGATTTAAAAATTGTTAAAGTCAGAAGTGATCATGGTGGTGAATTTGAAAACAAACATTTTGAAAAATATTTTAATGAAAATGGCATTGCTCATGATTTCTCCTATCCTAGAACTCCACAACAGAATGGAGTTGTAGAGAGGAAAAATAGAACATTGCAAGAGATGGCCAGAACCATGATCAATGAGACTAACATGGCAAAACATTTTTGGGCAGAAGCAATTAAGACAACATGTTACATTCAGAACAAAGTGTCTGTTAGACCTCTTCTGGAAAAGACTCCTTATGAATTGTGGAGGAATAGAAAGCCAAACATTTCTTATTTCCATCCTTTTGGATGTATATGTTTTATGCTGAACACTAAAGAGAATCTTAACAAGTTTGATTCTAAAGCACAAAAGTGTTTCATGCTTGGATATTCTGAACGCTCTAGAGGCTACAAAGTATACAATACTGAGACACAGATTATGGAGGAATCTATACATGTTAGATTTGATGATAAGCTTGGCAATCAAAACCAAAGCAGTTTGAAAACTCTGCAGATGGAGAAGTTATTCTCACAGAATCTGAGAAACCAGAGCTAGAGAAAGCTCAAGAAGAAGCTATGCCAGATGCAACTCCATTGGCTGCTCAGATGAATAACATGAATATTTCTGAAGAACCAACAATTAAAGGATCATCCAGAATCAAAGCTTCTCACCCAGAAGAAATGATTATTAGAAAGAAAGATGACCCTATAAGAACAAGGTCGTTTATCAGATCATCTGGAACATCACTTCTTGGGTTGATGTCTATTATTGAACCAACATCTATGGATGAGGCTCTGAGTGATAATGATTGGATACTTGCAATGCAAGATGAGCTGAAACAATTTATAAGAAATGATGTTTGGGATCTGGTTCCAAGACCAAAAGGTTTCAACATTATTGGAACAAAGTGGGTATTCAGAAATAAACTAAATGAGCAAGGAGAAGTTGTTAGGAACAAAGCAAGGCTAGTAGCTCAAGGATACAGTCAACAAGAAGGAATTGATTACACTGAAACTTATGCTCTAGTGGCAAGGTTAAAATCTATACGCCTTCTTATTTCATTTGTTGCACAACATAACATCACTCTATATCAGATGGATGTTAAGAGTGCCTTCTTAAATGGTATTATAGAAGAAGAAGTTTATGTCCATCAACCTCTTGGTTTTGAAAGTGATAAATTTCCAGATCATGTTTTCAAACTCAAAAAATCTCTTTATGGTTTGAAACAAGCTTCCAGAGCTTGGTATGAAAGATTAAGTAATTTTCTTCTGGAAAAGAACTTCATCAGAGGCAAAGTGGACACAACTATTTTCTGTAAAAAAGTTAAGATCTTCTAATTTGTCAAATTTATGTGGATGATATTATTTTTGGATCTACCAATACTATGCTGGGAAAGGAGTTTTCTTTGTCTATGCAGGTTGAATTTGAAATGAGCATGATGGGAGAACTTAGATTCTTTCTGGGAATCCAAGTAAATCAGACTCCAGAATGCACATATATTCACCAGACTAAATATGTCAAAGAGCTTCTGAAGAAGTTCAATCTGAATAAAAGCAAATTGGCAAAGACTCCAATGCATCCTACAAGCACACTTGGTAAGGAAGAGGTAATTAAGAAAGTTGATCAAAAACTTTACAGAGGTATGATTGGATCTCTCTTATATTTGACTGCTTCAAGACCTGATATTTTATTCAGTGTTTGTCTGTGTGCTAGATTCCAATCAGATCCTAGAGAATCTCACTTAACAGTTGTTAAGAGGATTATAAGGTATCTGAAAGGTACTACTAATGTGGGTCTGTGTTACAGAAGATCTAATGATTATAAATTAGTTGGATTCTGTGATGCTGACTATGCTGGAGACAAAATAGAGCGTAAAAGTACTTCTGGAAGCTATCAGTTTCTTGGAAGTCATCTGATCTCATGGTTCAAGAAGAAGCAACCCACAATTGCACTTTCATCAACAGAGGCAGAATATATTGCTGCTAGTTGTAGCACCCAGATGCTCTGGATGAAAAGTCAGCTGGAAGATTATCAGATTTTTGAGAGTAACATTTCTATCTTCTGTGATAATACTTCTGCTATATGCTTATCTAAAAACCCTATTTTACACTCTAAAGCTAAGCATATAGAGATTAAACATCATTTCATCAGAGACTATGTTCAGAAGGGAATTATTAATTTAAACTTTGTGGATACAGATCATCAGTGGGCTGATATCTTTACAAAACCCCATGCTGAAGATAGATTTAAATTTATTCTGAAAAATATAAGTATGGACTTCTGTCCAGAATAAAATATTCATCAGATGAAATTTTTACTCAGATGATAAATGTCTAAACTCTGAAGTATTTCTTCATTTCAATTCTGTGTTTATTTATTTGTGTGTAAATTTGAACTAACAAGGCTCAGAGGATCTGAACGTTGCCTAACATTTCATTTCTCAAGAAGTTTCAGAGGCACATGAAAGCAAACACGTGTATCTCAAAATCTGGAAAGATAGAGTGCACCATACTGAATTGACGTTTGAGGTGTTGCTTTGAAAATCCAAAATCTCTTGATTTTCCCCCCATCTGTCAGAATCATAAATGCTTGAAATGATTTTATTCTTTGCATTAATTGCTTGATATGATTATTTTCACTTCATTAATTGCTTAAGTGTACGCATGAGATTCTGTGTGACCTTTGCTTGCCCAAATTTTTTTCTATATATTCTCACAACACTTCACATTTCACACTTTACACCATCCATCACTTTTTTCTCATATGCATTTCTGTCTTCTTCATTGCTTCCATCTCTTCTCAAAACCCAAACCCCTCACGTAAACCCAGACGTATCTCAAGAACATCAATGGCATCATCATCTTCAACATCTGCTCAGATGCGAACCTCTACTGCTGCTGTGTCATCTCCAAATGCTGCTATGTACAAGGAACCAGTGAGAACTCTTCTCACTCCAACTAAGGATCTTGAGGTTCTGTGTGAAAACTTTATGGATTTTACTTCCATTGAAGAAAATGGTTTTGATCTCAAACCAACCATTAAAACTTAAAAATGGGCAAAGTACTTTGACAGGTTAATGGGTCCTATTTATCCAGCTTTGGTGAAAGAGTTCTGGATTCACACCCAAGTTTGTCCTAAGTTCATTCACTCTTCTGTTCTTGGAAAGGAGATTGTTATTACTGAGAAGTTAATTAGACAGATGATTGAGTACAAAGAAACTGATGGAATCACAAGTATGGCAACTGCTCGTGTGGACTTGGCTGATGTTTTTCAAGAGGTCTGTGTTTTTGGGGAACCATCCAACAACGTCAGAGATCTGAAGCCTGTTTACAGAATCTGGGCTAAGATTTTCATGAGCTCTATTTTTCATGGAAAATCTTCAAACTCTCCAGATTATGTCAACACAAAACAATTGTACTTCATGTTCTGTATGAGTTAAGGCAAGAAGGTGGATCTGCCTTATCTTCTGTTCTGTCATCTTCTGAATCACATAAAGAAAACAAGAGAAGAAGTAAGAGCTAAAGCTGGAAAGATCAGAAATTGGATCCCTATGGGAAGACTGATATTAGACATTCTAACAGAGAATGGTCTTGTAAAGCATCTAACTGATGCTGGTTTGACAGAGGATCTGTCTTACATTGTAGGATCTGTCATTAATGGGAATACTCTGAAAAGGATGAAGGTCATCTCAGAGCTTGCTGGCAAACCTAAAAAGATTGACTCTGAAGAAGTCAGCAGAAGGAGGATTCCTATAGCAGATTTTCCCATGTTCAGTGCAGATGAACCTAGGGAAATTATCCTGTCATTCATTGCTGAATGTTTGAGAGATGGTATTCCTCTGCCTGCCAACATAGTACAAAAGGAAGGAGAAGTGCTGCCAAATCTTCTGAGAGAAAGGCGCAAGAAGAGGAAAGCCGAGGAAGGATTTGTTGCACAGCCTAAGAGGAAAGCCTCTAATGCTGTTGACAAGCCTGAGAAGGACAAGAAGCTGAAGGAAAATCCTCCAGAAGCTAGCATGGAGGAAATAAGAGAAACAATTAAACAGGTATTAACATCTGATCTAAAACCATCTGTCCCTTCACCCTCACCATCATCTCCACCATCTCCACCTCATACATTTGAACATCATTCATCTGAACCAATTTCATCTCCTCATACACATTCTCAACCATCTTCTGTTCATCAACCATCTGAACCCCCTCAACAAAAATCATCTGAACAATAAACAACATCTGAACCACCCTCTTCTACTCAACCACCAGAAAAACCAACCATCCAAAATCCTGAACCCTCTATCCCACAACCATCTGAAGACGTTATGGATGTGTAACCCATTGTGTTGCACCCTAAAATTTGACCAACCGGTGCCACTTTCGGTTTATGCTTCGACGCATCTTCGCATTCGCATTTGCATACTGCATATAGCGCATTTCTTCAATCATGGTGGTTTTTATCGGGATTACAGCCCTGCTGTCGCTTTTCGGGTATCTCAGACCGGTTCGGGTAATCGGAATTTATTTTGGGAAGTCGCGCGCTTCCTGGGTGTTTTCAGTTTATGCAGTGATTTTTGATATTCTTGGTATCTGGATTTATTGTTTTGCTTCGATCTGGTCTCGCGCTCTCTTTTATGTTGGTTATTTGCCTTTGTTTGCATTTTTTAGGAGTTAATAGCCTTTTTATAGATTTAAATAGATTTTTTATATTTTTAATAGGCTTTATAGGTTTTTTAGAATTTAAATAGTTTTTTTTAAATATTTTTAATAGTTTTATATCTTTTTTAGAATTTTATAAATTGTTTTAATAGATTTTAGAATAAATTTCTTTTTAGATATTAAGTTTTTAGATAAATAAAATATTTCTCTTATTAGGATTTTTTTTAAAGTAGAAATTAAATAGTATAGATTTTATTAGAGATTTAATAGGATTTTAATAGATTTTTTAAATAGAAATTCTTAGAGTTTTTTTTATTATTAGTTTAGATATTAGTGGAATTAGTAGAGTTTTATTAGTTTAGAAATTAATTGGAATTAATAGAGTCTTTTTAGGTTATTTCTCTTTTAGATTTAATTAGGATTTAATTAGTTTAATTAGAGTTTGTTAGATTTAATTAGGATTAGATTAGGTTAATTTTCATTTTAGATCTAATTGTAGTTTTAATTACTAGTTAATTAGGTTTAGGCTTTAATTAGTTTTTCATTGGGTTAATCCATTGTTAATTCAGTTTTTTTGGGTTTATTGTAGCATTTTCGTTGGGCCCAGTTGTGGTTTTTTGGAGACCCAATCATCTCAGTCCGTTTTTGTCCCATTTTTCAGTCCAGGATATGCCATGTGTCCAGCTATAAATCAGCCACGCGTATCATCATAGAGGACCCCACGTCATTTTCACACTTCACCAGACTTCACCACGTTTTCCCATTATCTCTTCCCATCTCCACGTGGCTTCACGCATGCATTATCCCTCTGCCACCCAACCGCCACGTGTCTGCACCTGAACCTTCACCGGTTGCATGGCCGACGGCCATGCAACCACCGCCCTCAACTCCTTCCGGCAACCGTAACCAACTCACAACCACCTCCGACCACCCTAACAACCCATCGGAAACTGCAAATCTTCACCAGAAATTCATTTTCTTCTCCAGAAATTCATCTTCTCCAGTCCAAATTCATCCAACATTCATCGATCTTCATCAAAGATTTCTCCAGAAATTCTTCAGAGTTCATCAAATTTCCAGATTTCAAGAACATCCATTGTGTTCTTCGTTCGCCTTCATCGTTCCACTCCAGAAGCGTTCACCAACCTTCAAAGTGCGTTCAACACATTCATCATCATTCTCAGATCGTCACCAGATTCATCAACCTTCAAAGGATTTTCCCATAAATTCTTGAAGTTCTTTCGAATCTTCATCGAATTCATATCATTTCCAGAACGACTACTAAGTTCAGATCTCCTCATCTTTCAACAACAATAATCTTCAAGCGATCTTCATCAACTTCATCCTCCATCAGAGTTCTTCAGCTTTCCAGAACAATCGTTCATGACATTCAAGCAAATCTCCAGATTTTTTCAGATTCTTAACCTTCAACAAACTTCATCCAGGATAGATTTTTCTAGATCTCCGTGCGTTCATCAACGGATTGCAGGATCTTCATCAGAGCCTCGCGCATGTTCGTCAAACAGAAAACCACGAGAATCTTCAACAAATCTTCAAGACCTCCGCGGAGGGACTCCATCGGTTTTTGCATGTTTCCCAGAAATCGTTGAATAAGCTTCGTCCGTTCTTCTTCAAAATCTCGTCTTGATCTCGTCGAATGATCTTCCGCAAGGCTCGTCCAAGAACTGGTTCACTGGGAACGTCAAGATCTCTCTGATCTTCATCCACGCTCATGGACGCATTCATCTCCAACCTTCGGTGTCCATCTTCACTGAGCGAGACGCGTAATCCTCGCAAGTTTCGATATGGATCTTTGATCGTAATAATCCGTTTGTGAGTTTCAAGTGTTGGTATTAAGTTTGATGAGTTGGTCTGGTATGATTTGGGTGGAGGAAGTGGAGACGGAGAGAAACGAGGGTGTGAGAAAGGGAAACGGCGTGAACAGTAGAAAGGGAGAAAGAAGAGGAAGCTAGGGTTTTCAGAAGATGGAAGGAGAAGGGGACCGTGTTGGACTGGGCCGGGCCCAATTGTGTTTCGGACCAGTACACCCCCCTCAATTCCCTATTCCCCATCTGTGTGTTTTTTTTGGTGAATATTGGGCTGAGCCCAACGAGTTTTTTCCTGGCTTACCCTCCGTTTCAATTTCTGCACCCCCTCCCCCATTGTCTTGTTTGGCTGAAGTATATTGTTGGGCTGGACCTTTTTTGGCTGTGTTTATTTTTCTGCAGATTATACACCCCTGTATGGATTCCACATCCCCCCCCCCCTTGTATTTTTCATTTTTTTCCCTTATTTTCTTTGTTTAGAGATTTTAAAAAAGGGAGAGGAAAGATATGAAAAAAGAATATATGTGAAAAAAAATGTGAAAAGAATATTTGAGAAAAAAATGTGAAAAGATATATGGAAAAAAAGAGATATATGAAAAAGAATATTGAGAAAATATAAAAAAAAGAAAATATTGAGAAAAGAATATTGAGAAAGAAAAAGAAAATAGAAGTATGAAAAAGAAGAAAAATATTAGTATAGATTTCTCTATTTTCTTTAAGAATATATTTTTCTTCATGGAGTTTATTTTAGGGATAGTTTTAAATGTCCATTTGTTAGGGGACTTTTTACACTTTTAGGGGTAGTTTAGAAGTCCACTTGTTAGGGGACTATTTCCCATTTGATTTTCCATGGTAGATGGATAGGATAGTTTCTAGGAGATTATTTTTCAGTATTCAATCATTGTAACCTTTTTTCAGAATATTAATAAAACGAGATTTGAGCTGTGGTCCCGAAAGTAGCCGAACTACAGCTGCTCTGATTTCTCGTACCAGACGAGAATATGTAGGCATAGGATGCGATATCCTAGCGAGCACACTAACGACTAACTCTTGGTTCTCTCGCTACTGTGCGATCGAGACTTTCCCGCTGACGACTGATTGTTATCTTTTCTCTTGCCCGAGGGCATTTGAGACCAGACCGTAGTTTTTCCCATAGGCTCCCGTACCCTTAAAACTAGATTAATTTCTCACTGCTGTGTGAGAACACCCAGTTTAGCCGTAGTTAGCCTGAACTACGTAAGCTCTGATCTTCCATGCAGTGTGGAAGTGCGTAGGCACGAGACGCGAGGTCTTGGCGAGCCAATTTCCCTGTAGTCCCGAACTACGTTGACTCTGACTTTCTCTCTTGAGAATACGTAGGCGTAGAGTGCGACGCTCTATCGAGTCAATTCCCTTCAGTTTAGATTTAGCAGCCGTAGATAGATTGTTTTGCATCCTTTAGACAAACCAAGCAAGCGTGGATCCCGTCGAGTACGACGGACGTGAGGGGTGCTAATACCTTCCCCTTGCGTAACCGACTCCCGAACCCAGGTTTTGGTTGCGATGACCATACCTTTCCCGTCTTTTGCGAGGTTTACTTCGAGCGTTTCCTTTCCCTCCGTTGGGATAAATAACGCACGATGGCGACTCTTCTGTCAGCCGACGCCGTTTTTCGCAGTAGCGACACATTGCAACCATGTATGTCTAATCTTCCACTTCATGTCATTCAACTGAATCGTCTGATTCTGATGAACCTGAAGTTCCCTCACCATCTTGTTTACAAGTTCCTAATCCTTATAAACCACTACCATCTGACCTACCTGCTTCTGAACAACACCATCATCAACTTGCTCTTCGCTCCAAATTTAACTTCACAAACTTTATACCATCTTCATCTGATGTTGTTACATCAACACCATCTGTTGTTGATACCTCAACACCCACTGCACCTCATCTCACCATACCACAACCATCTGAACAACCACCATCTGATCATACACCTCCTAAACAAACTCAAACAAGCCCTGAACCTTCACAAAAAGTCTTCCTAGAAGACTATCTGAACCCCAAACCCATATCAGATGTTTATACTTTGCTTAAGAATTTCAAGAAGGAAATGCGTATGGGGATTGCTTATGTAGAAAAAGAGTATCTGTCTAGTATGGATCCTGCTGAATCTGAAGTTCTTAGAACAGATTCATCTCAAAGTTCAACACTGTTGCCTCTGATCTCAGAACAGTTTGCGCTGATGATGCAGAGGCAAAGTTTGCTGAAATGGTCAGACAGACTCTGCTGAGCATTCTCACAAAACCAGTGCTACTTCTAGAAGATGCTCCTGCTGAAGACTCTTCATCTGAAGATACTGCTCCAATGATAGAAGATACTCCTGATCCTCAGACTGCATCTAACATGGAGATTGATCATCCTAAGGCAACTGCATCTGCTTCTACACCCCCTGCATCTGAAATGAAGACTGAGACTCCAGATGTTGTCCATGAAGTTAAGGAAATCAGATCATGGATGGTAAAACAAGAACAGACTACTGAGGAGATCAAAACTTGGATGGCTAAGCAAGAAGAGTCTACTGCAAAGATTACTGATCTTCTGACCCTGATTGCATCTCGCTAGCCCTAGTTTTATTTTTCATGTTTTTGCATTTATGTTTGCACTTGTTTTCTGTTGTTTTGTTTTCAATCATCTTTTGTCTGAACATCTTATCTTTTGTTCTATTTGAATTTGAATGAATCTGGCTGTTTTGTTTTTCATTTATGTGTTATTTTCTTCTGCTATCTTTTCTGTCTTTTAAAATCTTTTTGATTATGACAAAAAGGGGGAGAAAAAGAATCTGATTGTTCAATCCATAAGCAATACTAAAATGAAATTCAGACATAGTATTAACTAACATTGAATTTTAAGACCTTCAGATTTTACTGTTTCATCTGACAAAAATTCTTTGAAGTTACCTTGAGAATTACCCAACCAGGCTCTGATCCTTGAAACAAATTTGACTCTGATTCTGGAAGATAAACCAGACTTTTTATTTGAAAGAATTCATCAGGCTTTGATTCTGGAAAGCATCCAAGCTCTAATTCTTTATTTTAACAATTATTCCTACCAGGTTCTGAAATATACTCAAGCAAAAAGGGAAGTGTTCTCTTCTATTAGAGTATTCATTTCAGGGGGAGATTCTTAATCTCAGGGGGAGTCATATATTTTATTCTCTGAATTGAACAAAATTTCCTATGTTTTGTCATCATCCAAAAGGGGGAGATTGTTAGAACACAGATTGGTGTTTCTTATATCTCTATGTTTTGATGATAACTCTTATGGAATTTTGTATTAAGAAAATATATACTCTAAAATTTGTTCAAGTATTATTGTTTCAGGTATTAAATTAAATACTCTTAAAGAAGCAAAATACATAAGTACAAGCAACTACGCAAGGCTCTGAAGCATCAGATGCAAGACAATCAGAAGACTCTGAAGTGCTGCCAGAAGAATCTGAAGCAGAAGCTGCAGAATGATCTGAAGCATCTCTGAAAGAATTGTATAAAGATTTGAAAGCTTTGATCAAATCAGACTCTGTAGTTCATTTAGCTACAAGAACAGAGGCTCTGATAATCAGATTCTTATCACATTATATACACGCTCTAACACATACTGCTGCATACTCTGATGAAGACTCTGATCAAGATTGAGACTCTGATATATCAAGTTCTGATCATCTATCAAGCTCTGATCATCTCAAATATTTAGCTCTGATCATCTCAAGTATTTGATTCCTTTAAGCTTGTTACAAGTTCTGAAGTGCAGATTATGAAGACTCCATCCTGAAGAAAACTTGTTGAAGAAGCTGTAAACCTGATTGGACGTGGTGTTACTTCCAAAGTAACCAACGGCTATTTTGTCCAATGAAGAGACGTGGTGCAAATCCCAAAGCTTCTACAACCATACTTTTACTGCAAAAATCATGTCTCTGCCCATTCCTTTTGGTGATGAAAAGTCTTATATTTCAATGTAATACTCAATTGTACATTACTCAAAGCAATTGGAAAAAGCTATAAAAGGAGAACTTCTACAACATTTAGAAGTTGCTAGCTCAATCAGAAAGAAATATTCATACACACGCTTGAAGCATCAAAGTGAAAACTCTCTCAAAGTTCATATTCATTTTGTTCTTTCATAAAACTGTATAATTTTATTTGTACTTAATCTTAAGTGTAAATATCACAGTTGTGATACAGCTTATTAAAAGCATTTAAAACACTTGTTTAGTTTACATTAATTTGTAAGAAGTTCCTTGAGAAGACCAAGGTGTTGTAAGTAGTTCTTGAGAAGACTAAGACATTTGTTCTTAGTGCTTGCTATTGTAATCAGTTGATTAATAGTGGATTAAGTCCTTGTGGAGAAAGGCAAATCATCTTTGATAAGGTGGACTGGAGTAGTTGAGTTCAACGAACCAGGATAAAAATCTTGAGTTGTTTTTATTGCCATATTTCTTAAAAAATCTTATTCAACCCCCCTTCTAAGTGTTTTTCTCACCTTCACATCTTATCGGCAAAAATTTGGCATTTTTGGCATTTCTTGGTGTATTTGAAACAATCAGACTCCATAGTCAACCAATAGTAGCCTGCCCTCAACAGTTTTCGAGACATTGCATGTCCGCCTGCATACGTTCCAAAAGCACCTTCGTGGACCTCTTCCATAAGCAACCGTGCTTCTTTTTCGTCCACGCATCTCAACAGAACCAGATCAAAGTTTTTTCGATAGAGTACATCATCCTTGTTCAGTTAGAAGTTTCCAGACAGTCTTCTTAAGGTCTTCTTATCCCGGCTCGATGCCCCAGGAGGATATTCCTGATTCTTGAGGAAGTTTCTGATATCATAATACCATGGCTTCCCATCTGAAGCCTCCTCTATTGCAAATATGAACACTGGCTTATCAAGGCGTGAGATGAAAATTCTTGGAGCGTCGTTCCAATAATTCACCTTATACATCGAGGATAATGTAGCCAAGTCTTCTGCCATCTGGTTCTCCACTCTTGGCACGTGATGAAACTCTACCCTATCTAAGAAAGGTAACAACCTCCTTGCATAATTCATGTAGGGAACCAAGTTAGGCTGACGGGTCTCCCATTCTCCTTTGATTTGATTGACTACCAAAGCTGAATCACGATAAATATCAAGGTTCTTGATTCTCAGATCAATCGCTTCTTCAATACCCATGATACATGCTTCATATTCAGCTTCGTTATTGGTGTATGGAAATGTTAACCTGTTAGTAAATGGTATGTGTGAACCATGGGGAGTCGTAATGATTGCCCCAATTCTGCTGCCATAAGAGTTAACATCACCATCAAATATCATTTGCCATTGGGAACCCAGCTTAGGACCTTCATCAGGCAGCGGCTCATCGCAATCTTTCATCTTCAAAACCATGATATCCTCATCCGGAAATTAAAACTTCATCGGCTGATAGTCATCGATTGGCTGCTCTGCGAGATACTCTGACAGAACACTTCCTTTAATGGCCTTCCGGGAGACGCATTGAATATCGTATTCTGTCAAAACCATCTGCCATCTGGTAATCCTTCCCGAAAGTGCTTGTTTCTCAAACACGTACTTAATCGGATCCATCTTTGAAATCAGCATGGTTGTGTGATTCAAAATATATTGCCTTAGGCGTTTGGCGGCCCAAGCAAGTGTACATCACGTCTTTTCTAACATTGAGTATCTAGACTCACAATCCGTGAACTTTTTACTCAAGTAATAGATGGCATGTTCTTTTCTTCCTGTCTCGTCGTGTTGACCGAGAACACAACCCATGGAGTTCTCAAGAACCGTCAATTACATTATAAATGGTCTTCTAGCCACTGGAGGCATCAGTATCAGAGGCTCTTGCAAATATTCTTTTATTTTTCAAATGCCCTTTGGCAATTTTCATTCCAAACCACCGCTTGATCTTTCTTTAACAATTTGAACATTGGTTCACACGTGGCTGTGAGGTGAGATATGAACCGTGCAATGTAGTTCAATCTACCTAGAAAACCACGAACCTCTTTCTCAATTTTCGGTGCTGGATTTTCATGTATAGCTTTTATTTTTGCAGGATCGACCTCGATTCCTTTTTCACTAACTATAAACCCCAATAGCTTTCCTGACCATACACCAAAAGTACACTTGTTCAGATTCAACCTTAGTCTGAATTTCCTTAACCTCTCGAACAACTTCAATAGATTTACCAGATGCTCTTCCTCCATTTGTGACTTTGCGATCATGTCATCAACATAGACTTCAATCTCATGATGAATCATATCATGAAACAAAGTGACCATCGCCCGCTGATAGGTTGCCCCTGTAATCTTCAATCCAAAGGGCATTACCTTATAGCAAAAAGTCCCCTACAACATGATAAAGGTCGTTTTCTCCATGTCCTCTAGGGCCATCTTGATCTGGTTATATCTGGAGAAACCGTCCATGAAGGAAAACACTAAATACTGAGCAGTATTATCAACAAGCACATCAATATGGGGGAGCAGGAAACCGTCTTTCGGGCTCGCTCTGTTTAGATCACGGTAATCTACACACATTATGACCTTACCATCTTTCTTTGGTACAGGTACAATGTTAGCGACTGTTGCACCCTAAAATTTGACCAACCGGTTCCCGCTCCTGATTTACGTTTCGGCTCACTTTTGCATTCGCATTCGCATACCACGTGCATTATATTTTTAATCATGCAGATGATGTCAGAATTACAGCCTGGTTTTCACTTATAGGACGTCTCAGACCGGTTCGGGTAATCGGAGGTTATTTTGAGAAGCCGCGCGCTTCCTGGACGTTTTCGGCTTACGCAGTGACTTTTGAGATTCTTGGTGTCCGGGTTTACTGGTGGCTTCGATTTGGTCTCGCATTTTTTTTATGTTGGTTATTTGCCTTTGTCTGCATTTTTTTAAGAATTTAATAGCCTTTTGTAGATTTTAAATAGGTTTTATAGTTTTTAGAATTTAAATAGATTTTTTTAATATTTTTAATAGTTTTAAATCTTTTTAGAATTTATAAATTGTTTTAAATAGATTTTAAAATAAACTTCCTTTTTTTAGATATTAAGTTTTAGATAATAGTTTGATAGAATTTTCTTTTAATAGATATTAATAGTTTTCTTTTTTTTAGAATGTTAATTGTTAGATGTTAATTAGTTGTTTAGAGTTAATTAGAATGTTAATTGTTAGAGTCTTATCGGTTAGGTTTGTTGTTTAGATTAATTAGGATTAATTATTAGTCTTAATTAGGTTTATTGGTTTGGTCTTAATCATCTTTTAATTAGGGTCTTAATCCAGAGTTCAGTGTTAATTCATCATTAATTGTCCATTAATCCAATCATTTTTAATTCAGATTTTTAATCCGATTTCGTGGGCCCAGAGTTTTTTTGAGGCCCATTCTTTCAGTCCATTGTTTTTGTCCACTGTTTTGTCCAGCCACGTGTCCTATAAAAGGGGGCCCCACGCGTCCCTCTCGGCTCTCCCCTCTTGCCACGTTTTCCAGACCCACTTACTCTCTCTCTGCCAACACCTTGCCACACGTCTCATTCTCCCTGCTCCCCTTCCACACGCGTCCGTCTCTCACCCTTCCCCGGTGCCACCTGTAACCCACTCAATTCCCCCCATCGCCGGCCATGCAGCCGCCCGCCGGACCACCCTCCGCCACCGTAACCATCGCCGGACTTCAGTAGTTTCGCCGGAAACTGCAAATTCGCCAGGGATTCATCCGTTCACTCGTTTCTCATCGTCTACCCTCATCCAGGACGTCGCCGGAAAACTCAACCAAAGCCACCGGAAAATTCATCCATTGCCGGAAACTTCAAAGAAACTCTAGAACACTCATCACGAACAATCTCCAGATCGACTCATCAAGATCTCCAGGATCTTCATCGCTTCATTCAAGATCCATCAACGTTTACGAATCATCAACCTACAACAGATCTTCGTCCACGCTTCACGAACCTCATCAACGCTCGTCCAGATTTATTCATCAGCATCATCTGTTCATCAATATTCAGCAACGTTCCTCATGAGTTCGTCAGATTCGCTCATCGTGTTCATCCGGATTTTCCAGAAATCCACTTAATCTTCAACGATCCCCAGAAGATCTTTAAAGAACCTCAAGATCTTCCTCTTTCTCCCAGCGATCTTCAGCGATCCTCAAGAACCTTCATCAAGATCTCTGTGTAACGGCTTGAGATCACCAGGTTTTCTTCATTGAAGCCCCAAGACCTTCACGAGCCGTTCGTACTCCATATCCAGGTACGTCTTCGCTTGATTCTGGTTGCATTCTCCTTTCTGTTTGCTGGGATTGCTCGATGTTTGTCTTGATTCAAGTAGAGTTTAGGTTGAGTTTAGGGAATTGAATCGAAGTTTGGTGAGAGTTAGATTAGGTTGGGTTGCAGATTTTCGTGAGGGATTGGGTGAGGTTTGAGAGGATTTCAGAGAGGAATTTGGGAGAGCAGCGGTGCATTAGGGTTTGTGGGATGAACAGTGAACGTTTCTTTTGGGGTGAGGATTGGTTTTGTTGGTTGTTTGTTTGGGTTGGGGTTTGAGTTTGGGCTGGGCCCAAACGATAGGATTGCTAAGGATATCCCCCGTTCCACTCACTTCACCCCCCCTGGTTGTGAGAAAATGAATGAACTTCGTGGGCTTAGTGAGCATTTGCTAGGCACACCCCCTATATTTGGGCCCAGTCTGAAATAACTGAGGCGTTTTGCTATTCGCCACCCCCTTGTTTTATTTTCTTTTTAATTTTCTTTGTTTCATTCATGTTAGAAAATATGTCATAAAAATAGTAGGATTATCCAATTAATTCCCTTCTTTTTTCTATAGATTCATAGTTCAATTTAGGATTTTATGGTGCAAAAATATTAAATTGATCATGCATTTTCATTTTTATTTGCATTTTTTGTATTTTAATTGGTATTGAGTAATTGATTTGTGATGTGTCTGCCTTGTTGATTTTATTTCTCTCGCTTGGTATTGAATCTTGCTTTTCTTTTTTAGTATGTTATACTAGACTAATGCATGCTCCCCATAGATTTTTCATAGATTTTTTAGAAATTGATTGATGTTGTTTTAGGGTTAGAGAGTTGAGACCTCAGAACTTGCTGGTTAACCCTTGACCATTCATATGTTAGGGATTGTTTAGTAGCCTTAGAAGTTGACTTAGGCTTGGAGATTTGATCTTGAGATCATAGAAGCATGTAGGTTTCCCCTAGATTTTTGGTGGATTTTCAGAAGGTGTTCTGTTATTTTTGCTTGAGCTTGAGAATAGGAGAAGTCTTGAGGGCTTCTGACTTTGAAGTTCAACTGTGGTTGAACTTTAGAGATAGGTTCTTTTGGTTTGAGGGTCTGTGGTTTCTTCTGGAAGATGGAGGCTGGATGAAGACTTGATGGAGCTTACAAGGATGTATGGATTGTAGACCTGGTCTAGGAGCTTGCTCTCTTTCTGTGAGATTTGAGATCCTGAAGTTTGAGGGAAATTTAGGGTACTTTCCTGAGGAAGGCACTATGGATGTCTTTCATTCTTTCTTCTCACCTCTTTCTTAAGTATCTAATGATGTTGGAGCCTTCATGTGAGTTTAGTTTCTCCTGAGGAGGAATGTAAACCGTTCACAGTTGTTGAGCCACATGGGATATGATTCCTAAGTGGAAGCCCCCTAGTATTTTCCAGAGGAAGGCACTATGGGTCTGTTCACTTAGTTCCCTTAGTTCATCTAGGCTTTTTTAAGTATCCAATGATGTTGGAGCCTTCATGTGAGTTTAGTTTCTCCTGAGGAGGAATGTAAACCGTTCACAGTTGTTGAGCCACATGGGATATGATTCCTAAGTGGAAGCCCCCTAGTATTTTCCAGAGGAAGGCACTATGGGTCTGTTCACTTAGTTCCCTTAGTTCATCTAGGCTTTCTTAAGTATCCAATGATGTTGGAGCCTTCATGTAAGTTTAGTTTCCCCTGAGGAGGGATGTAAACCGTTCACAGTTGTTGAGCCACATGGGATATGATTCCTAAGTAGAAGCCTCCTAGTACTTTCCCGAAGAAGGCACTATGGGTCTGTCTACTTAGCTCCCTTTCTTTGGTAAGCTTGTCTTGAAGCTTGAAGAATGGGATTGATTTCTCCCTTTAGGGTAGATTAGGGTTTTGCTTAGGGTTTTGTTTAAGGCTTTGCTTAGAGATTTGATTAAGGTTTTGCTTAGGACTTTGCTCAGAGGTAGATTAGGGTTTTGTTTTAGGGTTGTTTAGGGTCTTGCTCAGGGTAGTTTCTTGCTTTTGGATAGGAGTTTGCCAGGCTGGTTAGCTTTCTCTTTGTGTTGATTGACTTGTGTGGTGCTGTGTTGCATTAGACTTAGGGGTTCATATAGATATTTCTGAGATAGGTGCATCTTAAAAATAAGCCTGCTTGTGTGCATGAGAAGTTGAGGTGGTCCTCCTTCTGCTTGATTGTTATTGAGTGGCTTTGCTTGTTGGTATTTGGTAGAGCTGAGCTCCCTTACCTCTGTGGTTTGTGGCCTTTGTGCCTTGCTTGTTTGGTTGTTGCATTCATGCATATTTCCAGTGTTTCTTTACTTTGCAGTGTTTCCTATTTGCTGTTTAGTTCTGTTGCCATGATCCCTTAGGAGCTCTAACTTCTCTGCTGTGGAGGAGTTATGATAGACATTAGGTTGGTTAACCAGGCATGATAACATTAGGTAGATTCCCCTTTTCAACCATAGTTTTAGGGTGTCTCTTTCCTTTCTCAAAACAACAGAAAAACACTTAATAAAGGATAAAACAAAAGTGAATTCATTTCTTCCGTCAAAAGATTTGAACAAACATCAAAACATTTTGTCCTCCTGGACTGTGAAAACCCTTGGTTAAGGTGCATTTTCCCATAAAAAACACTTGAACAGCTTGTGTCGTGCGTAGCCCGAACTACGATTTCTCTGATCTTCCATGTCGTGTGGAAGTACGTAGGCACATGACGCGATGTCCTGGCGAGCAACCTTCCCCCCGTCTAGACGTAGGTAGTCGAACTACGTTGACTCTGACTTTCCCATTGCACGAGGGAGTACGTAGGCCCAGAACAGCGTATGTTCTGTCGAGTCCTGTCCTTTTCTTTTCTTTTCAGACTGACCACTAGCGTAGATAGATAAACACACCCTTTCCTTATAAACACCAAGCGTGGATCCCGTCGAGTATGACGGACGTGAGGGATGCTAATACCTTCCCCTTGCGTAACCGACTCCCGAACCCAGGTTTTGGTTGCGATGACCATACCTTTCCCGTTTTTTGCGAGGTTTACTTCGAGCGTTTCCTTTCCCTCTGTTGGGATAAATAACGCACGGTGGCGACTCTTCTGTCATGCCGGCGCCGATTTTCGCAGTAGCGACAGCTGGCAACTCTGCTGGGGACATGTAGCATCTAGGGACTTTTCCCATCCCTTATGCGGGGACCGTTTCCCATCCCCTACGCGAGTCAATCCTAGCGCTTGGGTGTTTATCTGTTGGGTGTTGTGCATATGTACTTTACTTTTCCGCACCTTTACCTTTCCGCATTTACTTTCAGCACTATATTATTATGATTATTGTTGTGGGAGAGGGAGGTTACTGTGAGCGAGAAGCCGGACCTGGGCTTGAGTATGCACCTAGACATAGTTGTGGAGAGTAGTAGACGAACCTGTTTGCTGAGCAGACACCGTTCCCTACGAAATCTACGCTCAGACAAGGTTCTCTCCGAGGTGCTCCTTTCCGATCCTGAGGATCTGAGGGGAGTCCAGACGTGAGGATTGTCGACTCTGGGGACCGATCAATTGGAAGTCGGCTAAGTGAGGCCTCTTCATGACTTGATGATGCCACTCCTTCTGGGAATCGTATCGTCACTCATGAAAGCCTGTGACGCTGATGACCGCATAGGATGCCGTACCTTTGTCCGTGGATTAGGTCCATACCTGTGAGAGGGATTGGGTTATTGCAGGAAAACTGGCCTTCAGAAACCGTGATTCAGTATTTATCAGATGGTTTTCTTGGCTCGCTAGCAGGTGTGTTGTTTGGATCAGATGGATTTCTTGTCTGAGGTCGATACTATTATCAGATGGTTTTCTCGTCAGAGACAGAGGTTCAGATGGATTTCTTACCAGGGTATTGGTATTTCGGGTGTCGGATGATAGTTAGTGTCATGAAGTTCTGGTGACTGTGGTGGTGGTTTTCCGTTCTTGACATCACAGAGATGTCCCGCTTCAGGCTACAGCATGGCCTCTGTGTTCACTGATTGCATCATTTATCATATTGCATTATTGCATTACCATTTGCATCCAACTAACGTGTGTGTATTGCAGGTACATATTTTCCCTCCCAGTTCCGGTGGTTGTTTCCTAGCAGACATGGAAGCCATGAAGAGAGTGTTACCCTACAGATTCCCGTCTCCAGATATCAGTCTGTTGTCAGAGTTAATTACTATTGTTGGGAAGAAGGTGATGGGAGAATTCAGGAAGACATATGGGAGGATCCTGACTTATGTTTACCAGCCCTCGGCTTATGAGATCAGCGGTATTTACACCCTGTTGCAGTTTTATGATGTTGAGCTCAGGTGTTTCGTATTTCCTGATTTTGTCTTGGCTCCTACCCTGGAGGAGTATTCTGCACTCTTGGATATACCGATTCGCGAGCAGATGCCTTTCTATCACACGGACGCTAAGCCTAATCTGGCTAAGCTTTCTGCTATTCTGTACTTAGGAGAGTTTGAGCTGACAGGGAAGATGATCAGAAAAGGAGATGTGTGGGGATTTCCGTTGTTTGTTTTGGTGGAGAAGGCTCGGGAGTATGCCATGAAGGGTGGCTGGGTTGTTTTTGATGCCATCCTTGCTGTGTGTGTTTATGGCATCGTATTGTTCCCAAACCATCCTGATTTTGTTGATGCAGATGCTTTCTATATTCTGGCTGCAAAGAACCCAGTTCCTACCTTGCTGGGAGATATCCACCATTCCACTCACTACAAAAATGAAAAACGGCGAGGAAGGAATGTCTCTTGCTGTGTACCTCTACTGTGCAGGTGGTTTACTAGTCATATGCCGAAGTCAGGGCCTTTCGTCACCTCTATTGATTCTTCAGGATGGCCTGAGCGCTTGATGGGGTTGACTTCTGAGAATGTGGTGTGGGTTAATGAGGAGGTGTTAGGAGTTGAGGTCATATACAGATGCGAAGGATTCCCTAATGTTCCTTTGATAGGAAGGAGAGGGTGTGTCAATTACAACCCTTCCTTATTAATCAGGCAGTTTGGGTATGCACCTCAGGAAGCGCCGAAGCCCGAGGAGATACAGGAATCTCTGTATCTTACTGGGGCAATAGAGGAAGGGATGTTGATCAAGCTTGAGAAAGCATGGAAGAACCTGCATAAGAGAGGAAAGTCTTCATGTAGCAAAGGGGGTACTCGAGTTCTTGGGCCGTATGTGGAATGGATTCGTGAACGAGCTACGAAATTCCTTATGCCTTATCCTGCAGTTCAGCCATTGCATCCTTCTCCGGTGGAGGAGCCCACCACTATAGACATACAGGTATACAAACAGCTGATGGCGGAGAAAGAAGAGTTAGCAAAGGCTAAAGAAGCTTTAGAGAAAGAGAACGCCCAGCTTCGTCATGAAAAGATTGAAACAGGATATTCTTCCAAGCAACAGGCCAAAACTTTGAAACATCTGAAGACTACTTTATTGGAGTTGACTGAAACCAAGAAGCGTCTGGAGTTAGATGTAGACTCAGTTAGCAGTGTATTGGCTACTAAGAAACAAGAGCTGGAAAGGGCCTACACGAAGTTAGCTAAGTTCAGAGAGCATTGGGACCTTACTATGGCCAAACGCAAAGAACGGGAAGAAGAGCTAAAGATACAGGTTGCTCAGTTGGGAGAACAGGTTAAAGTGAAGACTGAAGAGCTTGAAGAAGAAGCATTCCGTCGATACGAGGCCGAACGCAAATTTATTTGATGCCATGAAGAATCTGGAAGATTGTCAGCGCAGAGCAGACACCAAGAGGCCCAAACCTGAGGATGGTGCCCAGGATAAGGCTTGGGAAGATTTTGTCAGAGATATCCAAGGAACGGTCAAGAAAAGGGATCAGTTGATAGAAGGCTTGATTTATCGACCGGATCACCCAGAGACGAAGAAGCTGGTTGAGGATTTCTGCGACCGTACCCGCACTTGATTTCTTTCTTGCATTCTATGTGTTGAGATCACCACCAGGCATGTTGGTTGGGATCCTCCTTTATCATATCAGTTGTATGGAACGTAGTTGTGTAACGCCTTGACGAGACTGTTATTCCAATAAATATATGAGGGTTTTTCTAAATATCGTCTTCATGGTTTCTCTTGTCTTGCTACCGTGACACTAGGATTGGAGGGAAATATCCCCAACGCACACATGCACGTTAGCATTTTTGCATTGTTGTTTGCATAAATCACATTGCATTACAGGTTTGTGATCCATGTTCCTTATCATTCTTCATCTATATACCCAGGTATTTTCAGGATTGCAGAAAAGCGGGTCCACCGTTACTCTACCAGAACTAATCACAAGAAGATCATGGACAACGTGCAGGGTGAAATGCAAGAAATGCGTGGCAGGATGGCCATGCTCATGCAAACCATGGAGACCATCGCCAAAGGACAAGAGCAGCTGCAGACTCTGGTTCAACCGTTAGTCGCGCGGGCTGAAAACAACGGGACACCGCATGGTGAAAATATTGCTGCTTCTCCCCGAATTGAGAATCGTCAAAGTGCTGATGCTATTTCCGTAACCGGTTTGAATGCTAGAGAAACTGGTCCTGCAGGCGGAGGTGGGAACGCCGGTAATATGAATGCCAATGCAGATACTGCTGGGGTATTTGTAGGTAATGTCAACCAGGGTTTCAATGGGGGCGTTGAGAATGTCGGAATGAATGGTAATAATGGTAATCAGGGCTTCAATGGTGTGAGCATGGGGTATGGCAACATTGCTGGCACCAAGGCTGGGTTTGGTGACTATGGTTATGGTAATCTTGGATATGGAACTGGTGCGTACAACGCTCAAGAGATGGGCAATCTGAGGTATGACCCCAGGTACTTCCAAACGGGCCCGGGCCGTGATGCAGATTATGTTGGATACGATGCAGTACCTCGCTGGGAGGATCGTCAAGAGGATGTGTTCTCTGGTCAAAATGAGGGTTATGAAAGAGCTAGGGATGACAACCATCGGATGAGATTGCTAGAAGAGAAGGTGAACGGATTAGCCAGCCAGAATGCTCTTGGGCTGGATATGTCAAATATGGGGCTGGTCCCAGGGCTGAGGGTCCCGCTGAAATTCAAAGCGCCGTCATTTGATAAGTACAAAGGGGATACATGCCCTAGGGTGCATGTGCGCGCGTTTTACAGGCGTATGTCCGCGTATTCTGAGGATGAAAAGATGCTAATGCACTTCTTCCAGGATAGCCTGTCAGGGCCATCGCTGGAGTGGTACATGAGCTTGGAGCCTACTCAGATCAGGAGTTGGAAAGAGCTGGCAGAGGCTTTTGTTCGACATTATCAATATAATAGTGATCTCGCCCCCAACCGAGTCCAGCTGCAGAGCATGTCTCAAAAGTCTAGCGAGAGCTTTAAGGAATATTCCCAGAGATGGCGAGATCTGGCTGCTAGGGTACACCCTCCGATGGTGGAGCGCGAAATGATGGATATGTTCATAGGAACTTTCTCGGGAATGTACTATGACCGGTAGCTCAATTTTTCGACGAGTACTTTCTCTGAGTTGATCTTGATGGGAGAGCGCATTGAAAACGGAGTGAAGATTGGTAAAATTCAAGCGGGTGAGTCCAGTTCCGCAGGAGGTAATAAGAAGACGTTTGGGGGTAAAAGGCAGGGTGATACCAACACTGTATATAATGCTCGACGGAGAAATAGAGGTCAGAACTGGCATCAGCAGTCGCAGGTTGCAAGTGTAACCATTCCAGGGCCTTCTCAGCAGCAGAGACAACAACCTCAGCAGCAGGCTTAGCAGCAGCCAAATAATAATCAGCACAGATTTCAGAACCCGCGACCGAGGAGAGTATTCGAGGTACCGCCGGTATCATATGCAGAACTTCTTCAAGCTTTGTTGAAATTGCAGCTAGTCGAGAAGAGGACCTTAGCACCACCATCCGGCCAGCCACCAGTTGGGTATGATATTAATGAGCATTGTGACTTCCATTCGGGTGCACCAGGGCACAATATTGAAAATTGCCTAGCTTTCAAGCATAAAGTACAGGATTTGCTTGATAGTACGACTATTAACTTCGGGAAGGACGGTCCCAATATCACGCAACAGCCAATGCCCAAGCATGGTGGGGCTGGGGCCAATGCAATCCTGGCAGATGATGAGTTGAACTTGGTTTCGGAAGTGAGCAAGCTGAAAACCCCTTTGAGTTATGTAAAGCAGCGCTTATTGGAGGGAGGTGTCTATCCCGGATGCAGTGAAGAGTGTGATGACTGTTTGGTTCAACCTGGGGGTTGTGAGAAGTTGAAAGGGGGAGTTCAAGGTTTGATCGATGAAGGAATTCTGCAGTTTGATAGGTCTGTGGGGCGAGAGAAGTCTGTTGAGACAGAATCTGAAAAAGAGCGCAGTGAGGTTGCTACGATCACCATTCCATTCAAATCAGTGACGATTTCGGCATTATCGAAAAGGCCGACCATTACTATTACCAAGGCTAAACCAATCCCTTATGAGAGCACAAAGGCAGTCCCGTGGAGCTATGGTGCTGAAGTGCATTGCAATGGGGAAAAGATTGACTTGAATGATCCGCCAGCGGGATCCGTAGATAACATAGTAGGAGCGGGTGGTATAACCCGGAGCGGGAGAATTTTCACTTCACCTGAGGTCGAGGCAGAGAGGCTCGCCAGGGGTAAGAACAAAGTTGTTGAAGGGGAACCTTCGGGGAGTAAGGAGAGAGAACCGATAACCAAAGATGTGGAAGAATTCATGAGATTGATTCGCAAAAGTGACTACAAGATCGTAGATCACCTGCAGCAGACCCCGTCAAAGATCTCCATATTATCGTTATTGTTGTGTTCTGAGGCGCATAGAAATGCCCTGTTGAAGGTACTTGAGACATCCTTCGTGCCGCAAGAGATTTCAGTTAATCAGCTGGAGGGAGTTATGGCACATGTTAATGCCGGGCATGGTCTGGGATTCACGAATTTTGACCTAACGCCTCGAGGGCGCGATCACAATAATGCCTTGCACATCTCTATCGAATGCGGGGGCACTATTTTATCCCATGTGCTGGTAGACACCGGGTCCTCGTTGAATGTGTTACCAAAGAAAACCCAGTTGAAATTGGATACCCGTGGGTTGTTGTGCACACCTAGTGATTTGGTGTTGAGGGCCTTTGACGGAACGAGGAGGTCGGTATTCGGGTCAGTAACGTTACCCATCCAGGTAGGTCCGGAGGTGTTTGATACAGTGTTTTACATCATGGACATCCAGCCTGCATATAGCTGTTTGATCGGGAGACCTTGGATTCATGCCGCTGGGGCAGTAACTTCTACACTCCATCAGAAGCTGAAGTATATGGTTGAGGGGAGTATTGTGACGGTGTGTGGCGAAGAGGATATCTTAGTCAGTCATTTGTCTTCCTTCAAATATGTGGAGGTAGATGGAGAGATTCATGAAACGCTGTGTCAGGCGTTCGAAGAGGTGAAGGTTAAAGAAGAAGCTCCGGTGAAGAGTGAAGGGCAAGAGGTGGCCATCTCCTCATATAAAGAAGCCAAGGCGTTGGTGCAAGCAGGAGAGACTCAGAAGTGGGGGCAGGTTCTGGACATACCAGTGAAGCAAGATAGGTATGGCTTGGGGTACCGCCCATCCCCCTCACAGAGTGCGCCTAAGTACAAGGGACCTGTGGTGTTCACGCCCGGAGGGGTTAGCTTCGAAAGGATTAATGCCGTGTCTGATACGGAGGAAGTGGATAGCGACTGCGACATGGACGCATGGATTCGACCCAGCACGCCGGGGCAAAGCCTATGCAACTGGTCCATCCAGGACGTCATCCAAGTCACCAAACAGTAATGCATTGTTTTTTTCAATCATTGTATGATCACATGCCTTGCCCGGGGCATCGTTGATCTCGCCTTAGGGCCTAACTGTTTACCTGTATGTTTGCATGATCAATAAATGACGACGTTTTTTTACATTCAAATGTTGTGATCCTTTTCTTTCTAGTTTTTATTTTTCAATAAAATGGCAGCGTGGTTATGTATTTTGCTTGTATATCATTTTGAAGCACTTAACCGTTTCCCTCGCAGGATTCATGAATTTTCAGATGACATCGACCAAAGACCTCCTATGACTCGTTTATACTTCGAGCATCCGATCTTCCAAGCTGAGGAGGAGATTGTTGAGGATAGTGACTTACCAGAAGAGCTGAGTCGGTTGTTGAAGCAAGAGGAGAGAGTCATTCTGCCTCACCAGGAAGAGATTGATATTGTCAATTTAGGATCTGAAGAATGCGTCAGGAATATCCGTATAGGGGCCGCGTTGCAGGTTGACATCAAGCAAGAGCTTATTGAGATGCTGCGCGAATACAGCGATATATTTGCTTGGTCCTACGAGGACATGCCGGGTTTGGATACCAATATGGTTGTTCATCGTCTGCCGATGAGGGAAGATTGCCCGCCTGTGAAGCAGAAACTCAGAAGGACTCGTCCTGACATGGCTGTAAAGATAAAGGAAGAAGTGCAGAAGCAATGGGATGCTGGATTCCTGGCTGTCACCACTTATCCCACTTGGGTCGCTAATATCGTGCTTGTGCCAAAGAAAGATGGCAAGGTTCGAATGAGTGTTGATTATAGGGATCTAAACAAAGCGAGCCCGAAAGATGATTTCCCGCTGCCGCATATTGATGTGTTAGTTGACAACACAACTCAGTTTTCGGTATTCTCTTTCATGGATGGATTTTCAGGGTACAACCAGATCAAAATGGCTCCGGAAGATATGGAAAAAACGACCTTTATCACCCCGTGAGGGACCTTCTGTTATAAGGTGATGCCCTTTGGTTTGAAAAATGCTGGGGCAACGTACCAGCGGGCTATGACCACGCTCTTTCACGACATGATGCACAGAGAGATTGAGGTGTATGTCGATGACATGATTGCCAAGTCTCAAACAGAGGAAGAACATCTGGTTAATCTGCTGAAATTGTTCAAGAGGCTGAGGAAGTTCAGGCTGAGGCTGAACCCTAACAAGTGTACCTTCGGAGTGAGATCCGGGAAGCTACTGGGGTTCATTGTGAGCAAGAAAGGAATCGAGGTCGATCCGGCAAAAATAAAAGCAATACAAGAGATGCCAGCACCGAGAATAGAAAAAGAAGTCCGTGGATTCTTAGGGAGATTGAACTACATTGCTAGGTTCATCTCTCACCTAACGACCACGTGTGAACCTTTGTTCAAACTGTTAAAGAAAGATCAAGCGGTGGTCTGGAACGACAATTGCCAAAGGGCATTTGAAAAGATAAAAGAATACTTGCAGGAACCTCCGGTGTTGATACCCCCAGTAGCGGGACGACCACTGATTATGTATCTGACGGTTCTTGAGAATAGCATGGGTTGTGTTCTCGGTCAACATGACGAGACAGGAAGGAAAGAGCATGCAATTTACTACTTGATTAAAAAGTTCACGGATTGTGAATCTCGATACTCTATGCTCGAAAAGACGTGTTGTGCATTGGCGTGGGCTGCCAAACGTCTAAGACAGTACATGCTGAACCATACAACCATGCTGATATCGAAGATGGATCCGATCAAGTATGTGTTTGAAAAGCAAGCGCTCTCTGGAAGGATTGCTAGATGGCAAATGGTATTGACAGAATACGATATCCAGTATGTTTCCCAGAAGGCCATTAAGGGAAGTGTTCTGTCCGAATATCTTGCCGAACAGCCAATTGAGGATTATCAGCCTATGAAGTTTGAGTTTCCTGATGAGGACATAATGTACTTGAAGGCTAAAGATTGTGATGAGTCGTTGCCTGGTGAGGGTCCTGAGCGGAGTTCCTTGTGGCAATTGATTTTTGATGGGGCTGTCAATTCGTACGGTAGTGGGATCGGGGCAATCATTACAACTCCCCACGGGTCGCACATCCCGTTTACAGCCAGATTGACTTTTCCAGTAACGAATAACGAAGCCGAGTACGAAGCTTGTATTATGGGGTTAGAGGAGGCTATCGATCTGAGGATCAAGAATATGGACGTATATGGGGATTCAACATTGGTTGTGAATCAGATTAAGGGAGAGTGGGAGACACGCCAATCTAATCTGGTACCGTACATGAATTATGCGAGAAGGTTGTTACCTTTCTTTGATAAAGTGGAGTTTCATCATGTACCTCGGGCGGAGAATCAAATGGCAGACGCCCTTGCAACATTATCCTCGATGTACAAGGTCGACTACTGGAATGAGGCTCCCAGGATTGTCATATCTCGCCTTGATAGTCCGGCCTTTGTGTTTGCAATTGATGAAGCATCTTGTTGCACCCTAAAATTTGCTCAACCTACTTCACTTGGTTTATGTTTCAATTGCATTAGCATTTGCATATAGAGTCATGTACATAGTCTAATCATCTGCATAGAATAGCATAGCAAGCCATCCAGCAAGGGACCAAGTACTATTCTCATCTCTATGAGCGTATCAAGAGGTTGTTGTTCAAATTCAGGCCTATCCAAGTCATCAGAGAGAAATTGAAATCTAAGAAGTCAGTGGATCAAGCAGTGGATCTCTTTCCTAGCTTGAGGGTATTTGAAGATCATCAAAGAAGTTGTGAGCTGTGAATTGAGCATGGAGGGTATATAGACATCATAGAGGACCTAGATAGTCATTTTGAAAGATAGACAAGTCATTGATGTGATCACAAGAGTTGCAGTTGAAGACAGTCAACTAGGGTTTCATCTGGGTCAACCCTGGGTCAACCCTAGGTCAAATGATTGATTAAAAGGCATCAAGGTCTATCTGAGAGATGTGGGGTTCATCATTTGACATGTAGATAAGGGTGTGGTGTTGTGCCAAGAAGAAATCAAGAGAAATCAAGAAGAAGAGGAGTTTCTAAATTAGGGTTTCTGTGTAAAATCCCCTGATTTAGGGCAAACTTCCCAGCAAGATAATTCAAAATGCAAGCTTCAAATGGATCCTTGGCCAACATGAAACTTGTATAGGATCTCAAGACCTTTAATTTTAGTGGTGGAAGACATAAAGGAGATTTATAGAACTCAAGTTATGGTCCTTGCAAGTTACAGGTCATCTGAGGTATCTGAAATTTTGTCTGTGAAAGTTACTTGTCTTCCAAGCAACTTTTACCCCTCAAGGATATTTCAAATGGATTTCTGGTCAACATAAGAGTTGTTCCTAATTGTCGTATCTTTCTATAAAGGTATGGTATGCCTTCATCTGATTTGTGGAACTCTACTTATGACCTTGGCAAGCAAAGGGTATTTTGGTCATTTGAGAATTACAGGTCATTTCAAGCCTATGCCCAAAACTCATACAAGGAAGCTTCAAATGAAAAACTTCACAACATCAAACTTGCTCCAAATGACATTTTGAGTCTAGAAAAGTGATCATGAAAGTTTGGAAAGGTCCATAGCTCAAGGTTCCAAATTTGGTCATTTAAAAGATGAATTTAATGAATAAAAGTGACCTAAAAATGGGATTTTTCATACCATGGCCAAATGGGATGAAATTATAGGTCATTTTGATTGGAAAAAATGTTTTAAGAACATTGGAAAAAGTGGATTTTTGAGTTTGGTTCAAAGTTTGGAAGTTATGCTAGTTGGCTTACAAAGGAAGTAACACATGCCAAAATTCAAGGGATTTGAGTGCAAGAAGTTTCTACCAAGTTCTAGAAAGGTCCATAAGCCCCTATATATTGAATTGAGTGGATCCATTCAAGGGTTGGTGATTCATTTTGATCAAAACACATAGTTACATCTCATTCTTCAACTTTGCAAATCACATAAGAACTCTATCAAATCTTCATCATTCTCCACAATTCTTGATCCTATCATCATCTGCATCCATCATAGATCAAGTTTCCATCAAGATCTGGCTGAATTGAGGTAGAATTCGTGTGCTACCAAGTGTATCATCCAAATTGCAAAAGGAAGTGGTTATGGCAATCCAAGGGGTTTGAGCAAGAACTACTGCATACAGAATCAAGATCTTGGTTAATTGGTTGCCATTGGAGCATTGCTAAGCTTGAAGTGGTGATCTACTCCATCTGTTTTCAACTTTACACCAGGTTAGTAATCTCATCGAATTGGCTAAAATTATTTAGAATAATGTAGAATTCTTAGGTTAGAATTGTTAGGAATAGTTAGATGAATGATTCTGATGAATTTGAAGGCATTTCATGAAGTTCACCATTGGAGCACCCAAACTGTTTTGGCTTAGAACACTTAGGTTAGGGCATGATAATCTTAGATGAATAGCTCAGAATAATCAGCATAGCATGTGGAATGCATTAGGGTAAGAGTTAGAAGGAATCATCAAGATGGATATCAGTGTAAAATGGTGGAACCAAGGTCTCCTACCTATCGGGTTTGGTTATTGATTGATTTTTAGAGGAAACTGAGTCCATGGTTGTGTAGAGGAGAAGATGTAGAGCAATTTTGTTTTTTGCAGAATTGAATTTCATGGAGAATTGAGGTTGTATGAGTATGATGAACTCTGGTTGGTGCAAGCTCGCGCATGGTTCTTTAATGGTGGAAACCCTAACTTTGGAGAAGAAACATGAGGGTCGTTGGATCCTTCATAAGACTTTGACTGAGCAGCTGATCTAACGGCCGCGATTTAAAGCTGGAAATAGGAGGGAATTCAAAGATGTGAAACGCGCCGTTTCACTTAAGTCTCTAATGGGCTTAAGTTGCCCTTGCTTTTCGCACCCCTACTTTCAAGGCCCAATGCCATTTGAACTGAATTAATTACTCTTTGCACCGTTTTTTGTTTTTTTATTTTCTTTTGAGTTTTCTGTTTAGCTGGGCCTAGACGCGCCTTGCTATGCGCACCCCTAGTCTGGGCCCATTGTCCATTTTTAAATGCTTTTAATTGCTGATTGCACCCCAGCCAATTTAATTCATTTTAATTTCATTCAATTTTTTTTAATTCTTTGAAAATCATAACAAATTGAAAATTGCATATTTTTAAATGGTTGTTTTTGCATATTTTTCATAATTCTGTTAAGAAAATTGTCATACAATAAAATTAGCATTTTATTTTATTTTTGCATTTTAGTATATTTTTTCTTTTAAATAGGTTTAAATAATGTTTAGTTTAATACTTGATATTGTTGATTTTAGTTTAGCTAGACCCTTGTATATTTTGGGCCCATTCTTTTTAGAGTACTTCATTTAGGACTTTAATCTTCATATGAAATTTAATTCATGATTTTAGGATTTAATTTTAGATGGTTTGTTTAGGTGTGATTAAGAGAATCAAAATTAGGGTTTAGAGATAACATACGTGTAGTAAATCATTTCTCTTAGGAGTGTTAGTTTGAATTTTGGGGTATGGGGCTATAGGGGTATTATGGGTAGATAATAGACCCTTAGAAATTACTAGGTTTCCCCTATTCTACTATTACTATTAGTATATTGCTTGTGCTTGCTTGATTGTGTGGTGTGCCCTCTCTAGGGTTATTATTTGACTGTGTGGGGTATTGGGCCTGCTTGGGGTTTTGGGTTTGAGCTGAAGACTGTGCTGATGAAGCCCATTGAAGAATGAAGACCAATTTCCAGAGCTGATGAGGAGTATTTCTTGCTGGCAGCTGTTGAAGGTTATAGGGTTTAGGAGCTAGGCAGAGCTCTAGAGTAGAAAATTTGATTTACAAACATGGAGGGTCTTGTTTGCCTCCATCCCTCTCTATGATGCAGAGTCTCTCTAGGACACTCACCCCCTTCCTTTGGAAGGCTTGGTGATAGTGTCTAAGAGATAGAACTCTTGAGAGAAAACCTTCTATCTATTGTTAACAGTCTGTTTGCCACCTTTGGTGGTCAACTAACTGCTTAACATCCTATTCATCTTGTTGACTACTGCTCATCTTGGAGATTGGGACTTGAAGAAAAGCCATTGTAGGATTGAAGATGAAGACTGATGCTTTCTTGAAGCTTGTAGATAGTTGATGATGACTTGAAGACAGATGTTGATGCAGAGCTACTTTTGCTGTTTATTCTTAGCTGTTTAATTTTTGATGTATTGTGTGAATTTCCCTGACTGTATTGTTTGTTGTTTAACCTGTTAGGTTGAATGTGAATTCTGTTCACTTTTGCCTGTTGTTTTCTAGGTTCGAGGTTGAGTGGGACTCCCTTGCCTCGCTTGTATTGCTGCATCCATGCATTTTACTGCTTTATTGTATATATGCTATTGTTTCTGTTTCCGTCTATTCCCTTAGGATCTCTGTTTCTCTCTGCGCAAGAGAGGAGCATGATAGACATTAGGTCTTAACCCATGCATGACAACATTAGGTTAGTTTGATTCCCTTTGCAACCATAGGTTAAAGTTCTGTCTCTTCTTTCTCAAAACAAACAGAAAAACACAATAAATCTTCCAAACACAATAAAAGACACTTCTTCCGTAAAAGAATGTGAACTCATCAAAACGTCAATTTTGTCCGCTTGGACCAGTAATCAGCAAAACCCTTTTTCAGAAGGACTAAAAACAATCAAGACAGACTTGTGTCGTACGTGGCCCGAACTATGTTTGCTCTGATCTTTCATGCCGTATGAAAGTACGTAGGCATAGGATGCGATATCCTAGCGAGCAACCTTCCCCTCCTTTCCCGTAGGTAGGCGAACTACGTTGACTCTGATTTCTCGTTCCAGACGGGAATACGTAGGCATAAAGTGCGATACTTTGCCGAGTCATTTTCTTTTCTTTTAACCCCTGACCTGTAGAGTAGATAGAATAGCAATCCATACCCGAAAACAAGCGTGGATCCCGTCGAGTACGACGGACATGAGGGGTGCTAATACCTTCCCCTTGCGTAACCGACTCTCGAATCCAGGATTTGGTTGCGATGACCATTCCTTTCCCCGTTTTGCGGTAGGTTTACCTCGAGCGTTTCCTTTCCCTCTGTTGGGATAAATAACGCACGGTGGCGACTCTTCTGTTCAGCCGGCGCCGATTTTCGCAGTAGCGACAGCTGGCGACTCTGCCGGGGACTCCAACGGTTCCCTACGCGAGTCAATCCTAGCGCTTGTTTTCCCGTCGAGGATTTTGTATGGATTTATATTTCTGTCTTTTACTTCCAGCATTATATTATTGTTATTATTGCTGTATTGGGGTGTGACGGGTGTTCTATGATTGAGAGATAAGCCGGACCTGGGCTTGAGTGCACCTAGAATTAGAGTGGAAATTAGTGGGCGCGCACGTGCTTTGCATGTCCTAGTGTCCCGCGAAATCCACACTCAGACGAGGTTCTTCTGGTTGGCCTCCTGTCCTGCCCTTTGGGTGGCTCGGGTTGCTGGTTAGTTGGATTGTCGACTCTGGGAACCGATCATTTGGAAGTTGGCTAAGTGAGGCCTCTTCAGGATTTGATGATGCCACTCCTTCTGGGAATCGTATCATCAACCCTGAAAGCCTGTGACGCCGACGACCGCATAGGATGCCATACCTTTGTGTCAGTTATTAGGACACCTACCTGTGAGAGGGTTTTGGGGTTATGCAGGTAACTAGACCTTCAGATACCGGTTGTTTCTTTATCTGAGACCCTGAGTATTTATGGATAGTTGAGAGGTCTATCAGAGACCAGTTGGAGTTATGATATGAGGTCTATCAGAGACCAGTCAGAGTTATGTTGTGGGGTCTATCAGAGACCAGTATGGGAGCTTTATATTGGGTCTATCTGAGACCAGGGTTTGAGGAATCCTGGAGAGTCTATCTGAGACTTTTGATATGGTTCAGGCTTCTCAGCTATGGCATTTGGTCCCTGTTGCATGTTACTTGCACTGCATTGTTCGCATAACCATTATCATTGCATCCCATTAACGTGTGTTTGTGCTGCAGGTGCATTTGCATATTCCCTGGTTCTAGTGTCCGGACTTCTGAGTATTGATCATGGCTGGTTTGAGGATGACAGTTGCCTACAAGCTACCTATCCCTGATATTACTCCCCTCCTGGGTCTGATTTCTCTTGTTGATGAGGATGTCCGTAGAAGCTTCAGACAGAGTTACGGACGGCTGTTGAGATTGGTTCGCAAACCCACTGATGATGAACTGAATGGGCTGTACACACTGATGCAATTCTATGACCCTACTTTGAGATGTTTCACATTCGCTGACTTTATCTTGGGGCCCACCATTGAAGAGTATGTAGAGTTTACTGAGCTGCCAGTACAGAATAAGGTTCCCTTTATTCACTCTGCCGCTGAGCCCAAGTTGGAGGACTTGGCTAAGGCCTTGCACATGAATGCTTCTGAGCTGTTGATGACTTCTTGGCACGGGGTTCCAGGTTTCTCTCTCCAGTTTCTGATTGGTAAGGCTCAAGAATACGCCAAGAATGGATGTTGGGTGGTCTTTAACGCTGTTTTGGCTCTATGCATTTATGGGATAGTGCTGTTTCCCAATTTCCCGAACTTCGTGGACATGGATGCATTTCATTTATTTGCTGCTGGCAACCCTGTACCCACATTGATCGGGGACTTCTACCATTCGATGCACTACAGAAACGAGAACAGGAGAGGCAAGAACGTCTCTTGTTGTGTGCCTTTGCTGTACATGTGGTTTAAGAGCCATCTTCCCCTGAAGGGACCTTTTGTGGATAGGGCAACTACAGCTGACTGGCCAGAGCGCCTGATGAGGCTATCTTCTGAAGACATTGAGTGGTTTGACCGAGACTTGTTGGGGTCTGAGCTTATTTTCAGTTGTTTTGGGTATCCTAATGTTTCGTTGATAGGGAGAAAAGGGTGCATCAATTACAACCCATCTCTGTTTGTTCGCCAGTTTGGATACGCGTTGAAGAACCCACCTCAGGAGGAAGAAGTACAGGAATCTCTGTACTTCACCGGTGATTTGAATGGAGAGTTACTAGCCAAGCTTCAGCACGCATGGATGCGTATCAACAGAAGAGGGAAACCACTGTTAGGGAAGAATGATTGTCAGGCTTATGTACCCTACAAAGTTTGGATCCAAGAGAGAGCAAGACAATTACTGATGCCATTTCCAGCTGCACCAGTCCCTGTTCATATTCCGGTGGAAGAACCAACTACGGTTACTATGGAGGCCTACGAGCAAGTTGTAAAAGAAAAGGAAGCCTTGATGAAGATTAATGAAGAGTTAGAAAAGGAGCTGGCTCAGGTGCGTAGTGAGAAGAACAAGGTTGTGCATGCTTTCCAACAGCAGATCGAGTTAGTAAACAGGCTAGGTGCTGAATTGACTGAAGAGAAAAAGAAGCGTGAATGCCTAGGGAAAGAGTTCAAAAGCTCTCATGACATGTTGGAGTCCAAAAATAAAGCACTCGATGCCGCTCACCGGGAAATCTCTTCTTGTAACAAGACGTGGAATGCTACGCTAACCAACAACAAAAAGAGGGAAGACAAATTGAATCAGCAAATTTCTGAACTCGAAGAACAGTTGAAGGCTAGCATTAAGAAGTATGAAGAAGAGGTGATGACCAGATATAGTCTCCAGAATGCATTGAACAAGGCCATCGAAGGCAAGAAAGAAGCTGTGTCTCAGAAGCGGAAGCTAGAGGATCGCTTCGGAGAAGGGGCATGGGAGGAAACCGCTGGTGACGTGCGACGCGTTCTCAAGCGAAGAAATCAACTTGTTGAGGGTCTGCTTACCCGACCAAGTCATCCAGAGACTAAGAAGTTACTAGAAGAGTACCAGGCATATGGGAGTACTTGACCGTTTCATGTATTAATATGTATGCTTTATTTGCATAGCGCTGACCATCACCAGGATTGTTGGTTGAGGTCATGCCTTCTTATTGTACACTCAGTGATATTGTATTCTTGGCTTAATAGATTTCCCTGCAATATATGAGGTGTTTTCTATGATTCGGCTCCGATCACCGTATTGCTGTCACTGTCACCGCACTGGCACATTCGCACTAGAATCGGGGAATGACATTCCCTAATGCACATACACATATTGCATTGCATTCCCATTCATATTGCATTACAGGTGATTATTGAACGGTATCTCATCTCCTGCTCTGTACCAGGTCTTTTCAGGATTGAAGATCAGCGCCCGCACCGATACTCCACTCGTACCAACTGCCGAAGAATTATGGATCAGATGCAGAACGAAATGCAAGACATGCGTGAGAAGCTGGCGCTCTTCATGCAGACAATGGAGACCATTGCGAAAGGACAGGAGAATTTGCAAGCTTTGGTGCAGCCTCTGTTGGTAAGAAATGTTGGGCACGGAAATGAGGATCATCAGTCTGTGCGAGTCGACACCATTCAAGGGGATGGTACTCCCACACCAGTGGCTCCACCTGTAGTAAACATGCCTGCTGTCAATGTGAACAACGGCGCTGCTGCCGGGAACGGTAACATTGGAATTGGTAACGAGACTGTCGTCAACAACGTTGGGCTCGGAGATGTCAACTTGGGTGATAATATGGGAGGTAATGGCTTCGGTAATACTGGATTCGGTTTCAATGACCAGGGGTTCGATAATACTGGGAAGTACGGCTTCAACACTCAAGGCTTCGGACAGGATGGATATGGTATGACTACTCAGGGTTATGGCGGATTCGGAAATGGAAATGGCGCTGGGTTAATGGCTTTTGGACCGGCTGGGGTCGCTCCGGGGTACGGTAACAGGGGGCGAGGTCCGGTAATGAATCAGAGCAGAGTTGGCCGTAACAATGGATACGATGGATATGGAACTGGGAATGGTAATTGGCAAGAAGACCAGCAAGAGGATGCTTTCTCCGGTGGAGGTTTCAAAGGGCCTATGGATGACTCTCAGAGAATCAGGATGCTCGAGGAGCAGATGAAGGGGGTCGTGAATCAAAGCGCTGTTGGCTTAGATATGACAACAATGGGCCTGGTGCCTGGCCTGAGGGTGCCAATCAAATTTAAAGCTCCCACATTTGACAAATATAAGGGGGACACCTGTCCAAAGGTGCACGTGCGGTCATACTACAGAAGGATGTCGGCGTATTCAAACAATGAGAGGATGCTAATGCATTTCTTTCAAGATAGCTTGTCTGGTCCTTCCCTCGAATGGTATATGGGATTGGAACCAACTCATATAAAGACATGGAAGCAGCTGGCTGAAGCATTTGTAGCTCACTATAAGTACAACAGTGACTTGGCACCCAACCGGGTCCAATTGCAGGGGTTGTCCCAGAAGAAGGGCGAGAGCTTCAAAGAGTATGCGCAGAGATGGCGCGACATGGCTGCTAGAGTTCATCCCCCTTTGGAGGACAAGGAAATGAATGATATGTTCATAGGAACATTCACTGGCATGTTTTATGACAAGTTGTTTCACACTTCTTTGGGCAGTTTCTCAGACTTAATCCTGATGGGAGAGAAGATTGAAAGCAACATTAAACAGGGAAGATTCCAAGCTGAGGAATCCACCTCCGCCGACAGTAACAGAAGGGCTTTCGGCGGGCGCCGTCAAGGTGATGCAAGCGCAGTGTTTGGGGGCCGAGGCCGAGGCCGGGGCAGAGGTCGAAACCAGTACAATCAGCCGCAGCAGGTGGCAAGTGTTACTATTCCATTTCAGCAACAACCAATACAACAACAACAACAGCAACAGCAGCTACAACAGGGGGCACAGCCTGCCCAGTGCATATTCCAGGGGGGCAAACCAAGGAGGGTGTTTGAAAAGCCTCCTTCAACGTATGCAGAATTGCTACAGACGTTACTAGGTTTGAACTTGGTGGAGAAGAGAACTCTGGCGCCAATAACAGGCACTCCTCCGTACGGTTACGATGCAAGCAGGCACTGTGAATTCCACTCCGGGGCTCCTGGCCACGATGTAGAGGGTTGCCACGCGTTCAAGCATGTGGTGCAGGATCTATTGGATAGTAAGGCTATCAATTTTGGACAGGCGGGTCCGAACATAGTGCAGAAGCCCATGCCCAACCATGGGGCGAACACCATTTTAACTGAAGAGGGTTTGAACTTGATCATGAATGTCGACTACTTAAAGACACCGTTGTGTGAGATAAAGAGCAGATTATTGCAAGGGGGTGTGTATCCAGGTTGCGACGAGTATTGCTTAGAGTGTTGGACCCAAGCTGGGGGGTGTACTGACTTAAAGAAAGGTATTCAAGCTTTAATAGATGGAGGCACATTGCGATTCGACAGAACGGAAGTTGAAGAACCTGCAGAGGTATCAGCAGACAAGCAAAGTGATGTAGCTACTGTGACGATTCCCCGAAAAACAATAACCATAACGGCGCCGACCAAGCGACCTCCGATCACCATCACCAAGGCAGGACCAATCCCTTATGAGAGCACTAAGGCAGTCCCCTAGACTTATGGGTTGGAAGTGTACTGTGACGGGGTGAAAATTGATGTTAATAAACAGCCAGTTGAGGTTGTAGACAACGTCGTCGGTACCGGAGGTATGACAAGAATTGGGAGAATCTTCATATCGCCTGAGGTAGAGGCTGAACGACTGGCGAAGGGAAAAGGAAAGATGAATGAGACTGTCCCTTTGCAGAGGAGCGAAAAAGAAACGGCATCGAAGGATGTGGAAGAGTTCATGCGCTTGATTCGTAAAAGTGATTATAAGATTGTTGAGCATCTGCAACAGACGCCGTCAAAGATATCCATACTGTCGTTGCTATTGTGTTCTGAAGCCCACAGAAATGCATTGCTGAAAGTTCTGGATACTTCCTTCGTACCCCAAGATGTTTCCGTGAATCAGCTGGAGGGGGTGTTGGCACATGTGAACGCAGGCCATAGCTTGGGCTTTACCGATTTTGATTTGACCCCTAAGGGGAGAGAGCATAATATGGCGTTGCACGTCTCGGTTGAGTGTAGAGGTTCAGTCATGTCTCATGTACTGGTAGACACCGGATCTTCCTTAAACGTGCTACCCAAGAAAGCGATGATGAAACTAGATGTCAGAGGAATCCTGTGCACGCCTAGTGACTTGGTGGTCAGGGCATTGGATGGTACGCGAAGAACAGTTTTTGGATCCATAACATTACCTCTACAGGTGGGGCCGAAGGTTTTCGCGACTGAATTTTATATTATGGACATCCAGCCAGCATACAACTGCCTTCTCGGACGACCCTGGATCCATGGTGTTGGAGCAGTCACGTCTACCTTGCATCAAAAGTTGAAATACATGGTAGGGGACAGTGTAGTCACGGTCTGTGGAGAAGAAGATATATTGGTCAGCCATCTGTCATCATTCAAATATGTAGAAGTCGATGGCGAGATTCATGAAACACCCTGTCAAGCCTTTGAGGGGTTGCGCATCAAAGACAAAGGTCCCGGGCCGAGTAAAGCATCAGAGGTAGCCGTCTCGTCATATAAGGAAGCTCAAGCTCTAGTGGAGACTGGTGAGACAAAAGGCTGGGGCAAAGTGCTGGATATTCCCGTGAAGATGAACCGATTTGGGCTGGGATATCAACCGTCATCATCAACGCCTGCTGCAGGGGCACCCCGTTTCAGAGGACCGATAACCATCACTGCTAGTGGAGTGTGTCACGGGGCCGTCAACGCTGTTTCAGATTCCGAGGAAGGAGACAGTGACTGCGACATGGACGCCTGGATTCAGCTGAGCGTGCCAGGACAAGGATTATGCAATTGGTCTATTCAGGAGATTGTTCCTGTGACTCTCAAACAGTAATACTTTGTTTTTTTTAATTGTTGAACAATCTGGTGTCTTGCCCGGGGCATCATGATTTTGCTTAGGGTCGTGCTGTTATGAACATTGTGTGTTTAATCATTAAATAAAAGGCGTTTTTTTCATGTGCAAATATTGCGATCTCTGTTTTTCCTGTTTTGTGTTTTACAATAAAATGGCAATGTGGTTATTCGTTTTATACGCATTTTGAAGCATTTAACCATTCCTTTTGCAGGATAACATTTTCAGATGACATCATTGAACCGCCTATGACTCGTCTCGACTTTGAGCACCCGGTATTTCAGGCCGGAGAAGAGATTGTTGAAGATGGTGACGTTCCCGAAGAATTGTCTTGGTTGGTGAAGCAAGACGAACGAATCATTCTGCCTCACGAGGAGGTCATCGAAATTATTAACCTGGGGTCGGAAGGGGTTGAAAAGAACATCCGTATAGGGGCCGCGCTGCAGAGCGACGTCAAGCGAAGACTGGTTGAAATGCTCAGAGAGTATAGTGATGTGTTCGCTTGGTCGTATGAAGACATGTCGGGGCTTGATACAGATATGGTTGTGCACCGTCTGCCGTTGAAAGAAGAATGCCCGCTGGTCAAGCAGAAGCTTCGCAGAACTAGACCTGATATGGCAGTGAAAATTAAGGAGGAGGTCCAAAAACAGTGGGATGCTGGTTTCCTGGCTGTTACCAAATATCCCTCATGGGTCGCTAATATTGTACCAGTGCCAAAGAAAGACGGTAAAGTGAGAATGTGCGTAAATTACCGTGATTTGAATAAAGCGAGCCCGAAAGATGATTTTCCGCTTCCTCACATCGATGTGCTAGTTGACAACACTGCTCAATTCTCCGTATTCTCCTTCATGGATGGCTTCTCGGGCTATAATCAGATTAAAATGGCGCCAGAGGACATGGAGAAGACTACTTTCATAACGCCTTGGGGAACATTTTGTTATAAAGTGATGCCCTTCGGATTGAAGAATGCTGGGGCAACGTATCAGCGTGCAATGACGACTCTTTTCCATGATATGATATGATGCATAAGGAGATCGAGGTTTATGTTGACGATATGATTGCCAAATCCCAGACGGAGGAAGAGCATTTGGTGAATCTGCTGAAGTTATTCAAAAGGCTTAGGAAGTTCAGGCTGAGACTGAACCCTAACAAGTGCACCTTCGGGGTGAGATCGGGTAAACTGCTGGGGTTTATCGTGAGCGAAAGAGGAATAGAGGTTGATCCTGCAAAAATAAAAGCAATACAAGAGATGCCGACGCCTAGAACAGAGAAAGAGGTGCGCGGGTTTTTAGGGAGGTTGAACTACATCGCCCGGTTCATATCTCACCTGACAGCCACGTGTGAGCCATTGTTCAAGCCGTTGAAGAAAGACCAGGCTGTAACGTGGAATGAAAATTGTCAAAAGGAGTTCGATAAAATAAAGCAGTATTTACAGGAGCCTCCTATTTTGATACCCCCAGTGGCAGGAAGACCCTTGATTATGTATTTGACAGTTCTTGAGGGAAGTATGGGCTGTGTCCTCGGTCAACACGACGAGACAGGAAGAAAAGAGCATGCGATCTACTACTTGAGTAAGAAGTTTACTGAATGTGAATCTCGATATTCAATGCTCGAAAAAACTTGTTGCGCGCTGGCCTGGGCCGCCTAGCGTTTGAGGCAATACATGCTGAATCATACAACCATGCTCATCTCGAAGATGGATCCTATCAAATATGTATTCGAAAAGCAGGCATTATCGGGGAGAATTTCCCGTTGGCAGATGGTTTTGACCGAATACGACATCCAATATGTCTCGCAGAAGGCTATAAAGGGGAGTGTATTGTCTGAGTACTTGGCAGAGCAGCCTATTGAGGATTACCAATCGATGAGGTTTGATTTTCCTGACGAGGATATCATGTACCTAAAGATGAAAGATTGTGAGGAGCCGTTGCCAGACGAAGGACCAAAATTGGGTTCCAAATGGAAGTTGATCTTTGACGGAGCTGTGAACGCCTATGGTAGCGGAATAGGGGCAATCATCACTACTCCACACGGGTCGCACATCCCGTTTACTGCTCGATTGACTTTCCCAGTTACCAATAATGAAGCCGAATACAAAGCTTGTATCATGGGGCTTGAAGAGGCCATTGATTTGCGAATCAAAAATCTGGATGTATACGGAGACTCAGCTCTGGTAGTGAATCAGATAAAAGGGGAATGGGAGACACGTCAGCCCAATTTGATACCGTACATGAACTACGCAAGGAGATTGTTGCCTTTCTTTGACAAGGTTGAATTGCATCATGTACCGAGAGCAGAAAATCAGATGGCTGACGCCCTGGCCACATTGTCTTCCATGTATAAAGTCAACTTCTGGAATGAGGCTCCCAGAATTGTTATCTCTCGGCTTGACAGACCTGCCTTCGTATTTGCCATTGACTAAGCATCCGATGATAAACCTTGGTATTTCGATATCCTTAATTTCCTGAAGAACAAAGAGTATCTGGCTGGGGCATCCAGTCAAGATCAAAAGACTCTTAGGAGATTGGCGGGTAATTTCTATTTGAATCCGGATGGTGTCTTATACAGAAGAAATCACGACTTGGTGCTGCTGCGTTGTGTAGACAAAAAGGAGGCAAAGCTGCTCATGGAGGAAATACATGAAGGTACATTTGGTACGCATGCTGGTGGGCATGCTATGACGAGGAAACTGCTGCGGGCAGGTTATTTTTGGCTGACTATGGAAACTGATTGTTTCAAGTTCGCGAGGAAGTGCCATAAGTGCCAAATATATGCAGATAAGATCCATGTGCCTCCGAGTCCTTTGAATGTGATGTCATCGCCATGGCCATTCTCGATGTGGGGAATCGATATGATTGGAAAGATCGAGCCGACGATTTCTAATGGACACCGGTTTATTCTAGTAGCAATCAATTTTTTCACCAAGTGGGTGGAAGCGGCGTCTTATGCAAATGTGACTAAGCAGGTGGTAGCCAGATTCATCAAGAGAGATATCATTTGCAGATATGGAATCCCTGAGCGGATAATCACTGACAACGGTTCAAACCTGAATAACAAAATGATGAAGGAGCTGTGTCAGAATTTCAAGATCGAGCATCACAACTCCTCCCCCTATCGACCCAAGATGAATGGCGTTGTTGAAGCGGCCAATAAGAATATAAAGAGGATTGTTCAGAAGATGGTGGTGACCTATAAGGACTGGCATGAGATGCTACCTTTTGCTTTGCACGGTTATCGTACGACGGTACGCACATCAACCGGGGCAACCCCGTTCTCGTTGGTGTATGGCATGGAAGCAGTACTACCACTGGAAGTTGAGATTCCTTCGCTGAGAGTACTACGAGATGTACAACTAGACGAGGCAGAATGGGTGAAAGACAGGTTGAACCAGCTGAGTTTAATGGATGAGAAGAGGCTAGCTTCTCTAGCATATGGTCGTTTGTACCAGAGCCGAATGAAGAAAGCATATGATAAGAAGATACATCCTCAGAGCTTTCAGACAGGCGACCTTGTGCTGAAAAGGATTCTCCCGCCACAGGAAGATCACAGGGGCAAGTGGACCCCCAATTACGAAGGGCCATACGTTGTCAGAAAAGTCTTTTCAGGAGGAGCTTTATTGTTGTCCACCATGGACGGTGAAGACTTTACGTCGCCTGTGAATTCGGACGCAGTTAAAAAATACTTTGCTTGAAATTGACCCGCTGGACAGAAAAAAGAGAGTCCAGGCAAAAATGGGGCACCCTGGCGAACCAAAAACAGAATGAAAGGTTCGGGCAAAAGTTAGGGATAAAAGCGAAAAAATGTACAACCGCGAAGTTGAAAACCTACACTGGGCGGCTTCGGCAAAAAAGGGTATCCCGGTGAACTGAAAACCCGTAAAGGGCGGTTCACGCAAAAGTTAGGGATTTGAAAAGCAAATGACTGCGGTCCGAATTTGATACTGCAGTGAGCATTGGCGCGGGAGAATATACTTGAAGGGTCGATTATCAGATACAATCTCTTCGGAAGTGTGGATACCGGGAAAGCATTAGAGTCGGGCGAGTCATAGGAGGCTCAGTTCATGATGTTCGTCTGCATCCCATTGCCGACATGTGTACAAATTTGATTTGTCATTATATTTATGCTTCTTGTGCATACTTGTATATTTGTCGTGCGTAGCTTCCTCTTTTCAGGAGTTACATCCCGTGTACAAAACCCCGCCCATTCAGGGGCCCAATCAATAAAACATGTTATTCAGTATTTGATGCTAGTTCTTTACTGTTTTGTACATGATAAACGCCTAGGTTTAATGAAACTAGCAAGTGTATAACGGCGCTGGCCCTTGCCAATAATTGCTAAAGCTTTGAATTAACTGGAAATAATGTCACTAATACTAACCTGAATAGATTTGGTTGCATAGACTTGTCTTGTCTTGTTTGTGGTGTTGCAGGGTTCGTAGCCGTATGAAGTGGACGATCCAAAGATTGCAGTATTGACCAGAAGCTCGTAACGAAAGACTCGATCCCCACGCAGGTCGCGCTTCTGAGATAACATTGTTCCTCACTGAAGAATGATCGAATTCTCCAGCTAGTCGTAGCTTATCCAAAGGATATTCTCCAGCAAAGTCGTTTATCTTCAGCAGAATTGATGATTCCAAGATTGTAAGGCTGTATTCAGACAGTGTGGTGTCCCCCAGAAGGATTCCCCTATCCCAAGCAGAGTGGTTTAGCCTCGGAATATTAACATTCCCATCTCGTGAGCTGTACTTAGAATGTCTACCCTTCCCAGTAGGGTCATTTACTCTCCCCCAGCGGAGTCAGTTGATTTTCCCCAAGAGAATCGTTTCGTCCCTAGTGGAGTTCTCTTTCCAGCAAGTGTTTTCTTTCCTCCCAGTGGAACTCGAAGATTAAGGCTCTCCCCGGCAGAGTTGGTTGTGTGTCCTGACATTTATTTTGCCAGAATACCGTGTGATACCCGTTCACTCCCCAGCAGAAGTCCAACCATGATTGGCGCATTCAATTATCCCTCAGCGAAGTGGGCTTCACTCTTCCAGCATTTATTTTGCTGGAATAATTCTGTGGCACCGGGTTACCCCCAGCAGAGTTGGCGTTGTCTTCAGCATTTATTTTGCTGAAGCGGTTTTCTGTATCCCAGCAGTTCGAGCCTGCATTCGCATTGGCATATAGTGTCATATTTGCATCTATCAAATAAAAACGTGTAGCATTTCCATGTCGAAGGGAGCATTACGCCATTGTCAAACATATGCATTTTGAAACATAAGCCAGGTTGGTTAACCCGTTTGTTTTCAAATGTTGTTTCCCTTGCAGGTGGAGAGAGCTCTTGCTCAAATTAATTACCAAGATCTCGGCATGAGACGTATAATGATAATGTCTATCGTGGCATTATTCCCCACAGAGTTATTAGGCAAAATTTCTCTTTGTCCCCGAGCAGAGGTATTTGTGTAAATTTTGTTAGACTAAGGCACGGATCTAGAAGGGGGGGTTGAATAGATCCCTTTTAAAAATTTGAGTGGCGCTACCAATAAAATTGGTTTTCAAAATTGTTTTCAAATGCGGAAGCGGCCTTGGAAAATATAGTCTAAAACGAACAACTATTGGAGAGCCGGATATGCGTCAAGCAGATGAATTTAAGACGATAACGGATAGTAAATCACTACACACTTTTATGCAAAACTCAGATGTGATTCACTCGTACTATTTCCTTATTCCAATGATCAAAAATTACACCAAAACTAGCAGCAAAATTAAGGCAATTTTAGTTCAGCACTTTTGTCGAACAGTTGGTGTGCACAAATACCTTAAATGATATTTGTGTTGAATGAGTGATTGAAAAAGCCTTAGTACAGTATTTCTATTGTACTTAGTAGTTAAAAAACAGTGTTTCACCAACTCACTCAATCAATACTACAATTTGACAAAATCACTTATTCTAGAATCACTTAATTTTTAAGCTGTAATTGAAAATGCAGAAAATAAAGGAACACAAGATTAGATGAGGCAGTTCCCCCAGTCGTCCTCGCGTTGGGGTACGTCTGCCCTCAATTCTACAATGAGAATTGAGATATGTATTGAATAGATATCACCTGTTTGGTAGAACAGTTATACACAAGAATCGATAGACAATTGATACAAACAATCTCAATGTTGCTGATAATTTCTACCACTTCTTGCCCCTTGATTCAAGATGAATCAAGTCCTCCAATTTGATGTGAATGACCTCCGATTGCAGCCACCTTATTGACAACTCTTCCGTTGATCAAACCTTCGGCACGGCTGATCTTAGACACACCCAAATTGAACCCGGAACGTCTTCAACCTTTCAACGCCCTAGCTACTAGATTGATCAACCTTCCGCTAATCAATCACCTTCGCACTCGCTTGATTGTTGAACCGACGATTCCGTAACAAAAGCCTTCAAAACCTGTAGTCTTGATAGGTAAAACCTCAAAGGTTTTCTCCCAAGAAACACCTGCACCAGCTTCCACTCGAACCGGATCTTCAATCACGCGTTCGAACCTTATCACCGTCGAGCAAACCACAAACCGCAGCAAAAAATTGATTATCTGTAATTTGAGGATTTGTGAGTTGATTGAACGATGAAGATGAAGAACACTGATGCACCTCTTTCACGTTTCTTGACCTGAACACTTTCTCACAATGCTTTCAAAAATGTTCGTTGTTAAAATTGAAAAGACAGCTATTTATAGTAATATACAAAACAGACAGTTGACAGATCAATGAAACATAGCAGAATTTCTGTTTCTGCGCGCGAACGGTCGACCATAGGGTCGGCGTGTGCTGAGCCGTGTGACACTCAAACTGTCATGCGCCGAGTCAGCGGTCGACGCATGATCTTCATGCGCTGAGCCGTCTGATTCTTAAACCTGCATGCGCCAAGTTAACGGTCGACGCATGACCTTCATGCGCTGAGCCGTGTGAACTGAATGAAACTGTGTGCTGACGGTATGGTCGGCTCATGGTTCAAAAATCTGCAAAAACATAAATTTCTACAGCTTTTTGTGCATTACGTCATTGTAAAAATTGAATCATAAGTAGCGTGAATGATTTAAACGAAAGAAGGATATCTCTTAGCAAGTTGTCATCATCAAAAACCAGAGGCACGCTTGTGTTGGTAGATACTTTGCCTTCACATTCTCCCCCTTTTTGATGATGGCAACCTACTGTTACGCAACACGTGATAGGTATAGGTATGCTCCCCCTTTCTTTTACAATTATAGCGGTCGTAATCATCGTCTATCTACTGCTCGGTTCTCCCCCTTTGACAACATCAAAAAGAGGTAAACTCGTGACACAATAACAACACATTGAATCATGCATAAATGAGATACCAACAGATGAGAAGTAAACAACAATTATACATACGATGGAGATAACAGTTAATAGATTACAGAACCACAAAAATGTCATGATAGCAACATAGAAGTAAGCAACAATCATAGTGAGTTTGGGCAGAAAAGCAAAACACAACAAACAAAATGAATGCAAGCCAAAACAGGAAACAACAAATGACATATGAGCGCATGCTAATAGCCCCGTCCACGTCCGCGACCACGACCACGCCTGTCATAGTAATGAGGATGGCGTTGGGGATGAGCTAGATCAGTAAATTCTTCTGTGATGTTATTCAAAAAGTCAAGACTGTCGACAATGGCGCGCTCTTCAGCTTGATGACAGTGAGTTAGAGTCTCGAATCGAGCGTCCAGCTGAGTCGACATTCCACTGATCCGTTCATTTTGGTTATGCAGTTCAGAACGAATTTGTGCCATTCTTTCATTTTGATCCCTCATGAATTTTTGCTGTTGTTCCTGCATATTGGTCATAAAATTTCGCTGTTCCAACTGCATCGACTGCATCATTTCTAAAATCTCCGAATTGTTTGACGGTTGTTGAGGAGAAGGTGGGTCTGCAGTGCTTGGTTGATACGGCTGATAGAATTTGCCAAGGGTGGTCCACCCGGTGTATTGCCATTTACCCCAGCCTTGGTTATTCTCCTCATCCTCATTTTCCTGTTGGTTTGAGTAGGCAGACCAGTTATTGTGTTGATTGTCATCTTGATATGTTTGTTGATAGTTTTCAGAAGGCACGTGTGGTTGATGACCTTCATTAATATCGTGGTCCAGCTGAGTCTCATCAGCGGTTTCTTGTGCCTCTCCTGCATTGTCACCTTGATTGTCTTCATCTTCACTTGAGCTTCCTTCTGCTTCTTCATCTTCTCCACCCTCTGACTCATCAGCACTTTCTTCACTCGAGGAGGCAGCTGCAGCCATGGTTGAGCGCCGATAAAATCTGTACTTTTTGAGCGACTGATCCCACACATATCCCATCATAGCAAAGACCTTTGAACTGATGTCATGTTATGTGACCGCTGCCCTGTTATGGTCGACTCAATATGCAACAAACAGCAGATTTTTGTATTTTACCATATTCAGAGGTACATGCTATGCAAAAATGATGTCATGACATATAAGAAAAAAATATCTATATACATATGCAGTAGATGTCATACAAATTTAGCGTAGTATAAGCGATATGATTTGAGATCAACAGGATTATCAAACAAAGAGAGAGAGAGAAAGAACAATATCACCTTGATGCCTGATTTGCTTGATACACAACATACTTATACTTACACGAATATCAAATTGTTAGAAGTACAACAGCATGATTATTTGAATGAAATAAGATAACATCAGCAAATATTATTCCCGTTCCGAAATGTCGAGGATGCCAAGTTCTCGGCGGATATGAAAGAAAGGTTCCGTTGCTAGCGGCTTTGTGAAAATGTCCGCTAGTTGGTTTTTAGTGTCAACGTGTTCAAATACAACATCACCTTTCTCAACATGGTCCCTAAGAAAATGGTGTCGAATTTCTATATGTTTAGTGCGAGAGTGTAATACGGGATTTTTGGTAAGGTTAATAGCGCTAGTGTTGTCACATAGGATAGGAATACGTTCAAGTTTAAGATTGAAATCTAGTAGTTGTTGCTTAATCCACAGAATTTGAGCACAACAACTACCAGCGGCAACGTATTCCGCCTCGGCCGTTGATAAAGCAACTGAAACTTGTTTCTTGCTATGCCAACTAACCAAGGAGTTTGAAAACAAATGACATGTACCACTAGTGCTTTTCCTATCCGATTTGCACCCGGCAAAGTCGGAATCGGAGTAACCTACCAACGAGCAATCACTACCCTTAGAATACCACAATCCATACTTCGGGGTACCTGACAGGTATCGAAGAATTCGTTTAACAGCTTTTAGGTGGGATTCTTTGGGACATGATTGGTATCGTGCACACATGCACACACTAAACATAATATCAGGACATGACGCAGTAAGATAGAGAAGTGAACCAATCATACCTCTATATCGTTTTACCTCTACGTCCTTGCCATTTTCATCTTTATCCAAATTTACGCATGTAGGCATTGGGGTGTCTATGGCCTTGGATTTTGCCATGTCAAATCTCTTGATCAAGTCCAAACAATATTTTGTTTGGCTCACGAATGTCCCTTCTTGGAGTTGTTTAATTTGCAGGCCGAGGAAGTATGTGAGCTCCCCCATCATACTCATCTCGAATTCGCCCTGCATGAGGTCAGAAAACTCTCTCACGAGATTCATGTTAGTGGATCCAAATATAATATCGTCAACATAGATTTGCACCAAAATCAAGTGCTTTCCTTGACGTTTAATGAAGAGTGTAGTGTCAACCTTTCCTCGTGAGTACCCCTGATTAAGTAAAAGCTTACTTAGTCGCTCATACCAAGCTCTAGGAGCTTGTTTGAGACCATATAAAGCTCTTTTTAACTTGTAAACATGTTCAGGGTATTCATGAGATTCAAAACCGGGAGGTTGAGACACATATACTTCTTCATTTATGTGACCGTTAAGGAACGCACTTTTAACATCCATTTGAAATAACTTAAAATCCTTTGCACATGCAAAGGCGAGTAAAAGGCGTATAGCCTCGAGTCGGGCAACCGGCGCATAAGTTTCCTCATAGTCGATGCCTTCCTCTTGGTTATACCCTTGAGCGACCAATCTCGCTTTATTACGGGTTATTACCCCGTTTTCGTCCAACTTGTTCCTAAACACCCATCGGGTGCCGATTACTCGATGGCCTCACGGAGGAGGGACAAGGTCCCATACCTCGTTTCTTTTAAACTGATTTAGTTCCTCTTGCATCGATAAAAACCAGTGCTCATCGAGTAGGGCCTCTTTGGGGTTTTTAGGCTCTATTTGTGAAACGAAAGCGAAGTGATAACAAAAGTTACTTAGCTTAGATCGAGTGGTGACTCCCTTTGTGATGTCTCCGAGAATATTGTCAATTGGATGATCTTTACACGACTTCCAAGCTTGAGGGAGATCATCGTTTGTAGGCGGATGAGCTTCCTCAGTTACCTCATGGTGTGCATCCTTATCCTCCTCAATTTTGACTCTATCGGGTTGATCAATCCCCGTTTCGCCACCTTTGAGTATGTCTTCTGTGGATGTACCTGCACCATGAACAACACTATCCTTTCCGACATTTCTCGGATAGGACTCATCAAACGTAACGTGCACAGACTCTTCAACAGCTAGTAATCTTTTATTATAAATCCTATATGCTTTACTTGATTGCGAGTACCCTAGAAAAATGCCTTCATCGGCTTTTGAATCAAACTTGCCCAAGTTTTCCTTTCCATTGTTTAATACAAAGCACTTGCATCCAAAAACATGAAGGTGAGAAACATTAGGCTTTCGCCCTTTTAAAAGTTCATACGGAGTTTTGTTTAGAATGGGGCGGATGAGTACCCTATTCAAAACATAACATGCCGTACTAATGGCGTCGGCCCAAAAGTATTTTGGTAAACCACTATCATTAATCATTGTTCTTCCCAATTCTTCTAAAATTCTGTTTTTACGCTCCACAACCCCATTTTGTTGAGGAGTTCGTGGAGCCGAGAAGTTATGATCGATGCCATGGTTACCGCAATATTCTTCAAATAAATGATTTTCAAATTCACCTCCGTGGTCACTTCTTATTGACACAATGTTTGTATTTAACTTATTTTGGGAGAGCTTGGCAAATCTCTCAAAAGCGGCAAACGTGTCACTTTTACTCACTAAGAAGATGGTCCAACAGAACCTAGAAAAGTCGTCCACTATTACGAATCCGTAATAGTTTCCTCCTAGACTTTTGATCCTAGACGGCCCAAACAAGTCCATATGAAGTAGTTCAAGAGGTCTCGTTGTTGAAATAATCTTTTTGGATTTAAAGGAGATCCTCGTTTGTTTTCCTTTTTGACAAGCATCACAAAGGTGATCCTTGGTGAACTTAATTTTGGGAAGTCCTAGTACTAGATCTTTTGAGACAATCTTATTGAGTAAGTCAAAGTTGACATGCGCTAAGCGCCTATGCCATAGCCATGAGTCTTCACTCATAGATATGAGACATTGATCGCTTGTTGGGGATACCACATTCAAGTCAAGCATATACACATTGTTTACTCTAAAACCAATAAACACATTCTTCTTATCACTTTCATGCACAATTTTGCAGCAATCTTTTGAAAAGGAAACATTGTAACCTTTGTCGCATAATTGGCTAATGCTAAGGAGATTATGTTTAAGGTTTTCGACAAGCAACACATCGGAAATTGTAGTAGAGGAGGGATTACCTATACTACCTTTACCTAGTATCGCTCCGCGGTTGTTATCACCGTATGTTACATACCCTTTCTTCTTAGCCACGAAGTCTATGAATAAGGATATGTCTCCAGACATGTGCCTTGAGCACCCACTATCAAGAACCCATCTTCTCTCGGTGGACTCGACACATTTCACCTGTCAAAATATAACTTAGAAAAGGGAGGTACCCAATGGCATATTGGGTCCTAATAGGTTAGCGACAAGACGGTTGCGTTTGGGCAACCATTGGTAGATGCCTTTAGGAACAAGAAATCTCCTAAATCGACATTTACCAATGGAGTGGCCTTTCTTGCAACAGTAAAAGCATACAAAGTCGACATTAGAATCACTTTCACTTGCTTGATCCCTAATTACATATGCATATTTTTGATATGGGTTTATCATACTTTTTCTAAAATCCTTTTTATCGATTGCAAATGTAATTTTAGGTTCAAGTGCCTTGTCTAATTTGGCCTTAAGGTTTCTAACCTCACCTTGCCAAATATGACAAGTATCACAACCAAAGTTGAAAGGATTACTATTGTCCTTACAATCCGATTCATTATCTTTCACAATGGAAGCCTTAAGGTCCTCTAATTTCTTTTCGGACTCTAAGACTTTGTGCTCTAAATATGTAAAAATTCTTCTATTAGAAGCAAGTTTCTTAAAGGCTTCAGTTGCTTCCTTGTGTAAAACATCGAATGCGGTTTGTAATTCGGAATGAGACATATTAGATGACATATTATATCTAGAGTGACGTACCTGTTTCTTTTTCTTTTTCTGATTTGCGGAGAGACATAGATTCACGGACTCTTCTTCATCACTAGAGCTTTCATTAGAGGAGGAAGAATCACTGTCGCTTTCCCACGCGATGTACGCCCTCCTAGGCTTTGATGCTCTCTTATGTGACTTCGATTGTTCCTTTTCTTTTCCCTTGTTGTTCATTGGACAGTCCGGTTTGTAGTGACCGGGCTTTCCACATTTATAGCACGTTCCTCTAGTCTTTTTGCCTTTTTGATTGTCATCTTTGGAGAACCTTGATTGCCTTCGGAAATTTACCAGGTTCTTCTCCGAATGTTGGATGCCGTTCTTTCTCACGTACCGGTTATACCGTTTAACGAACAGCCCCATGTCCTCATTTATGTCTTCTTCTTCGTCGTCGCTTGAAGAATAATCACTTTGCTCTTTTGCTTTAGACTTCGAGGAAGAAGCCTTAAGAGCTATGGACTTCTTTTCACTCATCTTTACTTTGTCCTTCTTTTCTTTCCTTTCATGTTGGTCAAGACTCAAGAGTACCTGTTCATGCTCTTGTAGTTTGCCAAACAATGTAGTCAGGTCTAATACCGTAAGATCATTTGCCTCTTTGATGGCGGTCACTTTCGGCTGCCATTCCCTGCTAAGACATCTCAAAACTTTATTAGTAGCAAGATCATTGGAAATAGGTCTTCCTAGTGAATGTAATCTGTTTATGAGATGAGTAAATCTCTTTTGCATGTCAGCAATGGTTTCCCCTTGCTCCATGAAAAAGAGATCAAACTCTTGTATAAGAGTGTTGATTCGAGCCAACTTAACATCGTTTGTCCCCTCATGGGCAATTTGTAGTGCATCCCACATAGTCTTAGCCGTAGGGCAATGGGATACACGGTAGTATTCATCTACACCTAATGAGGAGATTAGAATGTTCTTAGCTTTCCAATCGTAATTATACTTTCGCTCATCGTCGTCGGTCCATTGTGCTTCGGGCTTTGGCACAACTTCGTTATTCTCATTTGTCATGGTTATTTCAATCGGACCATTGAGAATAACGTTCCATATCTTTCTATCTATGGAATTAATGTGCACCCGCATACAGTCTTTCCAATAGCTATAATTTTCACCGTTAAAAACGGGAGCTCTATTGTACGCCCCTTTTGGTTCGTTAGCCATTATTCTATCAATGTTGTATTTGAAGCACCGGAGAACCGGAGCTCTTGATACCACTTGTTAGACTAAGGCACGGATCTAGAAGGGGGGGTTGAATAGATCCCTTTTAAAAATTTGAGTGGCGCTACCAATAAAATTGGTTTTCAAAATTGTTTTCAAATGCGGAAGCGGCCTTGGAAAATATAGTCTAAAACGAACAACTATTGGAGAGCCGGATATGCGTCAAGCAGATGAATTTAAGACGATAACGGATAGTAAATCACTACACACTTTTATGCAAAACTCAGATGTGATTCACTCGTACTATTTCCTTATTCCAATGATCAAAAATTACACCAAAACTAGCAGCAAAATTAAGGCAATTTTAGTTCAGCACTTTTGTCGAACAGTTGGTGTGCACAAATACCTTAAATGATATTTGTGTTGAATGAGTGATTGAAAAAGCCTTAGTACAGTATTTCTATTGTACTTAGTAGTTAAAAAACAGTGTTTCACCAACTCACTCAATCAATACTACAATTTGACAAAATCACTTATTCTAGAATCACTTAATTTTTAAGCTGTAATTGAAAATGCAGAAAATAAAGGAACACAAGATTAGATGAGGCAGTTCCCCCAGTCGTCCTCGCGTTGGGGTACGTCTGCCCTCAATTCTACAATGAGAATTGAGATATGTATTGAATAGATATCACCTGTTTGGTAGAACAGTTATACACAAGAATCGATAGACAATTGATACAAACAATCTCAATGTTGCTGATAATTTCTACCACTTCTTGCCCCTTGATTCAAGATGAATCAAGTCCTCCAATTTGATGTGAATGACCTCCGATTGCAGCCACCTTATTGACAACTCTTCCGTTGATCAAACCTTCGGCACGGCTGATCTTAGACACACCCAAATTGAACCCGGAACGTCTTCAACCTTTCAACGCCCTAGCTACTAGATTGATCAACCTTCCGCTAATCAATCACCTTCGCACTCGCTTGATTGTTGAACCGACGATTCCGTAACAAAAGCCTTCAAAACCTGTAGTCTTGATAGGTAAAACCTCAAAGGTTTTCTCCCAAGAAACACCTGCACCAGCTTCCACTCGAACCGGATCTTCAATCACGCGTTCGAACCTTATCACCGTCGAGCAAACCATAAACCGCAGCAAAAAATTGATTATCTGTAATTTGAGGATTTGTGAGTTGATTGAACGATGAAGATGAAGAACACTGATGCACCTCTTTCACGTTTCTTGACCTGAACACTTTCTCACAATGCTTTCAAAAATGTTCGTTGTTAAAATTGAAAAGACAGCTATTTATAGTAATATACAAAACAGACAGTTGACAGATCAATGAAACATAGCAGAATTTCTGTTTCTGCGCGCGAACGGTCGACCATAGGGTCGGCGTGCGCTGAGCCGTGTGACACTCAAACTGTCATGCGCCGAGTCAGCGGTCGACGCATGATCTTCATGCGCTGAGCCGTCTGATTCTTAAACCTGCATGCGCCAAGTTAACGGTCGACGCATGACCTTCATGCGCTGAGCCGTGTGAACTGAATGAAACTGTGTGCTGACGGTATGGTCGGCTCATGGTTCAAAAATCTGCAAAAACATAAATTTCTACAGCTTTTTGTGCATTACGTCATTGTAAAAATTGAATCATAAGTAGCGTGAATGATTTAAACGAAAGAAGGATATCTCTTAGCAAGTTGTCATCATCAAAAACCAGAGGCACGCTTGTGTTGGTAGATACTTTGCCTTCACAAATTTCTCTTGTTTTGCCCGCCTGAGGTGCTTGTTGAAGTTTCTCTAGTCCGGCCAGCGGATTGTTTTCTTTAAATTTGTTGTTACGTCAGCATCAAAGGGTTTCGTGAATCAGAATTTCAGAGGCTGCCGCCGGTTATCAGAACAGGCGTCCGGTAGTTTGGTTTCCAAGTATCCTCAGTAGAGTCCACCTCAAAGTCGCTGTCACGTCAGTGCTAAAAGATTCGTGGGTTGGGACCAATGGAGTTAGTTACTGTGGAGATAAGCAGAGAAACGGTATTCAGAGTATCTTCCCGTAGGAACAGACGGATGTATTTTCTTACTGGTTGACAGGAGTATTTCCCCGGAATCGGCAAAATGTCATTGCCTATATTGATAGGAGTTCCTCGCGTTGACGAAATATGAGTCTTGACGTGGACAATTTATTCCTATACTGACGGGATTTCTCCGTGCTAGAGAAATGGGTGTCCTAACATGGACAGATTTATTTCCCCGGGTTGATGAAAATGTGCTAGTCCTAACGTGGACAGAGTCGATTTCTCCGTATTGATTGAATGTGGAGTCATGACGTGGACAAAATTGATTACTCTTCGTGTTGGTGTCCTGACGTGGACCATTTATTCCCAGCAGATATCTTCCTTCGTAATGGTGGAATGTGTGTCCTGACGTGGACAAGTTTATAGCTCTTCGTGTTGTCAAGATGCGCGTGTCCTGACGTGGACAAGTTTATCTCTCTTCGTGTTGGCGAGGCGTGAGTCCTGACGTGGACAAGTTTTATTTCCCCAGCGGGTCGAAGATGCGCGAGTCCTGACGTAGACGAATTTATATTTCTTCGGGTCAACGAACGGTGTCCTGACGTGGACGATGTTACCCCCATGCTGATAGGATTTTCTTGTGCAGACGAGATGTGAGTCCTAACATGGACAAATCAAGACGAAGCGTGAGTCCCGACGTGGACAAGTTTTATTTCTTCAGCGGGTCGAGATGTGAGTCCTGACGTGGAAAGAAGTTTATTCCTAACGTGGAAAGAAGTTTATTCCTAACGTGGAAAGGTGAGTCCTGACGTGGACGATGTATTCCTAACGTGGAAAGTTTATTCCTAACGTGGAAAGGTGAGTCCTGACGTGGACGATGTATTCCTAACGTGGAAAGTTTATTCCTGACGTGGAAAGGTTCAATCCTAACGTGGACGATGTATTCCTTACGTGGAAAAGTTTATTCCCAACGTGGACGATGTTAGTCCTAACGTGGGCGATGTCATTCCTAACGTGGAAAGTTTAGTCCTGACGTGGACAGATCCAGACGAAGTGTCATTCCTAACGTGGAAAAGGTTATTCCTAACGTGGAAAGTTTAGTCCTGACGTGGACAGATCCAGACGATGTTATTCCTAACGTGGACAAGTGTATTCCTAACGTGGAAGAGTTTATTCCTAACGTGGACGATTTATTCCTGACGAGATGTGCTAGTCCTAACGTGGACAATTCATCCCTATGTTGATAGGATTTCCTCGTGCTGATGAAATGCAGACGAGTCATCCCCAGCGAAGTCGCCGAGATTTTTCCGTGTTGACGGCGGGTGGAGTCCTAACGTGGACAAGTTTAGTTGAGTTTTCTTCGTGTTGACGAAACAGGCGTCCTAACATGGACAAAGTTTTATCCCTGCGATGATAGAATCTTTTTCAGGCTGATGAAAATAATCCCCAGCACGGTCGCTAATGGATCAGTTGGTTGCCGTAACAGCTAGATTCAGTTGGTGGATGTCGTTCCCCAAGCAGTGGTGCAGTTTATTTCTGCAGTTGGCAAATTTCCGGGTTCTTAGTATTCAACCGTCTCGCACCTCGAATGTTTGAAGGCCGTTCTCTCTTCACCCAATCGGGTCCAAGTCGCTTGAATAGGGGCAGCTGTTGCACCCTAAAATTTGCTCAACCTACTTCACTTGGTTTATGTTTCAATTGCATTAGCATTTGCATATAGAGTCATGTACATAGTCTAATCATCTGCATAGCATAGCATAAAAAGCCATCCAGCAAGGGACCAAGTACTATTCTCATCTCTATGAGCCTATCAAGAGGTTGTTGTTCAAATTCAGGCCTATCCAAGTCATCAGAGAGAAATTGAAATCTAAGAAGTCAGTGGATCAAGCAGTGGATCTCTTTCCTAGCTTGAGGGTATTTGAAGATCATCAAAGAAGTTGTGAGCTGTGAATTGAGCATGGAGGGTATATAGACATCATAGAGGACCTAGAGAGTCATTTTTAAAGTGAGACAAGTCATTGATGTGATCACAAGAGTTGCAGTTGAAGACAGTCAACTAGGGTTTCATCTGGGTCAACCCTGGGTCAACCCTAGGTCAAATGATTGATTGAAAGGCATCAAGGTCTATCTGAGAGATGTGGGGTTCATAATTTGACATGTAGATAAGGGTGTGGTGTTGTGCCAAGAAGAAATCAAGAGAAATCAAGAAGAAGAGGAGTTTCTAAATTAGGGTTTCTGTGTAAAATCCCCTGATTTAGGGCAAACTTCCCAGCAAGATAATTCAAAATGCAAGCTTCAAATGGATCCTTGGCCAACATGAAACTTGTAGAGGATCTCAAGAACTTTAATTTGAGTGGTGGAAGACATCAAGGAGATTTATAGAACTCATGTTATGGTCCTTGCAAGTTACAGGTCATCTGAGGTATCTGAAATTTTGTCTGTGAAAGTTACTTGTCTTCCAAGCAACGTTTACCCATCAAGGAGATTTCAAATGGATTTATGGTCAACATAAGAGTTGTTCCTCATTGTCTTAGCTTTCTAGAAAGGTATGGTATGCCTTCATCTGATTTGTGGAACTCTACTTATCACCTTGGCAAGCAAAGGGTATTTTGGTCATTTGAGAATTACAGGTCATTTCAAGCCTATGCCCAAAACTCATACAAGGAAGCTTCAAATGAAAAACTTCACAACATCAAACTTGCTCCAAATGACATTTTGAGTCTAGAAAAGTGATCATGAAAGTTTGGAAAGGTCCATAGCTCAAGGTTCCAAATTTGGTCATTTAAAAGATGAATTTAATGAATAAAAGTGACCTAAAAATGGGATTTTTCATACCATGGCCAAATGGGATGAAATTATAGGTCATTTTGATTGGAAAAAATGTTTTAAGAACATTGGCAAAAGTGGATTTTTGATTTTGGTTCAAAGTTTGGAAGTTATGCTAGTTGGCTTACAAAGGAAGTAACACATGCCAAAATTCAAGGGATTTGAGTGCAAGAAGTTTCTACCAAGTTCTAGAAAGGTCCATAAGCCCCTATATATTGAATTGAGTGGATCCATTCAAGGGTTGGTGATTCATTTTTATCAAAACACATAGTTACATCTCATTCTTCAACTTTGCAAATCACATAAGAACTCTATCAAATCTTCATCATTCTCCACAATTCTTGATCCTATCATCATCTGCATCCATCATAGATCAAGTTTCCATCAAGATCTGGCTGAATTGAGGTAGAATTCGTGTGCTACCAAGTGTATCATCCAAATTGCAAAAGGAAGTGGTTATGGCAATCCAATGGGTTTGAGCAAGAACTACTGCATACAGAATCAAGATCTTGGTTAATTGGTTGCCATTGGAGCATTGCTAAGCTTGAAGTGGTGATCTACTCCATCTGTTTTCAACTTTACACCAGGTTAGTAATCTCATCGAATTGGCTAGAATTATTTAGAATAATGTAGAATTCTTAGGTTAGAATTGTTAGGAATAGTTAGATGAATGATTCTGATGAATTTGAAGGCATTTCATGAAGTTCACCATTGGAGCACCCAAACTGTTTTGGTTTAGAACACTTAGGTTAGGGCATGATAATCTTAGATAGATAGCTCAGAATAATCAGCATAGCATGTGGAATGCATTAGGGTAAGAGTTAGAAGGAATCATCAAGATGGATATCAGTGTAAAATGGTGGAACCAAGGTCTCCTACCTATCGGGTTTGGTTATTGATTGATTTTTGGAGGAAACTGAGTCCATGGTTGTGTAGAGGAGAAGATGTAGAGCAATTTTGTTTTTTGCAGAATTGAATTTCATGGAGAGTTGAGGTTGTATGAGTATGATGAACTCTGGTTGGTGCAAGCTCGCGCATGGTTCTTTAATGGTGGAAACCCTAACTTTGGAGAAGAAACATGAGGGTCGTTGGATCCTTCATAAGACTTTGACTGAGCAGCTGATCTAACGGCCACGATTTAAAGCTGGAAATAGGAGGGAATTCAAAGATGTGAAACGCGCCGTTTCACTTAAGTCTCTGATGGGCTTAAGTTGCCCTTGCTTTTCGCACCCCTACTTTCAAGGCCCAATGCCATTTGAACTGAATTAATTACTCTTTGCACTGTTTTTTGTTTTTTTTATTTTCTTTTGAGTTTTCTGTTTAGATGGGCCCAGACGCGCCTTGCTATGCGCACCCCCAGTCTGGGCCCATTGTCCATTTTTAAATGCTTTTAATTGCTGATTGCACCCCAGCCAATTTAATTCATTTTAATTTCATTCAATTTTTTTTAATTCTTTGAAAAATCATAACAAATTGAAAATTGCATATTTTTAAATGGTTGTTTTTGCATCTTTTTCATAATTCTGTTAAGAAAATTGTCATACAATAAAATTAGCATTTTATTTTATTTTTGCATTTTAGTATATTTTTTCTTTTAAATAGGTTTAAATAATGTTTAGTTTAATACTTGATATTGTTGATTTTAGTTTAGCTAGACCCTTGTATATTTTGGGCCCATTCTTTTTAGAGTACTTCATTTAGGACTTTAATCTTCATATGAAATTTAATTCATGATTTTAGGATTTAATTTTAGATGGTTTGTTTAGGTGTGATTAAGAGAATCAAAATTAGGGTTTAGAGATAACATAGGTGTAGTAAATCATTTCTCTTAGGAGTGTTAGTTTGAATTTTGGGGTATGGGGCTATAGGGGTATTATGGGTAGATAATAGACCCTTAGAAATTACTAGGTTTCCCCTATTCTACTATTACTATTAGTATATTGCTTGTGCTTGCTTGATTGTGTGGTGTGCCCTCTCTAGGGTTATTATTTGACTGTGTGGGGTATTGGGCCTGCTTGGGGTTTTGGGTTTGAGCTGAAGACTGTGCTGATGAAGCCCATTGAAGAATGAAGACCAATTTCCAGAGCTGATGAAGAGTATTTCTTGCTGGCAGCTGTTGAAGGTTATAGGGTTTAGGAGCTAGGCAGAGCTCTAGAGTAGAAAATTTGATTTACAAACATGGAGGGTCTTGTTTGCCTCCATCCTTCTCTATGATGCAGAGTCTCTCTAGGACACTCACCCCCTTCCTTTGGAAGGCTTGGTGATAGTGTCTAAGAGATAGAACTCTTGAGAGAAAACCTTCTATCTATTGTTAACAGTCTGTTTGCCACCTTTGGTGGTCAACTAACTGCTTAACATCCTATTCATCTTGTTGACTACTGCTCATCTTGGAGATTGGGACTTGAAGAAAAGCCATTGTAGGATTGAAGATGAAGACTGATGCTTGCTTGAAGCTTGTAGATAGTTGATGATGACTTGAAGACAGATGTTGATGCAGAGCTGCTTTTGCTGTTTATTCTTAGCTGTTTAATTTTTGATGTATTGTGTGAATTTCCCTGACTGTATTGTTTGTTGTTTAACCTGTTAGGTTGAAAGTGAATTCTGTTCACTTTTGCCTGTTGTTTTCTAGGTTCGAGGTTGAGTGGGACTCCCTTGCCTCGCTTGTATTGCTGCATGCATGCATTTTACTGCTTTATTGTATATATGCTATTGTTTCTGTTTCCGTCTATTCCCTTAGGATCTCTGTTTCTCTCTACGCAAGAGAGGAGCATGATAGACATTAGGTCTTAACCCATGCATGACAACATTAGGTTAGTTTGATTCCCTTTGCAACCATAGGTTAGAGTTCTGTCTCTTCTTTCTCAAAACAAACAGAAAAACACAATAAATCTTCCAAACACAATAAAAGACACTTCTTCCGTAAAAGAATGTGAACTCATCAAAACGTCAATTTTGTCCGCTTGGACCAGTAATCAGCAAAACCCTTTTTCAGAAGGACTAAAAACAATCAAGACAGACTTGTGTCGTACGTGGCCCGAACTACGTTTGCTCTTATCTTTCATGCCGTATGAAAGTACGTAGGCATAGGATGCGATATCCTAGCGAGCAACCTTCCCCTCCTTTCCCGTAGGTAGGCGAACTACGTTGACTCTGATTTCTCGTTCCAGACGGGAATACGTAGGCATAAAGTGTGATACTTTGCCGAGTCATTTTCTTTTCTTTTAACCCCTGACCTGTAGAGTAGATAGAATAACAATCCATACCCGAAAACAAGCGTGGATCCCGTCAAGTACGACGGACGTGAGGGGTGCTAATACCTTCCCCTTGCGTAACCGACTCCCGAATCCAGGATTTGGTTGCGATGACCATCCCTTTCCCCGTTTTGCGGTAGGTTTACCTCGAGCGTTTCCTTTCCCTCCGTTGGGATAAATAATGCACGGTGGCGACTCTTCTGTTCAGCCGGCGCCGATTTTCGCAGTAGCGACACATCTGACGGTAAACCTTGGTATTTCGACATACAGAATTTCCTGAAGAACCAGGAATATCCGGCGGGGGCATCCAGTCGTGATCAGAAGACTCTAAGGAGATTAGCAGGCAACTTCTATCTGAACCCCGACGGTGTTCTGTATAGAAGGAACCACGATTTGGTACTCCTCCGGTGTGTAGACGAGAAGGAAGCCAATTTACTCATGGAAGAGGTCCATGAAGGAACTTTTGGTACACATGCTGGTGGGCATGCTATGACCCGAAAGTTGTTGCGGGCGGGGTATTATTAGTTAACGATGGAAACAGACTGTTTCAAGTTCGCCAAGCGGTGTCACAAGTGCCAGATCTATGCTGATAAGATCCATGTGCCACCCAGTCCCCTGAATGTTATGGCTTCTCCGTGGCCTTTCTCCATGTGGGGGATTGATATGATTGGCAAGATTGAGCCTACTACTTCTAATGGGAATCGTTTCATCCTAGTCGCGATCGATTACTTCACCAAGTGGGTGGAAGCAGCATCTTACGCCAATGTGACGAAGCAGGTGGTGGCCAGATTTATCAAGAGGGATATAATTTGCAGATACGGTATTCTTGAACGGATCATTACTGATAATGGTTTGAACCTGAACAATAAGATGATGAAGGATCTTTGTCGGGAGTTTAAGATCGAGCATCATAATTCATCTCCGTACAGACCCAAGATGAATGGCGCTGTTGAAGCGGCCAACAAGAACATAAAGAAGATTGTTCAGAAGATGGTGGTAACGTATAAGGATTGGCATGAGATATTGCCGTTTGCTTTGCACGGTTTATCGCACGATGGTGCGTACATCAACCGGGGCAACTCCATTCTCACTGGTGTATGGCATGGAGGCAGTCCTGCCATTGGAGGTTGAGATACCATCTTTGAGGGTTTTGCTTGATGTTCAGCTTGATGAGGCAGAATGGGTGAGAAGTAGATTGAATCAGCTGAGCTTGATAGATGAGAAGAGACTGGCATCGATTGCACGTGGTAGGCTGTATCAGAGCCGGATGAAGAAAGCGTTAGACAAGAAGATTCGACCTCGAAGCTTTCAGACGGGTGATCTTGTGCTGAAGAAGATTCTCCCACCGCAATCGGATCACAGGGGCAAGTGGACTCCCAATTATGAAGGTCCATACGTCGTGAGAAAGGTCTTCTCTGGAGGAGCCTTATTGTTATCCACCATGGATGGTGAAGACTTTTCGTCCCCTGTGAACTCGGACGCAGTCAAAAAATACTTTGCTTAAAAATTGACCCGCTGGACAGTAAAAAGAGAGTCAAGGCAAAAATGGGGCATCCTGGCGAACCAAAAACAAAATAAAACGGTTCGGGCAAAAGTTAGGGATATAAAATGGAAAAAATGTACACCCGCGAAGTTGAAAACCTACACTGGGCGGCTTCGGCAAAAAGGGGTATCCCGGTGAATTGAAAACCCGCAAAGGGCGATTCACGCAAAAGTTAGGGATTTGAGAAGCAAATGACTGCGGTCCAAGTTTGATTGCTTAGTGGTTTGGGAGAACCTGGGGGGTCGACTATCCAAAGCAACCTCTTCCGAAGACAGAGATCAGGAAAGCGTCAGAGTCCGGCGAGTCATAGGAGGATCGGTTCATGGTGTTTGTCTGTAACACGTTGCCGACATGTGTACAAATTTTATTCTGTATCTTTGTACATTTCTGCATTTTGTTTATGTGTGACCACCTCTTTTCAGGAGTTGCATCTGATGTACAAATCTTGCCTATTTTCAGGTCGTTATCAATAAAGTGTGTTATTCAGTGTAGTGTGTGACTTTGGTTTTAACTTTTACAGTTTTGTTTGTAGAAAACGCCGATGTTTTTTGATAAACTTACATGTGTGTCAACAGGCGGGCCTCGGCCGATGATTGTTAAAACCGGAAATTACCTGAATGGTTGTCATGGGTGATTACCAAGATGTTTCTTTTTGCATAGATTGCCTTGTGTTTGCTTGTTGACTTTTGCAGGTATTCAAAAGCTCGCAAAGTTCCCCGCCAGAGTCCATGGCAGGCTAGTACCCTCTCCAGAGGATGAATGTTGTGTCTTCCCCCAGTGAAGTCGCCCCAGGCAAAATTGAATGTTGTCTCCCCAAGAGAGTGGAGATTGCGTCAAAGGAAAAGATCAATGGTTCAGAATTGGCTTATCAAGCAGAACAGAGTCCTCCCCAGCAAAGGTCGAGGCGAATATGATTAACTCGCCCAAAGAGTTTCTGGTGTAGTGCGAATCAGAGCACACTGGTCAATCCCCAGCTCAGTGATAGCAGGATGAGCTATCCCCACAGGGCGTAATCAGAGTGTTGACACCTTTCGAAAGTAGTTTCCAGGATTGCTTTTCTCTTTCCCCAACAGGTTGATCCTTCCTCGTCAGGACGATCATTTTCAGCAGAGTTTGAAGTTTTGAGTTTGTGAGCTACTTTCCCAGCAGGATGGTTATCCCCAGCGGAGTTAGTTCATCTTTCCAACATTTATTTTGTTGGAAGCGTATCGGTAGTATGCCGGTTATCCCCAGCGGATCCAGTTTGTCTTCAGCATTTATTTTGCTGAAGTAACTCTTTGCATAAGCATGCATCATAAGCACTTGCATTTTACACGAATACATAGCATTGCCATGCAGTATGGAAGCATTACGGCATTATCAAACATGTGCATTTGGAAACGTAAGCAGGATTGATTACCCGTCCAACTTCAGGTGTATTTTCTCTGTCGATAAGTGAGATCGTGGGTCACGGAGATGTGCATATGTTTGGTTTGCGACAAAGGATACGCAGTGATCGTATTCGTCCTATATGTGGTTTTGTTTGCGGCACAAGACGCGCAGTGATCGTGTTTCCTCCTGTCAAGAGGGTTGTGGCGCAGGGCACGCAGTGATCGTGGTCATCGTTATGTTATGGGGTTTTTGCGGAAGAGGTACGCAGTGATCGTATTCGTCCTATATGTGGTTTTGTTTGCGGCCCAAGACGCGCAGTGATCGTGTTTCCTCCTGTCAAGAGGGTTGCGGCGCAGGGCACGCAGTGATCGTGGTCATCGTTATGTTGTGGGGATTTGCGGTAGAGTACGCAGTGATCGTATTCATCCCGTATGTTTGGTTTGCGACACAGGACGTGCAGTGATCGTGTTTCCTCCTGTCAAGAGGGTTGTTGCGCAAGGCACGCAGTGGTCATGTTCGTCATGTCATATTCCCCCTAGCAGAGTTTGTTTGATCAAGCACCTTTTTCCCCCAGTTGAGTCTTTCTCAGGATGTTGTGGTGTCAGCATTGGAAGATGGTAATGCAAATTTTTGGGTGGTTACCCGTAGTTTCCCCAGCAGAGTTATATTCCCCAGTAGGGTGTTACTTCAACGAGGTGCTTGGTTAAGTTCCCAATTTCCCCAGCGGAGTGTTTTTAGGATACCTATTGCCAGAATAGGTATTTGACGGTCGTCGGCAGAATTGTCCTCTCAGAGCTGCTTGGTTGAGTTTCTCGTGTCCCCGCAGGTTTACTCGTTCAGGTACGAACGAAAGGTTGGTAAGTGAAATCAATATTTTCTCGCTGTTTAGTGGATGCTCGTTCAGGTACGAACGGAAGGTTGGTAAGTGAAATCAACATTTTCTCGCTGTTTAGTGGATGCTCGTTCAGGTACGAACGAAAGGTTGGTAAGTGAAATCAACATTTTCTCGCTGTTTAGTGGATGCTCGTTCAGGTACGGATGAAAGGTTGATAAGTGAAATCGACACTGTCCCGCTTGGTTTAGCGTTCGCTCGTTTCTTCGGATGCGAAAGGTTGATAAGAGAGATCAACAATTTCTCACTGTTCAGTGTATGCTCACTTCTTCGGAATAGGATGGTCTATGGACAATATCAGATTATTTCATAAACAGGTTGATGGATAGGTGCTTAGTTGTCGCTGTGGCAACGAAAATCAGTTCCCTGGTTAATTCTCCTCAAGCAGTGGTGGGTGCAATTTATTTTTGCGGTTGGCAAATTTCAGGGTTTATTGGTATTCAACCGTCTCGTACCTCGATTATCTGAAGGTCGTTCGCTCTTTATCCAGTCGGGTCCAAGCCGATTGAATAAGGGCAGCTGTTGCACCCTAAAATTTGACCAACCGGTTCCCGCTCCTGATTTACGTTTCGGCTCACTTTTGCATTCGCATTCGCATACCACGTGCATTATATTTTTAATCATGCAGATGATGTCAGAATTACAGCCTGGTTTTCACTTATAGGACGTCTCAGACCGGTTCGGGTAATCGGAGGTTATTTTGAGAAGCCGCGCGCTTCCTGGACGTTTTCGCCTTACGCAATGACTTTTGAGATTCTTGGTGTCCGGGTTTACTGGTGGCTTCGATTTGGTCTCGCATTTTTTTTATGTTGGTTATTTGCCTTTGTCTGCATTTTTTTTAGAATTTAATAGCCTTTTGTAGATTTTAAATAGGTTTTATAATTTTTAGAATTTAAATAGATTTTTTAAATATTTTTAATAGTTTTAAATCTTTTTAGAATTTATAAATTGTTTTAAATAGATTTTAAAATAAACTTCCTTTTTTTAGATATTAAGTTTTAGATAATAGTTTGATAGAATTTTCTTTTAATAGATATTGATAGTTTTCTTTTTTTTAGAATGTTAATTGTTAGATGTTAATTAGTTGTTTAGAGTTAATTAGAATGTTAATTGTTAGAGTCTTATCGGTTAGGTTTGTTGTTTAGATTAATTAGGATTAATTGTTAGTCTTAATTAGGTTTATTGGTTTGGTCTTAATTATCTTTTAATTAAGGTCTTAATCCAGAGTTCAGTGTTAATTCATCATTAATTGTCCATTAATCCAATCATTTTTAATTCAGATTTTTAATCCGATTTCGTGGGCCCAGTGTTTTTTTGAGGCCCATTCTTTCAGTCCATTGTTTTTGTCCACCGTTTTGTCCAGCCACGTGTCCTATAAAAGGGGGCCTCACGCGTCCCTCTCGGCTCTCCCCTCTTGCCACGTTTTCCAGACCCACTTACTCTCTCTCTGCCAACACCTTGCCACGCGTCTCATTCTCCCTGCTCCCCTTCCACACGCGTCTGTCTCTCACCCTTCCCCGGTGCCACCTGTAACCCACTCAATTCCCCCCATCGTCGGCCATGCAGCCGCCCGCCGGACCACCCTCCGCCACCGTAACCATCGCCGGACTTCAGTAGTTTCGCCGGAAACTGCAAATTCGCCAGGGATTCATCCGTTCACTCGTTTCTCATCGTCTACCCTCATCCAGGACGTCGCCGGAAAACTCAACCAAAGCCACCGGAAAACTCAACCAAAGCCACCGGAAAATTCATCCATTGCCGGAAACTTCAAAGAAACTCTAGAACACTCATCACGAACAATCTCCAGATCGACTCATCAAGATCTCCATGATCTTCATCGCTTCATTCAAGATCCATCAACGTTTACGAATCATCAACCTACAACAGATCTTCGTCCACGCTTCACGAACCTCATCAACGCTCGTCCAGATTTATTCATCAGCATCATCTGTTCATCAATATTCAGCAACGTTCCTCATGAGTTCGTCAGATTCGCTCATCGTGTTCATCCGGATTTTCCAGAAATCCACTTAATCTTCAACGATCCCCAGAAGATCTTTAAAGAACCTCAAGATCTTCCTCTTTCTCACAGCGATCTTCAGCGATCCTCAAGAACCTTCATCAAGATCTCTGTGTAACGGCTTGAGATCACCAGGTTTTCTTCATTGAAGCCCCAAGACCTTCACGAGCCAATCGTACTTCGTATCCAGGTATGTCTTTGCTTGATTCTGGTTGCATTCTCCTTTCTGTTTGCTGGGATTGCTCGATGTTTGTCTTGATTCAAGTAGAGTTTAGGTTGAGTTTAGGGCATTGAATCGATGTTTGGTGAGAGTTAGATTAGGTTGGGTTGCAGATTTTCGTGAGGGATTGGGTGAGGTTTGAGAGGATTTCAGAGAGGAATTTTGGGAGAGCAGCAGCGCATTAGGGTTTGTGGGATGAACAGTGAACGTTTCTTTTGGGGTGAGGATTGGTTTTGTTGGTTGTTTGTTTGGGTTGGGGTTTGAGTTTGGGCTGGGCCCAAACGATAGGATTGCTAAGGATATCCCCCGTTCCACTCACTTCACCCCCCTGGTTGTGAGAATTTGAATGAACTTCGTGGGCTTAGTGAGCATTTGCTAGGCACACCCCCTATATTTGGGCCCAGTCTGAAATAACAGAGGCGTTTTGCTATTCGCCACCCCCTTGTTTTATTTTCTTTTTAATTTTCTTTGTTTCATTCATGTTAGAAAATATGTCATAAAAATAGTAGGATTATCCAATTAATTCCCTTCTTTTTTCTATAGATTCATAGTTCAATTTAGGATTTTATGGTGCAAAAATATTAAATTGATCATGCATTTTCATTTTTATTTGCATTTTTTGTATTTTAATTGGTATTGAGTAATTGATTTGTGATGTGTCTGCCTTGTTGATTTTATTTCTCTCGCTTGGTATTGAATCTTGATTTTCTTTTTTATTATGTTATACTAGACTAATGCATGCTCCTCATAGATTTTTCATAGATTTTTTAGAAATTGATTGATGTTGTTTTAGGGTTAGAGAGTTGAGACCTCAGAACTTGCTGGTTAACCCTTGACCATTCATATGTTAGGGATTGTTTAGTAGCCTTAGAAGTTGACTTAGGCTTGGAGATTTGATCTTGGGATCATAGAAGCATGTAGGTTTCCCCTAGATTTTTGGTGGATTTTCAGAAGGTGTTCTGTTATTTTTGCTTGAGCTTGAGAATAGGAGAAGTCTTGAGGGCTTCTGACTTTGAAGTTCAATTGTGGTTGAACTTTAGAGATAGTTTCTTTTGGTTTGAGGGTCTGTGGTTTCTTCTGGAAGATGGAGGCTGGATGAAGACTTGATGGAGCTTACAAGGATGTATGGATTGTAGACCTGGTCTAGGAGCTTGCTCTCTTTCTGTGAGGTTTGAGATCCTGAAGTTTGAGGGAAATTTATGGTACTTTCCTGAGGAAGGCACTATGGATGTCTTTCATTCTTTCTTCTCACCTATTTCTTAAGTATCCAATGATGTTGGAGCCTTCATGTGAGTTTAGTTTCTCCTAAGGAGGAATGTAAACCGTTCACAGTTGTTGAGCCACATGGGATATGATTCCTAAGTGGAAGCCCCCTATTATTTTCCAGAGGAAGGCACTATGGGTCTGTTCACTTAGTTCCCTTAGTTCATCTAGGCTTTCTTAAGTATCCAATGATGTTGGAGCCTTCATGTGAGTTTAGTTTCTCCTGAGGAGGAATGTAAACCGTTCACAGTTGTTGAGCCACATGGGATATGATTCCTAAGTGGAAGCCCCCTAGTATTTTCCAGAGGAAGGCACTATGGGTCTGTTCACTTAGTTCCCTTAGTTCATCTAGGCTTTCTTAAGTATCCAATGATGTTGGAGCCTTCATGTGAGTTTAGTTTCTCCTGAGGAGGGATGTAAACCGTTCACAGTTGTTGAGCCACATGGGATATGATTCCTAAGTAGAAGCCTCCTAGTACTTTCCCGAAGAAGGCACTATGGGTCTGTCTACTTAGCTCCCTTTCTTTGGTAAGCTTGTCTTGAAGCTTGAAGAATGGGATTGATTTCTCCCTTTAGGGTAGATTAGGGTTTTGCTTAGGGTTTTGTTTAAGGCTTTGCTTAGAGATTTGATTAAGGTTTTGCTTAGGACTTTGCTCAGAGGTAGATTAGGGTTTTGTTTTAGGGTTGTTTAGGGTCTTGCTCAGGGTAGTTTCTTGCTTTTGGATAGGAGTTTGCCAGGCTGGTTAGCTTTCTCTTTGTGTTGATTGACTTGTGTGGTGCTGTGTTGCATTAGACTTAGGGGTTCATATAGATATTTCTGAGATAGGTGCATCTTAGAAATAAGCCTGCTTGTGTGCATGAGAAGTTGAGGTGGTCCTCCTTCTGCTTGATTGTTATTGAGTGGCTTTGCTTGTTGGTATTTGGTAGAGCTGAGCTCCCTTACCTCTGTGGTTTGTGGCCTTTGTGCCTTGCTTGTTTGGTTGTTGCATTCATGCATATTTCCAGTGTTTCTCTACTTTGTAGTGTTTCCTATTTGTTGTTTAGTTCTGTTGGCATGATCCCTTAGGAGCTCTAACTTCTCTGTCGTGGAGGAGTTATGATAGACATTAGGTTGGTTAACCAGACATGATAACATTAGGTAGATTCCCCTTTTCAACCATAGTTTTAGGGTGTCTCTTTCCTTTCTCAAAACAACAGAAAAACACTTAATAAAGGATAAAACAAAAGTGAATTCATTTCTTCCGTCAAAAGATTTGAACAAACATCAAAACATTTTGTCCTCCTGGACTGTGAAAACCCTTGGTTAAGGTGCATTTTCCCATAAAAAACACTTGAACAGCTTGTGTCGTGCATAGCCCGAACTACGTTTGCTCTGATCTTCCATGTCGTGTGGAAGTACGTAGGCACAAGACGCGATGTCCTGGCGAGCAACCTTCCCCCCGTCTAGACGTAGGTAGTCGAACTACGTTGACTCTGACTTTCCCATTGCACGAGGGAGTACGTAGGCCCAGAACAACGTATGTTCTGTCGAGTCCTGTCCTTTTCTTTTCTTTTCAGACTGACCACTAGCTTAGATAGATAAACACACCCTTTCCTTATAAACACCAAGCGTGGATCCCGTCGAGTACGACGGACGTGAGGGATGCTAATACCTTCCCCTTGCGTAATCGACTCCCGAACCCAGGTTTTGGTTACGATGACCATACCTTTCCCGTTTTTTGCGAGGTTTACTTCGAGCGTTTCCTTTCCCTCTGTTGGTATAAATAACGCACGGTGGCGACTCTTCTGTCATGCCGGCGCCGATTTTCGCAGTAGCGACAGCGACCCACAGAGGGTAATTCGTCACGGCAAGAAATCCGGCGTCCAACTGCTTTTGGACCTCTTCTTTGATCTTAACTGCCATGTCCAGTCTGGTTCTTCTTAGCTTCTATTTCACAGGTGGGAACTCTTCTCGAAGTGGAAAGCGATGAACTACAATATTCCTATCAAGTCCGAGCATATCTTCGTATGACCAAGCAAGGACATCTTTATACTCTCGGAGCATTTCTACCTCTCTTTGTTTGACATCATCCTCTAAAGCAGCCCCTATCTTAACTTGCTTTCTATCTTCCTCTGTTCCCAGGTTCACGACTTCAATCTCCTCCTGATGAGGCAGAATAACCTTTTCTTCTTATCTCAGCAACCTGGCGAGCTCTTCAGGCAGGTTTTTGTCTTCTTTAATCTCTTCTTTGGCTTGAAATATTGGATTGTCAAAGTCATACCGAGTTTGAATTGGTGGTATCTGCTATGTGAAACCTGCAATGATTATGATTTGATGCTTAAAATGATATGTAAACAACAAAAACCACATTGCCATTTTATTGTTAAAAATAAAACAAGAAAAACAAGGATCACAATATTTGAATGCAAAAACGCCCTTTGATTAATGATAAAACAATTGTTCAAAACATAAACAAGAATAAGGCCCTACAGATAAAGACTGATATGCTCTAGGTAGAACATAGGGTTACACATAATCAAAAACAAGATAATTACTCTTCATGCGTCACTTGGACAATTTCTTCGATAGTCCAGTTGTCCAGGCTTCGGCCGGGAATACATGGTTGGATCCATGCATCCATATCGCAGTCACTGTCAACCTCGTCCTCAGACACAACGTTTATTCGATCAAATATCACCCCATCACTTGTAAACTGGATTGGTCCACTGTAGCATGGCGCAATCTGCAAAGAAGAAGACGACGGGTTGTACTCCAGTCCAAACTTATCTTGCTTATTGGGGATGCTCACACCAGCCGCCAACCCTGAGATGATCTAGACTTTACCACAGCTTGCGCTTCTTTGAATGATGACATAACAACCTCAGGAACACTGCCTACAACTGGCACCTTCTCTCTGACCTGGAATGTCTCAAATGCCTGACATAGAGTCTCGTGTATCTCCCCATCAACTTCCACATACTTTAACAAGGATAAATGGCTAATCACAATGTCCTCCTCACCATAGAAGATGACAATGTTACCCCCCCACCATATGCTTTAATTTCTGATGCAAGGTCGACGTCACTGCCCCTGTCGAGTGAATCCAGGGCCAACCTAACAAGCAGCTGTATGCTGGTTGGATATTCATTATGTAGAAGACGACATCAAAAACCTCAGAGTCGACCTAGATAGGAAGAGTTATTTCTCCGAACACCGACCTCCTTGTCCCATCAAATGCTCGCACAATCAGATCACTAGGCGTGCATATTACTCCCTGGGTGTCAAGCTTCATCAAAGCCTTTTTGGACAACACATTAGGCAAAGACCCAGTATCCGCCAACACGTGAGATAAAACAACCCCTCTACACTCAATGGAAATATGCAGGGCATGATTATAGTTTCCCCCTTTAGGGGTCAGATCCAGATCAGTAAATCTTAATCCATTTCTAGCGTTCACATGCGCCACCACTCCCTCCAGTTGGTTCACCGATATTTCCTATGGAACATACTCAGTGTTTAGAGCACAGTAGTAATGATAAGATTGATATTTTTGACGGGGTTTATTGTATATGGTCCACAATATTGTAATCACTTTTCTAATTAGACGCATGATATCCTCAGCGTCTTTCAACAAAGCGTTCTTTTCAGCCTGTTGAGACCCTTCTTCAACAACAGCTTTCCCATTTCCCTTATCCGGTCTTTCAGCATTAGCCTCTAGAGGTGCAAACACTCTCCCACTTCTCGTTATTCCGCCTGTTCCCACCAAATTATCCACCGAATCAGACGTCGTTCCTTTCAGCTCTTGTTTTTGTCCGTTACAAAAGACTTCAGCCCCATAGTTCCACGAGATCGCTTTAGTGCTTTCATAAGGCACAAGCCTTGCCTTGGTGATTATAACGGTAGCTGGCCTTGGCGGCGCCAATATGTTAATGGTTTTAAATGGAATTAAGATTGTGGCAACGTCATCCTGCTCTTGACCAATCACCCTCTCAGCCTTCTCTTTGCCAATTCTGTCAAATTGTAGTATGCCTTCATTCATTAACCTCTGAACATGATTTTTCAAGTCCTCACATACCTCAGGATGAGCCAAACAGCCCTCACAGTTTTCCATTCAACCAGGTGTCGTATCGCTGCGAAGAGGGGCCGACAATGACAGAAGAGTCGCCACCGCTCTTTATTTATGCTAAAAGAGCGAAAGGAAACGATCAGAGAAAACCTACGAAAAAGGGAAAAGACAGTTCATCGCAACCATATCTCGGGTTCGGGAGTCGGTTACGCAAGGGAAAGGTGTTAGCACCCCTCACATCCGTTGTACTCGACGAGATCCACGCTTGTTGTCTATCTAAAATGGTGTTTACTATCTAAGCTACAGATCAGGAACAAAAGAAAAGAAAAGAGACTCGATAGAGCATCATCGCTCTATGCCTACGTATTCCCTCGTGCAATGAGAAAGTCAGAGTCAACGTAGTTCGGCTAACTACGGGTGAAAGTGGGGAAGGTTGCTCGCCAAGACATTGCCGTCTTGTGCCTACGTATTCTCGTCTGGTACGAGAAATCAGAGCAAATGTAGTTCAGGCTAACAAGGACCATAGGTTGGTTCAACTGTTTTAGGCCCGAGTAGGGTTAAGACTTAGTTCTAGCAGTTAGGTGTATGCAACTCGACCATTGGAGACTTAGGCGTTACCTGTGTGCGGTAGAATCAAGAGTTAACAAAACTCTCCTTATGAAAAAGGTTCCAAATTAAGATCCCGAAGAATAAAAAGTTTGAAGTTTGTTTTTGTGTTTTTTAGAGAAGAAGTGAATTGAGTTATTATTTGAAACTCATGTTGTACTAAAGACTATGACCTTGGAGCGAATGCGTCGCATATCGTCCAAAGGACATACGCTAAACACTCTAGACAATTGAGAGGAGGCCCCCAATCATCATTCCCCATGTACTTAAGGCTCGTAGCGTACAACACAAATTAGTCTTTATTAGAGTGTTATAAGGGAATTTGAAGATGAGACGAGAGGGACACTCTAGAGGGAGACTAAGACTCAACCTAATGTTCTTATACAAAATGCACCTATGATTGGGATGAAAAGGGAATGCTACCTAATGTTGTCATGCATGGTTTCAATCCTAATGTCTATCATAATCCATCTTAAACAAGAAGAATTAGAGGTCCTAAGGGAACATGGCAAAGGAAGAAAAAAAGAAGAAGAGGAAAGCAAGCACAAATGAGAGAAGAAAAGAATGCAAACATGCAATGCAACACAAAGATGAAGAGGGAGAAAAAAGGTGTGGGGTAACAACCACCACAAGCACATCTCAACCTCTTCAAGAAAATAAGAACATGCAAAACAAATATGAGAAGAGAGGGAGCAACAAAGTGTGGGGCAGTAGCCGCCACAAGCACATCTCAACCTCAAGCAATGCAAGCAAAGGCAATAATGCAAATGGTCATCATTTTGAACCACATCCATAAGCATGCATTCAAATGGAAATTGAACACGAGTGTCGACAAAATCATGATTAATCAATCAAGAACAGTGAGATATATCCAAAACATCTCATTCCTAATGCATCACCCGGGGTTAATCGATTAACCACTTTAAAATGTTAAAATATTAATATTTGCATTGGTTAATCGATTAACCAATTGGTTAACCGTTTAACACTATGTCAATAGCAGAAAACAGCAGTTCAGAAGCACTTTTCAGCAACTTATCCAATGTGAAATCATTCCAATGATCATACAATCCATTAAGCACAAAATTAAACCAGAAACCAGTGATCTATTCAATATGTAAACACATTTAAACAACAAGATCACAAATCACATGGATCGAATCAACCAAAAGTCAATCAAAAATGAAGATCCACGTCAAATATGCAAAATAAGCTCGAAATAGCAACGGATCTAGAGTTCCAACCTACGAAGCGGAGAATTGCTTCGGTTAATGTTGATTCACTCCGATTGATTAGATCCAAGCAAGAAATCCGGAAATCCTTCAATATCCAAGTGTATTCTTGTAGTAGAAGTGAAGATCCACCAGAATTAAGTAAGAATTATCCAAATAAGCTCCTCTAGATCAACTTCAAAATTCAGATCCAAACTTGCACGAAAATTCAATGGAGAATTGGATTCAATGAGGATGATTGTTGCACCCCAAAATTTGACCAACATTTATTTACCCATCAAGATTTGTATGAGGCTATGAAGCTAGCCAAGAGGGCTATTCAAATTTTCAAAGGTTGATACCTTTGTCAGAGAACCCAAGAGATCCTCAGAAGAATTGGTTGAAACCAAGGTTGTGTGACTCATAACTTGAGAGTTGTGGGAGCTCCTCAGATGATTCTGAGACTATGAGGATGAACTTGAAGCTTTGAGAAAGCTTATGAGATGTCTTGAAAGCCATCATGAAGCCTAGAGAGGTTATTGTACAAGAATTCAGAAGATTCAACCATGAATGGTAGAATTAGGGTTTGACTGGGTCAACCCTAGGTCAACTGATGATTTGGAGAGGGTTGAGACCTAATCCAAGATCCATGTGATCATGGAATGATGTATTGAGATGCTATAAGGATGATTCCTAGATCAACTCACCATGATTGAGGAGTTTGAGAAGTTTCAAGCTAGGGTTTCTAAGGATTGACAGTGTAAAATCCCCTAGTTTGATCCCTATCTTCAAGGCAATTTAGCTCAAGATGTGATTGTCATCTCATCCTCCCCACAACATTAATGTTGTAGAAATTGTTCTTAGCTTTAATTTGAGTAGTAGAAGTACTTGATAGGATTTGTGGAGCTCAAGTTATGGTTATGACAAATTACAGGTCATCTGAGGTATGTGAATCTGGGTCCTTGAAAGTCACCCAACTTGCAGACAACGTTTGCCCTAGTAGTATGATTCCTATGAACTCTTGGTCAACATGAATGTTGTAGGGCAACTTCTTATCTTTCTAGAGAGTACTAGAAGTCCTTTATAGGATTTGTAGAACTCAACTTATGGCTTTGACAAGCCAAGCGCATTTTGGTCATTTCGAGGTTATAGGTCATTTCAAGCATAAGGCCATATCTCCTACTTCCAAGCTTCAAATGGAAAAATCTTCAACATAAAACTTGCTTAGAATGATGTTTTAAGGCTAGTAGGGAGGTCATGAGATGTTGAAAAGGCACATATCAAAAAGTGATAAAAATGGCCTAAAAATGAGGCATAAGTTAATTCAAGTGAAGTTGAAAATCATAAATCCCAAGTTATAAGTCCAAACCATGTCATATAATAGGTCATTTTGACTCCAAATGACATTCTAAGAACAATGGTTCAGACACAATTTTGATTTGAGGCTTGCATCATAGGGCTGCTTTGGAATTTGATTACTTGCATCTTAAGGTACCAAACCAAAACAAGGAAAAAAATCAATAAGCAAGGAAGATATGCATTGCATCTCATCCAAAATATCATGTGAGGATAAATTCAAGTTGTTTACAAAGATTACAAGGGTTTTGGCATGAGATACCATGTAAGGAGAATGAGAATTCAAAAATACCATGACATGAAAACTTCATTTTCTCATTAGATGATCCTAGATGGTTCTAGACTGTTCTAAACCATTCTATATAACCATTGTGACTTGCTCAGATGCAAGGTTGGTTTTAATTGGTGTAGAGAAGAGATAGTGAGATCCAAAATTCCTCCATTGCAAATCACATTCAAGCTCTTCATTCTTCTTCATTGCTATCCCATTTTTCTTCACAAACCTTCTCCATAGATCTTGCTGAGTGTGTTCATACTGGTTTGAAGCTCCATCCATGAAGAATTGAAGGTGTTCACATTGGATTTGCAAAGAAGCAATTGTCATTGGATCTTGAAGTACAAGCTTGCTACATCCAATCTTTTGCAAACAGAAGAAGATTCATCATCCAGGGATTATTCTTGAAGAGTTTCAAGCCTTGAAAGCAAGGATTTCATCACCTACCATTTCAAGAAGCCAGGTTTGCAAAATCTATTCTATCTCATAATCTAGGCATGGTTAGGTTAATTTATTAGTTTAGATTGGTTAGAGACAATTAGGTGATCATTTCTGATGAGTTTAGGAATGATTGGTGAAGTTTCAACTATGGATGTCATTTCTTGATGGAGTAAGAACTAGTGATATAGTGAGTTTTAATGCAAGATTATTAGCTGGTTGTGATTAGGATAATGCAAGGATCATTTTGATATAAAGGAATCTAAGTTTGGTTGAGGTCGAAGATTGATGATATTTTGAAATTCATGGAGTTTCACCTTCGGGTTTGGTGATAGAGATCGTTTCAATGCAAACCAAGACCATAGGTGTGATCAGGGTGAAATTCTAAGCAAGTTTGTGTTTTACACTTTGGAATTTGATGAAGATATGAGGGCACACGAGTGAGAGGAAGTTGGTGCATGAGTTCTGTGTTTTAATGGTGTTTCTGCAAAACCCTAACCCAAGGTTAGGGATGACGTTTTAACCGTTGATGCGCGCTTGACCGCTTGACCTTGTTCATGATCCCACGGTCCCCATTTAATCTCGCGTTGGAGGGAAAGTCAGAACCCCTATGAAACGTTGCTTTTCATTAAAAGGGGATTCTGGGCTTAAGTGAATTGGATTTATATTCCCACCCCCTACCAGGCCCAACTCCGTTTTGAACTGAATTTTCCTGCTTTTCGCACCGTCCATTTCTCATTTTCTGAATGATTTTTCATTTAATTTCTGATTTTAAATTGGGCCCAGGCGCTTGCTATTCAGACCCCCCATGTTGAGCCCAAATGTGATTTGAACTGCTTATTGTTGCTGACTGCACCCCATGTTCATATCTCATTTTATTTTTCACCATTTCATTTCATATTTTAGAAAATTCCTATCAAATTGAAAAATCAATATTTTTTAATGGGAGTTTTTTCTCCCTTTTAATATATCTGTCTAGAAAAATATAAAATAAAAACATTTGTCATATCATGCATTTTAAGATTTTTTTGCATATTTTCTACTTTAATTGCTTTTTAATTCTTTTAAGTTGATACCATGATTTTGTAGATTTTAGTTTAGGTATCTCCCTTTAGATTTTTAGTTCAATCTTTTTAGGATAGTTAGATATATGTTTTAGGTTCCCCCTGGATTAATTCCATATTTTTTTTGATGATTTTTAGGATAGTTTTGATTAGATGCTATTAGGTTGTGTAGAATTAGGTTAAAACTTCAACATAGGTCCATAATAACTTTAGATTTTGGGTTTTTTAGGACAATTTAGACTATGGGGCATATATGGGTATTAAGGGTAGGTATGTAGGATCCCTTAGAAATTATATTAGGATTTAATATAGTAGTATGCTATTTTTAGTTGATTTTTGTATTGGTTGATTGTTTGTGTTGCCTTTAGGGCATGTTTGTTTTAGTTGCTTTGCTTTGTGGGCTTGGAAAGCTTGGTATCTCATTGTGGAGCATTGAGGAGCATAGTAGAAGACTTGAAGATGCATTGAGGAGCTTGAGAGCTTGATCTTATTTTCCTTTTTGTTGTTTTAGGGTTAGGAATTAGGAAGAGTTTAGATTAGTTAACTTCTTTCTCAAACATGGATGGTATCATTCACCTCCATTCCTCCCTATGATTCAAAGTCCTTCCACGGTATACACCTCTCTCCTTTGGAGGGATAAGTGATGTACCTAGGAAGTAGAACTTTTGAGGGAACCATTCCTTTGATGTTGAACCCTTATAGGTCACCTTTGGTGATCAAATAAGCAGTTCAATATCCCCCAGCTTATCCAGTAAGTGATTTTTCTCTGGTTTGATTGTCTTGAGAGATGCAGAGCCTGAGTTTGAAGATGAAGACTTCATTGAAGAGTACTGAAGAGGATGAATCCTTGAGTATTGCCATTCCAGCTGAAGCTTGAAGAGCAACAAGAGCAAGTTGATACTTGAAGACCCCTGAAGATTAAGTGAAGCCTGAAGGTGGAGCTGATCAAGAAGCTGAAGCTTAAGGGAGAAGATGAGTTGAAACTCATCTTGTAAGGTGGAACCTGGAAAATCAAACTGATGTTTGTCAAGAGTGATTGAAGTCTGAAGACTGAGTTGCTGTTGGAAGAGCTGAAGCTTGGAGTTGAGAGAGGAGTTGATCTGCTTTCTTCTGTTTTCTTTTCTGTATTGTTGTGTCTTGTTTGATTTGTTTGATGCATTAGATTAAGTTCATATCTATAATAAGTAGAATCTAGGAGCATGATTGCACTAGAGGTTGAGTTGCTCCCTCTGCTTGTATTGTTACTATGTGGCTTTGCTTGCGGGTATTCGGTAGAGCCCAGCTCCCTTGCCCATGCGGTTTGTTTGCCTGATGGCATTTCATTTCATTGTTTTCTGTATGATTGCAGTTTACTGTTTATTGCTTGATAGCATGTTGTTTATATTTCAGTATGATTACTGTCATTTCATTCTGGCTTGAGGTTGAGATGAGCTTGTGGAGGCTGAAGCCCCACACACATTTCCTCCCTCACTTGCATTGCATGCATTTTACCGTTAAGCTGATGCTTTGTCTGTTTTGGTGTATCATTGACATGATCCCTTAGGACTCTAATTTCCTTTGATAAGGATTTGATGATAGAATTTTAGGTTGAAACCTATGCATGACAACTTCTAGGAGTTCCCTGTTCAAACCTCAACCATAGGATGAATCCATGGCATGACAACAGTAGGACTTGATAGTCTCCCTCCTAGTTGGGTCTGTTCTCTTCTCATCTCAAAACAGTTTAAGATACAGTAATCATGAATGATTTCCTTCGTACGTTATGAGCCTTAAGCTATCTGAGAAAGGATTGTGGGAGAGTTTCTTTTCCACAGTCTGGATGTTTAGTATGGTACCCTTTGGGTGACATGCGACGCATTCACTCTCAGGTCATAGTCTCTAGTGTGGTTGAAATCGCAAACACAATAAAAAACACTTCTTTCGTAAAAGACAGGAAATAAACCATAGTTTCCCGAACTACGTATGCTCTGATCTCTCATACCTATTGAGAGTACGTAGGCACAAGATGGCGATGTCTTGGCGAGCTACCTTCCCCCATAACCCTTCGTAGGCCGAACTACGTTGACTCTGATTTCTCGTTCTCTGATGAGAATACGTAGGCATAAAGTGCGACGCTTTGCCGAGTCATTTCTCTTTTCTTTTTCAGCCATCCTTGATAGGTAGATAGAATAAAACCAACCCGTCCAAGTAAACACAACAAGCGAGGATTCCGTCGAGTACGACGGACGTGAGGGGTGCTAATACCTTCCCCTTGCGTAACCGACTCCCGAACCCAGACAATGGTTGCGACGACCTTGTCTTACCCTTTTTCCGTCAGGTTTTTCCGATCGTTTCCTTTCCCGCTCTGAGGGATAAATAACGAAAGGTGGCGACTCTTGTGTTGTGCTGGCACCTTATTTTCGTGCAAGTGACAGCTGGCGACTCTGCTGGGGATCGAACCCAGAATCTCTGGTTCTCCGGTTCCCTATGCGAGTCAATCCTAACGCTTGTATGTTTACCTGCTGGGTTGCGTTTATTTATCGCATTTTACTTCTCGCACTTTATTTCCCGCATTTTATATTCAGTATAATATGATTATTTGTGCTGTTGTGGGATGGGAGTTCTGATGAGTGAGAAGCCAGACCCAGGCTCGAGTGCACTATAGACTTAGAGTGAAAATTAGTGGGCGCGTGCTTGCTTTGCAGGCACTAGTGTCTCATGAAATCCACGCTCAGACGAGGTTCATCTGGTTGGCTTCACTTTCAACCCTTTGGGTTGAGACGGTTGCTGGTTTGGTGGATTGTCGACTCTGGGGACCGATCATTTGTGATTCAGCTAAGTGAGGCCGCTTCATGAGCTGGTGATGCCACACCTTCTGGGTATCGTATCACCCCTCTTGAAAGTCTGTGACGCTGATGAACGCATAGGATGCCGTACCTTGAGTCAGTTTAGGTCCATACCTGTGAGTGGGATTGGGTTTATTGCAGGAAACCTTGACCTTCAGACTACCTGGTTTTCTTGACAGTGAATCAGTTTTGTTGGTACCAGGGTTTCTCAGTTGCAGATTTGTCTGTTCTTGATAGAGCAGGTTTTGATCAGAGGATCTTATCATCAGGTGTATGTCTGTTCTTGATAGAACAAATTTTTGTCATCGATTGTTTGTTCTTGATAGAGCAGATTTTGAGTGGGGTCTGAAGATCTCATCAGCAGATGTTGTTTATTCTTGATAGAGCAGATTTTGAGTGGGGTCTGAAGATCTCATCAGCAGTTGTATGTTTGTTCTTGATAGAGCAGATTTTTGATTTGGGGTCTGAAGACTTCATCAGCAGATATTTCTTGATCATACATCCGAGGTCCTTATTATCAGACATTTGTTCTTGACAGAGCAGAATTATGATCTTGTGTATATGGCCCTATCAGATGGTTGTTCTTGGCAGATCAGATTTGTGGTCCTACACCGGGGTTTTCTTCTCATCAGTGGTCGTGGTTTTGTTGATACAGAATCTCCACAACAGCAGTTGCCTGGATCTCTTATTGCATGATTGCATTTTGCATTAGTTTGCATGTTCATTTGCATTTCATTAACGTGTGTCTGTGTTGAAGGTACCGTTTTCCCCGATCCAGGATTTCTTGCCTCCTATTGTATTGTTATGGGCTCTCTCAGGAAGACCGTTGCGTACAAGTTTCCTGCCCCTGATGTGGCTAAGTTGACTGGTTTGATGGCTCTAGCAGGTGATTCTGTGAAGGATGAGTTCAGAAAATCTTATGGCAGGTTGCTCAGTTTGGTTTGCAAGCCTTCTGTGTTCGAGTTAAACGGGTTGCACGCTCTGTTGCAGTTCTACGACCCTCCGCTGAGATGTTTCACTTTTCAGGACTTTGCTCTCGCACCTACGCTGGAAGAGTATGCTGATTTGCTAGGTGTGCCTATCAAGAGGCAGATGCCTTTTGTTCACATGGAGGCCGAGCCTGATCTGGCTGGGTTAGCTCCATCACTTCATTTGGGCGCCTCTGAGTTAGTATTGACTAGTTGGAACAAGGTTCCTGGGTTCTCCTTGCAGTTTCTAGTGGTTAAGGCTCAGCAGTGTGCCAAGGACGGATGTTGGGACGCGTTCAATGCCATCCTCGCTCTATGCATATATGGCATCATCCTGTTCCCCAACATGCCCGATTTTGTAGACTTTGATGCGTTTCACATCTTTGCTTCAGGGAATCCAGTCCCTACTTTGATCGGAGATGTCTATCACTCAATCCACTACAAGAATGAGAACAGGAGGGGGAAGAATGTCCCATGCTGTGTACCCTTGCTGTATAAATGGCTTGATAGCCATCTGCCCAAGAGGGGTCCTTTTGCCTTGTCTGCTGCCACAGCTGAGTGGCCTGAGCGTCTGATGAGTTTATCTGCAGAGGATATTGATTGGTTCGACAGAGACAGGTTGGGTACTGAGGTGATCTTCAGTTGCAGCGGGTTTCCTAATGTGCCTCTGATAGGTAGGAAGGGCTGCATAAACTACAATCTGTCGTTGCTGGTTCGACAATTCGCGTATGCTTTGAGAACTCCGCCGAAGGAGGAAGAGGTGCAGGAATCTCTGTACCTCACGGGTATTCTAGAAGGGGATTTGTTGTCCAAGCTGCAGCGTGCATGGAATAGTCTCAGTAAGCGAGGAAAGCCTTTGCTGGGAAAAAGCAACAATCAAGCCTACCCTCCGTACTTGACATGGATCAGAGCCAGAGCCAATGCTATAGGGATGCCGTTTCCTCATGCCAAGCCAGAAAGTCCTCCAACAATCGAAGAGCCTACTACTGTGCCCATTCATCAGCATAACCAGGTATTAGCTGAGCGGGATGAATTGAAGCGGGCAAACACAGAACTGGAGAAGGAGTTAGCTCAGCTTCGAAGCGAGAGGAACGAAGCCGTGCATTCTTTCAAAAGGCAAACAGAGTTGGTGAACCAGCTAGGTACAGACCTGACGAAGCAGATAGCCGAGTGGGAACGCATGGGTCAAGACTTCAGGGCTGTCAACGATGTACTAGCTACGAAGAAGCAGCATTTGGACGAGGCATATCGGAGGATATCCAAGTTCGACTAGCACTGGAAGGCTTCCCTGGCCACCAGGAAAGAGCGGGAGGATAAGCTGATGCTGCAGATCTCCAAGCTGGAAGCCGAGGTGAAGGACAGTGAGCAAAGGTTGGATGAAGAAACCGCCCGCAGATACGCCGCCGAAGGCCAACTCAACAAAGCTCTCGCTAACCTGAAGGAGCGCAAGCTGACGTTTGAGTCCAAAAAGCGGAAATTAGAAGATTGCTTCGACGAAGGAGCATGGGAAAGTTCAGTTCAGGGACTTCAGTATACCATTGTGCAGAGGGAATTGCTCGTCGAGGGGTTGCTCACTTTGCCAGATCATCCAGAGACGAAGGAGTTATTAGCAGAGTATCGCGCCCGTGGCCGTACTTGACTAGTTGTATTCCTTTTGTTTTGATCTTTGTTGTATACTGACCATCACCAGGCTTGTTGGCTGAGGTCACGCTGTTGATTTGTCTTGTACTCGCTGATGCTATGTACTGCCTTGATAGGCTTTCCTTTATATATGAGATTGATGTTTCCATGATTGGGCTCGGACTTCTTCTTCTTATTATTATCAGCACTGGCACTCAGGCACTAGGATCGGGGGAAATCTCCCAAACACATAGACACACACATGTATCTGCATGAAGCATTTTCATAGCGTACATTTTGTTGTTTTTCCTAACCTTTAGTGTTTACAGGTTTTTCAGATTTACAGGTTCCAGGTTGTTTCCGGTGACTCCAGGATTGATCAGAGGCTAATTCACCGTTATTCAACTCGAGCTAATCAGACCAGGATCATGGATCAAGTGCAGACAGATGTCTAGGAGCTCCGTGAAAGGATGGATCGCTTTATGGAACTTATGCAGGTGGTCGCTAATGGCCAGGACCAGCTCCGAACTTTGGTTCAGCCTTTGATCTCCAGGGTTGATAGTAACGACATACTTCATGGCGGGGCTGTGCCTACTCCTCCACCAGTGGATACTCCGCAGAATGGTGTCCATGTGGCCGGGGGCAACGGCAGTGCTAATGGCAATGTGACGGCCAACCTCAGACTCAATACGACGGGCGTCGGCAATGGGAGTCTGGGAGCTAATGTCAACATCGGGTCGGTCAACGGCAATGCTGGCGTCGGGAATCTGTTGGTGCCTCAACCATGGCTTGAGGATCATCAGGATGATGTGTTTTCTCAAAGAGGTGCAGAAGGGGAGCTGAATGCTGAAGCGCGGCTCAGATTGAAAGCACTTGAAGATAAAATGAGAGATATTGAGAATCAGAATACTTTGGGCGTTGATATGTCCAAGCTGGGGTTAATCGCTGATTTCAAGGTACCTCCTAAGTTCAAGGTTCCTGTCTTTGAGAAATATAAGGGCACCACTTGCCCTCGTGTCCACCTGCGATCGTACTATAGAAAGATGTCTGCCTATTCCGAAGATGAGAAGCTGCTGATGCACTTCTTCCAAGATAGTCTTTCTGGGCCATCCCTCGAGTGGTACATGGGTTTGGAGCCCACTAGTGTGCGCACCTGGAAAGATCTCGCTGAAGCGTTTGTCCTCCACTATCAGTACAATAGCGACTTGGCCCCGAACCGAGTCCAGCTCCAGAACCTTTCGCAGAGGAATAATGAAGGATTTAAGGAGTACGCCCAGCGGTGGCGTGAGTTGGCAGCCCGGGTTCAACCACCGATGGTTGAGCGCGAGCTCGTGCAGATGTTTGTGGCTACCCTCCCAGGGGTGTACTATGAAAAGTTAGTCAGCGGTATGTCTGGGACGTTCTCAGCTCTCATTACCATGGGCGAGCACGTCGAGAATGGTATCAAGATCGGGAAAATTCAAGGCGAATCATCCTCAGCTGGAGGAGGTGGAAAGAAACCTTATGCTGGTAAACGACGAGAAGGGGATGCGAGCGCTGTGACCAACGCTCGAAGAAAGGGCAAGGGCCCTCAGCAGCAGATAGCCAGTATAAATATCCCAGCAGCTCCACAGCAGCAGCAGCAGCAGCAACCAAATCAGCAGGGATATAGAAAGTACCAGAATCGGGCACCTATGACAAACCGTCACTTTGAGGCACCGCCCATGTCGTACGCGCAACTCTTGCAGACTTTGCTTTAACTTCAGTTGGTTCAGAAGAGGACGATGGCTCCCTTGACAGGGGCACCTCCACCAGGGTACGACGCAAATGCCACTTGCGACTTCCATACAGGGGCACCAGGCCACACGATCGAGAACTGCAAAGCCTTTAAGCACAAGGTGCAGGACCTGGTAGATGCCAAGATTATCAACTTTTCTAATAATGTGCCTAATGTCACGAAAAACCCTATGCCGAATCATAGGGGAGGCGGAGTGAACGCCATTATCGAAGAAGAGAGCGCGGATCTGTTGACTGATGTCAAAGACCTAAAGACGCCGCTTAGCTTCGTCAAGGCTAAGTTGCTGAAGAAAGGGTTCTTTCCAGGATGCGGAGAGCTATGCATAGAATGTGCTACACATTCTGATGGGTGTGAGCAGCTGGTAGAAGGAATCCAAAGTCTGATGACTGAGGGTATTTTGCAGTTCAGCCGAAGGGCTGAAAGTGTATCAGGAGAGGTAGTGTTGAAGCAGGCCGATGAAGTCGCCACCATCACCATTCCTCGCCAACCAATTACCATTTCTGCGCCCAGACCGCCTACAATCACTATTACCAAAGCTGGGCCGATCCCATTCGAGAACACTAACGCCGTTCCGTGGCATTATGGAGCTGAAGTCTATTGCAACGGTCAGAGGTTAGAGCTGGAGCCGTATGGGTCGACTGTGGAGAATCTCGCAGGGATCAGTGGTATTACCCGTAGCGGAAGAGTGTTTGCACCGCCAGAGGTTGTGGCAGAGAAAGCGGTCAGAGCTGATGCGGCTGATAAGGGTAAAAGCAAAGTCGTCGAAGAGGCCCCGTGTGGGATAGAGAAGGATTTGCTGGTCAAAGATGCCGAGGAGTTTATGCGGTTGATCAAAAAGAGCGACTACAAGATTGTAGACCATCTCCATCAAACGCCTTCGAAGATTTCTATTCTCAACTTGTTGCTGTGTTCTGAAGCGCACCGCAACGCGTTGCTGAAGGTTTTGAACGCTGCCTACGTACCGCAAGAGATATCCGTGAATCAGCTAGAAGAGGTGGTAGCCCATGTTAATGCTGGCAACGGGCTAGGTTTCATAGATTTAGAGCTGACGCCTAAAGGGAGAGATCACAACAGCGCCTTGCACATCTCAATAGAGTGCAGGGGCACAATCATGTCGCACGTCCCGGTGGACACGGGTTCGTCGCTTAATGTGCTTCCGAAGAAGGCATTAATGAAGTTGGACACTCGCAGATTTCTTTGCACACCCAGTGATCTGGTTGTGAAAGCGTTTGACGGAACTAAGCGCCACGTTTTCGGAGAGTTGACCCTGCCGATCCAAGTCGGTCCGGAAACGTTCGACACGGTCTTTTATATCATGGACATCATGCCTGCCTACAATTGCCTCTTGGGCCGGCCATGGATCCATGCTGCTAGTGCCGTGACCTCCACGTTGCACCAAAAGCTCAAATATGCTGTCGGGGGAAGCATAGTAACCGTGTGCAGTGAGGAGAACATAATGGTGAGCCATTTGTCATCCTTTAAGTATGTTGAAATGGATGGCGAAATCCATGAAACTCTCTGCCAAGCATTTGAAGCCGTCAAGGTGAAAGAGGTAGCTCCTGTCGTCACAGAAAAGCCAGAGATGAATCTCTCCTCATTCAAAGAAGCTCGGGCCGTCGTCCAAGCTGGATCTACCCCAGACTGGGGACATATTTTGGAGATACCGAACAAGCAGGATAAGTTTGGATTGGGGTATTCTCCTGAAGCTGAAGCTTCTTCTTCTTCGTCTAGCGGCGTGTCACGGGGTAAGGTGCCGATCCTATTTACTAGTGGCGGAGTGATCTTCGAAAGCATCAACCCAGCGTCTGAAGACAGCGGGGATATTGATTGTGATCTCGGCTCTTGGATTCAGCCAAGCAAGCCAGGCGAGTGCCTCAACAATTGGACCATCAAGGATATCATCCAGCTGACAAGTGAAGAGTAATGATTTACTTTCTTCAATCATTGTACAACCCTATGTCTTACCCGGGGCATAGCGGTTTTATTGTCAGGTCCTTGTTGGATTATGTACATGCATTTTGTTAATAAATCAAAGGCGTTTTCTTCGTATTCAAATATTGTGATCTCTGTTATTCCTGTTTTATATTTGTTTTGAAAAAACAGTAAAATGGCAATGGGGTTTGTGCTAACCTGCATATCCTTGTTTTAAACTTAACCCTTGTTATTGCAGGATCCACATAACAGATGACATTGACTCTGGACCTTCTACGGCTCACTTCGACTTCGATTGCCCGATCTATCAAGCCGAGGAAGAGATTGATGAAGACGAAGACCTTCCGGAAGAGTTGGCCCGCTTTTTGAAACAAGAGGAAAAGGTTATTCTGCCTCACGAGGAGGATATTGAGATCGTAAACCTAGGTTCTGAAGAGCTCGTCAGAAATGTCATGATAGGGGTTGCGCTGCAGAGTGATGTCAAGCAGAGATTGGTCGAGATGCTTCGAGAGAATAGTGACGTTTTTGCTTGGTCATACGAAGATATGCCCGGACTTGACACGGACATCGTGGTCCACCACTTGCCGCTACGACAAGATTGCCTTCCCGTTAAGCAGAAGCTTAGGAGGACGAGACCAGACATGGCCGTTAAGATCAAAGAAGAAGTGCAGAAACAGCTCGATGCTGGCTTCTTAGCAGTCACCACTTACCCTCCGTGGGTCGCCAACATAGTGCCTGTACCGAAGAAGGACGGTAAGGTACGCATGTGCGTCGATTATCGGGATTTGAATAGGGCGAGCCCTAAAGATGATTTCCTGTTGCCTCATATCGATGTGTTGGTCGACAACACAGCCCAGTTCTCCGTGTTTTCGTTACAATCAGATCAAGATGGCGCCGGAGGACATGGAGAAAACGACGTTTATCACCCCCTGGGGAACATTTTGCTATAAGGTAATGCCCTTCGGTCTGAAGAACGCAGGGGCCACTTACCAGCGAGCAATGGTAACTTTGTTTCATGATATGATTCATCATGAGATCGAGGTCTATGTTGATGACATGATTGCGAAGTCCCAAACGGAGGAAGAGCATCTGGTCAACTTATTGAAGCTTTTTGAGAGGCTTAGGAAATTCAGGTTGAGGCTGAATCCTAACAAATGCACTTTTGGAGTGCGGTCCGGAAAGTTACTGGGGTTTATCGTTAGCGAACGAGGTATCGAGGTTGATCCTGCGAAAATAAAAGCCATTCAAGAAATGCCAGCGCCGAAAACAGAAAAAGAAGTTCGTGGTTTCTTGGGCCGAATAAACTACATTGCAAGGTTTATCTCTCAGCTCACGACCACTTGTGAACCGATGTTCAAGCTTTTAAAGAAAGATCAGGCGATTACTTGGAATGAAGATTGCCAGAAGGCTGGACGGCCACTAATCATGTACTTGACAGTTCTGGAGAATAGTATGGGGTGTGTTCTCGGTCAGCACGACGAGACGGGCAGAAAAGAGCATGCCATTTACTATTTGAGCAAAAAGTTCACTGAGTGTGAATCTCGATACTCGATGCTGGAGAAGACGTGTTGTGCACTAGCTTGGGCTGCCAAACGTTTACGACAGTACATGCTCAATCACACCACTATGCTAATTTCGAAGATGGATCCGATCAAGTACGTCTTCGAGAAGCAGGCTCTTTCAGGCAGGATTGCCAGATGGCAAATGGTGTTAACGGAATATGACATTCAGTACGTGTCCCAGAAGTCCATCAAGGGAAGCGTATTGTCTGATTACCTTGCCGAGCAGCCGATTGAAGACTACCAGCCGATGAAATTTGAATTCCCTGACGAGGATATTATGTTTCTCAAAGCAAAGGATTGCGATGAGCCGCTGCCCGACGAGGGGCCAGATAGGAAATCTCAGTGGAAGTTGATATTCGATGGGGCGGTTAATTCCTATGGAAGTGGTATCGGGGCTACCATCACGACTCCCCACGGATCCCACATCCCGTTTACTGCGAAACTGACGTTTCCAGTTACCAACAATGAGGCGGAGTACGAAGCTTGCATCATGGGTCTAGAAGAGGCGATTGATTTGAGAATCAAGAATATAGACGTATATGGTGACTCAACGCTTGTGATCAACCAAATTAAAGGGGAGTGGGAGACTCGTCAATCGAATTTGGTGCCGTACATGAATTATGCCAGAAGGCTGCTTCCATTCTTCGATCGAGTGGAACTCCATCATGTACCCAGAGCTGAAAATCAGATGGCTGATGCCTTAGCCATGTTGGCTTCAATGTATAAAGTCAATTTTTAGAATGAGGCTCCGAGAATTGTCCTTTCACGTCTTGATAGACCGGCATTTGTCTTTGCAATCGAGGAAGCCGCTGACGGCAAGCCATGGTTCCACGACATCCAGACTTTCCTTATGACTATGGAGTATCCTGCGGGTGCGTCAACCCAGGATAAGAAGACTCTGAGGAGGTTGTCTGGAAACTTTTATCTCAATCCTGATGGAGTGTTGTATAAGAGAAACCACGATCTCGTGCTACTCAGATGTGTAGATGAAAAAGAGGCGAGTATGCTCATGGAAGAAGTCCATGAAGGCATATTTGGTACGCACGCCGGCGGGCATGCTATGACGAGAAAGATCCTGAGAGCAGGATACTACTGGCTGACGATGGAGTCGGATTGCTTCAAATTTGCGAAGAGATGTCATAAATGCCAGATTTATGCTGATAAAGTTCATGTGCCGCCGTGCCCATTGAATGTCATGTCCTCCCCGTGGCCGTTCTCCATGTGGGGCATCGACATGATAGGCAAGATCGAGCCCACTGCATCCAACGGTCATTGTTTCATTCTGGTAGCTATCGACTACTTCACCAAGTGGGTGGAGGCAGCCTCGTATGCTAATGTGACCAAGCAGGTGGTAGCTAAATTCATAAAGAGGGACATCATCTGTCGTTACGGAATTCCCGAGCGGATCATTACTGATAATGGTTCGAACCTGAATAACAAGATGATGAAGGAACTGTGCCAGAGCTTCAAGATTGAACACCATAACTCGTCTCCTTATCGGCCAAAGATGAATGGCGCCGTTGAAGCCGCCAATAAGAACATAAAGAATATTGTTCAGAAGATGGTTGTGACGTACAAAGATTGGCACAGGATGTTGCCATTTGCATTGCACGGTTATCGTACAACGGTGCGTACGTCAACCGGGGCAACTCCTTTCTCCTTGGTGTACGGTATGGAAGCTGTCCTACCGTTAGAAGTGGAGATCCCTTCTTTGCGAGTTTTGGTTGATGTGAAACTCGACGAGGCAGAATGGATTACGAATCGTCTGAACCAACTCAGCCTGATGGACGAGAAGAGGTTAGCATCGATTGCATTTGGTCGTCTGTACCAAAGCCGAATGAAGAAAGCTTACGATAAGAAGGTGCGTCCTAGAAGCTTTCAGACGGGTGATCTCGTCCTGAAGAAGATTCTTCCGCCACACTCCGATCACCGGGGCAAGTGGACTCCGAATTACGAAGGTCCGTATGTCGTCAGCAAGGTCTTCTCGAGAGGAGCTTTGTTGTTATCCACGATGGATGGTGAAGATTTTGCATCCCCGGTGAACACGGACGCAGTTAAAAAATACTTTGCTTGAAAGCGACTCGCTGGACAAAAAAAGGAGAGTCCAGGCAAAAAAGGGGCATCCCGGCGAACCAAAAACAGAATAAAAGGTTCGGGCAAAAATTAGGGATATATTGAAAAAATGTACACCCGCGAAGTCGAAAACCTACACTGGGTGGCTTCGGCAAAAAAGGGTATCCCGGTGAACTGAAAACCCGTAAAGGGCAGTTCACGCAAAAGTTAGGGATTGAATAAGCAAATGACTGCGTTCCGCGTGTGGACTTTCATTGTTTAGTGGTTTGGAGGACCTGAGGGCCGTTTATCTGAATCAATCTCTTCCGAAGCTGAAGCGTCGGAGAAGTATCGAAGTCGAGTGGGTCTTAGAGGGATCAACTCATGGTGTTCGTCTACGCCTCGTTGCCGACATTTGTATATACTGATGTGTATTTATGTTTTATTTTTGCGCGGCTTCCTCATTCCAGGAGCTTGCCTCTGTTGTAAAACATTTTTACCCATTCAGGGGTTTGTTATCAATAAAATGCATATTATTCAGCAATTCTGTTTGCCTGTTTAGCATTTATCTGTTTTGTTTGCGAAAAAGAACGCCGATGTTTTTGACAAAATGCGCATACATAAACTTGCTGGCCTAGGCCACTGATTGTTGAAACAATTAAATACTTGGATATTGTCACGAGATAATAACCTTGATAGGTCCCTTTGACAAGGGTATCTTGTCTGTTTGTTTGTGTTGTTACAGGTGTAGCATATTCCAGACAGTGCGCCGCGCGCATCCCCGAGGCAGGATGATTCCTCCTTCTCCAGCAGAGTTTAGTAGCCTCTCCCCGCAGAGTCTGAACACGAGATAGTGAGCATTGATATGTCTCCCCAGGCAGAGATGATTCTCTCCCCAAGCAGACGCATCCTGAAGGAACGTCATCTCCTCAGCTGAATCACGCGCTGAAGCGCGTATTCTCCCCTCGCACCGGGTCACAAGTGCAGGTTTCATAGAAGTGTTCAAGCGCCGAAGCATGAATGCACCCCCCGCACCGGGTCACAAGTGCAAGTTTCGTAGGAAACTACTCGTACGCCGAAGTATGCAGCAACTGATGGTGCCAGATTGAAGTCTCCAGCGGAATTGAGATTCCCCACCAGAGTCGTACTCTCTCCCGAAGTCGGATGATTCCCTCTTCCCCAGTAGAGTGTTGGAACAGCTGATGTTGTATTCCCCTGCAGAGTCGTACTCTCCCCCGAAGTCGGATGACTCCTTCTTCCCCAGCGGAATTGAAATTCCTCATCAGAGTTGTACTCTCCAGCGAAGCAGTTGGGACCATGATGGGTTTTCCCTAGTAGAGCGTTGAACAGCTGATGTTGTATTTCCCCCAGAGTCGTACTCTCTCCAGTGAAGTAGAATGATTTCTCCTTCCTCGGCCGAGCTTGCAGATACCCAAGAGAGCCGAATCCTTGGAAGTTGATCAGACCATGATTGGGTTTTCCCCAGTGGATTGTTTGGCAGCTGAAGTTATTTCCTCACAGAGTTATTATCCCTAGAAGAGTAGCCATGAAGGCCACGCGGTTTATTCTCGCGATTGACAACGTGTTCCCTCAGCAGGTCCAGGTTCTCGTAGAGCTTCTTCCCTATGCAGTAATCAACTGAAGTTGTTTCCCCCGCAGCAGTCAACTGAAGTTGTGTCCCCTGCGGAGTCCAATTGATATTGGCGTGACCATGCTCTCCTCAGCAGGATGATCCCTCTATCTGAGTAGTTCTTTCTCCTTGACAGGAGGATTTCCCCCTCGGCATTTATTTTGCTGACGGGATCGCAGCATTGTGCATGATTGCATAGCATTTAGCATAAACGCATAGCAGTTCCACCGTGTGGAGCATGGCGCCGAAGCATATGCATAATAAACATGATCTAGGTTGCTACCGTTCTTGTTTTGCAGGTGTTTCGCCGAAGGATCAGTTGCTCAGGATGACTCCTGACATTTACCCCAACGAAGTCGCTTGCTTAAGATGATTCTTGAGATTCCCAGCGAAGTCTTCAGTTCAAGACGATTCTTGAATTCCTCAGCAGGGCCATTTGCTTAAGATGATTCCTAAGCTCCCCAGTGCAGTCCCCAGTGAAGGTTGCCCAGGATGATTCCTGGAGCCCTAAGAGAACCGAATCCTTGGAAGCTGCTCAAGCCATGATTGGTTTGTCCCCGGCAAGAGTTGCCCAGGATGATTCCTGGAATCCCCAGCAGAGTGTTTGCTCAGAATGGTTATCAGTTCAAGATGATTCTTGAAGGTCCCCAACGGAGTTATTTGTCCAAGATGATTCTTGGAGTCCTCAGCATAGTTGATTCCTCCAGAATGATTTATGGACCCCCGGAGCGAAGTTGCTTGATAGTTCTCCAAATTCCCCAGCGGCGAAGCGTCATCCCCAGCAGGTTTCCCAACGGCGAAGTTGAAACCTCCCTTGAAGACTCCATGATTGAAGTCTGACCGTGTTAATGAAGCAGTTATCTCAGCTAATGCGGAATGCCTGATGGCATGATCAACCTGATGGTTGAAGTCCGGCTGATGCCCGACAGTTTCTTTGAATGCCTGATGGCATGATCAACCTGATGGTTGAAGTCCGGCTGATGCCCGACAAGGTTCTTTGAATGCCTGATGGCATGATCGACTATGTATTACCGGTTACCGTGTGACCAATTCCCCAATGAAGTTTCTTCACCTTGACGGCGAGGTCATATCATGTTGGTTCTCCAGCGGCGATGTTGGATATTTGTTTTGACGGCGAGGTCAGATTATGCTCGTTTCCAGCGGCGATGTTGGATGTTTGTTTTTGACGGCGAGGTCAGATTATTTTAGTTTTCCAGCGGCGATGTTGGATGTTGGTTTCTGGCGGCGATGTCAGGTGGTCCTCCAGCGGCGATGTTGGATATTTGTCTGTTTCCGACGGCGACGTCGAGTGTTCCTCAGAGTTAGTGTTTCTGGCGGCGATGTCAGGTGTTTGTTTCCAACGGCGATGTTGGATGTTTGTTTCTGGCGACGATATCAGGAGATTATGTTTGACGGCGATGTCAGACTCTTTAGCTCCCCAGCAGAGATTATGTTTGTATGACGGCGATGTCGAGTGTCTCTCAGAGTTATGTTTGTTTATGACGGCGATGTCAGATTCTCTATTTCTCCAGCGGCGATGTTGGGTGTTTTGTTTGTTCTGACGGCGATGTTAGATAGATTTAGTTTTCCAGCGGCGATGTTAGGCGTTTGGTTTGACGGCGATGTCAGATTTTGCAGTTCTCCAGCGGTGATGTTGGATATTTGTTTGCTTATGACGGCGATGTCAGATTTAGCTCTCCAGCGGCGATGTTGGACGTTTGTCTTGACGGCGAGGTCAGATTTTGTTTGTTTCCCAGAGTTATAGTTTGTTTCTGGCGGCGATGTCAGGTGAGTCAGTTTTCCAGCGGCGATGTTGGGTATTTTTAGTTGATCTAGTTTTCCAGCGGCGATGTCAGGTGATTTAGTCTTCCAGCGGCGATGTTGGGTGTTTTGTTCTCCGACGGTGATGTCAAATTCTATAGTTTTACAGCGGCGATGTTGGGTATTTTGGTGGTCCGACGGCGATGTCAGATCTGCTCGTTTCCAGCGGCGATGTTGGGTATGTTTGTTTCTGACGGCGATGTCAGGTGATTTAGTCTTCCAGCGGCGATGTTGGGTGTTTTGGTTGTCTGATGACAATGTCAGAGGAATTTAATGTGAATAACTGGCGGTGATGTCAGATCAGTATTTCTCCAGCTAGTTGCCGTGTAGCTACTATTCCAGTTTTTGGAGATTTGTTCCCCTCAGAGTACCGTGTACTCGTGCAGTTGGCAAATTTCCGGGTTTATCGGTATTCAACCGTCTCGCACCTTGATTGGATGAGAGTCGTTCGCTCCTCACCCAGTCAGGTTCAAGCCGTTTGAATAGGGGCAGCTGTTGCACCCAAAAATTTGACCAACATTTATTTACCCATCAAGATTTGTATGAGGCTATGAAGCTAGCCAAGAGGGCTATTCAAATGTTCAAAGGTTGATACCTTTGTCAGAGAACCCAAGAGATCCTCAGAAGAATTGGTTGAAACCAAGGTTGTGTGACTCATAACTTGAGAGTTGTAGGAACTCCTCAGATGATTCTGAGACTATGAGGATGAACTTGAAGCTTTGAGAAAGCTTATGAGATGTCTTGAAAGCCATCATGAAGCCTAGAGAGGTTATTGTACAAGAATTCAGAAGATTCAACCATGAATGGTAGAATTAGGGTTTGACTGGGTCAACCCTAGGTCAACTGATGATTTGGAGAGGGTTGAGACCTAATCCAAGAGCCATGTGATCATGGAATGATGTATTGAGATGCTATAAGGATGATTCCTAGACCAACTCACCATGATTGAGGAGTTTGAGAAGTTTCAAGCTAGGGTTTCTAAGGATTGACAGTGTAAAATCCCCTAGTTTGATCCCTATCTTCAAGGCAATTTAGCTCAAGATGTGATTGTCATCTCATCCTCCCCACAACATTAATGTTGTAGAAATTGTTCTTAGATTTAATTTGAGTAGTAGAAGTCCTTGATAGGATTTGTGGAGCTCAAGTTATGGTTATGACAAATTACAGGTCATCTGAGGTATGTGAATCTGGGTCCTTGAAAGTCACCCAACTTGCAGACAACGTTTGCCCTAGTAGTATGATTCCTATGAACTCTTGGTCAACATGAATGTTGTAGGGCAACTTCTTATCTTTCTAGAGAGTACTAGAAGTCCTTGATAGGATTTGTAGAACTCAACTTATGGCTTTGACAAGCCAAGCGCATTTTGGTCATTTCGAGGTTATAGGTCATTTCAAGCATAAGGCCATATCTCCTACTTCCAAGCTTCAAATGGTAAAATCTTCAACATCAAACTTGCTTAGAATGATGTTTTAAGGCTAGTAGGGAGGTTATGAGATGTTGAAAAGGCACATATCAAAAAGTGATAAAAATGGCCTAAAAATGAGGCATAAGTTAATTCAAGTGAAGTTGAAAATCATAAATCCCAAGTTATAAGTCCAAACCATGTCATATAATAGGTCATTTTGACTCCAAATGACATTCTAAGAACAATGGTTCAGACACAATTTTGATTTGAGGCTTGCATCATAGGGATGCTTTGGAATTTGATTACTTGCATCTTAAGGTACCAAACCAAAACAAGGAAAAAAATCAATAAGCAAGGAAGATATGCATTGCATCTCATCCAAAATATCATGTGAGGATAAATTCAAGTTGTTTACAAAGATTACAAGGGTTTTGGCATGAGATACCATGTAAGGAGAATGAGAATTCAAAAATACCATGACATGAAAACTTCATTTTCTCATTAGATGATCCTAGATGGTTCTAGACTGTTCTAAACCATTCTATATAACCATTGTGACTTGCTCAGATGCAAGGTTGGTTTTAATTGGTGTAGAGAAGAGATAGTGAGATCCAAAATTCCTCCATTGCAAATCACATTCAAGCTCTTCATTCTTCTTCATTGCTATCCCATTTTTCTTCACAAACCTTCTCCATAGATCTTGCTGAGTGTGTTCATACTGGTTTGAAGCTCCATCCATGAAGAATTGAAGGTGTTCACATTGGATTTGCAAAGAAGCAATTGTCATTGGATCTTGAAGTACAAGCTTGCTACATCCAATCTTTTGCAAACAGAAGAAGATTCATCATCCAGGGATTATTCTTGAAGAGTTTCAAGCCTTGAAAGCAAGGATTTCATCACCTACCATTTCAAGAAGCCAGGTTTGCAAAATCTATTCTATCTCATAATCTAGGCATGGTTAGGTTAATTTATTAGTTTAGATTGGTTAGAGACAATTAGGTGATCATTTCTGATGAGTTTAGGAATGATTGGTGAAGTTTCAACTATGGATGTCATTTCTTGATGGAGTAAGAACTAGTGATATAGTGAGTTTTAATGCAAGATTATTAGCTGGTTGTGATTAGGATAATGCAAGGATCATTTTGATATAAAGGAATCTAAGTTTGGTTGAGGTCGAAGATTGATGATATTTTGAAATTCATGGAGTTTCACCTTCGGGTTTGGTGATAGAGATCGTTTCAATGCAAACCAAGACCATAGGTGTGATCAGGGTGAAATTCTAAGCAAGTTTGTGTTTTACACTTTGGAATTTGATGAAGATATGAGGGCACACGAGTGAGAGGAAGTTGGTGCATGAGTTCTGTGTTTTAATGGTGTTTCTGCAAAACCCTAACCCAAGGTTAGGGATGACGTTTTAACCGTTGATGCGCGCTTGACCGCTTGACCTTGTTCATGATCCCACGGTCCCCATTTAATCTCGCGTTGGAGGGAAAGTTAGAACCCCTATGAAACGTTGCTTTTCATTAAAAGGGGATTCTGGGCTTAAGTGAATTGGATTTATATTCCCACCCCCTACCAGGCCCAACTCCGTTTTGAACTGAATTTTCCTGCTTTTCGCACCGTCCATTTCTCATTTTCTGAATGATTTTTCATTTAATTTCTGATTTTAAATTGGGCCCAGGCGCTTGCTATTCAGACCCCCCATGTTGAGCCCAAATGTGATTTGAACTGCTTATTGTTGCTGACTGCACCCCATGTTCATATCTCATTTTATTTTTCACCATTTCATTTCATATTTTAGAAAATTCCTATCAAATTGAAAAATCAATATTTTTTAATGGGAGTTTTTTCTCCCTTTTAATATATCTGTCTAGAAAAATATAAAATAAAAACATTTGTCATATCATGCATTTTAAGATTTTTTTGCATATTTTCTACTTTAATTGCTTTTTAATTCTTTTAAGTTGATACCATGATTTTGTAGATTTTAGTTTAGGTAGCTCCCTTTAGATTTTTAGTTCAATCTTTTTAGGATAGTTAGATATATGTTTTAGGTTCCCCCTGGGTTAATTCCATATTTTTGTGATGATTTTTAGGATAGTTTTGATTAGATGCTATTAGGTTGTGTAGAATTAGGTTAAAACTTCAACATAGGTCCATAATAACTTTAGATTTTGGGTTTTTTAGGACAATTTAGACTATGGGGCATATATGGGTATTAAGGGTAGGTATGTAGGATCCCTTAGAAATTATATTAGGATTTAATATAGTAGTATGCTATTTTTAGTTGATTTTTGTATTGGTTGATTGTTTGTGTTGCCTTTAGGGCATGTTTGCTTTAGTTGATTTGCTTTGTGGGCTTGGAAAGCTTGGTATCTCATTGTGGAGCATTGAGGAGAATAGTAGAAGACTTGAAGATGCATTGAGGAGCTTGAGAGATTGATCTTATTTTCCTTTTTGTTGTTTTAGGGTTAGGAATTAGGAAGAGTTTAGATTAGTTAACTTCTTTCTCAAACATGGATGGTATCATTCACCTCCATTCCTCCCTATGATTCAAAGTCCTTCCACGGTATACACCTCTCTCCTTTGGAGGGATAAGTGACGTACCTAGGAAGTAGAACTTTTGAGGGAACCATTCCTTTGATGTTGAACCCTTATAGGTCACATTTGGTGATCAAATAAGCAGTTCAATATCCCCCAGCTTATCCAGTAAGTGATTTTTCTCTGGTTTGATTGTCTTGAGAGATGCAGAGCTTGAGTTTGAAGATGAAGACTTCATTTAAGAGTACTGAAGAGGATGAATCCTTGAGTATTGCCATTCCAGCTGAAGCTTGAAGAGCAATAAGAGCAAGTTGATACTTGAAGACCCCTGAAGATTAAGTGAAGCCTGAAGGTGGAGCTGATCAAGAAGCTGAAGCTTAAGGGAGAAGATGAGTTGAAACTCATGTTGTAAGGTGGAACCTGGAAAATCAAACTGATGTTTGTCAAGAGTGATTGAAGTCTGAAGACTGAGTTGCTGTTGGAAGAGCTGAAGCTTGGAGTTGAGAGAGGAGTTGATCTGCTTTCTTCTGTTTTCTTTTCTGTATTGCTGTGTTTTGCTTGATTTGTTTGATGCATTAGATTAAGTTCATATCTAGAATAAGTAGAATCTAGGAGCATGATTGCACTAGAGGTTGAGTTGCTCCCTCTGCTTGTATTGTTACTGTGTGGCTTTGCTTGCGGGTATTCGGTAGAGCCCAGCTCCCTTGCCCATGCGGTTTGTTTGCCTGATGGCATTTCATTTCATTGTTTTCTGTATGATTGCAGTTTACTGTTTATTGCTTGATAGCATGTTGTTTATATTTCAGTATGATTACTGTCATTTCATTCTGGATTGAGGTTGAGATGAGCTTGTGGAGGCTGAAGCCCCACACACATTTCCTCCCTCACTTGCATCGCATGCATTTTACCGTTAAGCTGATGCTTTGTCTGTTTTGGTGTATCATTGACATGATCCCTTAGGACTCTCATTTCCTTTGATAAGGATTTGATGATAGAATTTTAGGTTGAAACCTATGCATGAAAACTTCTAGGAGTTCCCTGTTCAAACCTCAACCATAGGATGAATCCATGGCATGACAACAGTAGGACTTGATAGTCTCCCTCCTAGTTGGGCCTGTTATCTTCTCATCTCAAAACAGTTTAAGATACAGTAATCATGAATGATTTCCTTCGTACGTTACGAGCCTTAAGCTATCTGAGAAAGGATTGTGGGAGAGTTTCTTTTCCACAGTCTGGATGTTTAGTATGGTACCCTTTGGGTGACATGCGACACATTCACTCTCAGGTCATAGTCTCTAGTGCGGTTGAAATCGCAAACACAATAAAAAACACTTCTTTCGTAAAAGACAGAAAATAAACCATAGTTTCCCGAACTACGTATGCTCTGATCTCTCATACCTGTTGAGAGTACGTAGGCACAAGATGGCGATGTCTTGGCGAGCTACCTTCCCCCATAACCCTTCGTAGGCCGAACTACATTGACTCTGATTTCTCGTTCTCTGATGAGAATACGTAGGCATAAAGTGCGACGCTTTGCCGAGTCATTTTCTTTTCTTTTTCAGCCAGCCTTGATAGGTAGATAGAATAAAACCAACCCGTCCAAGTAAACACAACAAGCGAGGATCCCGTCGAGTACGACGGACGTGAGGGGTGCTAATACCTTCCCCTTGCGTAACCGACTCCCGAACCCAGACAATGGTTGCGACGACCTTGTCTTACCCTTTTTCCGTCAGGTTTTTCCGATCGTTTCCTTTCCCGCTCTGAGGGATAAATAACGAAAGGTGGCGACTCTTCTGTTGTGCCGGCACCTTATTTTCGCGCAAGCGACAATGATGGATGAAGGTTTGAGCTCAAGAATTCATTGATTCCAATGGAGAATCAATGGATTCAAGCAAAGAGAGCTTTGGTGAAGTTTTGGGAATGGAGAAGTTGAGAGCAAATTGGGAGAGTGAATATGAATTTTGAAATGAAATGGAAATTATGAGGATTCCTCCGGTGAGGTTTGATGTAGATTATTTAAATACCCCTTAGGCTTGGATCCAAATGAGGCTTGGAATGTGGTTTGTGAAAATTGCTTTGGAATGAGGAGTGGAGATTTGGAGGGAATTGGATTAATTTGAAAACTAATCCAAATTTTAAGTGGTTCTAGATCCTTCCTCTGGTTTAAAAACAATTCACAAGTGATAAAAATTGGACCCCGAAGTGGCTTCACTTGAAAATACACGTGCAAAGATGAAATTTGCACTGGTTAATCAATTAACCATATAGGTTAACCGATTAACACATTCAAAAATTCAAATTTGACCTGGTTTTGACTTGGTTAATTGGTTAACCATTGGGTTAATCGATTAACATTTCAAAAATTTGAATTTTGGCGCCTTTGGAGGGAAATCTGCACATTCGCCCGTTTTTGTCCGTTCAAGCCCTGTTCAGCCTCTGAAACTTGTTCTTGAATATTGCAACCATGAGAATTCTCGATATAGCCTAAATGCTGCCTCCTGATCTGAAAATGCCTTCAAAATAAAATAAAATCGACCGCTCGATCACTGGGCAAAATAAATGTCGGAGCCTCCGATGCTCGCCGTTTAGTCTTTTGTGCTAAAAAAGAGCCCTGAGCCACCGGAGAACCTCGATCCGCTGCCTCGAGAACAAATGCTATGATATGCAGAAATGCGAAAATGAAAAGAAACAAAAGCCAGTCCAGGAAAAGGTTGGTCAAATTTTGGGGTACAACAACTTCCCCTATTCAAGCGGCTTGGACCTAAATGGGTGAAAATCGAACGACTTTCAATCATTCAAGGTAGAAGGCGGTTGAATACCAAAGAACCCGTAAATTTGCCAACTGCAGAAATAAATTGCAAACTCTCTTGGGGACAAAAATCTCCAGAGATAACGGATCTGATAGTTGCAACGGCAACAAGTTAACTGATTATCAATCAGAAAGCCTCGACATTAAGTCAGTAAGAATATCTGACCTCACCGTCAGACATCTGTTGAACACAATAAGAAATGAAACCCAAGCCTGAATCAACCCACAATTGAGAATAGACATCTGACATCACTGCCAGGCTTTCGCTAAATAAAAGCGACCATCGAACCCAAAGGTAAGGACATTTGACATCACCTTCAAACATTCGCTAAATAAAAGCGAGCATCGGACCCAAAGGCCAGCTCAACATGAAACTGAGAACATCACATCGTCTAATGGTAGACATGAAGAAAAATATCCGACGTCACATCGTCTAATGGTAGACAGAAAAAGCAATATCCGAAGTCACATCGTCCACATCGTCTAATGGTAGACACGAAGTAATATCATATCTAGAACAATCACATCATCTAATGATAGACAGGAAGAAAATATCCAAGGCTCACATCGTCTAATGGTAGACAGAAACACATATATAAAGCTCACATCATCTAATGGTAGACAGAAAGATATATCCAAAGCTCACATCGTCTAATGGTAAATAGAAAGAAACCCTGCTAGGGAAACACACCGTCAATAGGAATCGATGAAAATAAAATACCAAATCCACAAATCTCGTCAATGAACTTCAGAATCCCTTCGTCAATAGGAATCGACGAAAAGAAAACCAAATCCAAGATCACCTTGTCTAAGGGTAGACAGAGATAAATATCATCCAGAGATCCTACCGTCAATAGGAATTGACAGAAAGAAAATCGTCCAGAACATTACCTCGTCTAATGGTAGACGGAAAGCAAACATCATATCTGAGACAATCACATCAACGAACTTTAGAACTCTTTCGTCAATAGGAATCGACAGAAAGAAATGCCGAATCTGCAGATCACGTCAAAGAACTTCAGAATCTTTTCGTCAATAGGAATCGACGGAAAGAAAACCATCTTCAAAGAACCACATCGTCTAAGGGTTGACGGAGAGTAAACCAAATCCAAAGCTCCCATCGTCTAAGGATAGACAGGAAGAAATATCCAAAACTCACATCGTCTAAGGATAGACGGAGAGAAAACCACACAGAATAATCACATCGTCAATAGGACTTGACAGAAAGAAAATCATGTCCAAAATATCACCTCGTCTAATGGTAGACGGAAAGAAGTATCCATATCCAAAATATCACTTCATCAATAGGAATTGACAAAAAGAAAATCTGTTGGGGGATGTCATCAATAGAGGACTGATGGACAAAGTACGACTGACGTATGATCTGGAACCCACAAGAAAGCTAGCAGATGAGTTGAATGAACCAAGCTGCTGGAGATATACCACTGTCTTGATTGAAAGGTGATTTAGGTTTCCATGCAAGGCTAACAAAAACTGGCTTATGCTTCGCATGCACATGTTTGAATTTTCTATGGCGTAATGCTCCATGCAAAATGGAAATGCTACGCATTTGAGGATGCAATGCAAAAAATAATGCTATATGCAAAAATGAAGATGCAGGCTCAGGCTTCCGGGGAAAGCTGGACGCAAAGAACCACTTCAACAAAATAAATGCCGAAGAGGTAAAGCCAACTCTGCTGGGGATAACCTGATGTGCCAAGCATGGTTGGACTTTTTCTGGGGAGACAGATGAAATTTTCCTGGGTACCCATGGGAATTGGACTTTGGACTGATGCGCCAATATGGATTAGGCTTTCTGGTGGTTGCCAAAAGGGATTGGACTTTAGGGTCTCTGTGAAGGGTCAGAGAATGGTTGATATGACTTCCCGACATTCGTCTTGAACTTGAAGATTGACTTAACCTGCTTGAATAGCTCTGAGAGGTTCTGAAGATATGGAGAGGAATTGTTCCTTTGCTTCCAATTTTGCCCCAGCCTGTGGGACTTCTGTACACATCTTCCTCGAAAGGAAACTTGAAATCTCCGTACCCTTATAGCTAGATATGAACTGCCTCAGCATTTTACCCTCGGAGAGGTGCTTCAGATTCGTTGCTTTCTGGATAAGGATAGCTTTCGTGCTCTTAGGGTGGCCTGCCCCTGCCTTGCAATGACTTTTGCCTCTGATTGGCCAATCTGAACGAGTGCTCCTAATTAACTGACCTTCGGAAGATTTGATGAATCTCGACCTGACTGCCCCAGATTAACTGAACTTTGGATGGCTGACTCCCTTGATATGATCATTTGATATAGCTTGGCCCTACTCAACGGAGTACTCAGGCATCTGCATTCTATCCTGATCAAACTTTCCACTGTGGAAACTCTCCTGATGTCAAGTGCTTACTCACAAGTAAAACAAATTGTTTTGCATAAAAGATATATTAATGCAATGCATATGACAATTTTGAAATCCAAGTCTGTTCACTGGAAAAAAGTTGTGACATATAGTGAACAAGTCACTTATCAGAATGTCAACATTAGTACCAACATGGTAAAAGGAATCTTTTTAGGAGTCAGTTTCGATGCGATATTTACCGAAGTATGCTTTCAAAACAAACCTTCTTCAATTAAGACTTTTGAAGGTTGTAACGTGGCCAGGTTCACAGTTTGAAAGGAAGGATATAAGGCTCAAAGTTTATTTTCACCCACCCATTCTCCTTGATGTTCTCCAATCCTATATTCAGCTAATTCGACATAAGCGCTCACCTTTCAAAGGTTAGAATGACAAGAGTGATGGTTCAGGAAACCACAAGTTTTTTTTTGGAGTGACAGTCACTCGCTTTTCGTCTTTGGTGCCTGGAATCACACAACTTTTTCTTGTTCGAGGATTTTTCTTTTGCAATCCTTTTCGCCTTTCCGCTTTTCCCTAACTTTTTCCTGGACTGACTCTTTCGAGTTTCTTTTGATTTTGAAGTCCAGCGGGATGCCCTAATTTTTGCCTAAGTCGCTTGTTTTCAAGATTCGACTTAGCGGGCTTCTTCTTTTGATTTTTCTTTTTCTTTCTCTTTTTTATTCGAACAAATTGTGTGACACCAGTTTGTCTGACTTGTTGAGGAGATAGTGACTATTTCACTCCTTGGTCGATAATGGATAACCATCGCAGTTTTTTAGGAACGACCTCTACATGTGTGATTGATCCTTGAACAGGAACACTCCTTTTGCGATTTGGACGCTCGGCCAAATTAACTGACACCTACCCTGCCCCGGGTTAAGATTGAGGGTTTTTTTTGTTTTCAGAAAGAAACTCCTACTACTAGGCTCAAAGGGGTTGACAAAGGATCATCTTCCATATATCTCCGGCGTTTAGGAATTTGAAACAATACCTGTACATCATCAGCAGGATTTTATCCAAAAGCATACAATTGGAAGCTTGTGCGTCTTTCAATTTCGTCATCCTCCCTCAGATTCCGCTTAAACAAGCATTTGACATCAATAAAAAGCAATTAGTGAACACAAATGTATTTAATCAAAAACCTGTATATTCATTTCATTATCATTATCAATTGAAAACAACAAGTTCTACAAATGAGTTTTGCCCTTAAACAGAAAAGAAACTATAAATGCAAAGAAATAACATGACAAAAAGATTGCCAGCTTCTAAGAACTGGGCTTTTAGATCTTGATTCGCTACTGAACCAGCCATCTTCAGAATTGCTCATTGAAGTCAGTCTGATACCCTTCTGAACATCTACTCTCGGTGAACTCCTCCATACCATAAACTGATATGCCCACATGGCTGGATGATGGAGGATCATTGATCTGAATACCCTGCAGCGTGATTGAGAACATATTGGAGTCAAGCAGAGTCTGAATCTTGCTCCTAAGCATCTTGCACTCTTTGGTTGAATGCCCCTGTGCCCCATCATGGTACTCACAGCGGGCGTTGACATCAAAACCTGGCAGATATGGCGGAAGCTCTGGATTAATCTTCTTCGGCACTATCAATCCTCCTCTGATCAAGTCTGGCAACAACTGGCTGTACGACATTGGCAGCAGGGTGAAATGCCTTTGTGGCTTCCTTGGTCTTCGCTGGGCGTGTTGACGTGGTTGATGATGGTATGATCGTTGACTCTGAACACTCGAAATGTCTGAAAACTGAATCTGAGGTACCAGAGATTCCTGGATAGCGTTACTTTCTTTCTCCCATTCTTCTTGAGAACTGACAACTGATTCACTTTCATAAACTGAGATATCTGAGGTGTCTCGAATTCTCCCACTCTTGACTCCTCTATCAATGCGTTCCCTCATTATCATCAAGTCAGAAAAGTTTGCTGCTCCACTACCGATCATCTTATCAAAGTAATGGCCTTGCAAAGTATCCATGAACATGCCAACTAATCCTCTGTCCAAAAGTGGCGGCCGACCGCGAGCTGCAAATTCTCTCCATCTCTGCACATATCCTCTGAAGGATTCATTGTCCGCCTGAGATAATTCTTGCAACTGTATGCGACTGGGAGCCATGTCGAGATTGTAGTTGTACTGCTTCACAAAGGAATTTGCTAGATCTGACCATGATTGGATGCAACCACTCTCCAACTGCATGTACCAACTCGACGAAGCCCCACTCAGACTGTCCTGAAAACAGTGAATCATAAGCTTGTCATTATGGACATGCAAAGTCTTTCTTCTGCAGAACATCACCAAATGCTGCTTCGAACAAGTATTTCCTTCGAATTTCTCAAAATTTGGCATCTTAAACTTCGGAGGAATCACAAGGCTTGATACCAAACACATGCTCGAAGCATTCATATTATCACGACCCATCAAGGCGTCAAGCTTTTCCTCCACCAAGTGATATCTACTCAGAAACTCAACAGTCTATGGGCTCTTAGCATTAATCTTTGAAACAACCCCTCGAAGACCGGGTACGGAGAAGGTGAAATTATAATAATCCATGTCATGGAGAGAAGATGAATCTCTACTTCGAACAATGGTATGATCTTCAACAGGCATCGGTACAGGCTGAGCTTGAGCAACATTGTTCACTGGAGTCCTATGAATATTAGCCTCTCCTCTAGTCATAGCTGTCATGGCTTTCATGAGCTGATCTAGATGATTCTTCATCAATTTAAACTCTGCTCTTGTAACAATCAAATTCTGCTCTCCTGAGTTCATGATCCTTCCAAGAGCTAATTCTAGTCCAATGCAAGTGTCGGGAAATCAACTATGTGTTGGACAAAAGACGGGTAAGCTCCCTGTTCTGGCTGAGGATGGATATGCAACAATGAGATGAAAATGAAATGCAATATGATAATGCAAATGCAAATGCAAAGATGCAACAGGGGATCAAGATTGTTGTACTGCCGATTGAGAAGAACCAGCACTCCGATTCAGCATAGCATTGATACTAGGAGCCACTGTATCCAAAACACAGATTCATACTGTCAACAAAACTGGTAGGTTGACGGTCAAGGTTTCCTGCATAAACCAATCCCTTTCACAGGTATGGTCCTATCACTAACAAGGTTTGGCATCCTATGCGGTCATCAGCGTCACAGACTTTCGAGAAACGATGATACGTTCACCATTTCTGGTTTGGCATCATAGTCTGAAGAAGAGGCCTCACTTAGCTGATTCCCAAATGATCGGTCTCCAGAGTCGATAGTTTCCTGATCCAATACCCCCTCCCGACTAATGTACAGGATAGGATACCTTCATAGAAAACCTCGTCTGAACGCGAATTTCATGGGGACTAATCCATGCTGAAACATACAGGTTTGTCACTACTTTCCACTTCTAATGCTATGTTTGTACTCAAGCCTGGGTTTTGGCTTATCTCTCAATGGAACATTTCCCTCCAAAAGCACAGCAAAACTGATATATACAATGCTAAAAGTAAATGCAGGAAAATAAAGTACAACACATATATACACACCCAAAATAAACAACCAAGCGCTAGGATTGACTCGCATAGGGAACCATCGCAGTCCCCAGCAGAGTCGCCAGCTGTCGTATCGCTGCGAAGAGGGGCCGACAATGATAGAAGAGTCGCCACCATTTGTTATTTTTCCCAAAAGAGGGAAAGGAAATGATTTGAGAAAACCTACGAAAAAGGTAAAACACAGGTCATCGCAACCATATCTCGGGTTCGGGAGTTGGTTACGCAAGGGGAAGGTGTTAGCACCCCTCACATCCGTCGTACTCGACAGGATCCGTGCTTGTTATCTATCTAAAAGGGTGTTTATTATCTAAGCTACGACTCGGGGAAAAAAGAAAAGAAAAGAGACTCGATAGAGCATCACCACTTTATGCCTACGTATTCCCTCGTGCAATGGGAAAGTCATAGACAATGTAGTTCGGCTAACTACGGGTGAAAATGGGGAAGGTTGCCCGCCAAGACATCGTCGTCTTGTGCCTACGTATTCTCGTCATGTACGAGAAATCAGAGCAAACGTAGTTCGGGCTAACAAGGACCATAGGTTGGTTCAACTGTTTTAAGCCCGAGTAGGGTTAAAACTTAGTTCTAGCATTTAGGTGTATGCAGCTCGACGATTGGAGACTTAGGCGTTACCTGTTTGCGGTAGAACCAAGAGTTAACAAAACTCTCCTTATAAAAAAGGTTTTCCAAATTAAGATCCCGAAGGATAAAAAGTTTGAAGTTTGTTTTTGTGTGTTTTAGAGAAGAAGTGAATTGAGTTATGATTTGAAATCATGTTGCACTAAAGACTATGACCTAGGAGCGAATGTGTCGCATATCGTCCAAAGGACATATGCTAAACACTCTAGACAATTGAGAGGAGCCCCCCCCAATCATTATTCCCCAAGTACTTAAGGCTCGTAACGTACAACATAAATTAGTCTTTATTAGAGTGTTTTTAGGGTATTTGAAGATGAGAAGAGAAGGACACTCTAGAGGGAGACTAAGACTCAACCTAATGTTCTTATACAAAACGCACCTATGATTGGGATGAAAAGGGAATGCTACCTAATGTTGTCATGCATGGTTTCAATCCTAATCTCTATCATAATCCATCTTAAACAAGAAGAATTAGAGGTCCTAAGGGAACATGGCAAAGGAAGACAAAAAGAAGAAGAGGAAAGCAAGCACAAATGAGAGAAGAAAAGAATGCAAACATGCAATGCAACACAAAGATGAAGAGGGAGAAAAAATGTGTGGGGTAACAACCACCACAAGCACATCTCAACCTCTTCAAGAAAATAAGAACATGCAAAACAAATATGAGAAGAGAGGGAGGAATAAAGTGTGGGACAGTAGCCGCCACAAGCACATCTCAACCTCAAGCAATGCAAGCAAAGGCAACAATGCAAATGGTCATCATTTTGAACCACATCCATAAGCATGCATTCAAATTGAAATCGAACACGAGTGTCGAAAAAATCATGATTAAACAATCAAGAACAACGACATATATCCAAAACATCCACTCCTAATGCATCACACTGATCTGTGAAGATTCAAAGTGAAACTATACCAAACAAGCATGAAAAACAGCAAAACAGGCCTGCTGGCACAGTGTTAATTGATTAACACCAGGGGTTAATCGATTAACCACTTAAAAATTTTGGAAAATTTGAATATTTACATTGGTTAATCGATTAACCAATTGGTAAACTGATTAACACTGTGTCAACAGCAGAAAACAACAGTTCAGAAGCACTTTTCAGCAACTTATCCAATGTGCAATCATTCCAATGATCATACAATCAATTAAGCACGAAATTAAACCAAAAATCAGTGATCTATTCAATATGTAAACACATTTAAAGAACAAGATTACAAATCACATGGATCGAATCAAACAAAAGTCAATCCAAAATGAAGATCCACATCGAATATGCAAAATAAGCTCGAAATAACAACGAATCTAGAATTCCAACCTACGAAGCGGAGAATTGCTTTAGTTAATGTTGATTCACTCTGATTGATTAGATCCAAGCAAGAAATCTGGAAATCCTTCAAGATCCAAGTGTATTCTTGTAGTAGAAGTGAAGATCCACCAAAACTAAGTAAGAATTATCCAAATAAGCTCCTCAAGATCGACTTGAAAATTCAGATCCAAACTTGCACGAAAATTGAATGGAGAATTGGATTCAAGGAGGATGATGGATGAAGTTTTGAGCTCAAGAATTCATTGATTCCAATGGAGAATCAATGGATTCAAGCAAAGAGAGCTTTGGTGAAGTTTTGGGAATGGAGAAGTTGAGAGCAATTTGAGAGAGTGAATATGAATTTTGAAATGAAATGGAAATTATGAGGATTCCTCCTGTGAGGTTTGGAGTAGATCATTTAAATACCCCTTAGGCTTGGATCCAAATGAGGTTTGGAATGTGGTTTGTGAAAATTGCTTTGGAATGAGGAGTGGAGATTTGGAGGGAATTAGATTAATTTGAAAACTAATCTAAATTTTAAGTGGTTTTATATCCTTCCTCTGGTTTAAAAACAATTCACAAGTGATAAAAATTGGACCCTAAAGTGGCTTCACTTGAAAATTCACGTACAGAAGTGAAATTTGCACTAGTTAATCGATTAACCATATGGGTTAATCGATTAACACCTTCAAAAATTCAAATTTGACCTGGTTTTGACTTGGTTAATCGATTAACACTTCAAAAATTTGAATTTCGGCGCCTTTTGGAGGGAAATCTGCACATTCGCCCACTTTTATCTGTTCTAAGCCCTGTTTAGCCTCTGAAAATTGTTCTTGAATATTGCAACCATGAGAATGCTCGATATAGCCTGAATGCTGCCTCCTGATCTGGAAATGCCTACAAAATAAAATAAAACCGACGACTCGATCACTGGGCAAAATAAATGTCGGTGCCTCCGATGCTCGACGTTCAGTCTTTTGCGCTAAAAAAGAGCCCTGAGCCACTGGAGAATCTCAATCCCCTGCCTCGAGAACAAATGCTATGATATGCAGAAATGCGAAAATGCAAAGAAACAAAAGCCAGTCCAGGAAAAGGTTGGTCAAATTTTGGGGTGCAACACCAGGGAACACTCCACCCTTCAACAGCCTGTTCTTAACAACACTCAAAGGAGTTTTAAGCTTTTCAACACTGCTCACCAAATTCAAACTCTCTTCCTCCATAATAGCATTTACCCCAGCCGCTCTATGGTTAGGCATATGATTTTGCATAATGGGCGCATCATTCGTAAAATTGATCGCCTTGCTATCTATAAGGTCCTGAACCTTATGCTTGAAGGCTTTGAAATTGTCTATGTGATGGCTAGGAGCACCTGAGTGAAAATTGCATCTGGCATTTGCATCATAACCTAGGGGTGGCGCGCCATTCAGGGGTGTCAGCATTCTCTTCTGAACTAACTGCAGCTGTATCAAATGTTGTAACAATTGAGAGTATGGCATTGGTGGTTTGCCAAAATGTTTGTTCATCGTCCTCCTACGATCTTGGAATTGCCGCGAAGTGTAATTTTGTTGTTGTTGCTGTTGTTGACATTGTAGTTGTTGTTGTGGTTGTACTGCCAGAATAGCAATGCTCGCAATCTGAGGTTGTTGTTGGTGATATTGATTTCTGTTTCTATTTCTGTTATTACCCCTGTATCCTGAGATCGCGGTCGTATCCCCTTCTCTTTTCTTATTACCAAAGTTCTTTCTACCTCCTCTAGACGAGGACCCTTCTCCTGCTTAGATCTTTCCCAACTTAATCTCATTTTTAACTCGCTCACCTGTAATAATTAAGTCTGAAAAGCTACCATACATATTGCCTACCAATTTCTCGTAGTACACTCCAGGCAGTGTAGCTACAAAAAAATCAATAAGTTCCCTCTCCACCATAGGAGGTTGAACCCTTGCAGCAAGTTCGCGCCACCTCTGGACGTACTCCTCAAATTCTACAACTGCACACGATTAGGCGCCAAATCACTATTATATTGATAGTGTCTGACGAAAGCCTCTGCCAAATCTCTCCAGTTTCTAATCTTGACCGACTCCAAACCCATATACCATTCCAAGGACGGACCAGACAGGCTATCCTGAAAGAAATGCATCAGCAATTTCTCGTCATCAGATTATGCGGACATTTTTCTGTAATATGAACAAAGATGCACCCTGGGACAGGTCGTCCCCTTATACTTGTCAAAGTCTGGGACCTTGAACTTTGGTGGGACCCTTAAACTTGGGATCAGCCCCAAGTTTGACATGTCCAGACCAAGAGAGTTCTGGTTTTCAAGGTTCCTCATCTTCTCTTCTATCAGTTTAAACCTCTTGTCTGCATCCGCCTGCAGTCCTGCTCCCAGATCTCTTATGGAGAAAATATCATCTTGCTCGTCCTCCTCCCATTGAGGACCAGCATTTCCATGTACAACACATGTTGGTGCTGGAATATGGACTCCGGTTTGATTGCCTCCGCCAGGAGGAATAACAACTGTTGGAATGGCAGTGGCATGAGGAATGCCATTGTCAGCTGTAGGAGGAACAACAGTAGTCCCTCCATGCAGAACCCCACTTCCCTCAATCCTAGCAATCAGAGGTTGAACGAGTGTTCTTAGCTATTCCTGGCCATTGGCGACCCCTTGCATTAGGTCCACAAATTGCGCCATACGGTCACGGAACTCCTGCAGCTCAAGTTGAATTTGGTCCATGGCTTTTTGCTGATTCCCTCTTGTTGAATAGCGGTGAATGATGCAGTCTTCAATCCTGAAACAGTGCTGAGAAAACCACAGATAGAAGTAAGGTCAACTGAACCAGGAACACCTGCAATGCAGTATGAAAAATGATGCAAAATACAAACATGTAAATATGGTTCAGGGAAATCTTCCCCTTGACTCTAGTTCCACAAGAACAAAAGTAGAATGAAGAGCCAACAGATGGAGCCAGAAAAATCCTCTTTCATAAATGAGATATAGAGTATCAATACATAACACATCACTAAGGAAATACAACTGAGTTAACACGACCCCATCCAACAATCCTGGTGATGGTCGGAATACACAACAACAAAGTAAAAAAAAAAGAAAATACATCAAGTACGACAACGAGTCTGAAACTCCTCCAACAACTCCTTCGTATCAGGGTGATCAGGCCGAGCAATCCATCCCTGGATAAGCAATTCCCTCCTGCTGATGGTGGTCTGTAAGCCTTGAGCATAATCTTTCCAGGCGCCTTCCCCAAATGCATCTTCAAGTTTAGGCCTCTTCAGATCTGCTCTCAACTTATACTCCACCAATGTTGCAAGAACTTCACATAGTTTGCGGTCGCATTCGTAATGACGAGAAGACTCACCTGGATCTTTCTCATCTTTTACACGGAATTGAGTCTTCAACTTAACAATCTGTTGACAAAGTCCATCTTCTCTTTCTTTGTTGTTGGTTAGGATAGCGTTCCATTGAGCGTTGAACTTTGATATCTCTAAATGTGCTCTTTCTAGATCCTTCTTATTATCTTTAAGAATATCACTGGCACTATTCAAGTCTCGACCTACTCGCTCTCGGGCGCGAATCTCTTCTGTTAATTCCCTACCCATCTTGTTCACTATCTCTGTCTGCTTCTTAAATGAATGGGTGGCCAGATTCTTTTCCCTTCTAAGTTGATTGATTTGCTCTTCCAACTCTTCATTCGCCTTGCGTAGTTCTTCCTTTTCAGCCCACAGTTGATTGTATTTTTGAATGTTAATTGTCGTCAATTCTTCAACTACCAAAGGGTACAAAGGTTCTCTGGTTGGAAAGGGTAGCAACAGTCTCTCAACTCTCTCTTGGATCCATTCCACATATGGTCCATAGGCTCCACAATTGGTCTTACCCAGAGAAGATTTTCCTTCACGGTGAATTTTACCCCAAGCCTTTTCCAATCTGATTAAGGTCTCATTATCAACCACACCGGTGAAATATAGAGATTCCTGTATTTCTTCTTCCTTCGGAGGTTCTCTTAGAGCATAACCAAATTGTCTGACCGCGACAGCAGGGTTATAATTAATGCCCCCTTTCTCCCATTCAAAGGAACATTAGGGAAACTACCACATATGTAGACAATCTCCACGCCTAGAAGGTCTCTATTAAACCATACAATATTCTCAGAGGTTAAACCCATAAGTCTTTCTGACCAATCAGTAGTATCAGAGATGTCAACAAAAGGATCAGACTTAGGTAGATGCGAAATAAACCATTTCTACTGAAGAGGCACACAATAGGAAACATTCTTCCCTTTTCTGTTATAGTGGACAGAATGATAAACATCTCCTAAGAGTGTTGGAATAGGATTCTTGGAGGCAAAGATGTGAAAGGCATCCAAGTCAACAAAATCAGGGATATTGGGAAATAATATTATGCCATAGATACAAAGAGCCAAGATGGCATTGAAGACAATCCAACATCCTTCTTTTGTAAAACGCTGAGCTCTGTTCACTAAGAAAGACAATGGGAATCCAAGTACTCCACTCCTCCAACTCATCTTTCCATCTAATTCAAAAATATCCAAGTGAAGAGAATTTTCTAACTTTGTCAAGTTAGGCTCTGCCTCAGAATGGTAGAAAGGCATCTGTTCCAGAACTGGGATTCCTAGCAGCAAGGAAAATTCTTGCAAAGTAGGCATCAACACATATTCTGGGAAGGTGAAACATCGCAGCTGAGGATCATAGAACTTAAGCAATGTATGAAGACCTCCTAACTCAAACAATGAAGCTTTGCTGACATAACTTAGAATCTTCCCATAGTCTTTCTTGAAATCCTCCATCACACTGTAATCAACTGCATAAATCAGACTGAGCAAGGACCCTATATCTGGTGTTGGAAACTTGTACACTACTGTTCTCCTCATGTTGGGCTTCATGTTGACAGTGGATCAGATTACTAGAATCAAGGAGAAAATGTGCACATGAAACACTAATACATGTCAATGTTAAAATGCAAATGAGTATGCAAATGCAACAGAGGATCAAGATTGTTGTGCTACTGACTAAGATGAACCAGTGCTTCACTTTGGCGAGAAAATAACACAACACTAACATAAGGAACCCCACTGTATCAAAGATCAAAAGTTCACACTGACGAGAAAACCGAGTAGGTTGAAGGCCAAGGTTTCCTACATAACCCTCCCAACTCACGGGTATGAACCTATCTCTGACAAGGTCTGGCATCCTATGTGTTGCACCCCAAAATTTGCCTAACCTTTTCTCACTTGGTTTATGTTTCATTACATTAGCATATCATTGATCTAGCATTTGCATAGCATAAAATTATTCATTTACCAGGGGATCAAGTGTGGTTTATATCAGGAGGAGCCTGTCTAGAGGTCTTATTCATGCTTGAGAAGGCACCAAATCTTCAAGAAGAGGGTTGTGTTCTTGAGACGATTGGTTGTTTATATGTGGTTAATCTCCTAACCTGAGGACTAATTAAAGACCATCAGTGGATTGTGAGGCCTTGATCATGGATAGAGTGTGGATAGAGCTCATGGAGTGCCTTGAGGGTCATGGTGGAGCTCAGTCAAATCATTATGCCAAGTGTAAAGAGCCACGATTGAGGGTGTTGCAATTAGGGTTTTCATCTGAGTAACTCTAAGTAAACTGTGCAATTGAAGAGGATAAAAGCCCAATTATAAGTATTTGTAATCATGGAGAGTTGTGTTGAGATACATGAGGTGATATTCCAAGATCAATCCAAGAATAATTCAAAGTGTGAGGAGTTGCTAAACTAGGGTTCTCAGGGTAAAATCCCCTATTTAGTGCCTAAATTCAAGACTACTTTTCTCAAGATACAAGTTTCATCTCAACTTTTGGCCAACATGAAACTTGTAGAGCATTCTCTTAGCTTTAATTTGAGTATTATAAGTCCTCCATTGGATTTATAGAACTCAAGTTATGATCCTCACAAGTTACAGGTCATCAGATAATTGTGAAATTTGTCTGCAAAAGTCAACCAACTTACATGGAACTTTTGACCTAAAAGGATGTTTCTCATCAACCTTTTTCCAACATGAAAGTTGTAGGTCTTGATCTTAGCTTTCCAAATTGTACTAGAAGTCCTCCATCTGATTTGTAGAACTCAAGTTATGAGGTTTACAAGTTAGGGGTATTTTGGGAAAGTAAGATTATAGGTCATTTGGAGTTATAGGTCATTTTCACTATCTTGCAAGCTTCAAATGAAGTTTTGTCCAACATAAAAGTTGCTCAAAATGAAATTTTTAGGTCAACCATGTTCTCACGATGCATTGATTTGGCTTAGGGTGAGACTTGGTTTGAAAGAGATTGACAAAAGAGGAATTAAAAGGCATTTATGAAAAAAAAAACTCAAATTAATTCATGTGTGCTCAAACAAGACCAAATGTGTGCTCATTTTAATCAGAAACATCATTTTGAACCCATTGGCAATATTAGAAAGTTCATTTGGGGCATATTTCTTGGTGTTTTAACTTGTTGCTTCATGGTGAAGAAACACTTCCAATCTTGGCCATAGGATACAAACAAGCATTCAATCCTGTCCCTACATTCTCACCAGTACACAAATGGTCCATGAGAAGCTTCTTGAGGAAGGAAATAGCTCAGAACCGTGTACACCATAGTTGGAATTTTCAAGGAAAAGTGAAACTTGGATTTCTGAGTTTGGGCCTCCCAATCACCCAAACTCATTCTATATAAGTTCAGAAAGTGGTTTTGATCAAGGTTGGTGATTGTTTCATGCCAGAGCCAGAGATTGCAGAGTGAATTTCAAGCTTCAAGTGAGAAATCATGTTTTCAATTCTAGAGGAATTCAAGGCAAATTAAGGATTGAATCATCTTCAACATCAATCATAGAGTGTATCTGCACAGTTTGAAGCCAAGGATCGTGCCCTAACTGCTCCAATTTGAAGCTGCAACTCAGTTATGCAACTGTCAAAATTGTTGTGGATTCATGATGATCTAGCATGTTTTAGCATGAGGTTAAGGTTTAGGAAGATGATTAGATGGATTTTAGATCAAAATTTGAAGGTTTAGAGACAAATTAAGATGCAACATGATTTCTGTTTGGATTCGAATTGGCCTGTTCTTGAGGTTGTAACATGATCTAGATAGCTTATGATGACTTATGAAGCATGAGGAGCTGATCCATGGCTTTAGTTTGAGCTTTGATGATGATCAGAATTATGGAGTATTTTCTGGTTGCTATCGTATTTTGAAACCATTGAGGAATTAGGATAATTGGAGTTGAGATTTGAGATCTACGTGAAAATTGGAGTGGAATGATGTAGATTTTGTTAAGGTTCCTTGACCTGTAACTGATGCCTCGCCGGAGAAGACGGTGGCTCAGCCACCGGAGCCACCGTCTGGTTCACCTTACTGTTTCCCTCCACCTGAGAATTCAAATGAGGAAGATGACCTCCCCACCCTTAGATCTGATGAAAACAAAGACCAAGTCTTCGAATCCAACGCTCGTGATTAGTCCTCAGAAGTTGGACTTTGACTCTCAAAATGCTGCGCATCATTAATGCGCTGCAGCGTGTGGTCCTTCAGATGGATTGAACAAGTCACTTGATCCTACACCTCTGAATTATTTCTGGCTTTTATTGTTTTTTAATTCATTTTCTTTTATTTTAATTGCTTGTTTCATTTCTAAATTCATAATAAATCCATTATTGGTCAGAAAAATACCATAAAAATATGAGCATGATCTAGATTTTATTCTTGATTTTCTGATGCTTTTAGATATTATTTTCATGCAATTTTAAATTTAATGTGATTTTTTGCATTTTCATTAATTCCTTAATTTTGGTTTAATTCTTCATGTTTTTGCTGAATTTTGATTGGCTGTTTGGTACAGAATTTAGGGCTGAATTTTAGCTTGCTGGTAGATTAGAGATGCATGATTCCCTAGGATTTATTTCAGATTTTTTAGATAACATTAGGTTCTGTTTAGGACTAGTTCCCTTGACCTCCCATTTGTAGGGTTTCTTTTGACCTCTTTGGGTTTTAGGATTTCTTTAGGTGCCTTCCCTTTAGATTAAGGCTCTGATCCTTTGCCCACAGATCAATAACATGCTTAGGATACCTTAGAAAATTTGGTAGAATTTTAGAGGGTGTTTTAGGATTTTAAGTAGATTTAACATTTAAGGTGTTGATTAGGGTGCTTCTAGTGTAGCTTTTCCCTTAGTTGAATCTCAAAGGTGGATTTTAGTGCAAATAAGCTTCTAAATATCTTGTGGTGGCTCATTAGACATCTTGAGGTTTCTTTAGCTTGATTGTAGTTCTTGATTTGGTGTTTATACCTTCTTTTAGTAGCTTGCTTGTGGCTTATCCAATTAGGGTTTAGGAAGAGCTTAGTTTGATTTCTCTTTTTTCAAATAAACATGGACTGTCTTGATTGCTTTCCATTCCCATCCTATGATTCAAGGTCCCTATGTGGAAGCCTCATCCCTCCTTTGGAAGGATGTGTGGCATTTCACAAGAGGAAGAACCTTTGAGGATGCCTATATCAGATGTATGGTTGAGTGCCATGATGGATTCCCTTGGTTTCCATCATGCTTCCCATCATCATACAATCATCTTGGTGTTAACTCTATTCTCTTTTATTGGAGCTTGTTGAAGCTTGGAGTTGGAGCTTTCATTTCCTTCTCTTGAAGATGGCTTGGACTTGGAATTGATTGCAGACTGTTTGATTGTTTTGTTGTTGATCTGCTTTGATGTTGGGCTGTTTGTCTGTTATTTTGTCTGCTGTGTTTTTTTGATTGCTTGACTGTTTCTTGTGTGACTGCTTGGTGTGTTGCATTATAATAGGCCTAATGTAGATGATTCTAGGCCTAAGAGCATCCTAAAGGTTGAGTTTGCTCCCTTTGCTTGTCTGCATTTAGAGGTTGAGTCTGTCTCCCTCTGCTTGACTGTTATTATCTGGCTTTGCTTGTTGGTTTAAGGTTGAGTCTTGTGAAGGCAAAGTATCTACCAACACAAGCGTGCCTCTGGTTTTTGATGATGACAACTTGCTAAGAGATATCCTTCTTTCGTTTAAATCATTCACGCTACTTATGATTCAATTTTTACAATGACGTAATGCACAAAAAGCTGTAGAAATTTATGTTTTTGCAGATTTTTGAACCATGAGCCGACCATACCGTCAGCACACAGTTTCATTCAGTTCACACGGCTCAGCGCATGAAGGTCATGCGTCGACCGTTAACTTGGCGCATGCAGGTTTAAGAATCAGACGGCTCAGCGCATGAAGATCATGCGTCGACCGCTGACTCGGCGCATGACAGTTTGAGTGTCACACGGCTCAGCGCACGCCGACCCTATGGTCGACCGTTCGCGCGCAGAAACAGAAATTCTGCTATGTTTCATTGATCTGTCAACTGTCTGTTTTGTATATTACTATAAATAGCTGTCTTTTCAATTTTAACAACGAACATTTTTGAAAGCATTGTGAGAAAGTGTTCAGGTCAAGAAACGTGAAAGAGGTGCATCAGTGTTCTTCATCTTCATCGTTCAATCAACTCACAAATCCTCAAATTACAGATAATCAATTTTTTGCTGCGGTTTGTGGTTTGCTCGACGTTGATAAGGTTCGAACGCGTGATTGAAGATCCGGTTCGAGTGGAAGCTGGTGCAGGTGTTTCTTGGGAGAAAACCTTTGAGGTTTTACCTATCAAGACTACAGGTTTTGAAGGCTTTTGTTACGGAATCGTCGGTTCAACAATCAAGCGAGTGCGAAGGTGATTGATTAGCGGAAGGTTGATCAATCTAGTAGCTAGGGCGTTGAAAGGTTGAAGACGTTCCGGGTTCAATTTGGGTGTGTCTAAGATCAGCCGTGCCGAAGGTTTGATCAACGGAAGAGTTGTCAATAAGGTGGCTGCAATCGGAGGTCATTCACATCAAATTGGAGGACTTGATTCATCTTGAATCAAGGGGCAAGAAGTGGTAGAAATTATCAGCATCATTGAGATTGTTTGTATCAATTGTCTATCGATTCTTGTGTATAACTGTTCTACCAAACAGGTGATATCTATTCAATATATATCTCAATTCTCATTGTAGAATTGAGGGCAGACGTACCCCAACGCGAGGACGACTGGGGGAACTGCCTCATCAAATCTTGTGTTCCTTTATTTTCTGCATTTTCAATTACAGCTTAAAAATTAAGTGATTCTAGAATAAGTGATTTTGTCAAATTGTAGTATTGATTGAGTGAGTTGGTGAAACACTGTTTTTTAACTACTAAGTACAATAGAAATACTGTACTAAGGCTTTTTCAATCACTCATTCAACACAAATATCATTTAAGGTATTTGTGCACACCAACTGTTCGACAAAAGTGCTGAACTAAAATTGCCTTAATTTTGCTGCTAGTTTTGGTGTAATTTTGCACACCAACTGTTCGACAAAAGTGCTGAACTAAAATTGCCTTAATTTTGCTGCTAGTTTTGGTGTAATTTTTGATCATTGGAATAAGGAAATAGTACGAGTGAATCACATCTGAGTTTTGCATAAAAGTGTGTAGTGATTTACTATCTGTTATCGTCTTAAATTCATCTGCTTGACGCATATCCGGCTCTCCAATAGTTGTTCGTTTTAGACTATATTTTCCAAGGCCGCTTCCGCATTTGAAAACAATTTTGAAAACCAATTTTATTGGTAGCGCCACTCAAATTTTTAAAAGGGATCTATTCAACCCCCCCTTCTAGATCCGTGCCTTAGTCTAACAAGTGGTATCAAGAGCTCCGGTTCTCCGGTGCTTCAAATACAACATTGATAGAATAATGGCTAACGAACCAAAAGGGGCGTACAATAGAGCTCCCGTTTTTAACGGTGAAAATTATAGCTATTGGAAAGACTGTATGCGGGTGCACATTAATTCCATAGATAGAAAGATATGGAACGTTATTCTCAATGGTCCGATTGAAATAACCATGACAAATGAGAATAACGAAGTTGTGCCAAAGCCCGAAGCACAATGGACCGACGACGATGAGCGAAAGTATAATTACGATTGGAAAGCTAAGAACATTCTAATCTCCTCATTAGGTGTAGATGAATACTACCGTGTATCCCATTGCCCTACGGCTAAAACTATGTGGGATGCACTACAAATTGCCCATGAGGGGACAAACGATGTTAAGTTGGCTCGAATCAACACTCTTATACAAGAGTTTGATCTTTTTTTCATGGAGCAAGGGGAAACCATTGCTGACATGCAAAAGAGATTTACTCATCTCATAAACAGATTACATTCACTAGGAAGACCTATTTCCAATGATCTTGCTACTAATAAAGTTTTGAGATGTCTTAGCAGGGAATGGCAGCCGAAAGTGACCGCCATCAAAGAGGCAAATGATCTTACGGTATTAGACCTGACTACATTGTTTGGCAAACTACAAGAGCATGAACAGGTACTCTTGAGTCTTGACCAACATGAAAGGAAAGAAAAGAAGGACAAAGTAAAGATGAGTGAAAAGAAGTCCATAGCTCTTAAGGCTTCTTCCTCGAAGTCTAAAGCAAAAGAGCAAAGTGATTATTCTTCAAGCGACGACGAAGAAGAAGACATAAATGAGGACATGGGGCTGTTCGTTAAACGGTATAACCGGTACGTGAGAAAGAACGGCATCCAACATTCGGAGAAGAACCTGGTAAATTTCCGAAGGCAATCAAGGTTCTCCAAAGATGACAATCAAAAAGGCAAAAAGACTAGAGGAACGTGCTATAAATGTGGAAAGCCCGGTCACTACAAACCGGACTGTCCAATGAACAACAAGGGAAAAGAAAAGGAACAATCGAAGTCACATAAGAGAGCATCAAAGCCTAGGAGGGCGTACATCGCGTGGGAAAGCGACAGTGATTCTTCCTCCTCTAATGAAAGCTCTAGTGATGAAGAAGAGTCCGTGAATCTATGTCTCTCCGCAAATCAGAAAAAGAAAAAGAAACAGGTACGTCACTCTAGATATAATATGTCATCTAATATGTCTCATTCCGAATTACAAACCGCATTCGATGTTTTACACAAGGAAGCAACTGAAGCCTTTAAGAAACTTGCTTCTAATAGAAGAATTTTTACATATTTAGAGCACAAAGTCTTAGAGTCCGAAAAGAAATTAGAGGACCTTAAGGCTTCCATTGTGAAAGATAATGAATCGGATTGTAAGGACAATAGTAATCCTTTCAACTTTGGTTGTGATACTTGTCATATTTGGCAAGGTGAGGTTAGAAACCTTAAGGCCAAATTAGACAAGGCACTTGAACCTAAAATTACATTTGCAATCGATAAAAAGGATTTTAGAAAAAGTATGATAAACCCATATCAAAAATATGCATATGTAATTAGGGATCAAGCAAGTGAAAGTGATTCTAATGTCGACTTTGTATGCTTTTACTGTTGCAAGAAAGGCCACTCCATTGGTAAATGTCGATTTAGGAGATTTCTTGTTCCTAAAGGCATCTACCAATGGTTGCCCAAACGCAACCGTCTTGTCGCTAACCTATTAGGACCCAATATGCCATTGGGTACCTCCCTTTTGTAAGTTATATTTTGACAGGTGAAATGTGTCGAGTCCACCGAGAGAAGATGGGTTCTTGATAGTGGGTGCTCAAGGCACATGTCTGGAGACATATCCTTATTCATAGACTTCGTGGCTAAGAAGAAAGGGTATGTAACATACGGTGATAACAACCGCGGAGCGATACTAGGTAAAGGTAGTATAGGTAATCCCTCCTCTACTACAATTTCCGATGTGTTGCTTGTCGAAAACCTTAAACATAATCTCCTTAGCATTAGCCAATTATGCGACAAAGGTTACAATGTTTCCTTTTCAAAAGATTGCTGCAAAATTGTGCATGAAAGTGATAAGAAGAATGTGTTTATTGGTTTTAGAGTAAACAATGTGTATATGCTTGACTTGAATGTGGTATCCCCAACAAGCGATCAATGTCTCATATCTATGAGTGAAGACTCATGGCTATGGCATAGGCGCTTAGCGCATGTCAACTTTGACTTACTCAATAAGATTGTCTCAAAAGATCTAGTACTAGGACTTCCCAAAATTAAGTTCACCAAGGATCACCTTTGTGATGCTTGTCAAAAAGGAAAACAAACGAGGATCTCCTTTAAATCCAAAAAGATTATTTCAACAACGAGACCTCTTGAACTACTTCATATGGACTTGTTTGGGCCGTCTAGGATCAAAAGTCTAGGAGGAAACTATTACGGATTCGTAATAGTGGACGACTTTTCTAGGTTCTGTTGGACCATCTTCTTAGTGAGTAAAAGTGACACGTTTGCCGCTTTTGAGAGATTTGCCAAGCTCTCCCAAAATAAGTTAAATACAAACATTGTGTCAATAAGAAGTGACCACGGAGGTGAATTTGAAAATCATTTATTTGAAGAATATTGCGGTAACCATGGCATCGATCATAACTTCTCAGCTCCACGAACTCCTCAACAAAATGGGGTTGTGGAGCGTAAAAACAGAATTTTAGAAGAATTGGGAAGAACAATGATTAATGATAGTGGTTTACCAAAATACTTTTGGGCCGACGCCATTAGTACGGCATGTTATGTTTTGAATAGGGTACTCATCCGCCCCATTCTAAACAAAACTCCGTATGAACTTTTAAAAGGGCGAAAGCCTAATGTCTCTCACCTTCATGTTTTTGGATGCAAGTGCTTTGTATTAAACAATGGAAAGGAAAACTTGGGCAAGTTTGATTCAAAAGCCGATGAAGGCATTTTTCTAGGGTACTCGCAATCAAGTAAAGCATATAGGATTTATAATAAAAGATTACTAGCTGTTGAAGAGTCTGTGCACGTTACGTTTGATGAGTCCTATCCGAGAAATGTCGGAAAGGATAGTGTTGTTCATGGTGCAGGTACATCCACAGAAGACATACTCAAAGGTGGCGAAACGGGGATTGATCAACCCTATAGAGTCAAAATTGAGGAGGATAAGGATGCACACCATGAGGTAACTGAGGAAGCTCATCCGCCTACAAACGATGATCTCCCTCAAGCTTGGAAGTCGTGTAAAGATCATCCAATTGACAATATTCTCGGAGACATCACAAAGGGAGTCACCACTCGATCTAAGCTAAGTAACTTTTGTTATCACTTCGCTTTCGTTTCACAAATAGAGCCTAAAAACCCCAAAGAGGCCCTACTCAATGAGCACTGGTTTTTATCGATGCAAGAGGAACTAAATCAGTTTAAAAGAAACGAGGTATGGGACCTTGTCCCTCCTCCGCGAGGCCATCGAGTAATCGGCACCCGATGGGTGTTTAGGAACAAGTTGGACGAAAACGGGGTAATAACCCGTAATAAAGCGAGATTGGTCGCTCAAGGGTATAACCAAGAGGAAGGCATCGACTATGAGGAAACTTATGCGCCGGTTGCCCGACTCGAGGCTATACGCCTTTTACTCGCCTTTGCATGTGCAAAGGATTTTAAGTTATTTCAAATGGATGTTAAAAGTGCGTTCCTTAACGGTCACATAAATGAAGAAGTATATGTGTCTCAACCTCCCGGTTTTGAATCTCATGAATACCCTGAACATGTTTACAAGTTAAAAAGAGCTTTATATGGTCTCAAACAAGCTCCTAGAGCTTGGTATGAGCGTCTAAGTAAGTTTTTACTTAATCAGGGGTACTCACGAGGAAAGGTTGACACTACACTCTTCATTAAACGTCAAGGAAAGCACTTGATTTTGGTGCAAATCTATGTTGACGATATTATATTTGGATCCACTAACATGAATCTCGTGAGAGAGTTTTCTGACCTCATGCAGGGCGAATTCGAGATGAGTATGATGGGGGAGCTCACATACTTCCTCGGCCTGCAAATTAAACAACTCCAAGAAGGGACATTCGTGAGCCAAACAAAATATTGTTTGGACTTGATCAAGAGATTTGACATGGCAAAATCCAAGGCCATAGACACCCCAATGCCTACATGCGTAAATTTGGATAAAGATGAAAATGGCAAGGACGTAGAGGTAAAACGATATAGAGGTATGATTGGTTCACTTCTCTATCTTACTGCGTCACGTCCTGATATTATGTTTAGTGTGTGCATGTGTGCACGATACCAATCATGTCCCAAAGAATCCCACCTAAAAGCTGTTAAACGAATTCTTCGATACCTGTCAGGTACCCCGAAGTATGGATTGTGGTATTCTAAGGGTAGTGATTGCTCGTTGGTAGGTTACTCCGATTCCGACTTTGCCGGGTGCAAATCGGATAGGAAAAGCACTAGTGGTACATGTCATTTGTTTTCAAACTCCTTGGTTAGTTGGCATAGCAAGAAACAAGTTTCAGTTGCTTTATCAACGGCCGAGGCGGAATACGTTGCCGCTGGTAGTTGTTGTGCTCAAATTCTGTGGATTAAGCAACAACTACTAGATTTCAATCTTAAACTTGAACGTATTCCTATCCTATGTGACAACACTAGCGCTATTAACCTTACCAAAAATCCCGTATTACACTCTCGCACTAAACATATAGAAATTCGACACCATTTTCTTAGGGACCATGTTGAGAAAGGTGATGTTGTATTTGAACACGTTGACACTAAAAACCAACTAGCGGACATTTTCACAAAGCCGCTAGCAACGGAACCTTTCTTTCATATCCGCCGAGAACTTGGCATCCTCGACATTTCGGAACGGGAATAATATTTGCTGATGTTATCTTATTTCATTCAAATAATCATGCTGTTGTACTTCTAACAATTTGATATTCGTGTAAGTATAAGTATGTTGTGTATCAAGCAAATCAGGCATCAAGGTGATATTGTTCTTTCTCTCTCTCTTTGTTTGATAATCCTGTTGATCTCAAATCATATCGCTTATACTACGCTAAATTTGTATGACATCTACTGCATATGTATATAGATTTTTTTCTTATATGTCATGACATCATTTTTGCATAGCATGTACCTCTGAATATGGTAAAATACAAAAATCTGCTGTTTGTTGCATATTGAGTCGACGCATGCAGAAGCTACCGTCGACGGCTCGCGCAAAAACCCAGTTTTCCTGATTACTTGACGTCAGAGGGTGGAGAAGATGAAGAAGCAGAAGGAAGCTCAAGTGAAGATGAAGACAATCAAGGTGACAATGCAGGAGAGGCACAAGAAACCGCTGATGAGACTCAGCTGGACCACGATATTAATGAAGGTCATCAACCATACGTGCCTTCTGAAAACTATCAACAAACATATCAAGATGACAATCAACACAATAACTGGTCTGCCTACTCAAACCAACAGGAAAATGAGGATGAGGAGAATAACCAAGGCTGGGGTGAATGGCAATACACCGGGTGGACCACCCTTGGCAAATTCTATCAGCCGTATCAACCAAGCACTGCAGACCCACCTTCTCCTCAACAACCGTCAAACAATTCGGAGATTTTAGAAATGATGCAGTCGATGCAGTTGGAACAGCGAAATTTTATGACCAATGTGCAGGAACAACAGCAAAAATTCATGAGGGATCAAAATGAAAGAATGGCACAAATTCGTTCTGAACTGCATAACCAAAATGAACGGATCAGTGGAATGTCGACTCAGCTGGACGCTCGATTCGAGACTCTAACTCACTGTCATCAAGCTGAAGAGCGCGCCATTGTCGACAGTCTTGACTTTTTGAATAACATCACAGAAGAATTTACTGATCTAGCTCATCCCCAACGCCATCCTCATTACTATGACAGGCGTGGTCGTGGTCGCGGACGTGGACGGGGCTATTAGCATGCGCTCATATGTCATTTGTTGTTTCCTGTTTTGGCTTGCATTCATTTTGTTTGTTGTGTTTTGCTTTTCTGCCCAAACTCACTATGATTGTTGCTTACTTCTATGTTGCTATCATGACATTTTTGTGGTTCTGTAATCTATTAACTGTTATCTCCATCGTATGTATAACTGTTGTTTACTTCTCATCTGTTGGTATCTCATTTATGCATGATTCAATGTGTTGTTATTATGTCACGAGTTTACCTCTTTTTGATGTTGTCAAAGGGGGAGAACCGAGCAGTAGAAAGACGATGATTACGACCGCTATAATTGTAAAAGAAAGGGGGAGCAGGAGCATACCTATACCTATCACGTATTGCGTAACAGTAGGTTGCCATCATCAAAAAGGGGGAGAATGTGAAGGCAAAGTATCTACCAACACAAGCGTGCCTCTGGTTTTTGATGATGACAACTTGCTAAGAGATATCCTTCTTTCGTTTAAATCATTCACGCTACTTATGATTCAATTTTTACAATGACGTAATGCACAAAAAGCTGTAGAAATTTATGTTTTTGCAGATTTTTGAACCATGAGCCGACCATACCGTCAGCACACAGTTTCATTCAGTTCACACGGCTCAGCGCATGAAGGTCATGCATCGACCGTTAACTTGGCGCATGCAGGTTTAAGAATCAGACGGCTCAGCGCATGAAGATCATGCGTCGACCGCTGACTCGGCGCATGACAGTTTGAGTGTCACACGGCTCAGCGCACGCCGACCCTATGGTCGACCGTTCGCGCGCAGAAACAGAAATTCTGCTATGTTTCATTGATCTGTCAACTGTCTGTTTTGTATATTACTATAAATAGCTGTCTTTTCAATTTTAACAACGAACATTTTTGAAAGCATTGTGAGAAAGTGTTCAGGTCAAGAAACGTGAAAGAGGTGCATCAGTGTTCTTCATCTTCATCGTTCAATCAACTCACAAATCCTCAAATTACAGATAATCAATTTTTTGCTGCGGTTTGTGGTTTGCTCGACGTTGATAAGGTTCGAACGCGTGATTGAAGATCCGGTTCGAGTGGAAGCTGGTGCAGGTGTTTCTTGGGAGAAAACCTTTGAGGTTTTACCTATCAAGACTACAGGTTTTGAAGGCTTTTGTTACGGAATCGTCGGTTCAACAATCAAGCGAGTGCGAAGGTGATTGATTAGCGGAAGGTTGATCAATCTAGTAGCTAGGGCGTTGAAAGGTTGAAGACGTTCCGGGTTCAATTTGGGTGTGTCTAAGATCAGCCGTGCCGAAGGTTTGATCAACGGAAGAGTTGTCAATAAGGTGGCTGCAATCGGAGGTCATTCACATCAAATTGGAGGACTTGATTCATCTTGAATCAAGGGGCAAGAAGTGGTAGAAATTATCAGCATCATTGAGATTGTTTGTATCAATTGTCTATCGATTCTTGTGTATAACTGTTCTACCAAACAGGTGATATCTATTCAATATATATCTCAATTCTCATTGTAGAATTGAGGGCAGACGTACCCCAACGCGAGGACGACTGGGGGAACTGCCTCATCAAATCTTGTGTTCCTTTATTTTCTGCATTTTCAATTACAGCTTAAAAATTAAGTGATTCTAGAATAAGTGATTTTGTCAAATTGTAGTATTGATTGAGTGAGTTGGTGAAACACTGTTTTTTAACTACTAAGTACAATAGAAATACTGTACTAAGGCTTTTTCAATCACTCATTCAACACAAATATCATTTAAGGTATTTGTGCACACCAACTGTTCGACAAAAGTGCTGAACTAAAATTGCCTTAATTTTGCTGCTAGTTTTGGTGTAATTTTGCACACCAACTGTTCGACAAAAGTGCTGAACTAAAATTGCCTTAATTTTGCTGCTAGTTTTGGTGTAATTTTTGATCATTGGAATAAGGAAATAGTACGAGTGAATCACATCTGAGTTTTGCATAAAAGTGTGTAGTGATTTACTATCTGTTATCGTCTTAAATTCATCTGCTTGACGCATATCCGGCTCTCCAATAGTTGTTCGTTTTAGACTATATTTTCCAAGGCCGCTTCCGCATTTGAAAACAATTTTGAAAACCAATTTTATTGGTAGCGCCACTCAAATTTTTAAAAGGGATCTATTCAACCCCCCCTTCTAGATCCGTGCCTTAGTCTAACAAGTCTGTCTCCCTTTCCTGTGCTTTGTGTGTTTCCTTTGGGCTTGCTTGCTCTACAAGTTGAGCTTGGCTCCTTCTGCTAGTTTGGTGCATTGCATTCATTTTATTTACAGTTGTTTCTTTACAGTTTATTTCTTTTGCTGTTGCTTTCCTTCGCCATGTTCCCCTAGAAACTCTGACTTCTCTTGTTCAAGAGAAGTTATGACAGACATTAGGGTGCTAACCATGCATGATAACATTAGGTAGTTCCTACCTAACCTCAATCATAGGATCAATTTTGCACGACAACTTTAGGATTGGATCAGTTCCCCTTTAGTGCGTCTTTTCTCTTCTCATCTTCAAACAAATCAAAATACAGTAATAAAGGTTAATTGGTGTCGTACGCTACGAGCCTTAAGCTACTTGAGAAAGGGTTGTTGGAGAGTTTCTTTCCAACAGCTTGGATGTTTAGTATGGCACCCTTTGGGTGACATGCGACGCATTCGCTCTCAGGTCATAGTCTCTAGTGCAATATCAGTTGCAAACATCCATAAAAGACACTTCTTCTAAAAAACAGAAAACAAAGATCAAACATCTTTTTGTCCTCTTGGACCTCTAATCCTTGGAAACCCTTTTCAAAAGGAGAGTTTTGTTAACTCCCTATTCTGCCGCAAATGGTAAACGCCTAAGTCTCCGTCGAGCGAGCTGCATACACCAAACTGCTGGAACCGTCTATTAACCCTACTCGGATAAAAAACAAAAAGACAAACCTGTGTCTCTTGTTGTCCCGAACTATGTTTTCTCTGATCTTTCACGCCGTGTGAAAGTACGTAGGCACGAGATGCGATATCTCGGCGAGCAACCTTCCCACGTAACCCGTAGTTAAGCGAACTACGTTGACTCTGATTTCTCGTTCCAGACGGGAATACGTAGGCATAGAACTGTTGTGTTATGCCGAGTCATTTGCTTTTCTTTTCAGACCAGACTTTTAGGTAGATAGATAACCAACCCGTCAGATAAACACAACAAGCATGTATCCCATCGAGTACGATGGACGTGAGGGGTGCAAATACCTTCCCCTTGCGTAACCGACTCCCAAATCCAGACATTGGTTATGATGACCTCGTCTTATACCTTTTCATCAGGTTTTTCTGATCGTTTCCTTTCCCGTTCTGAGGGATAAATAACGAAAGGTAACGACTCTTCTGTTTTGCCGGCACCTTATTTTCACACTATGTGGTAGTTAGCGTCACAGAATTTCTAGAAACGGTGATACGTTCACCATTTCTATTTTGGCATAATAGTCTAACAAAACGGCCTCACTTAGCTAACTCCCAAATGATCGGTCCCAAGAGTCGACAATCCTCAGATCCAACACCCTCTCAACTGTCCGAAACTGATTGGAAATGAAAATTCTAGCAAGCACACGATGGATGTTATTCCCAAGGTTATAACATCCACTGTGACATCTTCAACTTAACAGCTAATACTCAGCAATAATAAAAGCAGTAAATAACACAACAATTGTTTACCCAGTTCAGTGTCAACAACACTAACATCTGGGGGCTACCAAGCCAGGGAGGAAATTCACTATTAGTAGAATCAATTCAGAGTTAAACCTCCAGTTTACACTCCTCACTTAATCTCTACCTAGTGACACTTCAACCTAGAGACACTCTAGACCTGAGTATACCCACTCACTCCCCCTCAATCACACAACAGTGATATTAACCAATTACAGAAGAAAATATGAAGAGACACTTCATACACACCTTGATCTTGCTTCAGATCTTGGATCAAGGAACTCACACACTCTTGCTTCAAAGCTTCGAGTGATACACAACCTAGAATCTACCTATCCAATGCAAATTATCCACCAGACAATTGCTTGGATTACAAGTATTCCTAAACAGAATTCACACGTGAAGACTAGCCTTCTTCACTTACAAGGACTCTGCAATCTGCACTCTATATTCTTCTTCTGTTAAAAGCTGCTATTCAGGATTTCATCTTTTGATCTTTATAGCAGTTGTCAGTCCTTTTGGGCCTTGGTTCATTAATTAGGTTTTATCCATAACAAAACCTATTCTCAAAGGTTTGCACACTTGCCACTTAATTTAGGGATCTTCTAGTTCGCCTAGGGCTTCTAGAAAGTCTCCTGATATCCAACTTGAGCATTTATTCTGTTTCCTAGTTTATAGATACCATAAAAACAACCTCGCCCGCTGGATGTCATACGTTCAATATTATGACATTCTGTATGACATTTAGCTTAACTAAGTTAACTTGCCCTGCACACACATCATTAAGTATGTCCTAACAATCAGTATGACATACATGCACATTCTAAAGTTTTGCCACAAAATGCAGCCAATCAAGAGCACTTACAAACTCCCCCTTTGGAAAAGTTTTGGCTAAAACACCCTGTTAACATATCAGAGTTTACACACAGCAAAAGACTTATGATGTGTCCTGTCATGTAGGATAGATACTAGCTCAAGCCTCTCTGATTCCTTAAAGTCAGCTCTCACTGTTAGCTCATTCTATTAACCATCTGGTAGTTGCCACTACAGATGTCACATCTATTTTAGGAACAGTCTGGTGTTCCCCCCCTCAACTGATCAGGCTTTATCAGTTGGACACTTCATCTGCACACCCTGCAGTCACAGATACAAGCATCCATCCTGTGGATGTCCAGACATTCAGAATGCCCTTCTGAAGTCACACATACCTATGCTACTCCCCCTGAAGACTTGCACAAGACTCTCTACACATATGCATCCAGTCTGCTCTAGATGTTATGACCTTCAGGATAACATCCTGAAGTACACACACAAGGTTTACTCCTAGTTCTATCATACATACATTCCTATCCAGGCTAAACATGCATATCACTTTATTGCTAACAGCACTATCAGCTATTATCACTCATTTCGTCAGCTGCACCTGTGGTTATACCTGCAAGCATGCAAGTCTCATATCATATGCACAAAGGCACATATGTTCAAGCTAGTTCTCCTTGTTCTTCCACATGCTGTTGCTGTTATCTACCTGCTGTTGCTAGTATCTATTATTCTCCCCCTTTTTAGCCATAAATTCAGATCTAACTAATGCATTAAGATAGATCAAAAGTGTAACATAACAAATTTTGAAGTACACATTAAACTAACTACTCATAGAGAGCTTTACACAACCAGTGCAATTCTTGCTGTCAAATAGGTCTGCCCAAAACAACTCAAAAAAACATCAACACACCAGTTCACAAAACCAGCTCAACAACAATCTGCTTGAGCTCCACAACACTTTATCAGCACATGTCATTCTTCTTCTTCAGATGCAGAAGTGGACCTACCTTTGTCAGATTTTGCATAACTAGTCTCCTCAGCCTCATTGGATCCATCTTCATCACTGTTCTCTCTCTCTTTTTCTGAATCAGCTGCATGGTTATCACTCTCTTCAGCACCATCGTTTTTCATGTCCTCATTAGTGAACTTAGCATTGTCATTTTGGTCAAGGGTCCTGATTAGTGCTTCAAGAGCTCTTTTCCACGCATCCAGCTCCTGACATGTTTCCTTTAGCTTGGCAATCACTTCTGCTTTTGTTGATGTAGACTGGGATGTCCAGCTGATGTTGCAACAATGTCAGAAACATGAGTTCCAAGAAACAGTTTGGGATGAAATGACAAGGGGCTTTCTCGTTTGCTTGCAGCATCACTCTTTTTGAGAATGTTGGGATATTGTTTCAAAATGATGCCACATATGAATGAAGGGAATGCAATGGGGCCCTTGATGCTATAGTTGCCTGTATGCTTCATAGTTTGATCAAAAACATATGTTCCTAAATCAAATTTGGCCTTGGTCCCAATAACATAGATGATCTTTCCAAGACCAGTTGCCACAGTAGATTTATGGTTTGTGGCCACCCAATTTGCTGCTCCAATCTTATGCAACATAGCATATTTGACACTCAATTTGCTGGCAACTAGCTTTCTTTTGGATGGCCATCGTTGTACCTGGTTGCTTGTTATCACTTGGCATATTTTGTTTTCTGAAATATGTACATCAGGACGAGCTCTATCTGATCTTCCGAGATATTTATTGATTGTTGTTGGAGTAAAAGTAACACACTCCCCTCTTACATGCACCTTGCCAAACTCTTTAGATTTCTTGTCAGCATATTCCTCTGAGAGATTAACTATGAACTCTTTGACAAGTAACTCATAGCATGAAGAGAATTCACTAATTGTTTTCATTAATCCTGCATTATTAATGAGTTTCATGATTTCTTTAATCTCAAGAGCATTCTGTCACAGCTCCCTTTCCACAGCCATCCTTTTCTGAACAACATACTTCCACCTATTAACACACGAGGGGTAATGAAATGAAATGTTTTCAATTGGAACTTCAGGGACTTTTTCAGCCAGTTTGCTCTTGGAGGGTTTCTTCTTGTTTTGGATGTCAATGACATCTTCAGCAACATCAGACTCAGTCTCTGATTCAGTACTAGATTCAGCCTTTCTCTTCTTGGTGACTACTTTGCTCTAGGCTTTAGGAGGTCCAACTGGTCTTCTTTTAGTTCTAGCCTTCCTTGAGGGAGTGTCATGATCAGTTGTCTTCTTCTTTGTGAGGTTGTCTTGCTTAACAACCTGTTGTTGCACCCCAAAATTTTCCCAACCCATTTCTTTACCTAGCTTATGTTTCATCGCATCAGCATTTTGCATAGCATTGGTTCTCGAGGAAGGGGATCAAGGTTCCCGTGGCTCAGGTTTCATTCCCATGCAAGCAATTGAGCAGTGAGCATTAGAAGAGACGGCATTTATTTTGCCCAGCGATCGAGCGACTGATTTTATTTTGCAGGTTATGCTCAGATCAGGAGACAACATTCAGTCTATATCTAGCATTATCACAATCACAGTGTTCAAGAGCAAGTGTCAAAGCTTAGTAGAGCTCAAAACGGCGAGAAACAGGCAAACAGGCAGGTTTCCCTCCAAAAGGCGCCAAATTCAAAATTTTGAAGGTGTTAATCGGTTAACACATATGGTTAACCGATAAACCATTGGAGAATCAACCCAGATTTGAAATTTTAACAGTGTTAACTAGTTAACGCATATGGTTAACCGATTAACCGTAGCAGATTTTGCCATGTACGTGATTTTGCAAGCCATTTGCACTTGGGGTCCAATTTTGATCACCTTGAAACTCATATTTACCAACAGAAGGATCTAGAATGTTCTTGAAAGTTGGTTATTTCAATTTTCCCTCAAAATTCCCATGCCTAGCTCCAAACCAACTTTCCAATCCAAAGTCCAAACCCCACCTTTGGGATCCAAACCTATATGGTATTTAAGTTATCTACTCCAAACCAAAAGTAGCCAATTCTCATTTCTCACATTTATTTTTCAGAATTGATCAAAATTCTCTCAAATTGTCCCAACTTCTAATTTCCAAAACCCACACTCAAAGCTCTTCTTTATTAGGATTCATTGATTTTTCATTAAAATCAATTGATTCTTGAGCATAAACCTTCATCCATCCTCATCTTTGGGTCAATTTTCATTATCAATTTTCGTGCAAATTGAGATCTGATTTTGGAGCTAGAGTTGGAAGTGATTATTCGAAGCGTTTCGACTCAAATTTGGTGGATCTTTGTTCGTACAACTACAATTGGCTTGGATCTCGAAGTTTTCCGGATTTCTAGCGTTTGAACTACTCGATTACAACAAGATCAACATTAATCGGAGCAAATCTCTGCTTCGAAGGTTGGAGATTCTAGATCCATAACATTTTTGAGCTTATTTGAATTTCCATGATGATTTTCATATTCGTTTGAATTTTGGTGGATTTCGATCCGTGGGAATTGCGATTGTGATGTGTAGACATGTTTGCATGTCTATTGGTTTTCTGTTTGCAGGTGTAATTTCGTGCTTATTTGATAAGCCGATCTGTTGGATCACTTGATTAAGTGATTTTGTGCATTAAGTGTTTTTTCTGTTGCTGTTTTTCACTTCTGGTAGAGTTTTAACTGGTTAACGTATATGGTTATCCAGTTAACCAATTCAAATATTCAAATTTTTCAAAGATTTCAGGGTGTTAACTGGTTAACACCTGGTGTTAACCGATTAACACCTACAAATTTCCAGATTTTCACTTATTTTACACAGGTTAACCGATTAACAACATGTGTTAACCGATTAACATTGTTCCAGAATGCCATCTTTGCTGTTTTGTTTGCATGTTCGCATACCGGTTCGATTCGAATCATCATAGATCAGTGTGATGCATTAGAATTGAATTGTTTTGGCTGTTTTCCACTATTTGTGGTTGATTAATCACGATGTTGGTGACTTGTATGATCATGTTTCAATTGTTTGCATGCTTGTGTATGTGGTTCGAATCGAGTTTTCGTTTATATGTCCGTTTGCTTTTATCTCTTGATATTCCCACATGTTTGCATCATTTTTGCATCGCTGTTGAGGTCGAGACGCGCTTGTGGTGGCTGCTGCCCCACACATTTTTCCTTCCTCCCACCATTCTAAGTGCGCATTTTCATGTTTTCATTTCTCTACTTGTGATTGATTCTTCCTTTGTTCTTCTTGTGCTTTCTTGCGATGATCCCCATAGGATTCTTAGTCCCCCTGTTTAGGATGGGAGTAGGAGAGACATTAGGCGTTCAATCCAAGTATGCTAACATTAGGGTAGATGTTTCCCCTTTCATCCGAACTTTAGGACCACTTTGCATGACAACGTTAGGGCCGAGTTTCCCTTAGACCTTCCGTGCGTCTTCTCTTCTCATCTACATACAATCGTAACACACAAAATAAAGATAATGGATATTGTGCCATGAGCCTTATACTTGGGAAATGGTGATTGAGGGGCTTCTCCTTAATTACATAGAGTGTTTAGTATACGTCCTTAGGATGATATGTGACGCATTCGATCCTAGGTTCTATACTTTAGTACAACATACATTATAAAGACTCAAATTCAAAACACTTCTTCTCTAAAAAACACAAAACAAATTCAAACCTTTTTCCTTCAGGATTAATCAAACTTCTTTTTTCAGATAAGAGTGTTGTTAAACTTCAGTTCTACCGCAAACAGGCTTTGTCCCTAACTGCTGGAACAGATGTTTAACCTTACTCGGATAAAACACTTAATCAACCTGTTGTTTCGTGTCCGCCCGAACTATGTTCGCTCTGATCTTTCATGCCAGATGAAAGTACGTAGGCACAAGATGCGATATCTTGGCGAGCAACCATCCCCCTTATCTCCCGTAGTTAGCCGAACTACGTTGACTATGACTTTCCCATTGCACGAGGGAATACGTAGGAACAAAGCGGCGATGCTCTGCCGAGTCACTTCTCCTTTCTTTTTCTTTCGTCCCTGAGACCTTTAGCGTAGATAGATTAACAACCCTTTTAGATAACAAATAAGCGTGGATCCCATTGAGTACAACGGACGTGAGGGGTGCTAATACCTTCCCCTTGCGTAACTGACTCCCGAACCCAGGACTTGGTTGCGATGACCTTGTCTTTCTCTTTTCGTCAGGTTTTTTCGATCGTTTCCTTTCCCTCTCTTTGGGATAAATAACGAAAGGTGGCGACTCTTCTGTTTTCCACCGGTTGTTTTTTGCAGTTGCAACAGCTGGCGACTCTGGTTCCCTATGCGAGTTAATCCTAGCGCTTGTTTGGTTATCTTTTTGGGTTTTGTACTTACGTGTTGTACTTTATTTACTTCCACACTTTTACTTTCCCGCATTTTATTTTCAGCATTATTATTATTATGCTGTTGTGTGGGAGGGAAGTTCTAATGAGTGAAAAGCCAGACCCAGGCTTGAGAGAAAACATAACATTAGAGTGGAGATTAGTGGAGGACCTGTTTTCCTAACAAACACCAGTTCCCATGAAATTCACACTCAGATGAGATCCTCTTTGATGATTTCTTTTCTGGTCTTTAGGATTGGAATTGATTTTGGATCTGAGGATTGTCGACTCTGGGGACCGATCATTTGTGACTCAGCTAAGTGAGCCCTCTTCAGGGGGTGATGATGCTAAACCAGAAATGGTGAACGTATCATCATTTCTTGAAAGTCTGTGACCCTGAGGAACGCATAGGATACCGTACCTTTATCAGTGGATTAAGTCCATGCCTGTGACTGGGACCGGGGTTATGCAGGAAACCTTTACCTTCAGACTACCCAATTTTCTCTACAGTGTGAACCCAATGTATTGGTATCAGTTGGTTCCTATCAGAGCAGTGTTATGTTCTCGTTGAAGCTGAATCTTGGTCCTTCTCACTCATCAGCACAAAAATCTTGATCTCCTGCCTACATCCTTAGCATTTGCGTCCTTGCATTCTCATGTTGCATTTCATTAACGTGTGTCTGTGTTGCAGGTGCGTATCTCTCCCCGATTCTAGTGGTCTTGTTCTGTATTTTTGATATGGAGACTTTGAAGAGGACAATAACATACAGGTTTCCCACTTCAGACATTAGTCTCGTGCTGAAGTTGATTGCCCTGGCTGATGGTTCAGTAATAGAAGACTTTAGGAAATCATATGGGAGGTTGTTAAAATTTGTTTGCAAGCCTACCGCACACGAGATCAGTGGCTTGTATACTTTGCTACAGTTCTATGATGCTCTGTTGAGATGCTTTGTGTTTCCAGATTATGTTCTAGCACCCACTCTAGAAGAATACTCAGACTTGCTAGGCATTCCCATCAAGGATCAAATGCCTTACTATCATGTTAACACTAAGCCTAATCTGGCCAATCTTGCCGCTGCTTTACACTTGGATGAGTCTGAGTTGAAAGGAGGAGTGATTCAAAGGAATGGGATGTATGGTTTTCCCCTATCTTTCCTAGTGGAGAAGGCTCAGGAGTTTGCCAACGAGGGTTGTTGGATCGTGTTCAACGCCATTTTAGCTCTTTGCATATATGGTACCATACTATTTACTAACTTGCCAGACTTCGTGGATGTAGACGCTTTCCACATTCTCGCCTCAGGGAATCTAGTACCTACTCTTCTTGGAGACGTTTACCACCCTATCCATTATAAGAACGAGAACCGGAGAGGGATGATTGTGTATTGTTGTGTTCCCTTGCTCTACAAATGGTTTGTCAACTACATGCCTAAAGCAGGTCCCTTTGTCTCTTCTGTGGGCACTTTAGATTGGTCTGAGCGTCTAATGGGTTTAACTGCAGAGAATATCATTTGGTTCGACAAGGATATGTTGGGTACAGAACTTGTCTACAGTTGTAGTGGTTTTCACAATGTTCCTCTGATCGGGAGAAAAAGGTGCGTCAATTACAACCCGTAATTGTTGTCCAGGCAGTTCGATTATGCATTGAAGGAGGATCCCAAAGAAGACGAGATACAAGAATCTCTGTATCTCATTGGGCTATTGGATGGTGATGCATTGGTTAAGCTTGAGCAGGCTTGGAAAAATCTTCGTAGGAAAGGTAAAGCAATGTTAGGGAAGAGCAACAACAAAGCCTTTGAGCCATACCTGGTATGGATTCGTGAGCGAGCCACAAAGTTCCTAATGCCTTATCCTGCTGCTAGACCTTTATATCCTCCTGTGGTCAAGAAGCCCACTATGATCGACATTTAGAAATAAAACCAGGTGCTACAAGAAAAGGAATAGTTGAGGAAAGCCAACGAAGAGCTAGAGAAAGAAATTTCTCAACTCCGAAGCGAGAAGAGTGAAGCCGTGTACTCTTGCAAGAAGCAAACCGAGTTGATAAACCATTTAGGTACCAGCTTAACCAAAGAGACCGATGCTCGAGAGCGTCTGGGGTTAGACTTTAAGGTTGTTAATAGTGTTCTCGCCACCAAGAAGCAAGACTTGGATAGGGCATATCTGAAGATCTCTAAATTCGAGGCATTGTGGAACACTACTCTGACCAATCACAAAAACGAGAAGATAAGCTAAAGCAGCAGATTGCCAAACTGACGATTCGGCTCGAGGCCAAGAGCGAGAAGATTGAAGCTGAAGCATCACTCAGGCGTAACGCTGAGTGCAAGTTGAAAGAAGCTATGGCAAACCTGAAGGAGTGCAAACTGAGGGATGATTCTAAGAGACGCAAGTTGGAAGATTGCTTCGGATAGGGAGCCTGGGAAGACTTTGTTGAAGATATCCAGAGCACCGTCAGACAGAGAGAGTTGCTTATTCGAGGATTGCTCACCAGGCCTGACCACCCCAAGACAAAGGAACTATTGGAGGATTTCCGTGCCTGCTACCGCACTTGATTTTTTGTATTCTTTTGTAGCTTTCATTCACTACTATATTTATTGACCATCACCAGGCTTGTTGGCTGGGGTCAATCTGTTACCATTGATTCAGTTGTACTCGGTCACTTCTGTATGCTACCTATGTGGGATCTTTATATCAGATGTTGATTCGTCTTCATAATTGGCTCCTTATTTGTCTCGCTGTTATTCTGGAACTAGAGTCCGAGGGAATCTCCCCTAAAGCACAGACACATGTTTGCATTTGCATATCATCTTGCATAAAAGGTACCTTGGACGTGTTTATCTGACCTATGTGCTTTCTTTCGAAGGTATGTTTCAGGATTGACTGCAGACCAATTCACCGTTACTCCACCGAGCCAATCAACTCAGAGCTATGGAGAAAGTTCAAGATGAAATGCAAGAGTTTAGGGAGAGGATGTCCCAGTTCATGGACATCATACAGGTGGTTGCCAGTGGATAAGAGTAACTCAGAATCCTCGGGCAGCCCTTGATTGCACGCGTTGACACCAATGGGGTTTTGCATGGAGGTGAGACTACCAACCCTCCTCATGTGGAGACTCCCCGGGCTGACAACTCTGGACCAACTGTGATCATTCCCAACGCTGGAGGCAATGGGAACGCTGGGTTAGGTACTGGCAATGCTGAGGCTGGTAATGGCAACATCGAAGCTTCTAATGGTAACATCGGTACAAGCGGTAACAATGCTGGAGTTAATGTTGGTATTGCTGGAAATGGAAACTTCCATGGACCCAAAGTTGTGGGAATCATCCATGGAAATGTTCATCAACCCTGGAATGAGGATCGTCAAGCTGACGTACTCTCAATTAGAGGTGATGAGGCTGATCTACCTTCTGAGGCTCGCCAGAGATTCAAAGCACTTGAGGATAAGATGAAGAGTCTTGAGAATCTGAACTCTATGGGGCTTGATATGGCCAACTTAGGGCTAATTCCCAATCTCAAGGTACCACTGAAATTCAAAGTGCCAGACTTTGATAAATACAAGCGCACCACCTGTCCTCGTGTCCACTTGAGATCTTATTACAGGAAGATGCCGGCATACTCCTACGACGAGAAGCTGCTGATGCACTTTTTTCAAGATAGTCTGTTAGGACCTTCACTGGAATGGTACATGGGCTTGGAGCCTGTGAGTGTGCGTAGCTGGAAGGATCTTGCAGAAGCTTTCGTTAGACATTACCAGTACAATAGTGACCTGGCGCCCAACCAGGTCCAGTTGTAAAATTTGTCACAGAAGAGTGGGGAATGCTTTAAAGAATACACGCAGCGTTGGCGTGAATTGGCAGCCAGAGTACAACCGCCTATGGTTGAGCGTGAACTGGTAGACATGTTTGTGGCAACGCTGCCGGGAGTTTATTATGAGAAGCTAATCAATAGCTTGTCAAGAAGCTTCTCTGACTTAATCATCACTGGTGAGCGAGTTGAGAACGGGATTAAGCTTGGTAAGATCCATGCCAGTGAGAATTCCTCAGCTAGAGGGAAGAAAGTGTTTGGAGGAAAGAAGAGAGAGGGTGAAGCCAACTATGTATCCGGTCCCCGAAGGAACAGAAAGCCGACACAGAACCATCAGCAACAAAGGGTCGCTAGTATTACTATCCCTACAGCTCCACAGCAGCAGCAACCGTAGAACCAAAATTAGCAAGGGTATAGGAAGTATCCAGTCCGACCAGTGAATAGACAAATTGAGACGCCGCGAATGCCATATTCTCAGCTACTTCAAGCGCTACTGCAATTTCAACTCGTTCAGAAGAGGACGCTGGCTCCACTAATCGGACCACCTCCACCCGGTTACGATACGAACGCTCAGTGCGAGTTCCATTCCGGGGCACCCGGTCACACCATTGAAGATTGTAAAGCCTTCAAGCACAAGGTCCAGGACTTGTTGGACAGCAAAGCGATCAATTTCTCCGGCGACGTGCCGAATGTCATTCAGAACCCAATGCGTAACCACGGACAGGCTGGGGTTAACGCAATTATCGAAAATGAGGATTTGAATTTAGTGAAGAAGGTCGATGATCTAAAAATGCCACTAAGATTTGTCAAAGCCAAGTTGTTGAAAAAGGGCGTATTCCCAGGCTACGGGGAGTTCTGTATTGAGTGTGCAAGCTGTCTGGATGGTTGTGATCAGTTGAAGGACGGTATTCAGAGTTTGATTGACGAATGAGTCCTACAATTTGATCGAAAGGTTGAGAACAAGTCCGAAGAAGTGCTGACCAAGCAGAGTGATGAAATTGCTACAATCATCATCCCACATAAGACCGTCACCATTTCTGCTCCCAGGCCACCCACGATTACTATAACTAAAGATGGCCCCATACCATTCGAAAGTACCAATGTTGTCCCATGGAATTATGGAGCGAAGGTTTACTGCAACTGACAGAAGATGGACTTGAAATACCCACCGGTAGGGTCTGTGGATAACTTAGTTAGATCAGGGAGAATCACCCGCAGTGGGAGGGTGTTCTCGCTGCCTGAAGTCAATGTCGACCGGGTGGATAAGGGTAAAGACAAAGCAGTCGTTGAAGAAACCTCTCGAGAGGTAGAAAAAGACTTGTTGGTAAGGGATGCTGAAGAGTTCATGAGATTAATCAAGAAGAGCGACTATAAGATAGTTGACCACCTACAGCAGACGCCTTCAGAGATCTCTATACTAAACTTGTTGCTTTGCTCCGAAGCACATCGCAACGCCTTGTTGAAGATCTTGAATGCAACATATGTACCTCAAGAAATTTCTGTCAACCAGCTCGAGGGGGTGGTTGCACATGTCAATGCTGGCAATGGTTTGGGCTTCACTGATCGTGACTTGATGCCTAAGGGCAGGAACCATAACAATGCGCTGCACATATCGCTAGAATGTCGGGGAACTATTATTTCGCATGTCCTTGTGGATACCGGGTCTTCCTTAAATGTATTGCCAAAGAAAGCACTTATGAAGTTGGACACTCGTGGGTTGTTGTGTACACCCAATGATCTAGTGGTGAGGGCCTTTGATGGGACCAAGCGGTCCGTGTTCGAAGAAGTAACATTGCCCATTCAGGTGGGGCTAGAAACCTTCGAGGCAGTATTTTATATCATGGACATCCAGCCCGCCTACAGCTGCTTGCTAGGCCGATCCTGGATCCACTCAGCGGGAGCTGTTACCTCTACGCTGCATCAGAAATTGAAGTACGTTGTGGGTGGCAGCATCGTTACGGTCTGCGGGGAAGAAGACATTATGGTCAGCCATCTAACATCTTTTAAGTATGTAAAAGTGGACGGTGAGATTCACGAAACGTTGTGCCAAGCATTCGAAATTGTCAAAGTTAAGGATTCGGTTCCAGCCTCAAGCAAAGCACCTGAAGTGGCTCTCTCTTCTTTCAAAGAGGCTCAAGATGTGGTACAGACTGGTTGAGCTCAAGGTTGTGGGCAGGTGCTGAACATCCCCAACAAGCAAGATAAGTTTGGCTTGGGGTATCATCCCTCCTCTGCTTCATCCTCTCAGAATGCGTCGCGTCACAAGGGGCCGATTCAGTTCACTAAGGGTGGAGTCATATTTGAACAAGTCAATGTTGTGTTCGACGGGGAAGGAGACAATGATTGTGATATGGATGCGTGGATCCAGCCGCGCAAGCCAGGGCAGAGCCTCAGCAATTGGTCCATCCAGGATTTCATGCAAGTGACCAGTAAAGGGTAATGATATGCTTTTTCCAATTATTGTACAACCTTATGTCCTACCCGAGGCATAAAGGTTTTATTGTCAGGGCCTTGCTTGCTTATGCATGTGCATTTTATCAATAATCAAAGGGTGTTTTCTTTGCATTCAAATTTTGCAATCTCTGTTATTCTTGTTTTGTTTTAAGAAACAATAAAATGGCGAAGTGGTTTGTGCTGCCTTGCACATTGTATTTATGATTAACCATTTTCCTTGCAGGATTTGCACTACAGATGACACCGATTCAGAAGCTTCCATGACTCATTTCGACTTTGATTGCCCGATATATCAAGCTGAAGAAGAGGTTGACGAGGATGAAGACCTTCCAGAAGAGTTGGCTTGGCTTTTGAAACAAGAAGACAAGATCATTATGCCTCATGAGGAAGTTATCGAGATTGTTAATCTAGGGTCTGAAGAAGTGGTCAGAAATGTCAGAGTAGGGGCTGTGTTACAGAGTGACATCAAGCAAAGACTGATCGAGATGCTTCGAGAGTATAGTGATATCTTTGCTTGGTCCTATGAATATATGCCCGGAATTGACACTGACATAGTGGTTCATCACCTACCATTGCGTGAAGATTGTCCTCCAGTTAAGCAGAAGTTTAGAAGGACATGACCAAACATGGCCATTAAAATCAAGGAAGAGGTCCAAAAGCAGTTGGATGCCGGATTCTTGGCCGTGACTACTTACCCTCCGTGGGTCGCCAACATAGTACCTGTACCGAAGAAAGACGGTAAGGTACGGATGTGTGTGGATTATCGGGATTTGAACAGGGCGAGCCCTAAAGACGATTTCCCCCTCCCTCATATTGACATATTGGTCGACAATACTGCTAAATTTGTTGTATTTTCATTCATGAATGGCTTTTCCAGGTATAACCAGATTAAGATGGCGCCGGGAGACACAGAGAAAACTACGTTCATTACACCATGGGGGATGTTCTGCTATAAAGTAATGCCTTTTGGGTTGAAAAACGCAGGGACAAATTACCAGCGGGCTATAGTCACTTTGTTTCATGATATGATTCATCATGAGATCGAAGTCTATGTTGATGACATGATAGCAAAGTCCCAAACGGAGGAGGGACATCTGGTCAACTTGCTGAAGCTATTTGAGAGGCTTAGGAAATTCAGGTTGAGGCTGAATCCTAACAAATGTACTTTCGGGGTGCGGTCCGGAAAGCTACTGGGGTTTATCGTGAGCGAAAAAGGCATTGAGGTTGATTCTTCCAAGATCAAGGCCATTCAAGATATGCCAACGCCTAAAACTGAAAAAGAAGTTCGTGGTTTTCTAGGGAGATTGAACTACTTTGCTCAGTTCATATCTCAGCTCACGGCCACATGCGAACCAATGTTCAAGCTATTGAAAAACGATCAGGCGGTTGTCTGGAATGAAGATTGCTAGAGGGCATTCGAAAAAATCAAAGAATATTTGCAGGAACCTCTAATTTTGATACCCTCAGTCGCTGGAAGACCTTTAATCATTTATTTGACGGTTCTTGAGAATAGCATGTGTTGAGTTCTCGGTCAACACGACGAGACTGGCAGAAAGGAGCATGCCATTTATTATCTGAGTAAAAAGTTCACAGATTGTGAGTCCCGTTACTCAATGCTGGAGAAAACGTGTTGGGCACTCGCATGGGCGGCCAAGCATTTAAGACAGTATATGCTCAATCGCACAACCAAGCTAATTTCGAAGATGGATCCAATCAAGTATGTCTTCGAGACGCAAGCCCTTTCAGGGAGGATTTCCAGGTGGCAGATGGTACTGACAGAGTATGATATCCAGTACGTATCCCAAAAGGCCATCAAAGGAAGTGTTCTGTCAGAGTACCTTGCTGAACAACCTATCAAAGACTATCAACCGATGAAATTCGAGTTTCCCAATGAAGATATTATGTTCCTCAAGATGAAGGACTATGATGAACCACTGCCGATGAAGGACCAGAGCATGGCTCCCAGTGGAAGCTAATATTCGACGGTGTAGTGAATTCCTATGGAAGTGGGATCGGGGAAATCATTACGACTCCCCAGGGATCTCACATTCCATCCACTGCCAGATTAACTTTTCCGGTCACCAATAACGAAGCAGAATATGAGGCATGCATCATGGGTTTAGAAGAATCCATTGATTTGAGAATAAAAAACCCGGATGTATATGGTGACTCAGCACTCGTTGTTAACCAAATCAAAGGGGAGCGGGAGACCAGGCAACCAAACTTGGTCCCTTACATGAATTACGCGAGAAGGCTGCTGCCTTTTTTTGATCGTGTGGAGTTCTACCATGTACCAAGGGCAGAAAACCAAATGGCTGACGCTTTAGCAACCTTGTCCTCAATGTACAAGGTCAATTTTTGGAATGAAGCTCCCAGAATTATCATCTCGCGCCTCGACAGACCTGCATTTGTATTTTCAGTTGAGGAGGCCACCGATGGCCAGTCGTGGTTCTATGATATCCAGAACTTCCTCAAGACCAAAGAGTATCTGGTGGGGGCATCGACCCAGGATAAGAAGACTCTTAGGAGGTTGTCGAGAAATTTCTACCTCAACCCGGATGAAGTTCTCTACAGGGGGAATCATGATCTAGTGCTACTCAGATGTGTGGACGAAAAAGAAGCAACCTTGCTTATGGAAGAGGTCTGTGAAGGCACATTTGGTACGCACGCCGGCGGGCATACCATGACTCGAAAGATATTACGAGCAGGGTACTAATGGCTGACAATGGAGTCGGATTGTTTCAAATTCGCGAAGAGATGTCACAAATGCCAGATTTATGCAGATAAAATCCATGTGCCGCCATGCCCGTTGAATGTTATGTCGTCCTCGTGGCCGTTCTCCATGTGGGGTATCGATATGATCGGCAAGATCGAGCACACTTCATCCAACGGACACCGCTTCATCCTGGTGTCCATCGATTACTTCACCAAATGGGTTGAGGCAACGTCGTACGCTAACGTTACCAAGCAAGTGGTAGCCAGATTCATAAAGAAGGACATCATCTGCCGATATGGAATTCCCGCGCAGATCATTACTGACACTTGTTCGAATTTGAACAATAAGATGATGAAGAAGTTATGTCAGAACTTCAAAATTGAACATCAGAACTCATCGCCCTATCGGCCGAAAATGAATGGCGTTGTCGAAGCGGCCAACAAAAACATCAAAAAGAAAGTGCAAAAGATGGTTGTCACTTACAAAGACTGCCATGAGATGTTGCCCTTTGCCTTGCACGATTATCGTACGACGGTACGCACATCAACCGGGGCAACTCCTTTCTCACTAGTGTACGGTATGGAAGATGTCCTACCGCTAGAAGTCGAGATTCCTTCTTTAAGAGTTCTGGTCGATGTGAAACTCGATGAGGCAGAATGGATAAAGAATAGATTGAATCAACTCAGCCTGATGGATGAGAAGAGGTTAGCATCCATTGCGTACGGTCGATTGTACCAAAGCCGGATGAAGAAAGCTTACGATAAGAAGGTGCACCCTCGAATCTTTCAGACGGGTGATCTTGTGCTGAAAAAGATTCTCCCGCAATACTCAGATCACATGGGCAAATGGACACCCAACTACGAAGGTTCGTATGTCGTCAGAGAGGTCTTCTCGGGAGGAGTCCTACTGTTATCCACAATGGACGGCAAATATTTTGCATCCCCTGTGAATGCGGACGCATTTAAAAAATACTTTGCTTGAAATAACCCGCTGGAAACAAAAAGAATATCCAGGCAAGAATGGGGCATCCCGGCGAACCATAGAAAAGGAAAAGGTTCGGGCAAAAGTTAGGGATATAAGCGAAAAATATGTACACCCGCAAAGCTGAAAACCTGAAAGGGCGGCTTTGGCAAAAAAGGGTATCTCGGTGAATCGAAAACCCGAAAGGGAGGTTCAGGAAAAAGTTAGGGACTGAAAAGGCAAATGACTGCGGTCCACGTATGAACTTTCATTGCTTAGTAGTTTGGGGAGACCTAAGGGCCGTTTACCCAAATCAATCTCTTCTGAAGATGAAGCGCCGGGAAGGTATCGAAGTCGAATGAGTCATGGAGGGATCAGCTCATGGTGTTCGTCTACACCACATCAGCGATATTTGTATATGTTTTTTTTATATTTCTGTATATATTGGCGCAGTTTCCTCATTCCAGGAGCTTGCATCTGTTGTAAAACATTTTTCCTATTTACAGGCCCATTGAATCAATGAACATACCATTCAGTATTTTGTTCACCTCGTGTTTGTTTTAAGTTTTACCTGTTTTGTTTGCAAAAAAAAAAACGCCGGATGTTTTTGTTAAAATGCACATACATAAACTGGTTGTCCTAGGCTAATAATTGTTAAAACTGTGAATTGCCTGAACATTGTCACAGATGATGACCTCGATAGGTCCCTTTGTGAAGGGTATCTTGTCTGTTTGTTCATTTTTGTTGCAGGATTGTGATCCTCGGGGCACGTTGTCAGAGATGTATCCTCGTCATTTTCCTAGCGAAGTTACAAGTGGCAGGTGTGAGACCTGCTATCCGGATAAACAAGGTTGAATTTCTTTCCGCCAGGCAGAGGTGTGAAACCCACTCCCCGACAAACCAGGATGGGATTTCTTTCGAGCAGAAGTGGAATCTCCTCAGCATATTTAGTTGTGTTCCCCCACAGAGGCTGAGCGTTGGACTGTTGAGCACTGACTTGTCTCCCCAAGCGGAGATATATTTTCCCCAACCAGAGTCCAGTCCCCAGAAAGTGGAGTTGGCATCTCTATCCCCAATAGAGTTATGCGCAAGATCACGAGAGTAGTCAAGTATGTACCTGTAGTCCCCGGCAGTTGGTCGGTACACAGTTAATCCCCGCGGATTGCAGGTATATGCTTACTCTCCCAGCAAGTCGAGATCAGGGTTCCTTCCGCCAGGCAGGTGTGGCATGTTCCCCAGCAGTGAGTTAGCACGTGGTTTTCTCCAGCCAATTGTTTGTAAGCATTCAACTCTCAGCAGTTCGGATCAAGGTCTCCGGCAGAGTTGATTTACCCGCAGAGTTGTATTCTTCCTGGCAGGTAAGATCACTTCCAGTGTCTGGTTGTCTACCTTCGGCCGAGTTTACAGTTCCTCAAGAGGGTCGTATCTCGGAAGGCCAGTCGTGGCATTCTTTCTCTTCAGCAGGTAAGAGTGACTGTTTGGCAAGCTGTTTTGCCTCTCCGGTGAAGTCGTCTATGTTCCCAGAAGAGTTCCTATTTAGGAAAGTCGTTCATGGCACTTTCCCCAGCTGAGTTATCCATTCAGATTTTGATCCTCAGCATAAGTCCAATCGTCGTTTGCACGTGTAAGCTATTCCCAGCAGGATCGTTTTTCCCCAGCGGAGTTGGCACTTCTGCTCTGTTGAATGGTTAGGTTCCGGTGAGTGTTCAGTTCAGGTCATATCCCTGTATCTGGTGCTTATCTAGACTCCGGTAAACCCCCAGTAAGGATTTGCTTCATCAAGGGTTCCGCCTCTGATTTGCTTCATTGAGGGTTCTGCCTCTGATTTGCTTCATTGAGGGTTTTGCCTCTGATTTGTTTTATTGAGGGTTCTGCCTCTGATTTGTTTCATTGAGGGTTTCGCCTCTGATTTGGTTCATTGAGGGTTCTGCCTCTGATTTGGTTCATTGAGGGGTTTTGCCTCTGATTTGTTTCATTGAGGGTTCCGCCTCTGATTTGGTTCATTGAGGGTTCTGCCTCTGATTTGGTTCATTGAGGGTTCTGCCTCTGATTTGTTTCATCGAGGGTTCTGCCTCTGATTTGGTTCATTGAGGGTTCTGCCTCTGATTTGGTTCATTGAGTGTTCTGCCACTAACTTGTTTCATTGAGTGTTCCGGCTCTGATTTGTTTCATTGAGTATCCCGACTCTGGTTTCTCGCGTGAGTGTCTTGGCTCCGGTTCATATCGTTTGTTTCTCGCGTGAGTGTCTTGGCTCCAGTTTGTATCATTCATTTATCGCATGAGTGGCTTGGCTCCGGTGTTTTTATCTTTCATTTATCGCGTGAGTGTCTTGGCTCCGGTTTGTTCGTTCGTTTCTCGCGTGAGTATCATGGCTCCGGTTTGTTCGTTCGTTTCTCTCGTTGAGCGTTTTGGCTCTGGTTCATTTCGTTCGTGTTTCTCGGTGAGTATCTTGACTCCGGTTTGTTCGTTCGTTTATCGCATTGAGTGTCTTGACTCTGGTTTGTTTCGTTTGTTCTCGCATTGAGTGTTTAGGCTCCGGTTTGTTCCAATTTATCTCGTTGGGTGTCCATACTCCGGCCGGTTCCAATTGATGATGTATTCCTCGTTGCGTTGAGCATCTAGGCTCCGACAGGTTTCGCTGGTTCGTTGTGTTCATCGAATATCTAGATTCTGACAACTTTGACATACTACTCTTCAGCCCTATGGCATTCCAACCATGACACCCGTTGTATCCAGTAGTTCCTCAACAGAGTTACTTGATTAGGTCTCCCTTCCCCAACGGAATGTTCGAGACGTTCATCATGTTCAATTCTGTGGTTGGAAAATTTCTGAGTTTCTTTGGTATTCAACCGTCTTTTACCTTGATTGGTTAGTCGTTCACTTCACACCCAGTCAGGTCCAAGTCGTTTGAATAAGGGCAGTTGTTGCACCCCAAAATTTGCCCAACCCATTTCTTTACTTAGCTTATGTTTCATTGCATCAGCATTTTGCATAGCATTGGTTCTCGAGACAGGGGATCAAGGTTCCCGTGGCTTAGGTTTCATTCCTATGAGAGCAATTGAGCAACGAGCATCAGAAGATATGGCATTTATTTTGCCCAGCGGTTGAGCGGCCGATTTTATTTTGCAGGTTATGCTCAGATCAGGAGATAACATTCAGTCTATATCCAGCATTATCACAATCACAGTGTTCAAGAGCAAGTGTCAAAGCTTAACAGAGCTCAAAACGGCGAGAAACAGGCAAACGGGCAGGTTTCCCTCCAAAAGGCACCAAATTCAAAATTTTGAAGGTGTTAATCGGTTAACACATATGGTTAACCGATTAACCATTGGAGAATCAGACCAGATTTGAAATTTTAACAGTGTTAACCGGTTAACGCATATGGTTAACCGGTTAACCATAGCAGATTTTTCCCTATACGTGATTTTGCAAGCCATTTGCACTTGGGGTCCAATTTTGATCAACTTGAAACTCATTTTTACCAAAAGAAGGATCTAGAATGTTCTTGAAAGTTGGTTATTTCAATTTTCCCTCCAAATTCTCATGCCTAGCTCCAAACCAACTTTCCAATCCAAAGTCCAAACCCCACCTTTGGGATCCAAACCTAGATGGTATTTAAGTGATCTACTCCAAACCAAAATTAGCCAATTCTCATTTCTGACATTCATTTTTCAGAATTGATCAAAATTCTCTCAAATTGTCCCAACTTCTCCATTTCAAAACCCACACTTAAAGCTCTTCTTCATTAGGATTCATTGATTTTTCATTGAAATCAATGCATTCTGGAGCTTAAACCTTCATCCATCCTCATCTTTGGATCAATTTTCATTATCAATTTTCGTGCAAATTGAGATCTGATTTGGGAGCTTGAGTTGGAAGTGATTATCCGAAGCGCTTCGACTCAAATTTGGTGGATCTTTGTTCGTACAACTACAATTGGCTTAGATCTCGAAGTTTTCCGGATTTCTAGCGTTTGAACTACTCGATTACAGCAAGATCAACACTAATCGGAGCAAATCTCCACTTCGAAGGTTGGAGATTCTAGATCCATAACATTTTTGAGCTTATTTGAATTTCCATGATGATTTTCATATTCGTTTGAATTTTGGTGGGTTTCGATCCGTGTGAATTGCGATGTGATGTGTAGACATGTTTGCATGTCTATTGGTTTTCTGTTTGCAGGTGTAATTTCGTGCTTATTTGATAAGTTGATCTGTTGGATCACTTGATTAAGTGATTTTGTGAATTAAGTGTTTTTTCTGATGCTGTTTTTCACTTCTGGTACAGTATTAACTGGTTAACGTATATGGTTAACCAGTTAACCAATTCAAATATTAAAATTTTTCAAAGATTTCAGGGTGTTAACTGGTTAACGCCTCGTGTTAATCGATTAACACCTACGAATTTCTAGATTTTCACTTGTTTTACACATGTTAATCAATTAACAGCATGTGTTAACTGATTAACACTGTGCCAGAATGCCATGTTTGCTGTTTTGTTTGCATGTTCGCATACCGGTTTGATTCGAATCATTATAGATCAGTGTGATGCATTAGAATTGAATTGTTTTGGCTGTTTGCCAATGTTTGTGGTTGATTAATCATGATGTTGTTGACTTGTATGATCGTGTTTCAATTGTTTGCATGTTTGTGTATGTGGTTCGAATCGAGTTTTCGTTTTCATGTCCGTTTGCTTTTATCTCTTGATGTTCCCACATGTTTGCATCATTTTTACATCGCTGTTGAGGTCGAGACGCGCTTGTGGTGGCTGCTGCCCCACACATTTTTCCTCCCTCCCACCATTCTAAGTGCGCATTTTCATGTTTGCATTTCTCTACTTGTGATTGATTCTTCCTTTGTTCTTCTTGTGCTTTCTTGCCATGATCCCCATAGGATTCCTAGTCCCCCCCATTTAGGATAGGAGTAGGAGAGACATTAGGCGTTCAATCCAAGTATGCTAACATTAGGGTAGATGTTTCCCCTTTCATCCGAACTTTAGGACCACTTTGCATGACAACGTTACGGCCGAGTTTCCATTAGACCTTTCGTGCGTCTTCTCTTCTCATCTTCATACAATCGTAACGCACTTAATAAAGATAATAGATATTGTGCCATGAGCCTTATACTTGGGAAATGGTGATTGAGGGGCTTCTCCTTAATTACCTAGAGTGTTTAGTATACGTCCTTAGGACAATATGCGACGCATTCGATCCTAGGTACTAGACTTTAGTACAACATACATTATAAACACTCAAATTCAAAACACTTCTTCTCTAAAAAACACAAAACAAATTCAAACCATTTTCCTTTGGTATTAATCAAACTTCTTTTTTCAGATAAGAGTGTTGTTAAACTTCAGTTCCACCGCAAACAGGCTTTGTCCCTAACTACTGGAACGGATGTTTAACCCTACTCAGATAAAAAACTTAATACAACCTATGGTTTCGTGTCCGCCCGAACTACGTTCACTCTGATCTTTCATGCCAGATGAAAGTACGTAGGCACAAGATGCGATATCTTGGCGAGCAACCTTCCCCCTTCTCTCCCGTAGTTAGCCGAACTACGTTGACTCTGACTTTCCCATTGCACGAGGGAAAGACAATGCTCTGCCGAGTCACTTCTCCTTTCTTTTTCTTTCGTCCCTAAGACCTTTAGCGTAGATAGATTAACAACCCTTTTAGATAACAAACAAGCGTGGATCCCGTTGAGTACAACGGACGTGAGGGGTGCTAATACCTTCCCCTTACGTAACCGACTCCCGAACCCCTGACTTGGTTGCGATGACCCTGTCTTTCCCTTTTCATCAGGTTTTTCCGATTGTTTCCTTTGCCTCTCTTTGGGATAAATAACTAAAGGTGGCGAGTCTTTTGTTTTGCGCCGGTTGTTTTTTGTAGTTGGGACACCTGTTCAACTGCCTTTTTCTTGGGGGAACCTTGTTCAGCCACCTTTTTATCTTTCCTTGTCATGAGCCTTTTGGCTATGCCAGGATTGATGTTTGCTATTAAATCATTATCAGAATATTCATCAAGGTCCACCAACTCCACATTCTTGGTGCCTTGCATATCATCACCTCCACCATCAGAGACTACTCCCTTGTTCTTCTCTTTTGATGTACGATCTTTCAAGGTTCCAACATTGGGCATATCATCACTTTGATCATGCACAGTTGGGCCAGACCCCTCATTGCTGGGTGGAATGGGGATGTTCAGAGCCCTAGCCACCATGCCAGCAATGATGTTGTGCATTTTCTTGGCTCCATCATCATTAACATCAAAAGTTGCAGGAGTAGGAGTTTTACCTGAGACAATGTCTTTGGACCTTCTTGCATGTTGGCTCCTTGGATTTTTTACCAGAACCCCTTCTGGGGTCATTATGTGCAGGGGTGCTATTTCGAGCACTGAGATTGGGTTGCTTGACTCAGTTCCTATCTCAGACTCGTTGGCGGGTATGTTCCTGGAGGGAGAGGATTTTGGTGAAATTTGAGACATTGTTCAGGATGTTGATCGTGTGATCAGGGGTTTCTATTTGTTGGTGGTTATAGGGAAGATGAATAGTTTGATAGTGAACCAAGTGGTATGGGAGTTTGATATGGATAGGCTCACTAGGTGGTATGGAAAATGAGGAGGGAACTTAATGTTTTGACCAATCAGTAAATGATTGTATTTTAAATTATAATTCCCTATTCCCATTAATTGCTCTAACTCACCATTACTTAAAGGCCTCAATTTTTGTAAATCACTTTTATGGGCCTTGACATTCCATGCATCAATTTCAGTCCTATTTATTGTATCCTCATTAGGTATTGCACCAATCCCTTTCCATTTACACGAGTGACCCCTGGGCATGCCTCCTTTGAACTCACCAGGACTTGTTTGAATGGTGCGCTGGATGTCACAGAGTAAGGTCATGACATCGGTGTGACATTGCTTCTTTTAGGTAGGGTAGCATCCATGGACTCCATTAGGTTCCAGTATAGCCTATATAGCTTTCCCTGATGACTAATGTATGGGTATCCCTTCTTGGCTTGCTTCCCTCCATGAGGTTTCTTGCATCCTTAGATCAGTGTGAGCTGCTAAGGCCATATTCTTGATAACCCAATGTCTTTGCCTGTTAGGAGCACCCTTCTTTCCTCTTGCTTGAAGAGCTCTCTGTTCTTGATGAGGATGACTAGGAAATCCATGCAGCCAGAAACACACAGATTTGATATGACCAAGTTTTCCACAATGGTAACACTTGTACCCTTGGAATTTACTCTTGACTTGGTTCCAGTTTCTGTTGGTTGGATGTTGTGACATTGGTCGTGACATCCTCTTTGACTTCTGGACCTCATGTTGTAATCTCTTGAGTTTCAGAACAGGATTCTGTCTATCAACAAATCCCAGTCCAGACCTATTACCTGAGTTCTGACCACTCTGCAGAATCTCTTCTTGAGTGTCAGTCCCTGGATTTAACATCTTTATGGATTTTTCCATATGCTCCATTTTGGATTCCAACAAGTTGACCTCACTTTTAAGTGAGTCTATTGTTGCTAGCTGCTCTATCTTCTCAGCCTCTAATTCCATTATTCACTTCTTCTGAAGCTCTCCTTGTTGGTGCAATTCAATGCTTCTGATGGACAGCTTCTTATATGATTCTGCTAGTTCATCATAAGTTAGCACCTCTTCACTTGAGTCACCATAAGATACACATACACTTTTCAGAGCTGTGACATGTTGTGCAGACTCATCTTCTGATCCACTTTCAGAATCTCCATCAGACCAAGTGATAGTTAGGCCTTTTTCTTTCCTTTTGAGATAGGTGGGACATTCCTTTCTTATGTGGCCATATCCCTCACATTCATGACATTGTACTCCTCTACTTTGACTGACTTTATCTTCAGATTTCTCTTTATCAGAAGGCATGCTTTTGGTATAAGGTTTAGACCTAGCATCTATCCTTTTGACCAGTTTGTTGAACTTTCTTCCAAGCAAGGCAATTGCTTCTGACAGATTATCCTCCTTATCACAATCTTCTTCATCTGAATCAGCAGTGTTTGAGACAAGAGATATACTTTTGCTCTTTTTCTCCATAGACTGATCACACATGCCCATCTCAAATGTTTGGAGAGATCCTATAAGTTCATCCACCTTCATGTTGCATATGTCTTGGGCTTCTTCAATGGCTGTTACTTTCATAGCAAACCTTTTAGGTAGTGACCTTAGAATCTTTCTTACAAGCTTCTCTTCAGTCATCTTTTCTCCCAAAGCTCATGAGGTGTTTGCAAGTTCAAGAACATTCATGTAAAACTCATGAATGGTCTCATCTTCCTTCATTCTTAGACCTTCAAATTTGGTGGTCAGCATTTGAAGTCTTGACATTTTGACCTTGGAGGTTCCTTCATGAGTAGTCCTGAGGGTGTCCCAAACATCCTTTGCTAGTTCATAGTGGTGTACCAGTCTAAAGATGTTTTTGTTTATACCATTGAAGAGAGCATTTAATGCTATAGAGTTCCCAAGAGCTAAGGCCTCTTGGTCTTTGTTCCATTCCTCTTCAGGAATCAACACAACTACTCCATCCTTGCCAGTCTTCACAAGATGTTTCCAGCCAGAGTTTGCAGCTCTCCAAGCCTTGATGTCTAAGGATTTTAGGAATGCAATCATCCTAGGCTTCCAAATATCATAATTAGATCCATCCAGAATTGGGGGTTTATTAGTAAAACCTATATCTTTATCCATAGTACCAGAATTTGTTTTCCCTTGATCTCACCCAAATTTAAACAGGCAGGGTGCCTGCTCTGATGCCAATTGAAAATTCTGGCAAGCACATGATGGATGTTTATTCCCAAGGTTATAACATCCACCGTGACATATGCTACTTAACAACTAATACTCAGCAATAATAAAAGCAGTAAATAACACAACAATTGTTTACCCAGTTCAGTGTCAACAACACTTACATCTGGGGGCTACCAAGCCAGGGAGGAAATTCACTATTAGCAAAATCAATTAAGAGTTAAACGTATAGTTTACAATCCTCACTTAATCTCTACCCAATGACACTTCAACCTAGAGACACTCTAGACCTGAGTATACCCACTCACTCCCCCTCAATCACACAACAGTGATATTAACCAATTACAGATGGCAATATGAAGAGACACTTCATACACACCTTGATCTTGCTTCACAGCTTGGATCAAGGAACTCACACACTCTTGCTTCAAAGCTTCGAGTGAGACACAACCTAGAATCTACCTATCCAATGCAAATCATCCACCAGACAATTGCTTGGATTACAAGTATTCCTAGACAGAATTCACACGTGAAGATTAGCCTTCTTCATTTACAAGGACTCTGCAATCTGCACTCTATATTCTTCTTCTGTTAAGAGCTGCTATTCAGGATTGCATATTCTGATCTTTATAGCAGCTGTCAGTCCTTTTGGGCCTTGGTTCATTAATTAGGTTTTATCCATAACAAAACCTATTCTCAAAGATCTGCACACTTGCTACTAAATTCAGGGATCTTCTAGTTCACCTAGGGCTTCTAGAAAGTCTCTTGATATCCAGCTTGAGCATTTATTCTGTTTCCTAGTTTATAGATACCAGAAAAATAACCTCGCCCGCTGGATGTCATACGTTCAATGTTATGACATTCTGTATGACATTCAACTTAACTAAGTTAACTTGCCCTGCACACACATCATTAAGTATGTTCTAACAATCAGTATGACATACATGCACATTCTAAACTTTTGCCACAAAATGCAGCCAATCAAGAGCACTTATAGGAAAGGTAGTCATCAAAGAGAATCTCGTCTGAGCGCGAATTTCGTGAGAACTAGTGCATGTCTCCATAGAGGTCCATCACTACTTTCCACTTCTAATGTTATGGTTATACTCAAGCCTGGGTTTTGGCTTATGACACAATGGAACCATCCCACCCAACAACACATCAATAATGATATAATACAGGAAAGTAAAATGAAAAATGTAATAAAGTACAAATGCAACACATATACAAATATATACACACCCAAAGATAAAACACACAAGCTCTAGGATTGACTCGCATAGAGGATGGGAAGATGTCCCCAGCAGAGTCACCAGTTATCGCATCGCTGCGAAGAGGGGCCGGCTAAGATAGAAGAGTCTCCACCGTTCGTTACTTATATCCCAAAAGAGGGAAAGGAAACGATCAGGGAAAACCTACGAAAAAGGTAAAAGACATGTCATCGCAACCAAATCTTGGGTTCGGGAGTCAGTTACGCAAGGGGAAGGTATGAGCACCCCTCACGTCCATTGTACTCAACGGGATCCACACTTTTTTCTATCTAAAAGGGTGTTAATCTATCAAAAGGCTGACTCATAGGGACAAAAGAAAAGAAAAGAGACTTGATAGGACACCGCCGCCCTATGCCTACGTATTCCCTCGTGCAATGGGAATGCCAGAATCAACGTCGTTCGGAAGACAACGGGTGAAGGGGGATGGTTGCTCGCCAAGACATCGGTGTTTTGTGCCTACGTATCCTCATCTCGTATGAGAAATCAGAGCAAACGTAGTTCGGGCTGACACGACCACAAATTGGTTCAAGTGTTTTAACTGAGTAGGGTTAAATAATGGTTACAACAATTAGGGATGATGCCTATTTGCGGTAGAACCAAGACTTAACACAGTCTTTCTGAAAATGATTTTCCAAACAATCCTGAAGGATAAAAAGGTTTGATCTTTTTTTTGTGTTTTTTATGAAGAAGTGAATTGAGTTAAGATTTGTAACTCATGTTGCACTAAAGACTATGACTTGAGAGCGAATGCGTCGCATATCACCCAAAGGGCATACGCTGAACACTCTATCCAGATTGAGAGGAGGCTCCCCAACTATCATTCCTCAAGTACTTAAGGCTCGTAGCTTACAACATTCATTATGCTTTATTAGGTGTTTTAAGAGATTATGAGATGAGAAGAGAAGACACAAACTCTAAGGGGAAACTAATCAACCCTAATATTGTCAAGCAAGATGCTCCTAATGTTGGGATTAAGAGGGGAAGAATTCATCCTAATGTTATCATACAAAGGATTGAACACCTAATGTCTCTCCTACTCCCATCTTAAACAGAGGGACTAGGAATCCTAAGGGATCATGGCAAGAGAACTAAGTAAACAACATATAATCCAATCACAGATGAGATGAAGAATGAGAAGAAGTTGACTTAAACAAGTCAAAAGCAATGCAATCATGGTATTCAAAGATGCAAAGATGGGATGCAAGATAAACGAAGCAAATGATCAAAACAAGTTGACTTAAACAAGTCAAAAAGAGTGAGATTAAATGGGAGAAGTAGCAACTCCTACAACCATTCAAACATGCATCACTTAAACAAAATGCCACACACAAAGAAAAGGCTAAGCATAAAACTAAACCAAAAAAAACCATGATCAAAGAGAAGGTGGGAGAAACAAGCTTGGACAGGAAGCAAGTGAAAATTGTCTCAACCAAACAATTCAAATTGATCATGCAAAAGGGACAAGCAAACAAGTGCAAGAAAGTGACCAATTATCCAAGACAAACTCAAAGTGTGAATGTGAACACCAAATCATCTTGAATAAGAGTCAAACCACATGGGGAAGAAGTGAAACCGTAAGAAGAAGGTTCAAAACAAAGTGGAAATCAATGCACAAGCAAGAAACAAGTCAAGGCAAGAAGAAGAACCAAAGTTCTACCCCATGTTCATCACTTAAAAACAAGTGGAAATGCCTAACTTCCAAGTAACTTGTGAAACAATTTATACAAGTGTATGACCTAAAAATGAAAGACCAGCACCTTAATCATGTCATAAATGAGTATCAAGAATCATAGGGTGCATATGGGATCCATCAAAGTCATTTCCCAAAGGAACTAGGTCAAACTAGTTTGTATGAACTTCCTCTAAGATCACTTAACTTGCAAGCTTCATCAAAAATAAAAGGATTATTCAATAAATTCCAAATAAATGCACAATGTAACCAAGTCCAATAACAAACAGAAACCAAAGTTTCAAAGTCCAACTCAACTCAAGGCATCACCAAATAAATTGATTAACAAGGGTGCTCCACCTTTTTTAGTATTAATTGAAGGTTGTGAAAAAGTCAACTCAAAGTCAACCCTAAAATGATCAAACATGAACCAAATCTACCCTCAATGACCCTTCAACCCATCCTCTAAATGGAGAAGAGGTCTTGATCCTAGGGGATTTGAATTGGAGGTTCAAATGTATAGGATCCAAACTAGGGTAAACCATAAAACACATCACATTGCAAAATTAAAATAAAAATGCAAAATAAAATAAAATCAGAAAATAAAAATATGGAAAATTAAGTAATACATTGAAATAACTAAAAATAATTTTTGGGTAATTTTATGATCATTAGAAATATTTTTCAAAAAAGGAAATGAGAACAGAAAAAGAAAAACAAAATAAAAGAAATAAACCAAGCAGGGGGTGAAGTAGCAATTCCAAGATGAACTGCACGCAGGCAAAATGGGAAATGGGCTGCAAGGAGAGGGGGTGCAGATAGCGCATTAAGCGCATTAGATCCAGACTCAGTGTTTTAATGAAACGCAATGTTTCATTAAAACACGTCATGGTCAAAATGCCACGCCATCAGGGTCAAACCAATGAGAGCATGCCAAGCCAACAGGTCAAATATTCAAACCTAAATGAGCCAGCACCAACGGGAAAATGACTGGGATGCTAGAGCTAGGGCTCCAATCGTCTTCTCCGGCTAGCTCTCCAGAGACCAGTCACCAGAGCTCAACAAACATGCACATAATTGGTATGGTTCGAAAGCTGAAGTTGCAAGGATCTAAAATCTACCAATGGATCATGAAAATAGTCCATGGATAAAGAGAATCGAACGCATGAAGATTTGGATGCACATTCTGAAATCAACACAAACATGCCATTAAAGGATTCAAACATTGCCTATGGAGCAAAGGACTTCAGATGCACACCAGCATGACCTTAATTGATGCCTAACGTGAGAGTAAAAGGGAAAGGAAGCTTACTGAATGGAGCAACTTCGTTGGTTCTTGAAATGGCGTGCAAGCTTCAGTCCAAGCTGTCTAATCTCTTCCTTCAACCTCACTGATGATGATTTCAGCCACAGCTCAGAGCAAAACCTCAAGAAAAATGGAATTCGAAGAAGTGAATTTTGGAGAAAATTTGGAGCTCTCTCTTCTCTCTCACTCAACAACTTCCAATCTGAGCTCTTAGGGTAAACTTTGATTTTAAATACGATGGGTTCTCAGCTAACATGCAGGCCCATGTTGGCTATTTGGAGTGGTTTCAAATTTTTGCCCAAAACTTCCATTTGCACATGCACACGCATTTTTCACTTTCTACACCACATGAGCTCAGCAATTTGAAGTGCATGAAATGTACAATTGATCTGAATTTGTTTGGGCTTTGCAAATGATCCATACCTCAAGTTTGAAATCAAAACTCTTTTAGTAAGAAATTTGAAAATGTGTCATGTAATTGGTGTTTTTGTTGGTCCATTTGTGGTAACATTTATTATAATCATATATTGGTGTAGAATGTCTCAAAATAAGTGACAAATATGACCTATAACGTACCAATTTCATACCATGACCAAAATCAATATTTCACTCTAAAAGTCTCCCGCGTGGCCATGTAATTCAACAATCCAAATGAATTTTGAGTTCAATGAGGTAAATAAGACTCTTAGGAACAAGTTTCATGTTGGTTGGAAATGCATTTGAGGTACATAAGTTCATGAACTTGACCATTGAAACAAATGACCTATAATGAAACTTTCCCAAAATACCCTTGCCTTGTGAGGTCCATAACTTGAGATGTACAAATGATATCAAGGACATCTAGGAATTTTTGGAAACCTAATACCATGAAGAACAACTTTCATGTTCCCTTGAAGTTGAGGAGAAACTTGATTCTAGGTCAAAAATTCCTTGGAAGTGAGTTGACTCTTAGTTGACCAAAAATAACTTCATCTGAGGACCCTAACCTGTTGGCATCATAACTTGAGATATACAAACCCAATGGATGAGTTCTGGTACTCAAAAGAAAACTTTGAAAATGCCCTACAAGTTTCATGTTTGCATAAAAGTGAGGTTAAGCTTGCATCATAGGGTAAACTGTCCTTGAAGTTAGGCACTAAAGAAGGGGATTTTACACTGAGATCCTCTGAAACCCTAATTTAGTAACTTCTTGAACTCTTGATTCTTTTTTATTTGATCTTGCCATGACATCCTAGATGCCTCAAGATAACCTCCCATAGCCTCAATGACTTAGAAACAAGTCTTGAACTCTCTCAAGTCCATATTTGACCTTGAGTTAACCAGATGCAACCCTAGTCTCATGCCCTTTGACTGTGCCTCTCTGCAGATGAAATGAATGACTACTCAAACCCTACAATACCTCTCCAAGGCACACAATGAGCTTCAAAAACCGTGTCTTAACTAAGAACACTCCCTCATGAACTTCTGATGGTCCTCTGATGACCCTCAAATGATCCTCAAGATAGGAGATGAAATCCACACCTAAACCTCTTCTCAAGGAGCTATGAAACTCTCTAAGATGATGAAACCCCGATGGCTTGCACAAAGGCCTTTTGCTTGAGGTTGAAACCAAAGAGACCCTCCTCTTGAATGGCACAATACACCTCTTGATCCCCTGTTAAGAACAATGCTATGCAAATGCAAATGCTAAAATGAAATGAAACATAAGTCAAGTACAAGAAAATGGTTGGTCAAATTTTGGGGTACAATAGTTAGTAGTTAGTCATTAGAGCAAATGATCAACGACGGTTAATTCTTGCACTTAGACCAAGGTTAATGAAAAATCATTAGAGGATTGTTAGAATCAAAGCCTCCTAACAATAAGTTTCATAGGTAGAGGACTTAAGACAAGTAATCAACCATACATGGACTTTCAAACATAAATTTGAGCCAAGAATGATCATTTTTCCGATTACGGGACAATTTAGCGCTATGTTAAGCAATCGTAACTGGGTTTATGTAGAAACCACGACTATCTGAGGTCGGTCAATAATAATGTTAGTTCTAATGCATTCTATAGAAGTGATATGTATATCATTATCCGAAAGCAATATCACACAAAAAGAAAAGAGGTAGTGATCTTATCATAATCAAGATTTTTATCGATTAATCAAAGGTAATATATCACTATTCCAAAGTACGGAAAATTATCTCAATGATCATTCATCCATGGATTTGAAAAAATGAAGATTAAACATCCTTGACAACCAACAATCCATGATCCATAGATTTCATAGATCAAAAGAAAAAGAAAGAAGAAAGGGAATGCGAAATTGAACTACAAGTTCAGGATCATTCCTTCTTTAAGTTCATCCACTCATCTTGGTGGGTTAAAGCACTAAATATATCATTAACTCAAAACACCTAAAATAATTGAACAATTCACTTTAAATATAGATTTGAATTGATGAATATTTATCCAACTTCATCTACACCCTAAGTTCAATGAATTTAAAAAGGAAAATGACCTTTAAAAGTGTATTTCAAGGCCAAAATCAAAAGGAAATGAAAGAAGAAGATGTAGGAATCAAAACAGTCCCAAAATAAAGCCAAAAACTCAAAATTATCACTGAGTAACCGTTTACCCTATATAAGGTAACAGGTTACCCTAAGAAAACAGCAGCGAAATAGCAGCAAAACAGTAGCAAAACAGGGCCAAAATGGGGCAAAAACTTGATCAATCATTTCTACTAACACCTCATGATCAAGGGTGCAATTAAGCACAAAAATTCAAGTAAAATAACAACAATCAACACCAATATAACATGATATGCAAGATCCAAATATCAAGCAACAAGGATCAATAATAGATCACATTGTGAAAGATGCATCAAGAACAACAATGGTGGATCAAGAAATTACCACTTCAAATCTGAAAATTCTTAAAACCAACTCCACAAACCCCACTTCAAAGCTTTGATCTACTAGAATTGAGGATGAAAAAGTGAATGGATGAAGGTTTAACTTAAAGATTAGTAAATTCTAATGATGAACTTACTAATCTTTCAAAAGAAGAAAGAGTTTTTGGTGAATTTGGTAATTGGAGAAAATTGAAAGTCAAGAAAGAGTTTGACAAGGTGATTTAGACTATCAAAAGCTGATGAAATGAGAGAAATGAGGCCTCTATTTATAGGATTTAGGATTGAGAAATTTGGTGGATTGGAGTTTGGCTTAGAAACAAAATTAGGCTTGGAATTTGAATTTGGAGGGAAATTCAAGATCAATGGCCTTTTTGAAAATGGTGAAAATGGCCTTTTTGAGTAGGCCAACTTACATTATTAAGAAAAAATCAAGATAAGTTGGCCTCACTACATTGTAAGTAGAATTTATTCACTGAAGGATTCCGGGAGAAGAACCGTTCTATCATGCAGATTTGTCATCCAATCAATTCTCAACAACACTAACATCAATGTTCAAGGCATCCCCTAAAAATCATTGACCTCAGATCAAGAGTTTTATCAAAAGACTCTTACCATGATGGGTTATATATGGGATCCAACAGAAAACCATTATCGATTCATTGTCAAGGCTACTACCTCTCTGTTAGAAGAATCAGATGAACGTGATGACCAGATAGAGGAAGTAGAAGAAGAAGAAAAAGAACAGGTAGGTGGACATCCTATGGAGACTGATGATTACTATGATAGTGGGTGGTGTTGCACCCCAAAATTTGCCCAACCTTTTTCTTTAATTGGCTTTTGTTTCATTTCATTTTCTTCTAGCATTTATGCATTGCATAGCATTTGTTCTTGAGACAGGGGATCGAGGTTTTCCTGTGGCTCGAAATTCACCTTCAGTGCAAGCAATCAAAGCAGCAAGTATCAGCCGGCATTTATTTTGCCCAGCGGTCGAGCGACCAATTTTATTTTGTTTTGCAGGTTATTTTCAGCCAAGAAAGCAACATTCAGGCTATCACAAGCAGTCTCATGGTTACAGCATTCAAGAGCACATTCCAGAAGCTTAACAGGGTTCGAAACGGTAAAAAAACGGGCAAATGGGCAGATTTCTCTCCAAAAGGCGCCAGAATTCAAATTTTGAAGGTGTTAATCGGTTAACGCATATGGTTAACCGATTAACCAATGGAAAATCAGCCCATATTCAAAAATTTAAAAGGGTTAATCGATTAACCTATATGGTTAACCGATTAACCAATGTGATTTTTGCCTCTGTACGTGATTTTTCAATGCAGAGCCATTTGGGGTCCAATTTGGGTCACTTGAATTCAAATTTCACACTTGGGAAGGATCTAGAATCATGTCATAATTTCATTTTCCCTCCAAGTCCCCATTCCTCATTCTAAACCATATTTTCCATACCATATTCCAAGCCTTACATTTGGATCCCAACCTAATTGGTATTTAAGTGATCCACTCCAAACCAACAGATTCTAACCTTCATTTTTTACTCTCACTTCAGATTTGATCTCATCTCTCTCAATTCTTCAAATTCCCTTCATAACCAAAACCATCACGAAATCTCTTCATCCATTGAATTAATTGATTCTTCATTGGAATCAATTAATTCTTTAGCTTAAACCTTCATCTATCATTCACCTTGAATCAATTTCTTCACTCCATTTTCGTGCAAATCTGGATCTGAACTTGGAAGGTGATTTGGAATAGCTTAGTTGCTTAGATCTAGCTTAATTGTGGTGAATTTTAACTTCTGTTTCATGAATTAGATTGGATCTTGAAGTTTTTCGGACTTTCTTGCTTGGATCTGTTCAATTAAGGTTGAATCAACATTAACCAAAGCAATCCTCTGCTTTGTAGGTTAGATTTCTGATCCGATTTAATTTTCGAGCTTATTTGCATAATCATGTTGATTTTTATCTTTGATTGATTTGATTTTGATCCATTAAGAATTGTGATCTTGCTGTTTGGATCTGTATACATGCTGTTGAAATCATGTTTTTCTGATTTAATTTCGTGATTAAGTGATTAGGTGATCATTGGCATGTTTGGAGAAGTGATAAGCTGTTGAAAAGTGATTCTGCTTTGCTATTTTCTGTTGTCAGCACAATTTTAATCGGTTAACGCATATGGTTAACTGATTAACCATTATAAATTTCCAGATTTTTCAAAGTTTCCAAAGCGTTAATCGGTTAACGCATATGGTTAACCGATTAACCAGTCCAAAGATTCAAACTTTCAAACGTTAACAGCGTGTTAACCGATTAACCCTGGGGGGTTAACCGATTAACACTTTGCTGGCAGGTCTATTTTGCTACTTTGTTTGATTGTTCGCATACCGTTTCATTTCAAATCTTCATAAATTGATAGGATGCATTAGGAATGAAATGTTTTTGGTGTTTGGCACTGTTTGTGCTTGGTTGATCATGATTCGGTTGATACTTGTGTTCATTTCCCACTTGGTCGCATACTAATGGATGTGGTCCAAAGTGATGACTCTTTGCATGTTCGTTTATTTTCGTCTTTGGCTTTCCTTTCCACGTTTGCATCATTCTTGCATAGCTGTTGAGGTTGAGACGAGTTTGTGGCGGCTGCTGCACCACACATTTTTCCTCCCTCCCTCCATTCTAAGTGTGCATTTTCACGTTTGCATCTTTTACTTGCGATTGAATTTACTTGTTGCTTTCTTGTTCTTTTTGCTATGATCCCCATAGGGTTCCTAGTCCCTCCGTTTAGGATGGGAGTAGGAGAGACATTAGGTGTTCAATCCAAGCATGCTAACATTAGGGTAGATGTTCCCCCTTTTCATTCAAACCTTAGGACCATCTTGCATGACAACGTTAGGGCCGAGTTTCCCTTAGACCTTTAGTGCGCCTCTCTTCTCATCTCAAAACAATTATAACTCATCTAATAAAGGCAATATCTAATAAAGGCGATGAACGTTGCGCGCTACGAGCCTTAAGCTACATGTCGAATAATGAGTGAGGGGTCTCCTCTCGCTTATCTAGAGTTTTTAGTGTACGTCCCATTTGGGGGCGATACACGACGCATTCACCTCCATGTCATAGTCTTTAGTGCAACGTGAATCACAAACCGAATTAATTCACTTCACTAAAAAAACACAAAAACAATTTCAAACCTTTTTCCTTCGGGATTAATCGGAAACCTTTTTCAAAAAAGAGTGTTGTTAAGCTTCAGTTCTACCGCAAACAGGCTTTGTCCCTAACGTTGGAACGAAGGTGTAACCCTACTCGGTTAAAACACTTAATCAACACGTGGCTTCGTGTCAGCCCGAACTATGTTTGCTATGATATTTCATACCAGATGAAAGTACGTAGGCACAAGACGCGATGTCTTAGCGAGCAACCTTTCCCCCTTCACCCGTAGTTAGCCGAACTACGCTGACTCTGACTTTCCCATTGCACGAGGGAATACGTAGGCACAGAGCAGCAATGCTCTGTCGAGTCTTTTCTTTTTCTTTTGTCCCTTAGCCCGTAGCGTAGATAGTTTAAACACGCCCTTAGATAGACAAAAAGCGTGGATCCCGTCGAGTACGACGGATGTGAGGGGTGCTAATACCTTCCCCTTGCGTAACCGACTCTCGAATCCAGACTTGGTTGCGATGACCTCGTCTTTTCCCTTTTCCGTCATGTTTTTCTGATCGTTTCCTTTCCCTCTCTTTGGGATAAATAACAAAAGGTGGCAACTCTTCTATGTTACGCCGGGTGTTTTTCGCAGTTGCGACAGGTGGCTAAACCAATCACCCCACTTGGCGCATGAGGATGACCAAGGGTGAGGTGCCTGGCAAAACATGGGCTGGACATCGTTAGGTGCCAACTAAATGCCACAATATAATTGGGATCATTAAGACACTCCAGACTGGACCTATGTGCCTCAACCATCTCCGCATCCCCAACAACATATCGATGAACTCCTCAACATGATGAGGACTATACATCTTGAGCAGCGTTATTTCATGACTGCCTAGGATGAGCGGTTCTCGTAATTGCAGAACCAATTTCAAGCTCACACGAAAACTTTAATGCTTTTTTATCAGGTGTAATTAGGAGGATAGTTGGGATAGTTGAAACTATAGCAAGTCAATATTGGGCCCTTACCAGTAGCTTCAACACACTCAATAGAGCGGTATTGGAGTACACGGAAAGAGCTTATGCACAACTGCCTCCGAAATATCCCTTTCGTGGACATGACCATCATTTTAGGGGGAGGAGACCCTGAGGATGTCTTGCATATTGCATTTTTCATTTTATGTCATCATGTGTTCATTAATATTTCTTGTAGAATGGTTCATGTACTTATGTGTTTTTGAAGACATGCTTATTGTTCATTCTGAAATAGTAACTATTATTTTTTTTCTATTACACGTTGATCTATTTACCAATTTATATGATTTCATTAACTGCATTATATGTGAATGCGTGTTAATGTATAACCTGTTGCAAATGGCTGGAAATTTCATATCTCTCTTCTCTTCTACAACTTATTGACAATTTTCTTCTTTCTTTTTGATGTTGTCAAAGGGGGAGAAGCATATCAAGCAGAAACATCATATGTGAAGACTTATTATTCATGCAGATTGTGTATAGACGAAGGCATCAAGTAAGGGGGAGGATGATATAATGCATCGTACACCAAGTTTCTATCTTTTTGCCATCATCAAAAAGGGAGAGTATGTGAGGGCAACCCTCATAGGTAGCTACATTGTTTCAATGATGTCAAAACTTAGATTGATAGAAAAATGTACTTTGGACAGTATCATCGTGTTACATATGCACGTCCTATCTGTTATGAGTCAAACATCCGTCAAAAACATTATTGATACATATAGAAATGGCTAAATCTATGCTTCATGTAGGGTTGGTCAAGCTCGTGAAGTTTACCATATAATAGAGTTCCTCAAAAGTGACTTGATACATGAAAATAAGCATTTTTTTTACATATTTCAGGGCTTTGAGTCGACTCAAAGGTAGCATTGGTCGACTCATACAGATAGTCTTTTTAATGGTCTACTCTCAGAAGGGCTCGCATCGACCCTGTGGTCGACTCATATTGTGTCCATTTCTGTTTGCTTAAATCTGTATGCTTTGCGTCGATGCATGACCTACTCCGGTCGACACAAGGTTCTGTTTTATTGCACAATCAGAAATTTAGGTAAGCTCAGGTCGACCCTCCTTTATACATAGGTCGACCGCTCGCATATGTTTAGTCACAAATCTGTTATGTGAAACAATCTTGGTGTTTGTTATGTTTGTTAATCAGTTATGTCTTGTATATAAAGTGAGTTTTGCTCTTCCTTTCACATGACTAAGAAAAACAAGAAAAGTGAAAATAACATACTGGTTTATTCTCATCATATTCATCCTCTTCATAGCATTTTCTCAACAACTAGACATAATCATTTTTGTTGTGCATTCTGCTTGTTAGAGGTGATAACGTCCAAACATATGATTGGTGTAAGCTGGTTTTGGGTTGAGTAATCAGTAGGTTTTTCTTGAATAAAACGGTTAGGGATTTTTCCTCCAAAGAATATTAGATTTTGGGGTTTTTGTTGCACGAATCGGTCCATCACAGATTCAACCGAGCGAAGGTAATCGAAGAAGGGGTGGTTCTGTCGGTTTAGTAGCGATAACCGGAGGATTATGAGCGGAAGATTTGGGCTCGACACGTGGGTGACTGAAATCAGCCAGGAAAGATTTGATGACCGTGGGGTTGTTCAAAGGGCATACCATAGTCAGAGGTTTACTCACCACGTTCGAAGGAATTGATTCAACTTGAATCAAGGGACGAGAAGAATTAGGCTATACATCAACAAATTGTATTTGACCGTTTGATCTCTATTTGCTTCTTGTGTAAACAGTGACCAACAGGTTATATCTATATATACATGTCTTAATTCTATTGTTAAAATTGAGGGTAGACGTACCCCGAGCAAGGAAGATGGGGGAACTGCCTCAACAAATCGGTGTTTCTTTCTTTACTTTTACATTGTTTAAATTCTGAGTCTTGAGTGCAAACAATTATGTTAATCAAATTTTGATGTGAGTAGTGTTGAATCATTTTTAAGCTTGTTACAATCCTTGATATTAATAGAACTCTTGAACACTTTAATGTCATATTGGAATTCACTTGTCGTGTCTTGCCCTCCAAGTGTTTGACCAATTGTGTGAACTAAAAAAAAAATTATTGTCTTTTCAAATTGTCTATATTTAAAGCATTGGAAATAGTCACACCTTATAGTAAACAAAATCTTATTTAAGTGTGATTAAATTAGTGATTCATAAATCTCATTTTTATCGAATTCCATAGGCTTTACACATATCCAGTTTTTTTGGTAAAGGTTTGTTTTAGACGAATATAGTTCATCGGCCGCATCTGCATAAAACATTTTAAAAAACCAATTTTTGATAGCGCCGACTTTGTTTTAAACAAGTGATCTATTCAACCCCCATTCTAGATCTACGCCATCATCTAACAGGAACATAATCAAGAGCTTGATCGTGTCATCAATGAATTAGAAGACCTACGGGAAAGTGTGGGACAAATTATAGAGATACTACAGGTTATGCGCGCGAAGATGGATACTCAGCCCACTGTTGTTTCTGAGATGGTCAATATAGTTATGGATCCTCAGCCAAAAATTGTCACTACAACAAGTGTATATCCATACGGTCTTCCACCAGGTTTTGTGCCCTGCGCCTGCTGCAATTCCCATTGTCCAACAAGTCCAACAAGCTATTCTTTTGGTTGCTGAAGCTCCTCATGTGATTCCAACTTTTGCACCAGCTGCTATGCATACTCATGTGTAACCATACTTCAATGAGAATCAACCATTATACGAGGTCCCTGACATGAAGGAAGATGGGAATGAACGTCATGAGAAACTCAAAGAAAATGTGGAAATTATTGATAAAAGGTTAAGAGTGATGAAAGGAGATCAAATATTTGGTGTTGCTGCCAGGGAAGTGTGTCTTGTATTTGGTCTAGTTATACCTCCAAAGTTCAAAACTCCTAGCTTTGATCACTACGAAGGAACTACATGCCCAAAGAGTCATTTGATTATGTACTATCGAAAAATGGTTGCTCATGTTGATAATGATAAGTTAATGATTCACTGTTTCTAAGACAGTTTGAAGGGTGTTTCACCGAAATGGTATTTAAGCCTAGATCAGTCTCGCATTAAAAGTTTCCAAGATCTATCTTATGCCTTTATCAGGCATTACAAATACAACATGGATTTGGCTCCTGATCGAAGGCAACTGCTGAGTATGTCCCAGAAGAGTTCTGAATAGTTCAAGGAATACGCTCAGAGACGGAGAGAAGCTATGTTCAACAAAAAGGTCGCCCTATACAATTTGCTCAACAACCGTATGTGGCTGTTGTTACACCCGCTTTCAATCAACAAGTTCTTGCATACCATCATGTGCAACTGTCTCCTGTTTATCAACCACCTCTGGTTTATCAGCGTGTCTAAGCTCCACCCAACTATTAACGAGCGCCCAACGCTCCTGCCTATTAACAACCGAAGAATCAAGCACCTCGCTAGAATGTTCCCAACATAAGACATTATAAGCCTCTGGTTCCTCCTATTTCGATGACCTATACCGAGTTGTACCCTTCATTACAATCCAAATGCTCATTGTTTTTTTCATGAAGGGGCACCTGGCCATGATTTAGAAAGTTGTTATGCTCTCAAGCACCTTGTAAGGGAGTTAATAGAGAAGAAGATTTTGTCCTTTGGTGATTCTCAACCTAATGTTAAGAACAATCATTTGCCTACTCACGGGTCTGTTCATGCTATTGATGAGGTATCTAATGAGAGTCTAATTCTTGATGTTTCTAAGATCAAGACCCCTCTTCGAGTCTTCCATTCAAAGCTGTTTGAGGCAGGTTTGGTGAATATTTTCCATGATGATTGTAAAGTTTGTGATGTAAGTTCCAAAGGATGTATGTTGGTTCATAATGATATTCAGAATTTGATCAATGATGGTTTTCTACAAGTGAGTAACAAAGTGAAAAAGGATGAAGTTGTTGTAATTGATCCCATCTTCAACTTTCCAAAACCATGTGATAAAGTGGCCATTTTTAATTTTCCAGAATGAAGCTCCACAATAACTTTTTTTAGTGCACCAAAACCTGTGTTTAACATACCAGAATCTATTGTTCCTTCCGCAGTTAATCCACCAAAGCCAATGATCATTCAAAAGCCCAGACCTTTTCATTTCAGGGACTCTAAAGTTGTACCTTGGAAATACGATGTCACCATGATTGACAAAGAATCTGGGAAGGTTATTCTAAGGGATGAATTGAAAAGTGTTAGTGAAGATGTGACTAATATAGCTGGGGAAAGAAAGATGACACGAAGTGGTCGTATTTATACTCCCCATTTCAATGAGGCTTCGCCTAAGGAAACTGGTACCACACGGACTGCCAAATACAAAGAGAAAGTAGTGGTTGCAAATGATGAAGATGTTGAGTTCTTAAGGATTATCAGAAAAAGTGATTATAAAGTCATCGATCATCTTCACCAAACTCCCTCAAAGATTTAAATCCTGTCGCTTTTGATGAGTTCACCTGCTCATCGAACTACATTGAAAAAGGTGTTGGCTCAAGCTCATGTCACCCAAGGTATTACTACTGGCCAGTTTGATAGTGTGATTGTGAATATTACTTCCTGTAACACCTTTAGCTTCAGTAATGAGGAGTTACCAAGAAAAGGTCATAATCACAACCGTGCTTTACATGTGTCTGTGAAATGTCAGGAAGATACTTTGTCAAGAGTACTTATGGATACCGGTTCCTCTTTAAATGTTTTACCTAAGAGGACTCTTACAAAGTTGGCTTATAAAGAAACTAAGATGAGGCCTACTTCTTTGATAGTCAAGGCTTTTGATGGTTCCCACATAACTGTAACTGGAGAAGTGGAGCTAAAGATATTAATTGTTCCGCATGTATTCGACATCACATTCCAAGTGTTGGATATAAACCCCACTTATAGTTGTTTACTTGGAAGGCTATGGATCCATACTGCTAGTGCTGTAACTTCGACATTACATCAGAAGATGAAATTTGTGATTGATGATAAGTTGGTTATTATGCACGGTGAAGAGGACTTGATGGTAAGTAACTTGTATTTGTTCCGTTATATAGAGGCTGACGAGGACGCCTTAGAAACTTCTTTCCAAGCACTTAAGATAGCCAGCGTGGTCCTGTTGAAAGTTGAGGAACCAGTGGGCAAGAGTAATCTGTCTTTATTGTCTTTCATGAGTACCAAATCAACAATTGAAGAAGGTATACCCGAAGGTTGGGGAGAGGTGATAAATGTCAAGACAAAGATGGATCGCCAAGGGTTGGGTTACAAACCATCTAATGATAGAGCTTATACATCCACCAAAGGTCGTCTAAAGACTATCCAAGAAGTGTTTTTCAGTGGAGGTTTCCATATCAATGTTGTCTAATATGATAATGAGGACGAAGACTTGAGCAATCTGGTATTCAAGTGTGATGCAACTTTGGACAACTAGGAAGCAGTAGAGATCCCAATGGTTTTTCCTTCGTCAAAGTAATTTATTGTCTTTTGTTTGTTGTTTTCAAAAGTTCCATAGTTGTGCCCAAGGCTATTGGATTATTTTGTAGGGCCATCCTTTTTACTTTCAAATGATTATCAATAAATGCATTTTTGTTAAATTCTTGTTGTTTCATTTACTGTTTTTCGCTTTTACCCATTAAAAGAATTTGGAAATCTTTCAAAACTAAAAAAAGAACATCTTCTCTCGCATTTTTCTTTGTGCCTTTAATAAAATAAGCCATTCCAAACATGCAGAATAATCCCAAACCATGTTGAATCCGATGACCCTGCTTTCACTCCTAACTTTGATTCGCCCATTTATCAAGTTGAAGAAGAGAGTGAGGAAGATTTTGAAGTTCCCACTGAATTGGCAAGAATGGTTGAGTACGAGTACACTGAACTTCAACCACACAAAGAGCAAGTAGATTTGATTAATCTTGGCACTGATGAGGAAAAGAACGAGGTCAAGATTGGAACAAAACTTGGGTCTGATGTCAAATAGAGGTTGGTCAAGCTTCTAGAGGAATATGTTGATGTGTTTGCAGGGTTGTATCAAGATATGCGGTTTAGACACTGATAATGTTGTTCACAAGTTGCCACTTGAACCTGAGTGCCCGCCTGAAAAGAAGAAACTTCGAAGAACTAGACCCGACATGGCTTTGAAGATTCAAGATGAGGTTAAGAAACAAGTTGATACAGGTTTTCTAACAGTTGCGAAGTACCCCGAATGGGTAGCCAACATTGTGCCAGTGCCCAAAAAGGATGGTAAAGTTAGAATGTGTGTAGACTATAGGAATTTGAACAAAGCAAGCCCAAAAGATGATTTCCCTCTACCGCATATTGATACACTTGTGAATAATACAGCTTGTTTTGTAGTTTTCTCTTTCATGGATGTCTTCTCTGACTATAATCAAATTAAGATGGACCTTAGGGAACCTATTGTTATAAAGTTATTCCCTTTGGCTTGAAGAATGCAGGGGCAACATATAAGAGAGTGATGGTCGCTCTCTTTCATGACATGATGCATAAAGAGATCGAGGTGTATGTTGACAATATGATTGCCAAATCCCAAAGTAAGGAGGACCATTTGGATCATTTGCTGAAATTGTTTGAACGACTCAGGAAATACCAATTGAAACTGAATCCTGCTAAGTGTACTTTTGGTGTTATATCTGGAAAGTTACTTGGATTTATCATTAGCTGACGAAGAATCGAAGTAGACCCTGATAAAGTCTGAGCCATTCAAGAAATGTCTGCTCCGCAAACGGAAACACAAGTTCGAGGTTTTCTTGGAGGCATGAATTATATTTCGATATTCATTTATAATATGACTGCTATCTAAGAACCAATATTCAAGTTACTCTGCAAGGGTCTAATTATTGACTGGAATTCTGATTGTCAGCAAGCGTTTGAGAAGATCAAGGGTTATTTGCAAGAACCTCCTGTCTTGATTCCCCCTGTTCCTGGAAGACCACTCTTCATATATCTGACTGTTTTTTAGAAGTCTACGGGTTGCGTATTGGGCCAACACGATGAGACTGGACGAAAAGAATATGCCATCTACTACTTGAGCAAAACGTTTACTGATTGTGAAAGCCGATATTCACTTTTGGAAAAGACTTGATGTGCTTTAGCATGGGCTGCTAAGCGTCTCAAGCAATACAAGATTTCTCACACTACTTTGTTAATATCGAAAATGGATCCAATAAAGTATATTTTTGAGAAGCGTGCTCAAACTGGAAGACTTTCCCGTTGGCATATGTTGCTTTCCGAATATGACATCCAATACGTGACTCAAAAGGCTATTAAAGGAAGTATCTTGTTAGATTACCTTGCAGACCAACCAATTGAAGATTATGAGACTCTAAGGCTTTCCTGATGAAGATATTATATTAGTGAAAAAAGATTGTAAAGAGCCAAGTCTTAATGAAGGTCTTGAGCCAGGTCCCCGTTGAAATATGATGTTTGATGGTTCCTCTAATTACAACAGACATGGCATAGGTTCTGCTTTGATGAACCCTGATGGCGGTTATACCCCATTCACAACAAGGTTAGATTTTGAATGTACAAACAATGTTGTCGAGTATGAGGCATGCATTATAGGTCTTGAAGAAGCTATTAACCTCTGAAATTTTCAAAACATCCAAATATCAGAAATAATAAGATTCAAAGGTTCTTCACATTTCAATGCTTCAAAACATCCAAATATCAGAAATAATAAGATTCAAAGGCTGAGAAATGATCCAAGTGACCAAAGGATGAACCTATGAAAAATCACCAATGTGGGACTCAAGTATGAAAACACAATCTTGCCAAATCCATAACTCTCAGCTCACAAATGCTATTGATATGTTCTAGTACTTTTTAGAAAGCCCTTAAATAGCTCTAAAACATTCATGTTTTCATGAGTTTCAAATTCTCAAAGGAACTTGGCCAAAAAATCTCTCAAAGTTGCTAAAAAATGAGCTTAAAAGTGAAAATTTCTAAGTCATTTTCCCTTCTTGAAATGAATTTGATCATAACTCCAAATCTATGCATTTTATGATCATGGACCACTTTGAGGCTTTTGTAGGATTTGTTAAGAGCTTTCTAATGAGCTTTGAACCACTTCATTTGGATGTGTGGTTAAGGAGTTATGGTCTTGCCCCTTTTGAAACCCTAATTCCCGACTTTTGCGATTACTCCTCAACCCTTGATCCAATTGTCATGAAATTTTATGGGTAGATGCAATATGTCATTAGGAACATTTTTGATTCACATCTTGAGGCCAGATTCCTTATTGTTGAAGAGTTGACTTTTCGGTCAACCGAACGATCGATCGGTGGCTACTGAGTTGACTGTTGATGCTCTGGACCTCCTGAGGTTTTGAAACTTCTTGAATGGACTTTACCAAGCCATATGAACATTAAAGACCATAATCCCACCATTATAACACCTTCTAAATCAAAAGTCAACCACAATTGACTTTCCCTGCTTGAAAAACCCTAATCGGGTATCCTGGATTTCACTGCATTTGATTCTTGGGTCGACAACTTCAAATTGGATTCTCAATTGTCATCATATGATATCCTTGACCTTGTTTCATGATTGAATCAACCCAAAATAATGATTGATCACCTTTTTGAAGCTTTGATTTTGACTGTACACAACCCTTCATCTGTAACTTGACAAAAACCACTTGGAAAGGGTTAAGGTTTGATAAATATGTGAATATGATCCTACAATGATGATGGAGATCTAAGGGGTCAAAATTTGGGGTATGACAATTGCCCCTATTTAAATATCTTTCACTGGATGGCGGCGAAAGATGACAATCTTCGCGAAATCATAGTGAAAGGTATTTAAATATAGCGAACCAAAAATTTTGTCCCTTAGATCCATTGGTATGCAAAAGGACTAATGCGGATATGCTATGAATCTAGATGATGCTTTATGATGTTTAAATGCAAGACAGGTGCAGACACGCGAGCAAAGATAAAAGAACGACAATACAACGAGTAACTACTCATGGGGGACCCACACATTGGGGAAAGATCCAAGGAACAGAAAACGAAAATAGTTCAAACGTGACTAAAGATGCTGCTCAGGGGAATCTTTCACACAGGGACTCAAACTCCAACAGGGAAGACAGAACTGCATTGGGGAAAAGGAGACAAAACTCTGCTGGGAAGAAGGAAATCTTCCACCGGGGAAACGAAAGAAAAGAGACACAAACCTCACTAGAGATAATTAGATGACGAATTTCCTATAACGAAGAGTTCGAACGGGATCTTAAGGAAACACCAAAAAAGAAACAGAGGAAAAAACAGACCTTGCATAATAGAAAAAAGGGATAAGATTGCCAAAGACAAATGATCCTTCAAACAATTCCAGTCACCACTGGACTTTAACAGAAAACGCCAGTCACCACTGGACTTTAAAAGAAAGATGCCAGTCACCACTGGACTTTAAAGGAAAGCTGCCAGTCACCACTGGACTTTAAAGGAAAGCTGCCAGTTACCACTGGACTTTTAACAGAAAACGCCAGTCACCACTGGACTTTAAAAGAAAGCTGCCAGTCACCACTGGACTTTAAAGGAAAGCTGCCAGTCACCGCTGGACTTTAAAGGAAAGCTTCCAGTTACCACTGGACTTTTAACAAGAAATTTCAGTCACCACTGGACTTTAAATGAAAGTTGTCAGTCACCACTGGGCTTTAAATGAAAGCTGCCAGTCACCGCTGGACTTTAAATGAAAGCTGCCAGTTACCACTGGACTTTAAATGAAAGCTGCCAGTTACCACTGGACTTTAAATGAAAGCTGCCAGTCACCACTGGACTTTAACAAGAAATGCCAGTCACCACTGGACTTTAACAAGAAATGCCAGTCACCACTAGACTTTAACAAGAAATGCCAGTCACCACTGGACTTTAACAAGAAATGCCAGTCACCACTGGACTTACTGGGGACCTTGCCAAAAGATGTGGGACAATTGCTTTACAAGCCAAACTTTCTCAAACAAAGAGAAATAACCAAAAGAAATTCCTCAACTCCTCAAGGATATGCCATTTAATCCAAAGAGAGGTTTTTACCACAACACTACTGGAGAAGGATTTTTCTTCGAATAGGATCTATAAAAGATTCTTCCTGGGGGTATAGTGCACGATAAGCGTACACCCAACATAGATTTGGAAGCCACTTCCCAGGGATCAAAGTTCAATCTAGGAAAGAGCTAGAAAGAAATGGTCAAACAAGACTCCAACCATTGAGGGTTGAACTCAAATGGGAATTTATCTTATCCAGGCGTGGGAAAGATAAATGAAACAACCATCATCCACGAGGATTGAACTCTGTGGGGAAATTAGAATTGGCGGGCACTTTATGCCTAAGGGCTGACAACTCTATTGGAGAGAAGGGCAAACCCAATCGCTTGGTGAAAAACACCAAAGTGAAACATGATTAGGTAATAACCGGAGATAGCAAAAATGCACGGATGCTATGCATATGCTTTATGCCATGGTTATGTTTATGTTGACAAAACAAACGAAACAAAACAGGAGATGAAATAAACATCTCGACACGGATACCTAGCCAACTTTACCAAATGGAGCATCACTAGGGATGATCATGTAGAATCAACAGCTCTACTTCAAGGTGACCACCTTCTTTGGGGAAAATAGTACTCCACTCAAGATACAACACCAAGCTTTACTTGAGGGTCTGGCAGAATGAGTTCGGTTTCTTTGTTGGAGGAGGAACCCATGGGAAACTTCCAATATCAACTGAAGTAATGATTTATTGGGGAACTGTCAGAAGACGCCATACGAACCAAATAGCTTTGTACCCTATCTTGCATAATGATCATCACAACGAGTAATGACCCTTGTAACCAATGATCTCTCAAACTTCTCTTCCCCAGAATACATGGTCTGTGAGAAGAAATCGCCAAGAGGATTTTACAAAAGAATTGACATACAAGATGCCCCAATATCTTCAAACTCTGAGAGATTCACGAATCTCGGCATAACTGCCCTAGTTTAACTGTCTTTGAGAGATTAGTCTAATCTTGACTTGATTGCTTCTGATTAACTGGTCTAGAGTGGCCGACCTTGAAAGGAGCTAAGAAACAACTTGTTTATAAGACCCCAGACGACGTGCCCCAGAACACATGGTCTGCAAGAAGAAATCACCAAGAGGATTTTACAGAAGAATTGACATACAAGATGCCTCAATATCTTCAAATTCTTGGAGAGGTTCACGAACCTCGACGTAACTACCCCTATTCAACGGTACTTGCCCAGAAAGTCTCGGACTGGAAGTAACGACTGGGGAACAAACTTGCCCCTGAAACAGAGTTGCCCCAGACTAAACTGTTCTTTGAGAGCTTCATCGGCTTCTGACCTGTGATCGTGACAAGTGATGAACAAACCTTTTAGCTTGGTTGCCCCAGGCTAAGACTCCTTTATCAAATCAAATTCCCTAGCTAACAGCGTTTGTTGGGATTCCTTTGACATTGGATTGTCTAGCAAACAATATTGTTCATTTAGAAATTGGAAAATTTCAATGTAAAATTCATGCAATCTTTTGAAAACATTTTGATGAAACACACGCCGCGGAGTGATCAAACGATCAAAGTGAAAGCGATCCAATCATTTTACGGATGATGGATAAAGTGATGAACACACACAAACTTCAAAGATCATTTAGGAGTCAGGTTATCCAACCTTGCTGTAATATGCTTTCAAAACAACCTTACCTCAATTAGGTCTTTTAAGGGTTGTAACGTGGTTTGGTTCACGGATCATGAAACAAAGGATAAAGGCTCAAATTTATTTGTCCCACCCATTCTCCATGATGAACTTCAATCCTACGCTCGGTTAACTCAAACTATACATTCAGGTTCCCATAGGCTTTAAGAATTGAACTGATGATAGTTGGTGATGATTCACAAATCTAGGGTAGTCACAACTCCCTTACAATATTTGATAGCTTTTTGCTAATTGAGGATTTCAAAGTGAAAGTTTTAAAGGTTTCCTCTTTTTATTATCCCTTACTTTTTGCCTGAACTGTTTTCTTTTGGATATACAGTCAGCGGGATGCCCCATTTTTGCCTAAGTCCCCTTCATAGGTTTTTGATTTAGCGGGCTTTTTAATTTTTCTTTTTTCTTCTTCTTCTTTTTCTTTTTTGAGAAAGGAGGTGACTATCTAGTTTAATGGCTACGACAGACCATCATCATCTCTTGAACTTCGACACTTGTTTGTTGTGTGCGAAGGAAAACCTGAATGCATCACTTTTTTGTGAAAAGCGTCTTGCATGCACATATCTTCGAGTTAACTGAGAACTACCCGCCCCAGGTTCGAGATTAAGGTTTCTGTTTTTGTAAAGAAAGAAAACTCCTACTTCTAGGCTCGAAGTGGTTAACGAGGGATTATATTCCTTATTTCTCCGGTGTTTAGGTATTGAAACAATGCCTTACATCATTGGCAAAGTTAAATTGAAAGCATATCAACAACAGTTATGGATATAGTTCTCATCATCCTCCCCAATCTTTGCTTTAAACAACAGTTTAGTAAAGAAATTTCTTCATTTTTGTATTTCATAACAATGAAAAAGAAAGAGTGAAACAAATGGACTTAATCAAAAGATGCACAAACATTTCATTAATATTGCCAATTCAAAATGAACAATAACTTACAAGCAATTCAAATTAAACAACAAGGAAAATACTGAAACAAACAGAATACAACCAGCTTAGGAGAATAGACTTAACAACTTCAGTTTCCAGGCCCAAATGGGGGAACCCCTCTATCACTGATTATTTGCTCCTTGTGGTATAGAACCTTGAGAGGCCTTGTAGGTCCTTTGTCTTTTTCTTCGAGAGCTGAGACACTGATACCTGGTTTACCTTCTTGAGGTTTTAACAGCTCCAACAAGCTTTGCACCTTCAACCCAAAACCTTTGCACTCTTCCACCAAATGCCCCATTGTCCCAGTATGGTACTTGCATTCAACTTCTAGGTGATCTTCTTCAAAGATCAGTTTTTTGTCATAGACTTGCTCTTGCACCACAAATCCTAACGCCAAACAAGTGTCTAGTTCATGTCCTTCAGCCCCTTTGTGAAACTCACAAGTCAAGTTTGCATTATGCCATGTTCCTGGCACAAGGTTAAGAGTTCGTGGAGTCACCAACGAATTCTGAATTAGTAGCGGATAAAGCTTACTTAGCGGCATAGGAACTGTCTTGTAGCATGCCTTGTTCCTCTTGACAAAATTCTTCTTATTCATGTTCTGGCTTCGAGAACTTTGAGGGGAAACAGCCAATGAATGCGGAGATGCTCTTTTGGTAACCACCTGACAAGGATGACGTTTTTGGCGCAGGCTCAAATGCTGGTTGACCATGGTCTGATCGTCGAAGCTCAGGAGGTCCTTGAGCTGAGAGAGCCACTGAAAGTGATGCACTTACGACCTCTCTAGGCGCAATAGTGGGAGAATACCCTTCATTTTTCATCAAATTCTGCAAAGTCTCCAAAACCCAATTCATCTGATCTTTGAGGACCCTGATTTCCTCCTTCAAGGCATCTTGCCCTTTCAAAAGTTCTTTCATCGTTTCCATTGGTCCAGGATGCGTGCTAGGTATCCCTCTAGAGACAGGAAAAGGAACATGAGACTCAAGGCTGAGAAATGCAAATGCAAATGCAAATGTGACAACATGCTCATGCAATGCAAAAAGTTTCATGGAACTCAAAATATTTACAAACATCAAGATAAACAAAAAATTTCTTTCATTAACCATCAATTTGGATTACAACATGTCAGTACTTCTTACAAGAGTCTTAAATATAGAGCTAAATAAAAGCTAACAAAAGTCCTAAAGAGGTTCTCTGGACAGCTTCGAGTTGAGCTTCTCAATCTCCTTTTCCATCTGGGCTTTCTCGAGGATAAGCTTCTCCACAATTAGCTTCTACGGAGTCAACTTAGGACTAAGTGAAGATAAATCATCTGATACTTTTCTCTTCTTACAAGAGAGAACTTCTTTATTCTTCAACCGTAGTTGTTTCTGAAATTCTGCATTTTTTCGATAACCACTTGATGCTTGTGCTCCCATGCTTCTCTGTTTGTTGTGCTTTGCTCAAAGTGACTCCCAAACGTGTAGCCTTAACAATATCTTTCTCCATGTGGTCTTTCCCCATGATTGGAAAAGGAGATTCGTCAAGAATGAGCAATCCAACCAAATCAGAGTTTTCCTTTAGTGGGTATTAGTTGATAGTCTGAAAAGTGAAACGATGATAGACTGGATCATAGAACTGGAGAAGCATGGAGAGGAGTCCATTATCCACCTTTATCTTCAATAATAACAACAGTTTCCCATATATTTTTGAATCCCTCTGGATCTGTCATGAAGATACCCAACCTCTTTAGGTCATCCAAGTTAAAACTCTTGTAAGTGTACTTCAAAGTTTTTTTCTTTTACTATTCATAACAACCTTGATGTTTACAAACAAGAGTCTGAGTTCCATGAAACTTTATGAGATGATGTTATGAATGTACGAATGCACAAACACAAGTAAATGCATATGTCACATATAGGCACAGGCACAGGTCTAGGTTTAAAGGTCAAGCGTGGATTATAGGTCTACCCATCCCTAAAAGGTATGTACTAGGGGTTTCACTACTCAAAAAGGTCCCAAGATCCAACAAACAAATATACACAAATATACATGTAAAGCAGATATTCACAAATATGGCACATGAATAAAACAAAATAGGCTAAACCCTCAAGCGTTTCCCCAGTGAAGTCGCCATTTCTGTTGCGGTGAAAATTGGATATCAAGCTATTATATTAACTTGAACCTTAATTCTTTTACAACCGAACTTTATTTTATCCAAAGGAAAGGTCTAAAGAAAGAAAAACCCTTTTCGCGATGTAACAACAACGCTAAGAGATTCGGGGATCGGGGGTTGGTTATACCTAGGGAAGGTGTTAGCACCCTAAGCATCTGTAGTACTCTACAGGAACCTTTTGTTTGATTTCTTGCTAAGTTTGTGAAATGTGCTAAGGTTTTGGATAAAAGGATAGGTAAAGACCTATATGGTTTTCTAAATTTGCTCGCAAAGACATCGCATCTTCTGCCTACGTATCCTAACTAGGATAGAATCAGAGCAATTGTAGTTCACCTCACAAGGGAGAAAGAACACTTGATTATGATCAAGATTCAAAGGGGAACAAACATGACAATGTTTGTGTGGAGTTTGACAAAACTCCCTAATCTAAGTTATAACACTCAAGAGGGGAAGTAAGAAATCATGATGATGATTCTTACACAGAGTTGACAAACTCTATCCTAGGGTTCTAGTTGAAGAACACTCCTAGTAAAGGGGGAGGTTGTTTATACTTAAAGCAAAGTCTAATGGTTTCTAAACTAAGGTTAAAGTGACTTAACAAAGTTAAGGGAAGGGTGAATGAGCTTTCCATGACACAAGGGTCAATGGAGAGACTTTTCCTTTGGAATGAGAGAGGGGAGACAACTTGGATGAGAACTAACAAGTTTCATCACTTGGGGAAAATAAAAACTACTTAATAAAGTAATAACATGATGACGATAAAGGCATGGTGACAACCATCAAATGAGCATGTTAAAAGTAAAGAGGTATTGATGACAATCAAAGCAAATGATCAAGCAAGAAATGTGACGACAGATCAAGCTTAAGTAAATTCCTCAGAGGAAGCAAAATAACCATAGTAACAACCCAAAGACACAATCCTAACATGTTGACTAACATTAAGGAAATGAGTATAAGCAAATATCACAACATACACAAGTATGACAAGAAAGAAATTCATCAGTACATGCGATAACGATCACAAAACGTAACTAACTTGCAAATAGTCAAAAGGGATGAAAATTTAAACAAACATGGAATTTTAAATTATCACATGAAGGTAGACATTTAAAGGAACACAACACAAAAAGAATTAGTGAAGAATGATAAAAAGTGAACAAGTTATGAATTTATGAAGTTTGATGGAAAATGAACAAAAATAAAACACATGACTAAAAATAAATGGGGCAAGGTGGGATTTGAACCCATGCCCTCTAGCAAGCAAGCTTTAAACAAGAACCACTGGGCCACAGGGGGAGCGTGTGATGAAGAAGGAGAGAGAAAAGAGGCCAAAAGGGTTGATCTCCACGCATGGATCGAACCCAGGTCTTAGAGGTGAAAGGCGCTTTTGGTGACAAGGTGATTACCACTAGGGTGGCTGTACATCCAAGTACAAAGGCCACCCCATAAATATATATGGCATACCTCAAGGGGTTTCTGGGCAACTATGAAGAACTAAGGCCAAGCACAAACTGGTTTACGTTTTGATTCATATCTTAACCAATACTCAATGAATTCAGGTGAAATTTTAGTCAAAACTGTGTGGAATTTCATGAGAAATAAGATGGCACTATTAGTTTTATGAAATACCCTCCCTAAATCAAAACACGATCCCACATGTATGTTGGTATTTTAGAATTCATTTTGAAGTGAAAGTCCAATTCCAAACAGTTTCAGGTCAGACTCAATGTATACACATATTGAAAACATGATGATGATTGAATTCAAGCAAGAGTTTTGAATCAAAACAATTTGTGGTGAGAAGTGGTGTTCAATATGCAAAACTGTCATGTAAGATGCAAGTTGATGTCCAGTTCAAGTTCTAGGCACATTTTGATCAAGTAAATCATACACACAGTTCACATGTATGTTGTTGAATGAATTTAAGTACCAAAAACAGTTCAAAATGGTCTGTGGTGAAAAGTGGTATTCTAGTTGCAAGATTGACATATGCAATGCATCATGGTGTTCAGTTCAGATTGAAGGCAATTTCAGACCAAATAAAACATATACACATATTTCATACATGTTGGTGAGTGCATTTACACAAAAGAGTTGATCCCAAAATGACTGTTGTGAAAAATTGTATTCAAGCTGTTTTTGGTATGTATGAGGGCAGTAGGAACTTCAAAATCAGGTTCAAGCACATTTTGATCATATGAATCACATACACATCTCACATATATGTGGACAAATGAGTTCAAGCAAGGGAAATGGTTTCAAACTGGTTGGCATGAAAAATGACTTTCAAATTGCATTTTGATGTTTTGGTAAAGCATAAGAAAACTCAAATCAGTTTATATGCACATTTTGATCAATTAGACTATGTACACACCTCTCATATATGTTAACAAACTTGTTCAAGCACAGAAATGGTTTCAAAATAAGCTATGGTAAGAATTGATGTTCTAGCTGCATAATTGACAATTGGTAAGGCATGAAGGTATGCAAATCAGTTTCAATACACAAGTAGGTCGCATAGCTCACATATACACATTACATATATGCCAATGAATGATTCCAAATCCAAGATTCAACTCAAAACAGGCTTTTATGCAAACTGGTATGTTAAGTGCAAGTTGACATTTATGAAATGCATGAGAGTGCTCAGTTCAGGTTTAAAGCCTAATCAGTCCAATTAGATCACACATATACATCATATTCATACAAACAAGTGAACTCAAACACATGAAATGGTTCAAAACAGTCTGTGGTAGAGAATGGTATGTTGCCTGTAGTTTGGCTATTTGATGAAGCATGAAAGGTTCAAGGCCAGCTTCAAGCATGCTCAGGTCAAATGAAACATACACACATGTCATATATCATTTACATGAAGTAATTGCATTTCCAAAACTGATCAATAATCCATAAAAGACAAAACTGGTATGGTGATGCTTATTTTGTTAAAAAATGCATTTTGAATGAAATAACCTAAGTCAGATGCAAACAAATCAAATCAAGCATTCACACTCATTGCAATTATGGCTTCAAAGATGTTTGGTCCTACAAGACAAACATATGCCAAGCAAAGCAACATTTTGGTATTTTGATGCAAAAAGGCAATTTCGAAGACACGGTACAGCAGGGCTGCTCTTTTTTTTAGGGATGATGCAATTTCATGATAAACTATGGTGCATACTCATTATATACATGATATTAACTGTGTTTAGAGCCATAAAGCAACCACACTTATAGCAACACAAAAATAGTGGTAAGCAAATTTTATGACAAGCACATCAATGTAATTTTCATGACATTGCAATGAATGAGATGAGGTTCAATGGTACATACCTCTTGTAGACAAACTTTGAACAAGCAAAAGAGCCAAGAAAACCAGTGAACTTCAATCACTCCTAGCTTTGAAACTTTTCTTCTTTTTGAAGCAATATGCAAACTTTGTGACAGTTTGAGAAATAAGCTTTACCAATGATCCTCAATGTCTTGGACAGTTGAGATATGATCTATATATGGTGTTTGAATGGTTAGAACATCAAGAAAATGTTTAGGCCATGATTTGGCAGATTTTATGCATCATGGTCAATGTTACTTGGTATGGAAGTTGACTTTTTGAATGGTGAGGTTTTTGAGTGGTCTAAGGGTTTGGACACCTTCTATATCATATTTATGGATTGTGTGGATGATCTTTGGTGAGTTTGAGTGTAGGGAAATGGTTTTGGCAGCTGTTCTTACCAAGGCAGATTTTGTGGTATTTTGGTGGTTTTTGTGATTTTGTGAAAATGGGAGCAAAGAGTGAAAAAGTGAGAGCTTGCAACTTATCTGGTGTTTAGAAGTGTTCTTGTGTGTGGAATGAAGTGGTTAGGGTCTCTATTTATAGGCAAAGCAAAGGTATGGACAAATTTGGAGATTTCCCTCCTAGGAGGGAAAAGTTTGCTTTTTGGATCCAACCTTTCAAAGAGGTTTTCTTGGCTGATAGGTAAGCTTTAAAGTCAAGAAAAATGATGAAATTAGAGTGGCTAAATGTAGGCTAGAGTGTGTAGGCTTATGGCTGGTTCAGAATCCACTTTCCACCTCTTGCTTGTTATTTCACTCTAAGTGCAAGTTACAAGGCAACTTGCAAGTCCACTTGCAAATGTGGCAAACCCATTTCCTCTGCATATTCTTCACATTTCAATGCTTCAAAACATCAAAATATCATAAATAATAAGATTCAAAGGCTGAGAAATGATCCAAGTGACCAAAGGATGAACTTATGAAAAATCACCAATGTGGGACTCAAGTATGAAAACACAATCTTGCCAAATCCATAACTCTCAGCTCACAAATGCTATTGAGATGTTCTAGTACTTTTTAGAAAGCCCTTAAATAGCTCTAAAACATTCATGTTTTCATGAGTTTCAAATTCTCAAAGGAACTTGGCCAAAAAATCTCTCAAAGTTGCTAAAAAATGAGCTTAAAAGTGAAATTTTCTAAGTCATTTTCCCTTCTTGAAATGAATTAGATCATAACTCCATATCTATGCATTTTCTGATCATGGACCACTTTAAGGCTTTTGTAGGATTTGTTAAGAGCTTTCTAATGAGCTTTGAACCACTTCATTTGGATGTGTGGTTAAGGAGTTATGGTCTTGCCCCTTTTGAAACCCTAATTCCCGACTTTTGCGATTACTCCTCAACCCTTGATCCAATTGTCATGAACTTTTATGGGTAGATGCAATATGTCATTAGGAACATTTTTGATTCACATCTTGAGGCCAAATTCCTTATTGTTGAAAAGTTGACTTTTTGGTCAACCGAACGATCGATCGGTGGCTACCGAGTTGACTGTTGATGCTCTGGACCTCCTGAGGTTTTGAAACTTCTTGAATGGACTTTACCAAGCCATATGAACATTAAATACCACAATCCCACCATTATAACACCTTTTAAATCAAAATTCAACCATAGTTGACTTTCCCTGCTTGAAAAACCCTAATCGGGTATCCTGGATTTCACTGCCTTTGATTCTTGGGTCGACAACTTCATGATTGATTCAACCCAAAATAATGATTGATCACCTTTTTGAAGCTTTGATTTTGACTGTACACAACCCTGATTCATCTGTAACTTGACAAAAACCACTTAGAAAGTGTTAAGGTTAGATAAATATGTGAATATGATCCTACAATGATGATGGGGATCTAAGGGGTCAAAATTTGGGTTATGACACAATTCATAGGTTATTTCTGGCATTTTACAGGTGCAATGTCAAAGGGCAAGTTCTAGAGGCTTAACAGAGTTCAACACAGGTGGCAACAGATGATTACACAAGTTTCCCTCCACATGGCACCAAAACTGGCAATTTTTTAATGTGGTAATCGGTTACCACATATGGGTAATCGATTAACTCAGGCGAAATTTACAAAGATATTCAAATTTTCAGCATTGCAGATTTCCAACCATTTTTTCAACCATTGATTTCACATGTGCATCATTGGAAGGATCTAGAATTGATTCAATTTTCACCATTTCCCTCCAAATTTCAAAGAATCCATTCCTAATTCCACTCCTAATTTCAATTCCAACCACTAACCCACACTCTAAACCAGATTTGGCTCCTAACCAAGAGCATATTTAATCAAATTTGCTCCAAACCTCAACACAATAACCTTCATTTTCAGATTTCACACTCATTCTTGAAAATTTGCTCTCAATTTTCTCTCAACTTTTTACTCCAAAAACCATCATTAAAGCTCTTTTCACTTGAGGTCATTGATTCTTCATTGGATCCTTGAATTCTTGAGCTAAACCTCCTTCATTCATCTCCATTATCTTTGATTCATCACTCAATTTTCGTTTGGATTTGCATCTAATTTTGGAAGCAAGATTTGAAGTGCTTTTTGGATTAATTTTGGCTTGATATTGCTTGTTCTTCACTTCTACTATAAGGAAGCTCTTAGATCTTGAAGATTCTATGGGTTTCTAGCTTGGATCTGTTAATTTGTAGTGAATCAACACTTACCAAAGCAAATCTCAAATTTGAAGGTTGGTTAATTCTAGATCCAATTCTGTTTTCAGCTTATTTGAATAATCAAAATGTAGATCCATGGCTTTTGATGCATTTTGATCCATTTGTTTGGATTTGATCTTTGTGATCTGTGACTTCAATTTTTGATCTAGTTTAATTGATGTTTGATCATTGATTTTTGGTGTTAAATTTGTCCATAATTGATTACTTGTTCATTTGGATGTTTGGATAAGTTGTGGCTGCTGAAAAGTGAAATTGGAAGCTGATTTTTGGCCTTTGTCAAAGTGGTAATCAGTTACCACTATCAGGTAACCGGTTACCCTTCCTAATTTTCACGTTTCTGGACATTTTTCAAAGGGGTAATCAGTTACTTGATCTTGGTAACCCATTACCACTAGGACAATTTGCCTTTTTATTGCATTTTCTTGCTTGTTTGGGCTCCTTTTCACCTCTAAACTTCATGGATTGATATGTTGCATTTATGTGGATTGTTTTTGACATATTTCATCATTCTTGAAAGTTTAATTTGGATTGTTCGACACGTGACTTCTGATTTCCGTTTGAATGTTTAACATGTTCATGATGCTTAATTGATGCAATGATCACATGCTTTGCTTGCTTATATCAGGTTAATTGATTATCATTGATGAATATCTTGTTGGATTTGTGATGCATGTTTGCGTTTGCTTCCGATTCTGTTTGTTGCATGTTCGTTTGATCGTTCGGTCTTTTGGTTTGAATTAAAAAGCATGATGATCTTGTTGATTTCTTGTTGATGCAATGTTGTTGATCAATAGTATTTGATTATTAAGGCATGTCCATACTCTCATGACGTTTGTTCATGATTGGTGCTTGCTCTTGATTAATTGCATTCACATATGCTTGTTGCCCTGCTTTCTACAGTTGTTGTTATTATGAATTTGCATGTTGTCTATGCAATGCTTGCTGCCTGCCTTTTACACCTGCTTTTGTGCTGAATTAGTAGCTGTTAAATGCAGTTGTGCTGCCTTGTTGGATCTTATTGCTATTTTATACAAGAGGCGCTGTTGTAGCTGCTGTTTTTACCATGTTTCTTATTTTTTTCCCTTGCCTTTGCATGCTCCCTTAAGGCCTCCTAGTCCAACTTAATTTTCGATTAAGCATGGAATAGGATAGGCGTTAGGAGTTTAATTCATGCATGATAACAAGTAGGCTAGTCCCTTTTTAACCTCAACCTCAGGTCCATCTTTTGCTTGCTAACATTCGGAAAGAATTCCCTTTTTGCATGCCGACCTTAGGACCACTTTGTATGACAATGTTAGGGTCGAGTTTCCCTTAGACCTTCCGTGCTTCTCTCTTCTCATATTAAAACAATTCTAACTTATCTCATAAAGACGATGGACATTGTGCGCCACGAGCCTTAAGCATATGGGAACTAACAACTAGGGGGGTTCTCCTCACTTATCTAGAGTGTTAGTGTATGCCCTTTGGGCGATATGCGACGCATTCGCTCCTATATCATAGTCTTTAGTGAAATATGAATCTCAAACAAACTAATTCACTTCACTAAAACTCACAAACAAAATTCAAACCTTTTATCCTTCGGGATTTGTGTTTCAAACTCATTTTCAGAAAAGAGTACGTTACTTTTCCGTTCTACCGCAAACAGGCATTGTCCCTAACTGCTGGAATGGGAACTTAACGTTGCTCGTAAAAAACACTTAACCAACTTGTGGTTTCGTCATTTCCCGAACTATGTTTGCTCTGATTTCTCATACCAGATGAGGATACGTAGGCACAAGACGGTGATGTCTTGGCGAGCAACCTTCCCCCCATCACCCGTAGTTTTTCGAATTACATTGACTCTGACTTTCCCATTGCACAAGGGAATACGTAGGCATAGGGTGACGATGTCCTATCAGTCTCTTTCTTTTTCTTTTGTTCTCGTTTTTGTTTAGTAGTAAATTTTAGATAACGCACCCTTTGATTAGACAACAAGCATAGATCTCGTTGAGTACAACGAACGTGAGGGGTGCTCATACCTTCCCCTTGCGTAACCGACTCCCAAACCCAAGATTTGGTTGTGATGACCTTGTTTTCTCCTATCTCTTAGGTTTTCTTCAATCATTTTCTTTCCCTCTTTTTGGGATAAATAACATTCAGTGGTGACTCTTATGTTTTTTTGCTAGGTGTTTTTCGCAGTTGCGACAGATGGCGACTCTGCTGGGGATCGAACCTAGAGTCTCTGGTTCCCTATGCGAGTCAATCCTAGCACTTTTCTATTTTGTGTCTTTGGGTGTTTAATTTTGTGCAGTTATTTGATTTTATGCATATTATCTAATTTATATTATTGCATTTGCATTATAGTACTGCATATTATATTCTGTTGTTGTTGTGCTGCTGGGTGGTTTGTTCCATTGAGAGATAAGCCCAATAACGAGGCTTGAGTATACATACAGGATTAGTGTGGAGAGTAGCAAGAGCTTGTGTGGCGTCTGGCCATGCAATAACTCGTGCGAAATTCATGTCCAGACGAGGGTTTTCTTTGGAGATACTCTATCATGTGCATATGGTGCAGTTAAGGGAGTATTGACATAGAAAAGCTAACGACTCTGGAGACCGTTCATTAGGAAGTCAGTTGAGACCTCCTTGATTGACCATGATGTCAAACCAAAAATGGTGAACGTATCATTTTTTCTCAACCTGAGAGTCCGTGATACTGATGATTTGCATAGAATGTCGTATCGTCAAAGACTAAAACCCACATGTGGTAGGGGATGGGTTTTTGTAGGAAACCTTGACATTTAACCAACTCGATTTTCTGGTTTTCTTATCAGTGTGAACTTATCAGCCTGGTATCTTGGTATTCTGATTATTCTTGTACTTTGTTATTCTGGTATTCGGGTATTCTGGTATTCCGGTATTTTCTCATCAGAACAGACTTAATAGCCTATTCAGTCAGCAGCACAACAGTTATTCAGAGCTTTGTGAAAGCTTTAATCCAATGTTTGTTGCATTCATATTGCATTGCATAAGCATTTGTGCATCATTTTTTCATATCATTCCTTGGTCGAAAACAACAGAGTTCATCCATCTTTTGCCCAACCCGCAGTTGATTTCCTAACACCCGTATTGGACTTGAATCAGCTTTTGGAAGAATCATGAACTCAGGAGAGAAAATCAGTTTGTTACAAGGGAAGATGTTGAGTTGATAAAGAATCGGTTGGATCAACTTGTGGGAGCCATGGAAGCCATGAGAAGGGGAGAGGCCAATATTCAAAAGACTCCAGTTACTGGGAATGTTATTCCACCTTCGGTAAACAACATTGCTCAAGCTCAGCATGTGCAGATTCCTATTGAGGATCAAGTTATACAAGAGCGTACCATTGTTCGAGATGTACATTCCTCTTCTCTTAATGCCACAGACTATAAGAGTTTCGCATTCTCTATGCTAGAGTTCCAAGGGTTAGTTCTAACAATGAAACCTAAAGACCCATGGACTGTTGAGTTTATGAAAAGGTATCATGTGTTGGAGGAGAAGCTTGACGCCCTAGAGGGTTGTGATACTCTTAATCTGAATACTTCAAGCATGTGTTTGGTGCCAGGCCTTGTGATGCCTTCGAAGTTTAAGACACTGAATTTTAAGTACAAAGGGGATAGTTGTCCAAAGCAACATTGAGTTGGTATATGCAGTTAGAGAGTGATTGAATCCGATCATGGTCAGACCTAGCCAACGCATTTGTGAAGCAATACAATTTTATAATCTTGACATGGCTCCCAGCCGCATGCAGTTGCAAGACTTATCTCAAGATGATAATGAATCCTTTGGAGGGTATACTCAGAGATGGAGAGAGTCAGTTGCTCGCGTTCAACCACCACTTCCAGACAGGGAATGGGTTGACCTGTTCATGGATACTTTGCAAGGTCCATACTTGGATAAGATGATTGGTAATGGGGTATTAAACTTTTCTGATTTGATAGTATTTGGGGAACGTATCGAGAGCGGACTCAAGAGTTGAAATATTCAAGACATCTCAGACATCTCAGTTAGTGAAAGTGAATCAGTTATCAATTCTCAAGAAGAATGGGAGAAAGAAAGTAATTCCATCTGGGAATCTCTGATACCCCAACCTCAGTACTCAGATATTTCAAGTGTTCAGAGTCAAGAACCTTCTGGGTCTCTGTATCAGATACCATTCTCTCCACAGGGATGATATTCTTCTCCAAATCATGGATCTTCTCAGAGTCAACGGCCATACCATCTTCAACCGCGTCAGCACGCCCGACAAAGACCAAGGAACCCAAAGAGACATTTCACTCAGTTGCCAATGTCATACAGTCAAATGTTGCCAGATTTAATCGAAGGTGGCTTAATAGTGCCAAAGGAGTAAATCTAGTGATTCCTTCATACCCACCAGGTTTTGATGTCAACGTCCGTTGTGACTACCATGCTGGGGCGCAGAGGCATTCAACCGAAGATTTTAAGGTGCTTAAGAGTAAGGTTCAGACACTGCTTGACTCCAATATGTTCTCAGTCATGACTCAGAGTATATAGATCAATAATCCTCTTTCATCTAGTCACCTGGGTTCATCAGTCCTTGTTATGGAAGAATTCACCGAGAACAGATGTTCAGATGAGTATTACACTGACTTCGAAGAGCAATTCTGAAGATGGATAGCTCAGTAGCAAATCATGATTGGAAACCCTAGTTCCCCGAAGCTGGCGATCTTTTATATCATGTCAATTCGTTGTATGTGTAGTTTCTTTTTTCTGTTAAAGTGCAAACTTATTTGTAAAACTTGTTTGTTTTTGATTGATAATGATAATGAGATATAGAAACATGTTTGCATTGTATTTTCATATTCATTTGTACGCCAGGTGTTCAAGGTTGGTCTTTAATTATCCTAATTTGGGTTTCTTCAGAATTTCAGACTTAACTTTTCAAAGAAGCTAGAAGTGGACTTTGGAGCAAGTTCAAGCAAAGTTGAGGGAAGTACAAAGTCAGATGGGACAGTTCATGGTGGACATGCAAGTTTTGTCTCAGGATCAGAAAATGCTTAGAGAGGAAGTCCATCAACTGAAGACTCATATGGGCTTGATCATGGAAGTCATGAGAAACGTGCTAAGAAAGGAAGGCAATCTTATGCCTAAAGTCGTAGCAGCAATGGTCATGCTACTCTTGCCTGTGGAATCTCTCCTAGAGCATGATGTGCCTCGTGGACTTTTTGCATGACCTGGGTTCCAGAATTTCCCTGTCAGTAGCTACCTCTTGTTTCCCAAGATAATCCTAAGATGAAAAAGTACACACAGAAGCAGTCTGGAAGAATTTTTGATCAACTCCCTATGACTTATGCTCAGTTGTTGCAACACTTACTTCAACTTCAATTGGTTGAACTTCGGACTCTGGCTCCATTTGTTGGTAAGCCATCACCAGGCTATGATGCAAGTGCCCATTTCAATTTCCATTCTGGGGCACCGGGGCATAATATGGAGAAATGCAAGGCTTTTAAGCACCAAGTTCAGGACTTAATCAATTCGAAGGTAGTTGAGTTCACGTCGGGTGGTATGAGCGTACAAGGTGGTCTTATTCCAGTTGCTATGAAAGAAGCAGATATTTCAATTTCTTCTCTGAAGTTGCATTAGGTCAGGGGCATATCTTACAGTCTTTGGTTTCAGAATCTCCACGTCCATAGCTATTGCCTGTTCCTGGGCCAAGTCTGAGGATGGAAGTGCCTGAACGTGAGGAATTCCTTAATTGGTACCAACAATCTTATGCTCTTCAGCAAAAAAAATTATTGGCGCCAGAATCAGAATAGGCCTCGCAACAACTTGGAAAGAAGGACTGCTTCTCTTCATCCGGTTTCTATGTCGTACAGTCAGTTTCTGCCACATCTAATTCAAAACTCATTGGTGGAGCCCAAGACTCTCAAGCCGTTTCCAGAGCCATACTCTCATGGGTATGATCCAAGTGTGCAATGTTGATATCATGGAGGATCCATGGAGCAATCAAATGAAGATTGCAAAGCCTTTCAAGTCAAAGTGCAACAGTTGATTGACAAAGGGTACATATCCTTTCTAGAAGGAAATTTGGTTGTGCACGTTAATCTCTCATTTGTTTGAGTTAAAAGACTTCAAAGGTCATCTCCTCAGCCATGGCATTTTTAATTTCTTTAATGCATTGTTCATTTGTATTTTTCATTGTTAATGCTCTGTTTGCAATTAGTATTTTTCATTGTTTTTGAATGATGATCTTAATGCAATTAGTATGCTTTTATTGAAGTAATCTATCTGGGTTTACTCATATAATATTTACGTGTATTTAAATACCAACTTTCTTACTTAAACTCTTGGAGAGAGGATGATGAAGCAAAAACGCAAAATATCTGGTCGTATGCTTTTGGATAAAACCCTACTGATGATGTACAGGAATTGTTTCGAATCCCCAAACACCGGAGATATAAGGAAGATAATCCCTTGGCAACCCCTTTGAGCCTAGAATTAGGAGTTTCTTTCTGAAAACGAAAAAAACCCTCAAACTTAACCTGGGGAAGGATAGTCTTCAGCTAGTCTGACCAAGCGTTCAAATTTCAAAAGGAGTGTGCATGCAAGGATACATTACCTTTTATCCTTCATAATCCCACGATGGTTATATCTAATTAACCAAGGAATGATGTAGTCACAACCCTTTCGAAGAAATCCAGACAGCTAATGTCACATGATTTGTTCAAAAAAAAAAAAAGAAGTCGGCTAAGTCAAATCTTGAAAACAAGTGACTTAGGAAAAAATTATGGCATCCCGCTGGACTTCAAAATAGAAAATTCAAAAGAATCAGTCCAGGAAAGATAAGGGAAAAAAGCATAAAATGAAAAGGAGGACAAAAGAAAAATCCTCGATAAAGAACAAAGTCATGTGACTGTAGACACCAAAGGCAAAAGGGGTGATTGACTCTCAAAAAATCTTATGGGTTCATTAACTCTCACTTATACCATTTAATAACCTTTTTGAAAGGTGAGCGCTTGTGCCAAGTTATCTGAATATAAGGCTGGAGAATACCAAGGATAATGGGTGGGTACAAATAAATTTTGAGCCAAAAATGCTTTTTTCTGAAACTGTGAACCATGCCATATTACAACCTTCAAAAGTCCTAATTGAAGTAAGGTTTATTTTGAAGTCGTACTTCAACGAGATAGCGTTCCTGAATCCCATGAGCTATGCTAAAAGACTTTGTTGGTATTGCATGTGCATGATGTCTTTCATTCAAAAATCAGTGCCGCATTTTAACTAGTGACTTGTTCACAAAGTTTGGCGATGTCTTTTCAACAAAAAACTTCAAGAGTAGCATGTGCTTTGCACTAGAATTATCATTCTCAGAATAAACATTATCTACTTCCATACATGTATTTGTCATCAATGAGGTTTACACAATGAATGTCAGTCAAGAAGTCTTATCTTTCCAGGAGGAAATTTCTGGACATATAGTTGGGGAGCATGTGGCCAAGAGACTCTGCCAGAAGATGCCAATCTGAGGCAATCAAGTTGAGACTTAGCAAATCTCTCAAGGATCTATCAGACAGGATCAAAGTTACTTCAAAGGCTTGTTTTGAAATAGGACACTGCAAGAGCGCGAAAAGTTATCCTCTCTAGAAGACGATTAATCAGTGTCACCTCTCTATATTCTCAGAGCTACTCAAGCGGGTTTTGTCAAACTTCAAGTTGAGGACGAAGGTTGGGAAGTCATGTTAACCATTCCCTAACCTTTCAACTAGAAATATTATATCTAGACCAGACGCTTTTCAACATCAGCCGTACCTGACCTACCTCAAAACCACCGGTTGATCCTTCATACCATTGCATAATCATTGCATATCATCTATCATGGAGCCTTGTGAAGCCGAACAGGTAATCTAGAGCCCAATGCCTATTGGCATCTCTAACAAAAGCCTACTTTGTTGGCATCCTCATAAACTCTAAAGTCCAATCCCCATTGGCAACCACCGAAAGTCCAATCTCTATTGGAACCTCATTCTAAACTCCAATCCCTATTGGTACCCATAAAATATCACCTTCCAAAAAATATCAACTTCCATCAGGTTTCACCCGTCCTTACCAGCAAAGTCCAATCATACTTGGTATATCCTTTTTTCCCTAACGGAGCGGTCCTTTTGCATACCATAAGCATCATTGCATTGCATCCTCAAATGCGTAGCATTTCCATTTTATATGGAGCATTATGCCATAAAAACAAAAATCAAACATATGCATGCAAAGCTTAAGACACATTTGGTACCTTTCGTGGAAGCTCAAGTCATCTTTTAATCAAGATAGTGACATATCCCCAGCAGACATTCTCTCGATCAGGCTTTTTTTTCGTCAAATCCCTTTGATGATGTGGTTCTTTGGATATCTTTTCTTTTTGGTCAAATCCATTTGACGATGTGATTCTTCAGACAGAGTTTCTTTCCGTCAAATCCTTTTGACAATGTGGTTCTTTAGATAGGCCTTCTTTCCGTCAAATCCCTTTGACGATGTGATTCTTCAAACAGGCTTTCTTTCCGTCAAATCCCTTTGACGATGTGATACTTTGGATATGGTTTTCTTTACATCAAATCCCTTTGACGATGTGATTCTTTGGATATGGTTTTCTTCCCGTCAAATCCCTTTGACGATGTGATTCTTCAGACAGACTCTCTTTACGTCAAATCCCTTTGACGATGTGATTATTCGGACAGGCTTTCTTTCCATCAAATCCCTTTGATGATGTGTTTCTTTGGACAGGCTTTCTTTCCATCAAATCCCTTTGACAATGTGTTTCTTCGGACAAGCCTTCTTTCCGTCAAATCCTTTTGACGATGTGATTCTTTGGATATGGTTTTCTTTCCGTCATATCCCTTTGACGATGTGGTTTCTTTGGATAAGTTTTCTTTCCATCAAATCCCTTTGACGAAATGTTTTTTTGGATACAACTTTCTTTCCGTCAAATCCCTTTGACGATGTCATTCTTTGGATATGGTTTTCTTTTCGTCAAATCCCTTTGATGATGTGATCTTTGGTTTGGTTTTCTTTCCGATAAATCCCTTTGACAATTTTATTCTTTGGATACAGTTTTATTTCCATCAAATCCCTTTGACGATGTGGTTTCTTTGGATATTGTTGCATCGCTGCGAAAGAGGGCCAGCGAAAGACAAAAGAGTCGCCGCCGTTTGTTATTTATCCCAAAGAGAGGGAAAGGAAACGAACAGAGAAAACCTAGGAAAAAGGGAAAAGACAAGTCCTCGCAACCATATCTCAGGTTTAGGAGTCAGTTACGCAAGGGGAAGGTATTAGCACCCCTCACATCCTACGTACTCGACGGGATCCACACTTGTTGTCTAGTCTATGGGTGAAAAACAAACTATCTACGACTGCTGCTAAACGGGAGAAAAGAAAAGAGAAGAGACTCGACAGAGCATCTCCGCCTTATGCCTACGTATTCCCTCGTGCAATGGGAAAGTCAGAGTCAATGTAGTTTGGGAAACTATGGGTGAAGGTGGGGAAAGGTTGCTCTCCAAGACATCGCCGTCTTATGCCTACGTATCCTTGTCTGGTACGAGAAATTATAGCAAATGTAGTTCGGGCTGACACTACCACTGGTTGGTTCAAGTGTTTTAAACCGAGTAGGGTTAAATCTTAGTTTTAGCAGTTAGGTGTATGCAGCTCGACCACTGGAGACATAGGCATTACCTGTTTGCGGTAGAACCAAGAGTTAACAACACTCTTTTTATGAAAATGATTTTCCAATTAAGATCCCGAAGGATAAAAAGATTTGATGTTTTTGTTTTGTATTTTTTAAGACAAGAAGTGAATTGAGTTATGGTTTGAAACTCATGTCGCACTAAAGACTATGACTCGAGAGCGAATGCGTCACATATCACCCGAAGGGCATACGCTAAACACTCTAGACAGTTGAGAGGAGGCCCCCAACCATCATTCCTCAAGTACTTAAGGCTTGTAGCGTACAACACAAATTATTCTTTATTAAGTGTTTTGAATTGTTTAGGAGACGAGAAGATAAAGACATAGACTAAAGGGGAAACTAGACCCTAATGTTGTCAAACACAATGCTCCTAAAGTTGGGATGAAAGGGAATGAAACTATCCTAATATTATCATACAAAGGATTGAACACCTAATGTCTCTCCTACTCCCATCCTAAACGGAGGGACTAGGAATCCTATGGGGATCATGGCACAAGGCCAAGTAAACAATAAATAACTCAATCACAAATGAAATAAGAAAGAAAGGAAGTTGACTTGAACTAGTCAACATGCAATGCAATAAAGGATGCAAAGAAAAGATGCAACAAACAAGGAATAGAGGGAGGAAAACAAGCAATGAATAAGTGAGAAACCACAAAGTACATTAATTTGTAAGTTCAATTAAAATGGAAGATAAAAAATAAAAATGATGAAAAATAATTTAACACATTAAAATATGAGAATATGATTTTTTTTTTAAATATTTTTATGATATTTAAAACTATTTTTTAAAAGGAATAAAAGTTAAATAACAAATAACCAAAAATAAAAGAAATAAAATAAACAAGTGTTAAAAAAAGAAGAAGTGTCTCACCCAAGGTTTGAACCCAAGACCTTGGGGTCATGGACACTAAACCAAGTCAGCTCAACCACTCCACGCATGTGAACAAATATGGGAAGAGAAAGGAAAAATATTAAAAATGAGAAAATAATGAAAAGAACACAAAAACACCCTCGCTGAGGGTCGAACTCGGTACCACGCGCATGATAAGGCATTTAAGGGCAAGGTTACAACCACTGGGATGGCGATACATCCGTTGTATCAAGCCACCCCAACTCAATATGTACCAAAACAAGCGCGCAGGCTGGGCAAGGTTGAAGGCAAAACAAAGGCAAGTTGTCAAAACGATTTCAACGCAACTTCTCTAAATCTCAACCAAATTTGATGAAATTAAAGTCAAAATTGATTGATTTCTCGTGAGGACCATGATGGTGCTATCCATTTTTTCAAATAATGTCTCCAATTTAAAATTCAATGGAAAGTGCCAAGTGAAGTTTTGAAATGCATTTTTGAAGTCATGATTCAAAACAGATGCATTTAAAACCAATGAAAAGTGTGCACATGTTCTAAATATGCTGTGGAAGAAAATCTAACAAGAAAACTGGTGATTTAAGGAAAACTTTGCAGATCAACAACTCAGATCCAAACAATCTCAAACAAGTGGATCCATAAGGTGCTAATGCAAGCTAGATCCAAACCAAGAAAGAGTTCCCTAACCAACTATCAGCCAGAAAATCAAAACAGAATGAAAAGACCAAGATTATGACACAATTCAAACAAAGATACTTGCTTAAAACAGAACACAAATACCAAGACTTAGTGCTACCATATAACAACCAACAACAATCCCAAACCTTGCCCTACTATCAATCAAAGTGAGTTAACAAACTCAAATCTAAAACAACTCTTTACAGACCAAAATAGTTTTCTAACTACAACAATGTTGATGCTCTATGCAGGTTTATCATGACAAATCAAAACACTTTCCAATGAGAGATTGCTACCTCAAAGCAGCCTAAGACAGCAAAGATACAACCATAACCATGTTGATCATCAGCCCCTCATATGAATCATCTCAGCATTGGATATAACCATTAAACAACATCAACCTTACTCTAAAGGTTGTCATTCATTTAATGCAAGTAAAAGATACTTGGTCAAGCAGATCTTAAAACAAATTTAAATAAAAACGTTGTAGACTCAACATTCAGACTCGAAGCAAGATATCATGAGTTGGCAAGATATTATGATCAAACAAAGGAACTGACCTAGAGTTGAGCAGAACCATAAATCTTTGCATTACCATGCCAAGTCAAAAATTATATACTCAAACTAAGAGCCAACACACCTAAAGCATATTGCCAGAACCAAGATTGACATTATAATGCCTAGGACACCCAAGAATTCAAAATAGGCCTAAGTCAGCCCTTCCCTCACTAGAAAACACCAGCAAAGAATCTAATGAACCCTGTCATTCTAGCCTTAACCAGCCTACTTAAGACAACCTACTAACAATGCTCACCAGACTTGAGACATCCAAAATAAACTCCCACTTGCAGCAGGCTACCTGCACTAAACAACCCTCAATTCTCATGACAAAAACCTGGTCATCCACCTCTGCTCTAAACCAACACTCTTAGATGATAACCATAGCACAAACCTATTCTTAAAAAGAAGAACCAAATTCTGATAACAACTGAGCCTGAGTTGACAAACTCTGTTCAGACATTGAAAGCATAGTGATCACTTGAACATGTCAAAATCCAATTTGAACCAACCAAATAAATACTCAACAGCCTGAAGACACTAGCACAAAGTAGGGTCATGAACCTAACATTATAATCCCAAGGCCAGATGTAAACCAACATAAAGGGTCAAGAATCCTAGGCATCTCAACAGAGGTGATGGATCCTACCTCTAGCAGTAGCTATAACATAAACTAAACTCCTACTTAGAACTGACATCAATTGAGTTGGGGGACCTAGTTCTTAAGCACAAATATTGACAGCAAAACACATGAGTTCAGTATACCAACATCAATCCTCATTATACCACACACTTCAATAGTCTAGTAACAAGATAACCATATTTCTCTAGTGACAGTCACACACAAGCATCTAGCAGCAGCCTACAAAAACTTGTATGCCTAAAAAAGGATTGACAGTTTTTTGCAACAAAACTTCTAGCATACCACTTAACAGAAGCATCTTGGACATTATAAATCCAACATCAAACCTTAATCCCTTGTATTGTTTTAATGACAGTTACTACCTCATCATAACAAACACAAACAAACCTTAGCTTAAAATCCAAGTCTTGGCAGCAACTGATGTAAACTAACATGACAATGTCAACTATACAATAACCACAACATATTTCATATGATGCTACATCCTCATGACAGCAAGCATAGACAAACCAAGCACAAAGCATAGTTCAAACAAGAACAGAGGCAAACTTGACATGAGAATGTCAACCATAAACCAAACACCTCAATGCATATTTCTCATGATAATTACAACCTTATGACAGCAAGAAAAAACAAGTCCAACATGCTCTAATTATATTTCAACTCATGCATATAAAAGAGGGAACTTGAAAACACCTACCTCTTGTAGACTTCCCAATGTAAGCTAGTAGCAAGATATCCCTCCTTTGATGCAAGCCTTGAAGTTTCTTCCTCTTGATGTAATGAATGGCAAGTGATGACAGTTCTAACAAATGATGTTCCAGCTGTTTTTCAATGATTTAGACAGTTGGTACAACATAAATGGATGGTGTTCAAGGTGTCAAAGAGGTCCAAATTGTTCTAGGCAGTGAGTTTCATTATCTTATGCAGAAAAGTCAAACTTTAAGGTGTGAGAGGTTGACTTTTGGTTTTATGGTATTTTTGGCCATACTAGTGGTTGGAACACCTTCTAATAATGGTTTTGAGATTGTGTGAATGATTTTTAGGTTGGTTGGATGATTGGAGAAGGTGCTGGTATGAAATTTGCACAAGGCAGTTTTTGTGGTTTTTGGAGGAGTTCAAAGCTCAAGTTCTGGTTTCTTGCAACAGTGGTGGCTAGGGTTTCTCTTGATTGCTCTTCTGCTTAAATATGAAGTGAAAAAATGTTTTTGGAGAGTTGTTACCAAGGTGAAAAATGAAGGGGCAGAATTGCATATTTTCATGAATTTTTGAATCAAGGGTGGATGGGAGAGATAGTTATCGCATCACTATGAAGAGGGGCCGACAAGGACAGAAGAGTCGACACCGTTTGTTATTTATCCCAAAAGAAGGAAAGGAAACGATCAGAGAAAACCCTCGGAAAAAGGAAAAGACAGGTCATCGCAACCATATCTCGGGTTCGAGAGTCGGTTATGCAAGGGGAAGGTATTAGCACCCCTCACATTCATCGTACTCGACGAGATCCACGCTTTGTTGTCTATCTAAAAAGGGTGTTTACTATCTAAGCTACGAATCAGGGACAAAAGAAAAGAAAAGAGACTCGATAGAGCATCGCCGCTCTATGCCTACATATTGCCTCGTGCAATGGGAAAGTCAGAGTCAACGTAGTTCGGCTAACTACGGGTGAAAGTGGGGGAAGGTTTCTCTCCAAGACATCACCGTCTTGTGCATACGTATTCTCATCTGGTATGAGAAATCAGAGCAAACGTAGTTCGGGCTAACAAGAACACCGGTTGGTTCAGATGTTTTAGGCCCGAGTAGGGTTAAAACTTAGTTCTAGCAGTTAGGTGTATACAGCTCGACCATTGGAGACTTAGGCGTTACCCATTTGCGGTAGAACCAAGATTTAACAAAACTCTCCTTATGAAAAATGTTTTCCAAATTAAGATCCCGAAGGATAAAAAGGTTTGAAGTTTATTTTGTGGTTTTTAGAGAAGAAGTGCATTGATTATTGTTTGTAATTCATGTTGCACTACAGACTATCACTTAGGAGCGAATGCGTCGTATATCGTCCTAAGGTCGTACACTAAACACTCTAAGCAATATAGAGGAAGCCCCCAATCACCATTCCCCAAGTACTTAAGGCTCATAATGTACAATAATCCTTAACCTTTATTAGATGTTTTGAGAAAGTTTGATGATGAGAAGAAAGAGACACTCTAATGGGAGACTAAGACTCAACCTAATGTTCTCATGCAAAGTGTACCTATAATTGGGATGAAAAGGGAATGCTACCTAATGTTGTCATGCATTGTTTCAATCCTAATGTCTATCATAATCCATCTTAAACAAGAAGGATTAGAGGTCCTAAGGGAACATGGCAAAGACAAATAAAAGAAGGAGAAGAAGAAAGCATAAGACAATGCAAGTATGCAAACATGTAATGCACAATTAGATCGAAAGTGAGGGAGGAACAAACTGTGTGGAAGTAGCCTCCAAAAGTACATCTCAACCTCAAGCATGCATATGAGAGATGCGAAGAAGAAGGAAGAAAGAAGACAAGCAAACATGAACATGCAAGCACATCATCACCTTGAACAACAACTACGAAAGTGTGCATTCAAGTGGAAAACGGACACGCGTGTCGACAAAATCATGATTAATCAATCAAGAACAACGACATATATCCAAAACATCTCACTGCTAATGCATCACACTGATCCTTGAAGATTCGAAGTCAAACTATACCAAACAAGCATGACAAATAGCAAAACAGGCCTGCTGGCACAGTGTTAATCGATTAACACTAGGGGTTAATCGGTTAACCAGTCAAAAATGCCTGAAAATTTGAAAATTTGTGTTGGTTAATCGGTTAACTAATTGGTTAATCTGTTAACACTGTGCCAGAAGCAGAAAAACATCCAGATAACAGAATTTCCAGCAAATAAGCACTTATCCAATAATCCGGATAATCACATAATCAATTATGCACGAATTTAAACCAGAAAACAGTGATCCAATAAACATGTAAACACATTAAACCAGCAAGATCACAGATCATATGAATAAAATTAGCAAAATCAATCAAAAATGAAGATCCACATGATAATTATGTAAATAAGATCAAAAACAAAATTAGATCTAGAATTCCAACCTACGAAGCGGAGAATTGCTTCGGTTAATGTTGATTCAAATCCAATTGAGAAGATCCATGCTAGAAATCCGGAATTCCTTCAAGATCCAAGTGTATTCTTGTAGTAGAAGTGATGATAAACCAAAATTAAGCAAGATCCACTCAAATAAGCTCCTCTAGATCAACTTCAAAATTCAGATCCAAACTTGCACGAAAATTGGATGGAAAAATGGAGATGATGAGTATGAAGGATGAAGGTTTAGCTCTTAGAAATCAATGATTCCAATGGAGAATCAAGGAATTCAATGTGAGAAGAGCTTTAGTGTTGTTTGGGAATGGAAAAGTTGAGAGAAAATTGAGAGAGTGAGAGTAAATTCTGAAGTGAGAATGAAATTATGAGGATTTTTTTTTGTGAGGTTTGGAGTAGATCATTTAAAAACCCCTTAGGTTAGGATCCAAATGAGGTTTGGAATGTCGTTTGCGAAAAATGGCATGGAATTAGGAATGGGAATTTGGGGGGAACTTGAAATGATTTGAATGTGTCATACCCTAAATTTGTCCTACATGTATATTGATTTTGATTTGTACTACTGCCCACTGACAAATATTTAGAAAATTCAAAAAATAGGTTGTTTCTGATCAAGATATTGCAAGGTGGAACCAAGTTTCATGCAGGGCATGTGTCCTATTCACTTGGTGCACGGTGAATATTTGGACTCATCAAAGTTCACGTTGTTTTTTGAGTTGGATACACTTTCAATCATATTTCAAAAATTTATTCAAGAAGTGGATTAAAGAAAAGTTATATGATCATTTGTTTTAAGGTATAAACAATTTATGATCAAATTCATGGGAGATATGGTTTGCCTTCAAGACATAGTTTGATGATGAAAATCATGACAACGCTCAGTTATGCTCGAGCCACAAGGATCAAACTAAAGCGCAAGTTGCAAAAGAGGCAAATTAGAATTCAAAACACAAAGCATGATGGAAAATTACAGTTGGTAATTTCAAGTTGGCAATTTATGGCTATAAGATTTCTTCAAGGCATATTGAGATTTAACAAATTATGAGTCGAGTTGTTCCTTCTCAAAGTCATGCTTCCTAAGACATATCAATTTTGGTGCAAGACATGGTATTATTAAATTGAATTTGTTTGGCCAAGGCATATTAAATTGAAGAAACTTTGAGGTATCCCAAGAAAATAGACATTTCAACCACTTTAAGACAATACAATATGATGAAAAGAAAGTCAATCACGTTGAAGTTCATGAAATGGTCAGGTTGTATTTCAAAATGAGAGATGAAGTTCTTAATATTTTAGCTAGGAATGTCGCACCCAATTGGCAGCTTTGTTACATATTTGTGCTTACAAGATAAACATCAATTTGATAAATATAATGTACATGAAAGGTCACATGCTAAAATTCACAAGATATTTCTCTTTAAATTTAAATCAGTACAACCTGGCCTAAAACATGCCAAAATCATAAGGATAAGCATGATTGCATTTCCAAAAGCCGGCACAAGAGGCGTTTCGTCGCGATGTCGCTGAACCTTTATGTTGGCATGGATTCCTTCATTTAATCCTTCAATTTCTTGCTATCCCTCTCTCTGTAACGCTATATTCTTTTCCTTTTCCTTTAAAAATCCTTGTTATGCAAATATCACAGCTCACAAATAAACAAGCTCCACAACCTGCTGCATAATAGACAATACGCATACAAGGGCACTCCACAAAGGCACTTTCTATGCATCACCAAGTAAGCATAAACCGTATCACCAACCTGTACTAAAACAAAGACAACTATGCCATGTTTTACCTAAGAGTTTCGCTCGCGGCATCACGCACACCTTTTGATACCAACTCGCGATCTGCAGCATAGTATTACAAAGCATGAGTAATGAAAATGACCTGCATATAATAGTAAAGAAATAGCAAGCACATGGAAAATTAAGGATTTATGTTGATATTTCTGCCCGTAGCCGGCGTCGAGTTTCTAAGCCAGCGCACCTGCATAGCACGGAATCAAGCCTTCATGTGGCATACACCCAGCTTGCAAATCACGACAACAACATATCGGCAAGCAGCTCTTGGTGCATTAGAGATCCTGGTACCTTCAAACAGTAAGAAAAGTGGCATGTTAGTGGTAAAACTCTTAATGGAAAGAACATGACAGTATGACAGTCACGAAACCAAGCCAGTCCAAGAAATTAAAAGAAGAGTTACCGCAGTGAAAAAGTGAATTGGTGGTAGAAAACTCACATATTTTCCAGCTCATGCTAAAAACAAATTTGGACCTTTGGTCCCCACAAAAACAAAGCCTACTGCTGTAATACACTTGCAACAAGCCAAAAAACCAGTTCCCCAAGCGTTGCTGAAATCCTGCTACAAACTGTCAAAAACTTAATGCAAAAACTCTGCTACCACACAAACCTACATACAAGGAATAAAATATGTCTAAATTAATTCAAGAAATGACAAAAAAACAGTTCCAACACTAGTGCCAGCTAACAAAATTGTACAGCTGCTACAAGACCATTCTTCACGCCATGTTTGCAGAGCTAGTCCAAAGAATACACAATATGAATAGAACAAGCAGCTTGCCACAAATGATGGCTACACACCCCTTCTGCATAAAGCTCAACTTTTACCTACACTAACAGCAAATGAATCATTTAATCATGACCAAACCACCTCATAAAAGAGCGTAAAAGAAAGAAATGAGGTTCAGCAGAACCAACAATAACAAACAGCCCCCAACATAATCCATACAAAGGAGGTTCATTCTTCTTCATCCGAGAGGGACTTTTCCAACTTCAAGAAAATCCTGTCTCACTTTCATCATCTTTCACAACATAAACCCTCTTTTCAAGTACAACAGAGAAAAGAACCTCAAGCATTAAAACTTTTCTTCAGATTTCTTCCGGATTCAACCATATAAAAGCAGCTCCAACCTCCAAACTTCAATCAAACTCAACACCTCCAACCGTTTTCCATTTTCGACCAGAAATTTTCATCACCTAAATCAAACAAACTCACTTCCGAATCAACCCAGAAATTCCATGGATGAAACCTAGAACTAACCAATTCTCCACCTTCAGCAACCCCATTCATCAACCTCAAACTCTCCCATCCAAACGCATAACCCAATCCAACCGAACCCTCATCTTTTCTCCAACCCCAACTTTCAACAGAACCATTAAACCCTCTTCTTCAAATAACATTAAAGTTCTCCTCTTTTCTTCGGAACACGATAACCCACTTTTCTCCTTCTGTGTCGAACCAACCACAACTCTTCTTCTTCCCTCAAATACCTAAAAACCCACTAATAATCAACCTATATCAGAAGCTTCAAACAAACAATCACCATACCCGTTGAATCTTCCTCAACCCAAATATCTAACCCATTTCAAACCAGACCCAAAATAGTGAAAAGAAGAAGATGGGTAAATCGAAGAAAACAGACAAAACCTGAGTGAATCTCAAATCTGAATCGTGAAAACGGGATACCCGAGCAAACATTTCCGAATGAAGACTAAGGATGAAGTGAGGTTGGTAGAGCTGATCTTGAATCTCCGATAAGGATTAAAAGGAAAGACAAGGAGAGTTCGTCACGACTAAGGTTGATATGTTGAGGCTTCGGTTTCGCGTCGACGCCATGTGTGATTTGAACTTATCTTGTTTTGAGTTTTGGCAACGGTTGCTGCGTTTGATGTTGGCTTCCATTCTTTCTATTTTTTTTATTTCGTTTAGAGATTAGTTTGGTGGGTTTGGGTTTAGCCATTGGTTAAATTGTTTTCCTATACCTGTTTTTTGTTTATCTGCCGGGTCTTCATGGATGAATGGGCCATTAGGCCCATAATGATTCCATCTTTTTATTATCTACATACCCATTTTGTTTCAAACCAACTCTCCTTCTTGTTTTTTTAATTTAATTTTGTAAAAGTTTTATTTTCATTTAGTTTTTTTTAAGTCTTGAGAGTTTCTTAATTTAGATATCTTATTCACATTTTGGGTCGATGACGAGACCTCCGTAAACCGTTATTGGTCAAACTATTGATAAATAACGTTGGATCTGAGACCAACTTTTTTTTTCAAACTTTCATTTTCGATTTTTATCCATTTTTATCCACTTTTTCTTATTCTTTAGTCAATGATGACTTTAATAATTATTATCGGTCAAATTACTGATTGATGATAATTTAGTCGAGACTATTCCATTTTCTATTTCATTTCCGCTTCATTTCCATTTATGCGACTGATGATGTCTTTAGATTCGTAAGCGTCGTGTATCGAAGTCGATAACCTTCTTGATTTCAAATCTATGGAGAATGACCATTTGGTTCATTTTCCCTACTTTGGGATCGTGATAGGCTACCTTTGATTAATCGACAGTTTGTTTACGATTAAGACAAGGTCCCACTCTTTTTGGTCCGTGCGACATGATTAAATTAGAGAATGGTCTTCAATATCATTTTTCTATCTTGTTTTTAGCACGAAAACCAACTCACGCGACAAACTCTTTTCATATCCTCGATTCAATCCAAATTATTTTCAAATTATTTTCTCAATTAAAACTCCGAAAGAAGGAGGTTCTTGGAATCTAGCATTCCTTGGATCTTCGAGGGAATAGTTCTTGAGGCACGCTCTTGAGTTATTATTCATTCAATCTTTCGACTTTTTTCAAAACATTTTCTCGATTTAAAACTCCGAAAGAAGGAGGTTCTTGGGATCTAGCATTCCTTGGATCTTCGAGTGAATAATTCTTGAGGCACGCTCTTGAGTTATTATTCACTCAATCTTTCAACTTTTTTTAAAACATTTTCAAACATTTTCCTAAGTCGAGTGCTCGTCCGCATTCGCAACCGTCGACATTTCACACACACTTCACAATTACTCGTGGTTTCGATATTAGGGGCACCCTTAGAGACTAATATCGTTTATCACCATCTAACCCTTGACACGTCGTCAAGTCGGTTCTATCTTCTAATCAATTCCTCGACTCGTCGTCGAACCTCTTTTTCAAACCAACCTATTTTTACCTCGCATTCCATTTTTGATTCAATCTTTCTACAAACGTTTTTTCTTAAACTTACGAAAGAGGGATAATTCTTAGAATCTAACATTCTTTGAATATCCGAATGAGTAACTCTCGAGGCGTGCCCTTGAGTTGTTACTAGTTCATTCTTTCGATTTCAAAACTTCCAACCTATTAAACCTCATCTTTTCGTGGTTGTTACCACGAACTACGACTGCTCTGATTCTTCATTCTCGTCCGAATGTAAGATACGTAGGCACAAGATTACGATGATCTTGGCGAGCTACCTCCCCTCCATTTTTTCATTTCCCCATATCCATTTCGTGGTTGTTACCACGAACTATGACTGCTCTGATTCTTTATTCATTCTTGAATATAAGATACGTAGGCACAAGATTGCGATGATCTTGGAGAGCACACTTCTATCTTCCTCCATTATTCCGTCCACACATTCCCAACCTTTCCCGTAGTCGAACTACGACGCTCTGATTTCTCATTCTCGTCCGAATGAGCATACGTAGGCACAAGGGCCCTAATCCTTGGCGAGCACCATATCCTCTAACCACCCATTTCCCCCTTAGCGTCTTTTAAACTTTTACCCTACCAGTTCTACCTTTATCAACGAGAAGAAAACAACCAAACCTAGACAACACTCTCCACAAATACCCTAAGAGGTTCCCGTTGAGTACAACGGACGTGAGGGGTGCTAATACCTTCCCCTCGCGTAACCGACTCCTGAACCCGGAACTTGGTTGTGACAACCCTGTTCCTATCCTTTCGTTCTAAGAGGTTTTCTCGATATTTTCCTTTCCCGTTTATTCGGGATAAATAAAGTTCGGTGGCGACTCTGTCGAACCGCATTTCCGCGCCTTTTGCGCGAGGGTCGTTTCTCCGAAATGTCTCCGTGATTTTTCGAGGTGCGACAGCTGGCGACTCTGCTGGGGACATTTTGCTCCATGCGAAGAGAGAGTCAAGCCTATCTTTTGGTTTGTGAGGAGTGTTTGTTTTTTATTTGTTTTCTTCTTGTTTATGTATTTGTTCTCTTGTGGGTTTTATTTGTGCTTGTTATCTTGGTTGCCTGTTGGTTCTTGGGATGACATCATGAGTAAAGCTCTACGCCCGAGCTTTGGTAAAAGCAGAGAGAACACATAGTTTAGAATTGGTAGTCGAGTAGTGTTAGTATCCGAGGACTTGCTCCTTGTGGGCCTAGCATGAAAGCTTCTCCAGAGGAGACCTATTCGCAGATCTTGTTGTAATATAGCTAGCTTGTTGCACGATTTGATTCATGAAGGGTCCATGATTCTGGGAACCTTTTTTAGCACCAGTTCCAATAATGGTGGTCGTGTAGTGTTAGTTTTCGAGGACTTGCTCCTTGTGGGCCTAGCATGAGGACTCCGCTCAGGAGAGACCTTATCGTCATTATCATCATAATACAGCCAGCCTGTTGCGTGACGCTAATACGATTAGTGTCCGTGATCCTGGGAACCAAACATAGAAACCATCCTGTGAGTGGGTTTATGGGTAGAGTGTCGAGATCTTCCCGTATAGGGCTTACCTGTCAGGTTTCTTTGGTCATAAATTTTGGTTACCTACCTATTACATTTATCAGCTTCAGAGTTGTTTGAACTATGATATTGTGATCCTGGATCTTGTATCTTGCATTGCATCTTTTATATCATTTGCATTGCATCTCATATGTTGTGCATTTTGCATTTCCAATCCTTCAGCAGAATCTTATGTCTCCTTCCTTCCTCTCCAGTAAATCAAGCTGATTCCTCGACATCTCCAGTAAATCAAGCTGATTCCTCGACACCAGTACGCGACTAGAGCCAATACAAGACGAATGATGGAGCAGATTCAACAGGAGCAAGCCGCCTTCAGGGAAGAGTTAGATTCTATCAAAGGAAAGATTGACCAGATCCTCGAAGCCATCATCGCAGCCAGAAGAGAGGAAGAACAACGTGAAGCTGCTGCTGTCGTCAACAACAATGGTCAAGGACAAGGGTCTACTGCCATCCCTTTGGTTCCAATTCCAAATCCTCATGGGATGCCGTTGAACTTCAATAACGCAGCCGAAGGAAACACTTCTCAGCCAATCCCAGTGCCTGGAGTTACTGTTGGAGCTATCCCGCAGGCCCAGCCTACTGTCGTGCAGATCCCAACTCCCCATACCGAAGATACTCTGATGGATCATTATGACAATGTTCAGAACTATCATGCTGCTATCCCCATTTCTAGTCTTGTTGCTGCTCAGGATTCAGAAGCTATGAAGATGTACCGAGATCTAGCTGAGAAACTCCGAGCCATGGAGGGGCACAATTCAAATTCTTTCAGTGCTTTAGAATTATGCTTGGTGCCTGATGTTGTCATTCCTCCCAAGTTCAAAGTGCCAGAATTTTCGAAGTACAAAGGTCTCAGTTGTCCAAACATTCATCTAAAGATGTATTGTCGCAAGATGGCTGCCTATGCCAGAGACGAAAAGCTAATGATTCATTGCTTCCAAGACAGCTTGTCTGGGGCATCACTCGAGTGGTATATGCAGCTGGAATGTAACAGTGTACGCACTTGGGCCGAGCTAGCCGATGCATTTGTCAAACAGTACAAATACAACACAGATCTTGCTCCGAATCGTACTCAGCTTCAGAGTATGACTCAGAAGGATAGCGAATCCTTCAAGGAGTACGCGCAACGATGGAGAGAGCTAGCCGCAAGGGTGCATCCACCTCTTGTTGACCGTGAACTGATTGACATTTTCATGGGCACCTTGCAAGGCCAGTACTATGAAAAGCTGATTGGTAGTGTCTCCGCTGGATTCTCTGGCTTGGTGATCGTTGGTGAGAGAATTGAAGAAGGGCTGAAGAGTGGAAAGATCCCGGGAGGTTCTAATAGCCAATCCAATGCCAAGAAGCCTTTCAACGTATACAATAAGAAAGAGGGCGAAACAAATGCCATCTCTTTGCAGAAAGGGCAAGCTTCTCAACAAGCTCCCGCTCCTATGCCTTATCAAGTTCCCTATTATCAGTATCCATATGTTGCTGCTATGCAATATGCTCCAATGCCTTATCAGCCAGCTGTTCAAGCAGTTCAAGCTCAGATGCCACAACAACAGGCTCCTCAGCAACAAGCCTACAACCAGCAAGGGTACTAGTATCCTCCTCAGCAACAGCAGATGCAAGCTGCTCAACAACAACAAGGTGCTTGCCAACAGCGTCAGCAGAGGACATGGAAGCCAGATAGAGTCTTTGATCTCCTACCAATGACATATGCTAGTATCTTTGCTCAGTTGATGGAGAAAAAGGCTATCGTTCCAAGAGATTTGGCTCCCCCAACTGTCATTCCTGCCGACTACGATGCAAATGCTCATTGTGAGTTTCATAAAGGCGCTCTAGGTCATACCATTGAGGACTGTAGGGCTTTCAAGCACAAGATCCAAGACATGATCGACAAGGATGCTATCAACTTTAATGGGAAGTCTCCAAACGTCACCAACAATCCAATGCCACTGGTCAAATAGTGTCATTCCGATCAAATCCAGTCAAGTCAAAGTTCATTTCTCGAAGAAGGCAGTCGTGTTGCCATTTCATCTTTAGCATTTTCTTATATTTGTCTTTGTTTGTTTAAGTATTGTATGCTTTGAACATTGCCATTCATATTTGGTTTTCATTAATGTATTGTTTATGCATGTTTTGAATTAGTTATGTCGTATTCACTCATTTTTGCACTTAACACCGACACATTTATTCAATCCACTCTATCCACTGTTGTTTAGCATGATTTGAGGGAGGATGATGAAAACGAGATACCCATAATTGCAAACCGTATGCTTTCAGAAAAAATATCATCAATGATGTACAGGCATTGTTTCAATTCCCCCAAACACTGGAGATATAAGGAGTTAATCTCTAGTAAACCACTTCGAACCTAGAAGTAGCAGTTTCCTTCGAATATTCAAACCTTTTACACTCAACCTGGGGCAGGGTAGTGTTCAGTTAATCCAATCCCGCATTCGAATCAACAAAGAAAAATCCAGAACACGGTTGTCCATCAAAGACCCATGACATGGCAGTCACAATCCTCCAACAAAATCAAAAAAAATCAAAAGCCTGCTAAGTCAAACACCTTAGAGGGGACTTAGGCAAAATCAAGGCAATCCCGATTGATTTGACAAGCGAAGTCAATCCATGCAAAATTTAGGGATCAACAAAAACAAAAGCAAAAGAGGACCCCGAAACCCTCAACAAAAACAAAATAAGATTCAGTGGCCATTCAAATAGGGTCACTGATATCCATCAAAATAAGGTGACTGTCACGTTGAGCAAACCTTGAACCATCAAGTTTATATCGTCAAGATAAGTGCAGAATTAACTGAACCTAGGAATGGAGATCATTAAGAAGAATGGGTGGGTACAAATCATACTTTGAGCCTAACATCCTTTGTTTTATAACTGTGAACCAGACCACGTTACAACCCTCGAAAGACCTGATTGAGGCGGGGTTTACTCTGAAAGCATACTATCGCAAGGTTGCGTAACCTGACTCCTCACATGATTTCTAAACATCAGCATTGGTGTCATTTCTCTTGATATATCTTTCACACCAATCAAAATCAGCACAGCGTTTGAGCTAATTGTCCATTCGTCTCACTACCACGACACTCTCAATAAATGACACACTTTTTCAAAACTTACATTGAACTTTGCATTAATATTACCATTTATGAATGTACAATTTTAATTGCAAATCAGTGCTAGGTATTCAAGGACATCTCAACGAGGGGCAATTAGGGAGGAACCTGACTTTCAGTGGCGTACACGAGGCAAGATTATTTCAAAGCCCATAGGCTGGGGCAAACCATTCACCAGCTCGAGCAGGGGCATATCATTACCATATTCATACTGGGGCAAGACCAAGTTATCTTAACCATCAAGCAGAGCTGCAGCCTTCTTTGAAGCAAATTCACAAGCACCAAGTATCCAGACTTGGGGTATCTAGTGCATCCTCTGCTCCAATCGTGGCGTCTTCAGCGAACTGTGTGTCGAGGAAGTCAATCCCTCCCACCACCCAAAGTCCAATCCGCATTGGCAACTACCAAAAATCCACCATGCTGGCGTCTCCCTGCATTTCCAATTACATGTCTGCAATCATATGCATCATACGCATTGCATTCGCTATCATAAGCATCTTGCATCATAAGCATAACCCAATCATATCATACTTCCCAGGCTCTTGCCTCTCCACGCGTCAGCATTGGCATTTGCACTTCCATTCGTATGGAATATCATTTATCATCCAACATTCATATATGCAAGTCATGGTCCAGGATCAATCTCGAAGACTTCCAAGACTGTCATCAGCGCAGTCAGGGGCATCCTCCGTAGGATTGTGGGTTTGTCCCACGATTTTTAAGAGCTTCAAAGCAATCATCATCCCAGTCAGGGGTAATCTTCTGCAATTGTGGGTTTCTCCCACAAAATTCAAGATATTCAAAGCAAGATTCAGCCTAGTCAGGGGCATTCTTTTCAAGACCATGGGTATTTCCCATGACGTATTTCAACCTCGTGGTTGATCAGATCTTCAAGTTAACATACATCCCAGCCAGGGGCATACCATTCAAGACCGTGGGCATTCCCTACGAAGTTGTTCAACCTTTTGTTGGGAAAATCCAAGAAGTTTAATGCAAGATTCAGCCTAGACAGGGGCATCTTCAGCAAAACCGTGAGCGTTCCTCATGAAGTTGTTCAGCCTTTTGGTGACCAAGACAAGACATCAAGGCCAATTCAGCCCCGTTAGGGGCATCTTCTTCAGAATTCATGGGCGTAACCATGAAATCATTTCAACAAAACTATAATTTCCAAGCAAGACGGTAGGCGTACCTCGTTGTTTCATTTCAATCCAATCTTCCTCTTGGGTGTTCCCCAATGAGTTGTATCCGGCAAACGTGACTGTTGTCGATTGCCTTACTATCATCCTTTTGGTGATAGCCAAACTTCGTCGGTTCAACCTAGCCTGCATCCTTTTGGTGTTGGTAATCTTCAATTTGTGTCACTTTATCATCCTTTTGGTGATAGTAGTTTGGGTGTTTATTTTTGTTTCGCTCCGTCACCCTTTTGGTGAGGGGTCTGTCACTTGGATTGGTGATAGATTGTGCGATATTGTTGGTGTGATTTTTGCTCCGTCATCCTTTTGGTGGGGGGTCTGTCACTTGGATTGGTGATAGATTGTGCGATAGTGTTTATTTGTGTTTCGCTCCGTCATCCTTTTGGTGGGGGGTCTGTCACTTGGATTGGTGATAGATTGTGCGATATTGTTGGTGTGAGTTTTGCTCTGTCATCCTTTTGGTGAGGGGTATGTCACTTGGATTGGTGATAGATTGTGCGATAGTGGTAGGTGTGTGTTTCGCTCCGTCATCCTTTTGGTGGGGGGTCTGTCACATGGATTGGTGATAGATTGTGCAATAGTGTTTATTTGTGTTTCGCTCTGTCACCCTTTTGGTGGGGGATCTGTCATTTGGATTGGTGATAGATTGTGCGATATTGTTGGTGTGAGTTTCGCTCCGTCATCCTTTTGATGGGGGGTCTGTCACTTGGAATGGTGTCAGATTGTGCGATATTTGTTTGTGTATGTTTCGCTCCGTCATCCTTTTGGTGGGGGGTCTGTCACTTGGATTATTGATAGGTTGTGCGATATTTATTTATGTTTGTGTTTCACTCCAACATCCTTTTGGCGGGGGGTCTGTCACTTGGATTGGTGATAGGTTGTGCGATATTTATTTATGTTTGTGTTTCGCTCCGTCATCCTTTTGGTGGGGGGTCTGTCACTTGGATTGGTGATAGATTGTGTGATATTTATTTATTTATGTTTGTGTTTTGCTCCGTCATCCTTTTGGTGGGGGGTCTGTCACTTGGATTGGTGATAGATTGTGCGATAGTGTTTGTTTGTGTTTCGCTCCGTCATCCTTTTGGTGGGGGGTCTGTCACTTGGATTAGTGATAGATTGTGCGATATTTGTTTGTGTGTGTTTCGCTCCGTCATCCTTTTGGTGTGGGGTCTGTCACTTGGATTGGTGATAGATTGTGCGATAGTGTTTGTTTGTGTTTCGCTCCGTCATCCTTTTGGTGGGGGGTCTGTCATTTGAATTGGTGATAGGTTGTGCGATATTTATTTATGTTTGTGTTTCGCTCCGTCATCCTTTTGGTGGGGGGGGTCTGTCACTTGGATTGGTGATAGATTGTGCGATATTTATTTATGTTTGTGTTTCGCTCCGTCATCCTTTTGGTGGGGGTCTGTCACTTGGATTGGTGATAGATTGTGCGATATTTGTTTTTGTGTGTTTCGCTCCGTCATCCTTTTGATGGGGGGTCTGTCACTTGGATTGGTGATAGATTGTGCGATAATGTTTGTTTGTGTTTCTCTCTGTCATCCTTTTGGTGGGGGGTCTGTCATCTGGATTGGTGTCAGATTGTGCGATATTGTTTGTGTGTGTTTCGCTCCTTCATCCTTTTGGTGGGGGGTCTGTCATCTGGATTGGTGTCAGATTGTGCAATATTGTTTGTGTGTGTTTCGCTCCGTCATCCTTTTGGTGGGGGGTCTGTCATCTGGACTGATGTCAGATTGTGCGATATCGTTTGTGGGTGTTTACTCTATCATCCTTTTTGGTGATAGTAGCCGTGTGTGTTTTGTCCCATCATCCTTTTGGTGATGGTGACCTTTTGCCAGTTTATTTACAATTTACTCAGAGGAATACCTCATCCAGCTTTCCAATTCCCCAGCATTTCTTTTCTCTTTGGACAAATTCAGGGTTTTTCTTCATATCTATTTGTCTTCTACCTCGAAAGAATGAACCCCATAGTAATTCATCTTACTCGGTTTAAGCTAATTAAATAGGGGCATCTCTCATACCCTAAATTTGTCCTACATGTATATTGTTTTTGATTTGTACTATTGCCCACTGAACAATATTCAGAAAATTCAAAAAATAGGTTGTTTCTGATCAAGATATTGCTAGGTGGAACCAAGTTTCATGCAAGGCATGTGTCCTATTCACTTCGTGCATGGTGAATATTTGAACTCATCAAAGTTCAAGTTGTTTTTTGAGTTGGATACACTTTCAATCATATTTCAAAAATTTATTCAAGAAGTGGATTAAAGAAAAGTTATATGATCATTTGTTTTAAGGTATAAACAATTTACGATCAAATTCATGGGAGATATGGTTTGCCTTCAAGACATAGTTTGATGATGAAAATCATGACAACGCTCAGTTATGCTCGAGCCACAAGGATCAAACTAAAGCGCAAGTTGCAAAAGAGGCAAATTAGAATTCAAAACACAAAGCATGATGGAAAATTACAGTTGGTAATTTCAAGTTGGCAATAAGGCTATAAGATTTCTTCAAGGCATATTGAGATTTAACAAATTATGAGTCGAGTTGTTCCTTCTCAAAGTCATGCTTCCTAAGACATATCAATTTTGGTGCAAGACATGGTATTATTAAATTGAATCTTTTTGGCCAAGGCATATTAAATTGAAGAAACTTTGAGGTATCCCAAGAAAATAGACATTTCAACCATTTCAAGACAATACAATATGATGAAAAGAAAGTCAATCACGTTGAAGTTCATGAAATGGTCAGGTTGTATTTCAAAATGAGAGATGAAGTTCTTAATATTTTAGCTAGGAATGTCGCACCCAATTGGCAGCTTTGTTACATATTTGTGCTTACAAGATAAACATCAATTTGATAAATATAATGTACATGAAAGGTCACATGCTACAATTCACAAGATATTTCTCTTTAAATTTAAATCAGTACAACCTGGCCTAAAACATGCCAAAATCATAAGGATAAGCATGATTGCATTTCCAAAAGCCGGCACAAGAGGCGTTTCGTCGCGATGTCGCTGAACCTTTATGTTGGCATGGATTCCTTCATTTAATCCTTCAATTTCTTGCTACCCCTCTCTCTGTAACGCCATATTCTTTTCCTTTTCCTTTAAATATCCTTGTTATGCAAATATCACAGCTCACAAATAAACAAGCTCCACATCCTGCTGCACAATAGACAATACGCATACAAGGGCACTCCACAAAGGCACTTTCTATGCATCACCAAGTAAGCATAAACCGTATCACCAACCTGTACTAAAACAAAGACAACTATGCCATGTTTTACCTAAGAGTTTCGCTCGCGGCATCACGCACACCTTTTGCTACCAACTCGCGATCTGCTGCATAGTATTACAAACCATGAGTAATGAAAAGGACCTACAAATAATAGTAAAGAAATAGCAAGCACATGGAAAATTAAGGATTGATGTTGATATTTCTGCCCGTAGCCGGCGTCGAGTTTCTAAGCCAGCGCACCTGCAAAGCACGGAATCAAGCCTTCATGTGGCATGCACCCAACTTGCAAATCACGACAACAACATATCGGCAAGCAGCTCTTGGTGCATTAGAGATCCTAGTACCTTCAAACAATAAGAAAAGTGGCATGTTAGTGGTAAAACTCTTAATGGAAAGAACATGACAGTATGACAGTCACGAAACCAAGCCAGTCCAAGAAATTAAAAGAAGAGTTACTGCAGTGAAAAAGTGAATTGGTTGTAGAAAACTCACATATTTTCCAGCTCATGCTAAAAACAAATTTGGACCTTTGGTCCCCACAAAAACAAAGCCTACTACTACAATACACTTGCAACAAGCGAAAAAACCAGTTCCCCAAGAGTTGCTGAAATCCTGCTACAAACTGTCAAAAACTTAATGCAAAAACTCTGCTACCACACAGACCTACATACAAGGAATAAAATATGTCTAAATTAATTCAAGAAATGACAAAAAAAACAGTTCCAACACTAGTGCCAGCTAACAAAATTGTACAACTTCTACAAGACCATTCTTTACGCCATGTTTGCAGAGCTAGTCCAAAGAATACACAATATGAATAGAACAAGCAGCTTGCCATAAATGATGGGTACACACCCCCTTCTGCATAAAGCTCAACCTTTACCTACACTAACAGCAAATGAATCATTTCATCATGACCAAACCATATCATAAAAGAGCGTAAAAGAAAGAAATGAGGTTCGGCAGAACCAACAATAACAAACAACCCCCAACATAATCCATACAAAGGAGGTTCATTCTTCTTCATCCGAGAGGGACTTTTCCAACTTCAAAAAAATCCTGTCTCACTTTCATCATCTTTCACAACATAAACCCTCTTTTCAAATACAACAGAGAAAAGAACCTCAAGCATCGAAACGTTTCTTCATATTTCTTCCAGATTCAACCACATAAAAGCAGCTTCAACCTCCAAACTTCAATCAAACTCAACACCTCCAACCGTTTTCCATTTTCAACCAGAAATTTTCATCACCTAAATCAAACAAACTCACTTCCGAATCAACCCAAAAATTCCATGGATGAAACCTAGAAGTAACCAATTCTCCACCTTCAGCAAACCCATTCATCAACCTCAAACTCTCCCATCCAAACGCATAACCCAATCCAACCGAACCCTCATCTTTTCTCCAACCCCAACTTTCAACAGAACCATTAAACCCTCTTCTATGTGTTTCATATTTTCTCTAACAAGCTCGGCCTTGGGATCTAAATCCATGATTTTCACTCCTTGCGTGTCGGGTGTTAGGGAGGTGAATGCAGCCACTTCCACCCTTCATAGTCACAGGCTATCCTAGTAGCATTGTTGATCAGTCTCTTGATCACTTTGGATTACTATATCTGGCCTATCATAGAGTGCGTACTTCGTGCATAGTTACAAGGTGGATAAGTTGGCCTCTAAGTGGTTAAAAGTTAACCCTCCTATGATACCGTTGTATGTTGATATGGCATCTACCACTAGATTCCTGACCTTAATCACATTTGTATTATCGCCTAGTCCAAACTTTGTTTTAAGAGTTAGGTAGCCTTTCAGTAGTGAAATTCTTTCCATAAATACTAGATGTCAAGACAGATGTCAGAACACTGAGATCAAGACAACAACCAACACTTATGTATAAAATATAAGAGTTTGAATGTAAACAATAAAACAGTAAATTGTTAACCCAGTTCAGTGCAACATCACTTACATTTGGGGTCATCCAAGCCAGGAAGGAAATCCACTATAATAGTATTATTTCAAAGCCACAACAAACACCCACATGTTTACAAGGTTCTCACTTAATCACTACCCATGCTAACTTCTACCAAGGAACTCCTAGATATGAGACCCCTCTCACTTCCCACCAGTCACACAACAGTGACAAACTCAATAATAGGTAACAAAAAGAAGTCACACTTTAAAGACACAAAATCCTTTCTTTTCTTAAAAGCTTATGAGTGAATTCATAATTTACAACTCAAAAGAAACAATACAGCTCTACTATTAAAAAGATACAAGAGAGGCTCACAATCAACAAATAACACGGTCCTACTTAGAAGTCGAAGACTTAAGATAAGAACACAAAGAAAAAAACTTTATAAACCCTAAAAAATCTTTCTTTCAATACACAACTTCTTTACTTCATTAGGTTTAGAAAACTTTTTTAAATAGACATCACAGTAGCACGGGCTTGGGCTCTTGAAACGCATATCACAAGGCATCAACTTTAAATCCCTTACACGATCTCCTGCACAATAATAGGAACTAAACATAAAGTTTCCTAAAAAGGCTCTAAGACCCTTTTTAAGAAATACAAGCAAATCTGTCAAGACAAAAGTTCCTAAAATATCCCTTCTTGGATTATGACACTGTGTGAATTAAAACACTATCAAATCTCACATTTTAAATACCAAATCACCCCAACCCTAAAATTCTGGTATAACATGTCATGGCTACATGTCCCAACATCATGCGGATCATGTTGTCTGACTAACTTGTCCCTTACATCTGTCTCAACATCTTGCTGAAAACTGTTTTAACAAAATTTTTGCCAATCCAAAACCACACAACTTACAATCTCCCGCTTTGGAAAATTTTGGCTAAAAAAACCTTTGCATGGAAACCTAGAGAACTACAATCAATCATAACAGCAACAATAAAAAAGAACATTCAAAAAACACATCAGAGGCACATACAACAGAAAAGAAACTCACTGCAAGATAAAAAAACTTCATCACAAAGCAACAAGAACTCCCCTTGAATTGCATAATCATCAACTCACCAAACAAAACTAAATACAAATTCAAGAAATCTTATCTAACATCACAGTCAGCAACAGAACTCCCCCTGTCACAAACCTCCTTCTCCAACATAAATTCTTCCAGATACATGATGAAATGATGTTAGAACATATACAATGACATCCAGCACCATCAGCAAAGACCTCCTAACAACACAAAAGAAAACATAGAAAAGTAGGGATCATCATCATTCACATGCTCCACACCCTGAGATACCTGAGACATTCTCCCTTTCACAACACTGTTAATCCTGCCATCACTACCATCACCGATAATCCCCGTTTTTAGGCATAAATTTGACACAAGCTTTCTCCTTGGCCTAGTATCCTCCATAATCAAGACTAATTGTTATAATTCTTCAAAAATTAAATTCTCGTTTCACCCATTAGCTTCTCAAACTGATTTCCAACCAATCCCTTAGTAAAGATATCAATTAGTTACTTCTCGGTGGCTACATGTTCCAGAATGACCACTTTGTTTTCAACAAGATCCTTGATAAAATGATGACGAATGTTAATATGTTTTGTCCTACTATGTTGAATAGGATTCTTGGAGATGTCGATAGCACTCATGTTGTCACAGTATAATGCCATGACATCCTACTTGATATTGTACTCCTTCAGGATATGGTTCATCCAAAGCAGCTGAAAACAATTGCTTCTTGCTGCAATATACTCAGCCTCAGCAATGGATATGTACACACAATTCTGACTCTTACTGAACTAAGAGATAAGGTTGTTTCCCAAGGAAAAACATCCACCAGAAGTGCTTTTTCTATCATCAGCACTCCCTGCCCAATCAATATCACAATATCTAACAAGCATGGGATTATAGCCATATGAATACATCATATCATAGTCACTTGTACCATTGACATACTTCATAATCCTTTTTACTTGATTGATGTGACTAATTTCGAGTTCAGCTTGATATCTAGCACAAACCCCCAACAACAAATGTGATATCAGGTCTGCTAGCTGTCAGATACAATAGACTACCTATCATGCTTCTGTAAAGACTTTGATCCACACTGTTGTACCCAAAATTTTCCATCCTTTTATTTACCTTATTTGTCTTATGCTTCATCTCATTTGTATCATCATTTAGGCTTTGCATTGGTTCTAAGACATGGGATCAAGGTTTCTTGGTTGTCCTCAAGAGGAGATGCTTTTGAAAGTAATGAGCAAGGATGTAGTCTTAACATCATGATATCATTGAGCTACAAGGGTCTCATATTCACCAAAGCATTCTCAATAAGTTTATACAATCATTTGAGGATTAAGGTTTCATTGGTTGCAAGAGGTTCAACTGGTCAAACTCCTAGTGGCTCTAGGTTAGGGTTTTTGGTCAAAGGCCACTTGTGGTTATTTTCTTAAGCAAGACAATGTTCTATATATCATTATACATTTAAAGGGTCCTATATATGCCTTGGAGTTTATCACAAGTCATTTAGAAGGTTCCTGAGTGCATAGAGGAAGCATTGAATTCATCTAGTCAGAAAGTCAATTGTGGCCCTACAAAAGACAACCCTTGAGTTTTTTTGGCCAAGTAAGGGCATTTCAAGTCATATTTCATGTTATGATGAGTTTTGACCAAGGAGAATCATAGAATCAAGAGAAGTTTCCAAATTAGGGTTTCTTAGAATTTTTCTAAGTATAAAATTCCTTACTTTGTGCATGGTTTCCAAGGCCAAATTTCTTCATGATCCAAGCTTCATTTCAAACTCTTTTCAACATGAAAGTTGTTAAACACATTCTAATATTTATTTTGATGTAAAGAAATCCTCCATTGGAGTTATACATCTCAACTTATGGTGTTTCAAAGTTTAGGTTTCAAAGTTGTCAATTTGAAAATAATTAGAATATTTTGTGTGTTTTTTTAATCAAGATTTGGAGGCATGATCAAGGCCAAATTACATAATTTTCCAAGCTTCATTTTAAAATATTTTCAAAATGAGATTTGTTCCTTATCATTCAAGCTTTCCAATGAGCTCAAAAACTCATCATTTGAACTTCTAAAACTCAAGTTATTGTGCTTACAACACATGGTCCAAAAGTTCACAAATATAGTAACTTAGTGAAACTTCACTAAGTTATATGAACTAGATTTGAGCAACAACCTTCAAGACCAAACTTCAATCCAAGTTGTTCCCAACACAAGATTTGTTCACTACCATTAGAAATCTCATTTGAGCCCATGTTCCATTCGAGTAGATCAAAAATCACCAGGTTATGATAGCTCAAAGAAGCATGCATGGACTTGCTCTCATGTGGTCATTTTATATACCAAACTTGATTATTCTTGCACCTCATCACTAAATCACACCCATACCATCGTAATACACCATTATTTACCATAATAAGCCAAACATGCACACCTTTCATACTCCTTCATTTTGAAATACATTACCACCCTTGGAAATGTTGCAAAATTTACAATTTCTTGCTCCCCCACTCTATCCCACGTGAAAATTACTATCACACTCCCTACACACTCCTTTTTTCTCAACAATAAGACCCATTACATGAGAAATCCGTGCCACTCTCCCATCCTCATTTTTTTCTTCAAACTTCAAACAAATTTTATGGGCCTCAAATATCATCATGGTCCATCATATATAAGGCTGACGAACCTTAAATGAGAAAACACAAGTTTGGTTTTGCAAGAATCAGACCAGAACTGCTCATTTTCTCTCAAGAATATCTCGCTCTTCGAATCTTCCATTTTCTTCAAGTTTTAACGGCTTTCTTGCTTGATTGGTTATCACTGAAGTATAAGGAAGCTATTGGAGGTGTTTATTTTTGAAGTTTGTGCAAAAACAAGAGCCAATGGAGCTCCTCTGTTAGGTAACTTTCTTATACTTTTTTCTTCCATTTTAGATGCATATTAGGGTTCATGCTTATGCATATGAAGTCCTCCAGTGATGGAGGCCATGTTTGCATAATGGTTGTGCAAGAATGTTGAATCTCATCTGTGGTTTGTTCTTCCTTGACCATCCATGTTCTGATCTCTTTGTTGTTGGCTTCTAGTTGAGAAAACTTTTCTTCTAAGTCTGGATTCTCTTTCTTGATTTCAGAAGATGTAGGATCAGATGCAGGAGCAGATGCAGATGTATTCTCAATAACCATAGCAGATGCAGTTCTTGAATCACTAAGTTAGAAGCTTGATTCAGAACCATCAGAGCAGACTGGTTTGACACAAGAGTTTCTTCAGCAACAACCGCTTCTGGAAGAGTATCTTCAGACTTAGGTTCTTTAGCAGGTACGTTGTCCAGAGGAAGAACTGGAGATCTACTCATGTTCAGAAGAGTCTGTCCGATAACTTCAGCAAATTTCACCTTTGCATCATCAGAGCAAATGGTGCAAAGATTTGAAGCGACAGAGTTAAATCTTGAGATAAATTTGTTCCAAGTGGCTTCAGAAGCATCTGGATTCAAACTTGACAAGCATTCCTTCTTTACAGAAGATATCCACATGCTCAGTTCCTTTTTGAAGCCATCAAATAACGTACTAACATCCATTCTAGGTTTTGGTTTCAGAAAGTTTTCTAGAGATGGTGTTTTGGTGGTTTCAGATGAGGATGGTATGGAAAAGAAAAGAATGATGAAAAGAGGACAAGGATAAGATGAAGAAGATGTTAGGCCATATGATTCAATGATAGCCTGATGTTTTGGATAAATGTTTTTATGTTTGAGTCCAGAGGGAAGGGCATCAGATGGAAAAGGTTTTAATGAAGCAAAAGAAACAAAAGCATATGATCTTGGTTTTGGTTTTGGAGTGGGTTGAGAAAGGATAGGTTTAGATGATATGAATACATCTTGTTTTTTTGGTTCATAGCCACGAATTGAGCGGGGGTGAGTTTACTTCTAGGGGTAAATCAGATTCAGAAGAATAATATGATGCAGAAGAGTGACAAGATGTGGAAGAGACATCAAACAGAATTTTCAAGGGTTGTACATCAAGAACATCAGAATCAGGTATAAATGATTCAGAAGTTTGATGTTGTTCTGGTTGAGGATCAGAGGGAATGGGTGTTTCTGGTTGGGGTTCAGAAGTTTGTGTTATTGGTGGGGGAATTTCAGAGGGTTGTTTTACAGATGGGTGTGGTTGAGGCACAGAAGGTTGTTTTGTTTTAGGAGTAGGAGGAATAAGTTCAGATGTTTCTAAATCAGAAGGGATGGTTTCAGGTTCATGAGGAGGAGAAGGTATGGGTTCATAGATAGGGGGATCAGATGTTAGTACCTCTTTGACAGTTTCTAAGATTGAATCTAAAATGGCCTCAGGAGGAATACCTTTTTGCTTCTTGACCCTCTTTGGTTTAACAGAAGTTGCTTCTTCAGAAGCTTTCCTCTTTGGCTTTGAAGATCCTTCTTCAGAAACTTTCCTCTTCTTCCTGTGTCTATCTCTATAAAAATTTGGTTCAGGTTCGCCTGCTTTCTGAATCAGATTTGCTGGTAGAGGAGTTCCATCTTCCAGACACGTTGCTATATACTTCAAAATAATTTCCCTTGGTTCATTAGCGTAGAACAGAGGAAAATTATCCACTGGTATCCTTCTATTGCTGACCTCTTCAGAGTTTATCTATCTTGGTGCAGAAGTGAGTTCTTCTACAACCTTCATCCTCTGAAGACTCTTCCTATTTAGAGGGTTGCCTACCATAGAAGCTAATTATTTCTGCACACCAGCTTCTATTAGATGTCCAACCAGACCATTCTCAGACAGAATGTCTGAAATGAGTCTTCCCATTGAAATCCAATTCCTCATCTTTTGATGTTTAGTTCTGACTTCTTCCCTTGACTGTTTCACGTGAGTCCACAGATGATTGAAAAGTAGATAAGGCAGATCCACTTTTATGCTCTGACTCAGACAATACATGAAGTACATCTGATCAGTATTTACATAATCAGGAGAGTTTGAAGACTTCGTGTGATGTATGCACCCCATAAAGATCTTAACCCAAATCTTGTAGTTTGGCTTTAGATCTTTCACTTTGTTAGAAGCTTCTCCAGATGAGCAAACTTCACTATAAACCTCTGTCATGTCAACACACCCAGCTGGCAGATTTGTAACACCATCAGTTTCTTCATAACCTATGAGCTTCCTGATCAAATCCTCAGTTATGATGATTTCCTTACCCAGAACAGATGAAACAATGAACTTAGGGCATGTAGTAGCATGAATCCAAAATTCTTTCACCAGACATGGATAAACTGGTCTAATCAGCCTATCAAAGAACTTTGTCCAACTTTGAGCATCAACAATGGGTCGAAGATCAAACCCATTTTCAGCAATTGATTCAAAGTTCACAATAGATTCACACAATACTTTAAGTTTATCAACTGGTGTTAGAAGAGTTCTAACTAGTTCTTTGAAAGCAATATCGCCCATGTTGGATGATGAAACATTAGCCATAGTTGATTGAAACTGAGCAGAAGTTGATGAAGAAGTAACCATTGATGTTCTTGAGAGAGATTTAGGGTTACGAATGGATTTGGGTTTGGGAGAGATGAAAGCAGTGAAACAGACAGAAATAAATACAAGAGTGTGAGAGAGTGAAAAGTGTGAGAAGTGAAGTGTTGTGGTACTTAAAGAAGAAATTAGGGCACACATAGAGTCACACGTTCAACACATTTACACTTAGCATTTAATTGCATTTAATAAAAGGAATATAATCATTTCGAGCAATTAATGATTCTGACAATTTGGGGGGAAAACGAGAAATTTAATATTCAAAACAGTACCTCAAACGTCATTTCAGTAATGTGCACTCCACCTTTTCAGATTTAGAGTTACACGTGTTTGCTTGCATGTGCTTCTGAAACTTCTTTGAGAAATGAAACGTTAGCCAACGTTCAGATCCTCTGAGGTTTGTTAGTTTAGATACACACAAATGAATAAATAATGAAATTAACAGAAGTAATACTTCAGAGTTTAAGCATTTTACACCTGAGTAAATTTGCTTCTGATAAAGATTTTATTCTGGACAGAAATCCATACTTATATTTTTCAGAATAAATTTAAACCTATCTTTAGCAAGGGGTTTAGTAAAGATATCAACCCATTGATGGTCTGTATCAACAAAGTTTAAGCTTAAAATTCCCTTCTAAGTATAGTCTCTAATGAAGTAATTTTTAATTTCTATATGCTTAGCTTTAGAGTGTAAAATTGGATTTTTAGATAAGCATATAGCAGAAGTATTATCACAGAAGATAGAAATGTTACTCTCATAAATTTGATAATCTTCTAGTTGACTCTTCATCCAGAGCATCTGAGTGCTACAACCAGCTGCAGCTATATATTCTGCTTCTGTGGTTGAAAGAGCTATTGTAGGTTGCTTCTTGTTGTACCAAGAGATTAGGTTACTCCCCAGAAACTGACAACTTCCAGAAGTACTTTTTCTTTCAACTCTATCTCCAGCGTAATCAGCATCACAGAATCCAACTAACTTAAATTCATCAGATTTTCTATAACACAAACCCACATTAGTATTACCTTTCAAATACCTCAGAATCCTCTTAACAGCTGTTAAGTCAGATTCTCTAGGATCTTATTGGAATCTAGCACACAGACAAACACTAAAGAGGATATCAGGTCTAGAAGCAGTCAAATACAGAAGAGAACCAATCATACCTCTGTAGAGCTTCTGGTCTACCTTTTTATTTACCTCTTCCTTACCTAGAGTGCTTGTAGGATGCATTGGAGTCTTTGCTGATTTGCTTTCAGTCATGTTAAACTTCTTCAGAAGCTCCTTCACATACTTAGTCTGATGTATGTAGGTGCATTATGGAGTTTGGTTAACTTGAATTCCCAGAAAGAATCTGAGTTCTCCCATCATGCTCATCTCAAATTCAGCCTGCATAGATAGAGGAAACTCCTTTCCCAGCGTAATATTGGTAGATCCAAATATAATATCATATACGTAAATTTGACAAATTAACAAGTCTTTCTTAAATGATTTACAGAAGAGAGTTGTATCCACTTTGCCTCTGATAAAATTCTTTTCCAGAAGAAAATTACTTAATCTCTCATACCAAGCTCTGGGAGCTTGTTTTAAACCATAGAGTGATTTTTTAAGTTTAAAAACATGTTCTGGAAATTTATCATTTTCCAAGCCAGGAGGTTGATGAACATAAACTTCCTCTTCTATAATACCATTTAAGAAGGCACTCTTAACATCCATTTGATATAGAGTTATGTTATTTTGTGCAGCAAAAGAAATAAGTAGGCGTATAGACTCTAACCTGGCCACAAGAGCATAAGTCTCTGTGTAGTCAATTCCTTCTTGCTGACTATATCCTTGAGCAACTAGCCTTGCTTTGTTTCTTACAACTTCTCCTTGCTCATTCAGTTTGTTTCTGAAGACCCATTTAGTTCCAATAATATTGAATCCTTTTGGTCTTGGAACCAGATCCCAAACGTCATTTATGGTGAATTGATTTAGCTCTTCTTGCATAGCAAGTATCCAATCATTATCGTTCAGAGCCTCATCCATAAAAGTTGGTTCAATGATAGACACTAACCCAAAAAGTGACGTTCCAGATGATCTGAGAAAAGACCTTGTTCTGATAGGGTCATCCTTCTTTCCAATTATCATATCCTCTGGGTGAGAGGCTTTGATTTTGGATGATGATCCTTTAATATTTGGTTCTTCAGAAATATTGAAATTGTTCATCTGAGGAGCCAATGGAGTTGAATCTGGCGTTGCTTCTGGTTCTTTTACTTGAGCCTTTTCTGCCTCTGAGTCTTTAGAGTCTGTGAGAATGACTTCTCTATCTGCAGAATTTTCAAGCTGCTTTGGCTTTTGATTGCCAAGCTTATCATCAAATCTAACATGAATTGATTCCTCTACAATCTGTGTCTCAGTATTGTATACTCTGTAGCCTTTAGAGCGTTCAGAATACCCAAGCATGAAACACTTCTGTGCTTTAGAATCAAACTTGTTCAGATTCTCTTTAGTATTCAACATAAAACATACACATCCAAAAGGATAGAAATAAGAAATGTTGGGCTTTCTGTTCCTTCACAATTCATAGGGAGTCTTCTCCAGAAGAGGTCTTATAGACACTATGTTCTGAATATAGCAAGCTATGTTAATTGCTTCAGCCTTAAAATGTTTTGCCAGATTAGTCTCGTTGATCATGGTTCTGGCCATTTCTTACAATGTTCTATTTTTCCTCTCTACAACTCCATTCTGTCGAGGAGTTATAGGGCAGGAGAAATCATGTGCAATGCCATTTTCTTTAAAATATTTTTTAAAATATTTGTTTTCAAATTCACCACCATGATCACTTCTGACTTTAACAATTTTAAAATCTTTTTCGTTCTGGACTTGTTTGCAGAAGTCAATGAATTTAGAATGAGACTCATCCTTGTGTTTCAGGAATTTAACCCATGTCCATCTGCTGTAGTCATCAACAATGACTAATCCATACTTCTTGCCTCTGATGGATGCAGTTTTCACTTGTCCAAACAGATCAATGTGAAGTAGCTCTAATGGTCTTGAGGTTGAAACAACATTTTTAGTTTTAAAAGAAGATTTTGAAAATTTTCCTTTCTGACATGCTTCACAAAAAGCATATGAGTTTAACTTCAACTGAGGAAGTCCGCTGACCAGATTGAGTTTATTAATTTGAGATATACATCTCATACTAATATGCCTCAATCTTCTGTGCCAGACCCATTGCTCATCATTAACAGACAGAAGGCATTTTACATTCTGAACCTTAAGTTCTGAAAGATTGATTTTATAAATGTTGTTCTTCCTTTTTCCATTAAAGAGGATTGAGCCATCCTTTTGACTGACAGCCTTGCAACATTTTTGATTGAATATTATATCATAACCATTGTTACTTAATTGACTTATGGACAGTAAGTTATGTGTTAATCCTTCAACAAGTAAGACATTAGATATGGAAGGAAGATTACCATTACCGATAGTTCCAAAGCCAACTATCTTGCCCTTCTGATTCCCTCCAAACTTGATGTCTCCTCCAGATCTAAGTTCCAGGCTTTGGAACATAGACCTTCTTCCCGTCATGTGACGTGAGCAGCCAAAGTCCAGGTACCATGATTGGTGTTTTGACTTTGCTGCTAAAGACATTTGCAACAAATATTATTTTGTCTTTAGGTACCCAGATCTTTTTGGGTCCTTTAGGGTTAGTTGCCTTAAAGTTTTTTCTGAACTTCTATCTTTTGACAACAGGTTTGTTCTGACTAACTTTAGGTTTAAACATAGGAATGTTCTAACCAGAACGTGTGTGTTTAATATCATTAAGATGACCATACTTAAAATGAGTATACAAAGGAGTATGCTTAATGATCAGTTTATCAATAGATGTTGGATTTAAATCCTTCTCAGAAGAAGATTCATATCTAATACCCTTCCTGTTGTTTCTGCTTACGCCATAGATCATTGAAGCCATCTTGCTTCTATCTAGGCCTCTTGACAGAAACTTCTGAAAACTATAGTCATATTCTTCCAAAATGTTTTTAGATTTTGACTTAGTTTCAACTTCAGAATCTTGTTGAGCTTTTTCTAATTCAATTTTAATTATCAAATTGTTTGCTTTAAGCTCAGCAACTTCTGATTTCAGAAGATCATTCTCAGATACAAGATTATTTTCAAGCTTCTTGTACTTGAGCTTAATCTTACTATAGTTTTCCATCATTTCAGATAAACTCTCAATAAGTTCTGCTCTAGAAAGTTCAGAAAATACCTCTTTAGAATCAGATTTAGATTTAGATTCAGATGTTTCTGCATAGTCCTCTACGTCAGCCATAAGTGCCATGTTTTCACATTCTTCTTCTGAATCTGGTGAAGATTCAGATGTATCTGAATCATCCAAGGTTGCCATCAGAACTTTCTTTTTATTATCAGGCTTCCTTCTTGGCTTCTCCTTCATAAGTTTTGGGCATTCATTCTTATAGTGCCCAGGTTCCTTGTATTCATAGCAGACCACCTCTTTCTTTCCAGATCTTCTGTGTCTAGAAGACTCTTTACGTTGATCTGGTTTCTTGAAGTTTCTGAACTTCTTCTGTTTATGCTTCTAGATTTTGTTGATCCTTCTGGTCAGCAGGGACAATTCATCTTCTTCTTCTTCAGAAGATTCTTCAGAAATTTCTTCTATAACCTGCAAAGCTTTGGCAGATTTGTTAGACTTTAAAGCAACAGACTTACCTTTCTTCTGAGGTTTATCTTCTTCTAGTTCAATCTCATGACTCCTCAAAGAGCTAATCAGTTCCTCCAACGTGATCTTGTTCAGATCCTTTGCAAGCTTCAGAGCAGTGACCATTGGTCTTCATCTGGTTGGCAAACTTCTGATGATCTTCTTGACATGATCCGCAGTGGAGTAACCCTTGTCCAGAACTTTCAAGCCAGTTGTGCGAATCTGAAATCTAGAGAACATGGCTTCTACAGATTCTGATTCCTCCATTTTGAAGGCTTTATATTTCTGGATCAGCGCCAGAGCCTTGGTCTCCTTTACATGTGAGTTCCCTTCATGAGTCATCTTCAAAGATTCAAACATACCAAATGTTGTTTCTCTGTTAGTAATTTTCTCATACTCAGTATGAGATATAGCATTTAGTAGAACGGTTCTTGCTTTATGATGATTCCTGAATTCTTTCTTCTGAGCTTCAGTCACTGACTTTCTGTCAATCTTTTTTCCATCCCCATCAGTGGGGTGAACATAGCCATCAATGACTAAATCCCAAAGGTCAGCATCATATCCTAGAAAAAAGCTTTCAATTCTATCTTTCCATAAGTCAAACTTCTCACCATCAAACATGGGAGGTTTAATGCTGATTCTATCTCTGTCGTCATATCTGTTGTTGGATGTTGAATCTTTAACCATAATGTATCAACCAAAATATATCAAGAGTTTTCCCACTGGATCTTTTCTCTTTCACGGTTAAGTGATAGCACAACAGAGCCGAAGCTCTTATACCAACTGAAGGTAGGAAAAACACTTAGAAGGGGGGGGGGGGGTGAATAAGGGTTTTGAAATAATTATGGCAATAAAAACAACACAATATTTTTATCCTGGTTCGTTGAACTCAACTAATCCAGTCCACCCTATCAAGGTGATTTTCCTTTCCCAACAAGGACTTAATCCACTATATTCAAACAGATTACAGTGTCAACCACTAAGAACAACTGTCTTAGTCTTCTCAAGAAATCCTGACCACAACTTGGTCTTCTTAAGGAACCTTTTACAAATAAATCTAAACTAACAAGTGTTTAAAATGCTTCTAAAAAGCTATATCACAAACTGTGATTTTTACACTTAGATTAAGAACGAATAAAAAACTATTCAGCTTATGAAATAAATTGCATGAGAGCTTGAGAGTAGTTTTCAATTTGATTTGTCAATAATTCGTCAATTCGTCAACTTTGAAATGTTGTTGAATACATCCTTTTATAGAGCAGAAAGTCTAATGCTTGAAGACTATGCGTAGCAGAATAGTTGTAGCCATTTTGTCTTCTATTGACTTTAGCTTTCCCAGAAGAGGAATGTTCAGACAAATCCCTTTTATCTGTTTTCCTGTGCCATACATGAATAAGGAAAGAGTCGTTTGGAATATGCCAACGGATATATCTTTGAATAATATCTTCTTCAACACGCTTCTGTCTCAAAGTTGTCAACATCAGAGTCTTCTAGTGATCAGAGTTTGATGGTTTCAGAGTCTTGATGTTATCAAAGTTTTGCAGCCAATGTGCTTCAGCATGAATATCAATCAGAGCAGAGTTTGAATATCAGAGCCTCTGTACTTGCAGTGAAAAGTACTTTCAGAGTCTTCTTGAAAACAATGCTTGAAACTCTTCATACAAATTCTTCAACTACGCTACAGAGTCTTCTGCAACTTATGCTTCAGAGTCTTCTGCAACTTCTGCTTCAGAGTCTCTTCTGGCAGCGCTCAGAGTCTTCTAATGACTTGCTTCTGATGCTTCAGAGCTTTGCGTAGAGTAATATTCAGATGCATTTTTGCTTCCATAAGAGTATTTAATTTAATATCTGAAACAAAAACACTTGAACAAAATTAGAGTATATATTTTCTTAATACAAAATTTCATCAGTGTTATCATCAAAACATAGAGATATATTTAAACACCAATCTGTGTTCTAACAATCTCCCCCTTTTTGATGATGACAAAAACATAGGAAATTTTGTTCAATAAAAAGGATAAAAATATAACTCCCCCTGAGATAAAGAATCTCCCCCTGAAATGAATACTCTAATAGAAGAAAATATTTCCCCTTTTTGCATGAGTATACTTTTCATATAAAGAGCCTGGTTAGAATATACTATCCAGAATCTGAGCTTGATTTACTTTCCAGAATTAGAGCCTGGTTTACTTTCCAGAATCAGAGCCTGATAATCAGAACCTGGTTTGAATTAAGATCTGGTTTGGGGATTCTCAGGGTAACTTCAATGAATTTTGTCAGATGATACGTTATAGTTCTGAAAGACTAAAATTCAATGTTAGTTATAATATATTATGTCTGAATTCCATTTTAGTAACTGTTTAATTTTGAATAATCAGAATTTCTTTTTCTCCCCATTTTTGTCATAATCAAAAAGAAAAACTTTTTAAGACAGAAAAGAAGAATAGAGAAAAATAACATGATAAAACAAGTAGAAATAGAAACCAAACAGATGCAATGATCAATAAAATATCCAGAAGATAACAAACATAACAAAGATAACAATAACAAACATATTATGCAGAAACAACAAAAAAACAACTAAGGTTAACGAGAGACAATCATCTTCAGAAGGTTTTTGATATCAGAAGAAGATTCTTCTTGTCTAGCCATCCAGGTTTTAATCTCATCTGTGGTTTGTTCTTGCTTGACCATCCATGTTCTGATCTCTTTGTTGCTGGTTTCTAGTTGAGCAAACTTTTCTTCTAAGTCTGGATTCTCTTTCTTGATTTCAAAAGATGTAGGATCAGATGCAGAAGCAGAGGCAGACACATTCTCAATAACCATAGCAGATGCAGTCTCTTGAATCACTGAGTTAGAAGCTTGATTCAGAACCATCAGAGTAGACTGGTTTGACACAAGAGTTTCTTCAGCAACAACCGCTTCTGGAGGAGTATCTTCAGACTTAGGTTCTTCAGTGGGTGCATTGTCCAGAGGAAGAATTGGAGATCTACTCATGTTCAGAAGAGTCTGTCTGATAACTTTAACAAATTTCACCTTTGCATCATCAGAGCAAATGGTACAAAGATTTGAAGCGACAGAGTTAAATCTTGAGATAAATTTGTTCCAAGTGGATTCAGAAGCATCTGGATTCACATTAGACAAGCATTCCTTCTTTACAAAAGATATCCACATGTTCAGTTCCTTTTTGAAGCCATCAAATAACGTACTAACATCCATTCTAGGTTTTGGTTTCAGAAAGTTTTCTAAAGATGGTGTTTTGGTGGTTTCAGATGAGGATGGTATGGAAAAGGAAGGAATGATGAAAAGAGGACGAGGATAAGATGAAGAAGATGTTAGGCCAGATGATTCAGTGATAGCCTGACGTTTTGGAAAAAAGTTTTTAAGTTTGAGTCTAGAGGGAAGGGCATCAGATGGAAAAGGTTTTAATGAAGCAAAAGAAACAAAAGCAGATGATCTTGGTTTTGGTTTTGGAGTGGGTTGAGAAAGGATAGATTCAAATGACATGAATACATTTGTTTTTTTTGGTTCATAGCCACGGAGTGTGGGGGTGAGTTTACTTCTGGGGGTAAATTAAATTCAGAAGAATTAGATGATGCAGAAGAGTGACAAGATGTGGAAGAGACATCAAACATAATTTTTAGGGGTTTTACATCAAGAACATCAGAATCAGGTATAAATGATTCAGAAGTTTGATGTTGTTCTGGTTGAGGATCAGAGGGAATGGGTGTTTTCGGTTGTGGTTCAGAAGTTTGTGTTATTGGTGGGGGAATTTCAGAGGGTTGTTTTACAGATGGGTGTGGTTGAGGCACAGAAGGTTGTTTTGTTTTAGGAGTAGGAGGAACAGGTTCAGATGTTTCTAATTCATAAGGGATGGTTTCAGGTTCATGAGGAGGAGAAGGTATGGGTTCATAGATAGGGGGATCAGATGTTAGTCCCTCTTTGACAGTTTCTAAGATTGAATCTAAAATGGCCTCAGGAGGAATACCTTTTTGCTTCTTGACCCTCTTTGGTTTAACCGAAGCTGCTTCTTCAGAAGCTTTCCTCTTTGGTTTTGAAGATCCTTCTTCAGAAACTTTCCTCTTCTTCCTGTGTCTATCTCCATAAAAATCTGGTTCAGGTTCGCCTGCTTTCTGAATCAGATTTGCTGGTAGAGGAGTTCCATCTTCCAGACACGTTGCTATATACTTCAGAATAATTTCCCTTGGTTCATTAGCGTAGAACAAAGGAAAATTATCCACTGGTATCCTTCTTTTGCTGACCTCTTTAGAGTTTATCTGTCTTGGTGCAGAAGTGAGTTCTTCTACAACCTTCATCCTCTGAAGACTCTTCCTATTTAGAGGGTTGCCTACCATAGAAGCTAATTATTTCTGCACACTAGCTTCTATTAGATGTCCAACCAGACCATTCTCAGTCAGAATGTCTGAAATGAGTCTTCCCATTGGAATCCAATTCCTCGTCTTTTGATGTTCAGTTCTGACTTCTTCCCTTGACTGTTTCATGTGAGTCCACAGATAATTGAAAAGTAGATAAGACAGGTCCACTTTTGTGCTCTGACTCAGACAATACATGAAGCACATCTGATCAGTATTTACATAATCAGGAGAGTTTGAAGACTTCCTGTGATGTATGTGTTGCAGCCCAAAATTTGCCCAACCTTTTCTTAACTTGGTTTATGTTTCATTTCTTTCTAGCATTTGCATTGCATGGAATTTTTCATTGAACAGGGGATCAAGATGTTGTGCATAGAAAGAGGAGTCTACTCAGAGGTTTGAGCCTAAGCAAGGGGTGTTACTCAGGTTTGGATGGTCATCAAGTCATCAGGAAGTGGGCAATAGTCTTCTGAAAGGATTGATGGGTGTATGTGGGTCAGCTCCTAACTTGGAGGCCAGTTCAAGATCATCAAAGGATTCTGAATTCATGATTATGGGTATGGGATTTTAAGAGAGCTCATTGAGGGATTTAAGAGCCATGTTGGAGCTTATTCAAGTTGTTGTGTGATGTGAAAGAAGCCACAGTCAAGAATGTTGCATCTAGAGTTTTCATCTGGTTAATCCTCAGTCAACTGTGAAATTGAAGGAGATTAAAACTCAATTCCAAGTCTCTATGGTCATGGGATGTTGTGTTAAGATACATGAGACATCATTTCAAGTTCAATTCATCAAGGATCAAGTGTGTTAGAAGTTACTAAATTAGGGTTCTCAATGTAAAATCCCCTATTTAGTCCCCAACTTCAAGACCCCCTATCTCAAGATACAAGTTTCATCTCAACTTTTGACCAACATGAAACTTGTAGAGCATGTTCTTAGCTTTCTTTTGACTACTAGAAGTCATTCATCTGATTTCTAGAACTTAAGTTATGATGCAGACAAGTTACAGGTCATCAGATGAATGTGATTTTGGTCAACAAAAGTCAACCAACTTCCAAGCCATTTTTGACCTATAATTATGTTTATCCTCAACTTTTGATGAACATTAAAGTTGTGGGTCATGGTCATAGCTTTCCAAAGAGTACTAGAAGTCTTTCATCTGATTTGTAGAACTCAAGTTATGAGGCTTGCAAGTCAGGGGTATTTTAGGAAAGTGAGATTATAGGTCATAAAATTATAGGTCCATTTCACCAACTTGCACACCTCAAATGAAGATTTTTCCAACATCAAATGTGCTCCAAATGGTGTCAATTATTCAACCAAGCCTTGAGAAGTCATGAATTTGGCTTGGAATGGTGAATTCCCAAAGTGATTTTCATGGAAAAAGATTTAAAATGAGAAAATTGGATTTAATTCATTATGGATCATTTTTGTGCAAGTAAATACGTATTTTGAGTGCAAACTATGTTTTAAGCACATTGACAATGTTAGAATTTGAATTTGGTGAGTTTTGATGAGTCATTTTCAAGCTTAAGTCACACTTGAAATATCAACCATTGAGATCAAACAAGGATGAAATCCCAACCATTCACACTCCTCATATTACCAGCAAGTGATTTGCATCATTTTGGAGCCAAATTGGAAGGATTTTCGTGCACATGACAAGTGAAAAACCTCAAATTCCATGGATATGCAATTGGGCTCTAGGGACTGCCATTGGGCTTTATTCCTTTCCAAATCCATCACATAAAAGCTTTCCATCATGAACAAGTCATCAGAACACGAATTGGGTGAAGAATTGGAGCTAGAGCATTTTGAAAAAGTGAAGGACAAGTGAAATACGATTTTTGAGATTTAGTAAGATTCAAGCAAAATTAAAGGTTGCAAAGACTTCATTGAAGATCACTGAACATTTCTGGATACTTTTCTTCAAGCTTAGGCATCAATTGAAGGCTCAGTGGAAGTTCTCCACTAGCTATTTACAATTCAACTTATCTCTCTGAATATGCCATGATTCTCTGCCATTTTTGCATATTTGAGACCTAGACAACATGTAGATCATTAATCACTAAAACGAACTGGCATTTGTGATGATTGTTGGATGAAGCTCAAAACTGTTTTGATCTTGTATGGCTTGTTCTTGTGTTATTTTTCTTAATTGTTGATGGATCCATGATCTCCATAACCTGTAGTTGATTTCTGGACAAAATTGAGTGAGTTTGGTGAACTTTTGTTTTTGATGCACAAATCTGTTTGTCTTCGATTTGGATTTGTTATGAGGAATTAAGGAAAACTAGCCATGGATTCGTGATCCTCACGAGTTGTATATCAATTTTCATATAAGATTTGTTGACTTTGGTTAAGTTTGGCATCTGTGCATTGTTCCCCTCGCTGGAGAAGACGACCGGAGTCTTCTCCGGCCACCACTGAGCTTCCCTCCATCTCTCAGGTTTGAATTGGAGAAGATGATCTCCTAGCCACACGATCTGGCTGACTCCCTTGACCTAGTATGTTAATCTGACGCGTGAGATTTGTTTTCATTAGGTTGACTAGGGTTTCTCTGACGTGGCAAGCTCTAGTTCATAGGATCAATGTACTTTTTGAATGAACGCGTTAGATCAAGACATATGGTAGGCTGAAGTCAACTGAACCACACATGAGCATGAGTGAAACGCTCCGTTTCATTTAATCCCCCAGGTGCTACGTGGCACACCCTCCTCCCCTAGATCCATTGACTGGTAGATTGATCCTGACTTAGGAGACTAGTGATAGAGAGCGCACAGGCCGAGATTTGAACGTCGTCCACAGTGTTCTTGTCACCAAGAAGGAAGAGTTGGATAGAGCTTACTTGAGGATCTCCAAGTTTGAGTCAATATGGAATGCCACGCTCACCAACAACAAGGAGCGCGAAGACAGGTTAAAACTTCATATTAACAAATTGAAGGCGCAACTTAATGCCAAAGATGGGGAGATTGCAGCAGAAGCATCACTTAGACGAGACAATGAGTACAGGTTGAATGAAGCGATCGTAAACTTGAAGGACCTCAGGTTGAGAGTTGACTCCAAGAGACGCAGGCTTGAGGCATGTTTCGGGGAAGAAGCTTTGGAGGATCATGTTGATAGTCTACAGCATACTGTTAGCCAGCAGGATTTGCTTATTCAGGAATTACTTGCTAGGCCGGATAATCCTGAGACGTTGAGGTTGTTAGAGGTTTTCCGATCACGTCATCCTGCTTGACCGTCTTGTTTATTTCTGTTGTAGTTTTTGATGTTTATTTGTTGTATTTGACCATCGCCAAGCTTGTTGGTTGAGGTCTTTTCCTTATTTATACTCAGTTGTGGCTTGTACATTGCATGTTGGCTTTTGACCTATATACGAGGAGTTGGTATTCTATGTTTGTTCGCAGGGTTCTCCATTGTTATGTTTTTCCTGGAAACTAGAATCAAAGGGGAAATGTCCCTGTTGCATAAATACATGTCTGCATTTTAGCATTTTTCTCGCATTTGCAGGTGCACCAGAACTGTTAACCTTATTTTCTCCTGTGGTTTACTAGTGTTTCAGGATTGCTGACGTGACAACTCACCGGTACGGTACCAGAAGGAACCAGAAAAGACTGATGGATCAGATGTAGGTAGAAATGCAAGAGATGAGAGATCGGATGGCACAACTGATGGAGGTCATGCAAGGGGTTGCTAGTGGCCAGGCGCAACTTCAGAATTTAGTGCAACCTTTGATTGCACGAGTTAATGGTGATGGTGTGTTACATGGTGGGATTGCTTCTAACCCTCCTCACATTGAAACTCCTCGGGCAGACAATTCTATGCCAACTTTAGTCATCCCTACTGCTAGAGGGAGTGGCCACGCTGCTGGTGCTGGAAATTGTGGTAATGCTAGTTTTGCTAATGGTGGTAACGGTAATGGAAACGGATATGGTCTCGATACCACATGTTCCATACACGGTAATATGGACCATATATGGAATGAGGATAGATAAGAGGATGTGTTTTCACCAAGAGTTGTAGCTGCTGAATTACCTTCTGAGGCTGATAGGAGGATTAAGATGATCGAAGAGAAGATGAGGTCTCTGAAATGCCAAATCTCTATGGGGCTGGATATGTCTAACCTAGGATTGATTCTAGGCTTGAGAGTGCCACCAAAGTTCAAAGTCCCAGACTTTGATAAGTACAAGGGTACCACTTGCCCTAGGGTTCATTTGACGTCTTATTATCGCAAGATGTCTGCGCATTCCGATGACGAGAAACTACTTATGCATTTCTTCCAGGATAGTTTATCCGGTCCCTCACTGGAATGGTATATGACCTTGGAGCCCGCAAATGTCCGTAGTTGGAGAGACCTAGCCGAGGCTTTTGTAAGGCACTATCAGTACAACAGTGGCCTTGCTCCAAATAGAGTCCAGTTGCAGAATCTTTCCCAGAAGAGCAATGAATGCTTTAAAGAATACGCCCAGAGGTGGCGAGAGCTTGCTGCTAGGGTACATCCACCAATTGTAGAACGGGAGCTTCTGGATATGTTTGTTGCTACTTTACCGGAAGTGTACTATGAAAAGCTTATAAGCAGTATGCCAGGCATCTTTCCTGACTTAATAATCATCGGGAAGAGGGTGGAGAATGGAATTAAGTTAGGAAAGATCAATGTTGGTGAAATGCCCTCAACTGGGGGGAACAAGAAGGTGTTTGGAAACAAAAGGCGAGAGGGAGATACTAACGTTGTATCCAATTCACGGGGAAGAAATAGAGGACAGAATCATCAACATCAGCAAATTGCCAGCATCACTATTCCAGCAGTTCAACAACCACAGCAACAACAGCGTCAGCAACAACAACGACCGCAACAAAATCAACAGGGGTACGGAAGATACCAAGATAGAGGCCGGGCGGTAGTGAACAGACATTTTGATGCCCTTCCCATGCCATACTCCCAGTTATTGCAAGCTTTGCTACAACTTCAATTGATTCAATAGAGGACTATGGCTCCTTTGACTGGACCACCTCCACCTGGGTACGATGCAAATGCCCACTGTGAGTTTCATTCGGGTGCTCTGGGGCATAATATTGAAAATTGCAAAGCCTTTAAGCATAAGGTGCAAGACATGATTGACAATAAGGCGATTAATTTTTCCAATGATGTTCCCAATGTGGTGCAAAATCCCATGCCGAATCATGGGAAGGCTGGGGTTAATGCAATTGTTGAGGAAAAGGTGTTGAATTTGGTGACCGATGTTGATGAACTGAAGACACCCTTAAGCTTTGTGAGAGTCAGATTGTTGAAAGGGGGTGTTTTCCCGGGTTGTGTTGAGAACTGTGTTGAACGTTCTGCTGATCTCGAGAGAGGATGTGGATTTTTGAGAGGATGTATTCAGGAGATGATGGATAACGGAGTTTTATAATTTAACCGTTCTATTGGAAGAGAGTCCGAGGATTTGGTGGCTGAAGAAAAGGATGAGATTGCGATAATCTCCATCCCATATAAGATTGTTACTATCTACGCACCAAAGCTGCCAACGATAACTATCACAAAAGCGGGTCATGTGCCGTTTGAGAGCACTAAGGCTATTCCGTGGAACTACGGAGCCGAAGTGTACTGTAATGGGCAAAAGATAAACTTGAATGATCCCCCTGCAAATTCAGTTAACAATCTCGTGGGAGCATGAGGTATTACTCGTAGTGGCCATGTCTTTTCGTTGCCTGAGGTGAATGTTGATAAGGTGGACAAGGGGAAAAGACTGGTAGTGGAGGAGACTTCTCAATCTGGGGAAAGAGAATCTTTGTTGAAAGACGCAGAGGAATTTATGAGGCTGATTCAGAAAAGCGACTACAAGATAGTCGATCATTTGTAGCAAACTCTTTCCAAAATATCCATCTTGTTGTTGCTCCTTTGCTCTGAGGTGCATAGAAATGCATTGCTGAGAATACTAAACACTGGTTACATGCTGCAGGAAATTTCAGTTAATCAACTTGAGGGAGTGGTGGCGCACGTAAACGCAGGAAATGGCTTAGGCTTTACGGACCTGGATTTGACGCCAAGAGGCAGAAATCATAATTGTGCGCTGCACATATCTTTAGAATGCTGAGGGGTTGTCATGTCTCACGTGCTTGTGGATACGAGATCGTCCTTAAACGTGCTTCCGAAGAAGGCCCTAATGAAGTTAGATATGAAGGGGTTGATTTGCACGCCAAGTGATTTAGTGGTGCGTGCATTTGACGGAACCCGAAGATCTGTGTTTGGGGAGGTAACTTTGCCTATCCAGGTGAGACCTGAAGTCTTTGATGCAGTGTTTTACATCATGGATATCCAGCCGGCCTACAGTTGTTTACTAGGTTGCCCATGGATTCATTCAGCGTGAGCAGTAACCTCTACGCTGCATCAAAAGCTGAAATACATGGTTGGCGGTAGCGTTGTTACGGTATGCGGGGAGGAGGATATCATGGTCAGCCATTTATCATCTTTAAAGTATGTTGAAGTGGATGGAGAGATCCATGAAACTCTTTTCCAGGCCTTCGAAGTGGTCAAGATTAAAGACAAGTCTCCTGGTGTGAGTAAAGAACCTGAGGTGGCTATGTCTTTGTTTAAAGAAGCTCAAGCAGTGGTACAGACTGGGACAGTGCAGGGATGGGGCCAAGTATTGGAGATTCCCCACAAACAAGACAAATTTGGTTTAGGGTATCGACCATCATTCTCCTCTCCTTCAGCCTCGCAGAGCGTGCCGCGCTATAAAGGGCCCGTGCAGTTTACCAAGGGGGGAGCCATCTTCGAGAGAATCAATGTTGTATCTAACGAAGACGGGGACAGTGACTGTGATATGGATGCCTGGATCAAGCCATGTATTCTGGGACAGAGCCTGCGCAACTGGTCAATTGAAGAATTCATTCAAGTGACGACAGAACAATAATGCTTTGTTTTTCCAATTATTGTATTACCCTATGTCCTACTCGGGGAATAGTGGTATTTTATTTCAGGGCCTTATTTGTTTATGTCTGAAAATTGTTTATCAATTAATCAAAGGGCGTTTTCTCATTCAAATTTTGTGATCTCTGTTTTTCTTATTTTTATTTTTCATAATAAAATGGAAATGTGGTTTATACTTGTTTGCAAATTGTTTGAAACATTTAACCATTTTCATTGCAGGATTCTTATTGCAGATGACACCGATTTCGAACCTCCTATGACTCGCTTCGACTTTGATCAACCGATATATCAAGCTGAAGAAGAGATTGATGAGGATGAAGACCTGCCTGAAGAATTAGCCAGACTTTTGAAACAAGAAGAGAAGATCATCCTGCCTCATCATGAGGAAATTGAGGTTGTTAATATGGGTTCTGAAGAAGTCGTCAGGAATGTTCGGATAGGGGCTGCGCTACAGAGTGACATCAAGCAAAGACTGATCGAGATGCTTCAAGAGTATAGTGACATCTTTGCTTGGTCAAACGAGGATATGCCTGGGCTTGATACCGACATAGTGGTTCATCGCTTACCGTTGCGCGAGGAATGTCCGCCGGTCAAGCAGAAGCTTAGAAGGACAAGACCAGATATGGCGGTAAAAATCAAAGAAGAGGTCCAAAAGCAGTGGGACGCTGGATTTTTAGTTGTAACCACTTACCCTCCGTGGGTCACCAACATCGTGCCGGTACCATAGAAGGACGGTAAGGTACGGATGTGTGTTGATTATCGGGATTTGAACAATGCGAGCCCTAAAGATGATTTCCCGCTCCCTCACATTGATGTATTGGTCGACAATACGACTCAATTCTCGGTGTTTTCTTTCATGGATGGTTTCTCCAGTTATAATCAGATAAAGATGGCGTCGGAGGATATGGAGAAAACAACGTTCATTATGCCATGGGGGACGTTCTGCTACAAGGTGATGCCTTTTGGCTTGAAGAACGCTGGAGCAACATATCAGCGCACTATGACAACGCTCTTTCATGACATGATGCATAAAGAGATTGAAGTTTATGTTGACGATATGATTGCTAAGTCCCAAATGGAGGAGGAGCATTGGTCAATTTGTTGAAGTTGTTTGAGAGGCTTAGGAAGTTCAGACTGAGGTTGAATCCAAATAAGTGCACTTTTGGAGTTCGGTCCGGAAAGTTATTAGGGTTTATTGTCAGTGAAAAAGGAATCGAGGTCGATCCTTCAAAGATAAAAGCCATACAAGACATGCCAGCACCAAAAACAGAAAAAGAGGTCTGTGGTTTCCTGGGGAGATTGAACTACATCGCTCGGTTCATATCTCATCTCACAGCCACGTGTGAACCAATGTTTAAATTGTTAAAGAAAGATCAGACAATCGTTTGGAATGAAAATTGTCAAAAAGCATTTGATAAGATAAAAGAATACTTGATGGAGCCTCCGATATTGATACCCCCAGTAGATGGAAGGCCTTTAATCATGTACTTAACGGTTCTTGAGAATAGTATGGGTTGTGTTCTCGGTGAACACGACGAGACAGGAAGAAAGGAGCATGCGATTTATTATTTGAGTAAAAAGTTCACAGATTGTGAGTCCCGTTACTCAATGCTCGAGAAAACGTGTTGTGCCCTTGCTTGGGCTGCCAAACGTTTGAGACAATATATGCTCAATCACACAACCATGCTGATTTCGAAGATGGATCTGATCAAGTATGTCTTCGAGAAGCAAGCGCTCTCAGGAAGAATTTCCAGGTGGCAGATGGTACTGACAGAGTATGATATACAATATGTTTCTCAGAAAGCCATCAAGGGAAGTGTTCTGTCAGAATACCTTGTTGATAAGCCTATTGAAGATTATCAACCGATGAAGTTTGAATTTCCTGACGAGGATATCATGTTCCTTAAAGCGAAAGATTATGAAGAACCATTACACGGTGAAGGTCCAGAGAAAGATTCTCAATGGCAGATGATATTTGATGGCGTTGTTGAATCCTATGGTAGTGGAATCGGGGCAATTATTACAACTCCTTATGGTACTCATATCCCGTTCACTGCCAGGTTGACATTCCCTTGCACCAACAATGAAGCTGAGTACGAAGCATGTATCATGGGTCTGGAAGAAGCTATTGATTTGAAAATTAAGAATTTAGATGTGTATGGCGATTCAGCGCTAGTGGTTAATCAAATCATGGGAGAATGGGAAACTCGCCAACCGAATCTAATTCCTTATAGAGATTATTCAAGGAGGTTGTTACCTTTCTTCGATCGGGTAGATTTTCACCATGTACCATGAGCAGAGAATCAGATGGCTGATGCTTTGGCAACACCATGTATAAAGTGAATTTTTGGAATGATGCTCCCAGAATAGTCATTTCCCACTTGGACAGACCCGCTTTCGTATTCACCATTAAAGAGGCTGCTGATGGCAAGCCATGGTTTTATGATATACAGAACTTCCTCAAGAAGCAAGAGTATCCACCAGGGGCTTCAGCTCAGGATAAGAAGACACTGAGGAGGTTTTCTGGCAAATTTTATCTAAACCCAGATGGTGTGCTTTACAGAAGGAACCATGATTTGGTGTTGTTGAGATGTGTGGATGAAAAAGAAGCAACGCTGCTTATGGAAGAAGTCCACGAGGGTACTTTCGGTACACATGCCGGCGGACATGCCATGTCTCAGAAACTCTTACGAGCAGGGTATTATTGGCTAACTATGGAGTCAGATTATTTTTAATTTGCGAAGAAATGCCATAAATGCCAGATTTATGCAGATAAGATACATGTACCGCCGTGCCCATTGAATGTTATGGTGTCCCGGTAGCCCTTCTCCATGTGGGGCATTGATATGATTGGCAAGATTGAGCCCATCGCGTCCAACGGTCATCGTTTCATCCTAGTAGCCATCGACTATTTCACCAAATGGGTGGAGGCAGCCTCGTATGCTAATGTGACCAAACAAGTGGTAGCAAGATTCATAAAGAAGGACATCATCTGCAGATATGGAATTCCCGAGCGAATCATTACTGACAATGGTTCGAATCTGAACAATAAGATGATGAAGGAGTTATGCCAGAACTTCAAGGTTGAACATCACAACTCATCACCCTATCGGCCGAAGATGAATGGCCCTGTTGAAGCGGCCAACAAGAATATCAAAAAGATAGTGCAAAAGATGGTTGTTACATACAAATATTGGCATGAAATGTTGCCTTTCGCCTTGCACAGTTATCGTACGACGGTACGCATATCAACCGGGGCAACTCCTTTCTCGCTAGTGTACGATATGGAGGTTGTCCTACCACTAGAAGTCGAGATTCCTTCTTTAAGAGTTTTGGTTGACGTAAAGCTCGATGAGGCAGAATGGATCAAGAACAGATTGAATCAACTTAGTCTGATGGATGAAAAGAGGCTAGCGTCAATTGCATATGGTCGTTTGTACCAAAGCCGGATGAAGAAAGCTTACGATAAGAAGGTACGCCCTCGAAGCTTTCAGACGAGCGATCTTGTGCTTAAAAAGATTCTCCCACCACAATCAGATCATAGGGGCAAATGGACTCCCAACTATGAAGGTCCATATGTTGTACGAAAGATTTTCTCTGGAGGAGCCTTGTTGTTAGCCACCATGGATGGTGAAGATTTCACATCCCCTGTGAACGTAGACGCAGTTAAAAAATACTTTGCTTAAAAGAGACCCGCTGGACATAAAAAGAAAAGTCCAGGCAAAAATGGGGCATTCCGACGAACCATAAAAAAGGAAAATAGTTTCGGGTAAAAATTAAGGATAAAAATGAAAAGATTTAAATCCGCAAAGTCGAAAACCTAAAAAGGCGACTTTGGAAAAAATGGGTATCCCGGTGAATCGAAAACCCGAAAGGGCGGTTCAGGCAAAAGTTAGGGATTGAAAAAGCAAATGACTGCGGTCTACGTTGGAACTTCATTGCTTAGTGGATTGGGAGAACATGAGGGCCGTGTTTATCCGAATCAATCTCTTCTGAAGACGAAGCGTCGGGGAAGCATCAGAGTCAGGCGAGTCATAGAGGGATCAACTCATGGTGTTTGTCTGTGCCACGTTGCTGACATTTTTGTACACTTTTGTATATTTAATGTACATATCTGTATTTGTTTTTGCGTAGCTTCCTCTTTTCAGGAGTTGCATCTGTTGTAAAACTTTGCCTATTTACAGGCCATTTATCAATAAACATATATTATTCAGTACTTGATCTATGTGCTTTATTTTAACTCTTATTGTTTCGTTTATTAAAACGCCCAATGTTTTGATGAACTTGCACTTACATAAACTTGCAGGCCTTGGACAATAACTGTTAAAACTTTGAATTAATTGAACAATGTCACGAATGATGACTGAGATAGTTCTGTTTGCGTAGGATATCTTGTCTGTTTGTTCAGTTTTGCAGGGTCGTTACCCTTAGGGCAAAGAGATGTGGATGAAGTTCGTCTTATTCCCAGCCTGAATCTATTTCCCCAGTCAGTGAAGTTTGTACCTCTATCCCCTGTAGAGTTGTATGCAATCTAAGTGAGCAGCCGGGTTAGGTTCGTTCCCTGGCGGAGCAATCCCCAGCAAATTGAAAGGAGTGGTTTCCCCAGTGGATTTGTTCTCTTTTCCTCAGCAGGATAGAAGAATTTTGTCACGTCAATATTTTCCTTGCAGGAGGCTAGCAAGGACCTGCTTCTCAGCATAAGTCCAATTGTTATTGGCATGAGCAAGTTTGCGCTCTATCCCCGGCAGAATCGTTGATTCCCCCAACAGAGTTATTTTGTTATTCCAGCAGGATGATTTCTGTATCTCTAGCATTCGTTTTGCTGATTCAGTTTCGTTGCATCTGCATGCGAGCATAGCATCTACCCAAACGCGAAGCATTTCCATTTCATATGGAGCATTACGCCATTTTCAAACATATGCATGTGAAACATAAGCCAGGTTTTTATCTCTTTATTTCAGGTGAATCTCGCAGATGATTGGGTCTTTGCCCGTGTGATGGCTAGACCCGACTCATGTTATTTCCCTAGCGGAGTTTCTCTGTGATTATTATCAGTGGGTGATCTTAACTTCATGTGGATTTTGGTGCTCGCTTTTATTTAGCGGAGGTCTGGCGGTGATGTCAGAAGTTTCCCAGAAATATGGTTCTCTGACGACGATGTTGGATGCTTATCAGATTTGTGTTTGTCTGGCGGCGATGTCAGATGTTTATTAGCACTGTAGTTGTCTGGCGGTGATGTCAGAGTTCTTTATCCTCACAGGTACTTGACAGTGATGTCAGGTGTTTCTCAGAATTATAGTTAGCTGGCGGCGATGCCAGATGTTTATCGGATTTATGGTTGATGACAGCGATGTCAGGGTTCTCTTACTAGATTTGTGTTTTTCTGGCGGCGATGTCAGATATTTTAATTTTCCAGCGGCGATGTTGGATGTTTGTTTTTGGCGGCGATGTCAGATGATTTTGATTTTCCAGCGGCGATGTTGGATGTTTGTTTCTGGCGGTGATGTCAGATGATTTTGATTTTCCAGCGGCGATGTTGGATGTTTGTTTCTGGCGGCGATGTTAGATGATTTCAATTTTCCAGCGGCGATGTCGGGTGATTTTGGTTTCTAACGGCCATGTCAGATGATTTTGATTTTCCAGCGGCGATGTTGGATGTTTGTTTCTAGCGGCGATGTCAGATGATTTCGATTTTCCAGCGGCGATGTTGGATGTTTGCTTCTGGTGGCGATGTTAGGTGATTTTGGTTTCTGGCGGCGATGTTGGATATTTTTTTCTGGCAGCGATGTCAGGTGATATGGTTTTCCAGCGGTGATGTTGGATGTTTGTTTCTGTCGGCGATGTCAGGTGATTTTGGTTTTTCAACGGCGATGTTGGATGTTCTGTTTTTTTGGCGGCGATGTCAGATATGTTTGTTTCTGGCGGCGATGTAAGATGTTTTGGTTATTGACAGCAATGTCGGACACTTTATCTTGACCGATGGCGATGTCAGATGTGATTTACCAGTTGGATATCTTCGAATGACTGGCGGCGATGTCAGAGAATTGTAGATTTGGATTCGATGCCTGTTTTTATCTAACAGAGGTTTAACGACGATGTTAGCTATTCTACCGACTTGAAGTAGAAGTTTGATGGCAATGTCAACTGTTATTATAGATTTAATGTTTATGACTGGCGGTGAGGTCAGATGTATGATGGCGATGTTAGAGGAATTAAATACGCATAATTGACGGCGAGGTCATGGGCTCTATAGTTTGTGTGTCATTATTGTTTTTTCGGATTCAGTTTTCCAGAGATTTTACCCCCAGTCAGGGTCTGCAGTTTTATTTCTGCGGTTGGAAAATTTCCGGGTTCTTTGGTATTCAACCATCTTTTACCTTGATTGCATGAAAGTCGTTTGCTTTTCATTCATTCAGGTCCAAGTCGTTTGAATCGGGGCAGCTGTTGCACCCCAAAATTTTCCCAACCTTTTCTTATCTTGGTTTATGTTTCATTTCATTTCTTTCTAGCATTTGCATTGCATGACATTTTTCATTGAATAGGGGATCAGGAGGTTGTGCATAGCAAGAGGAGTCTACTCAGAGGTTTGAGCCTAAGCAAGTGGTGTTACTCAGGTTTGGATGGTCATCAAGTCATCAGGAAGCGGGCAATAGTCTTGTGAAAGGATTGATGGGTGTATATGGGCCAGCTCTTAACTTAGAGGCCAGTTCAAGATCATCAAAGGATTGTGAATTCATGGTTATGGATATGGGATGTTAAGAGAGCTCATTGAGGGCTTTAAGAGCCATGTTGGAGCTTATTCAAGTTGTTGTGTGATATGAAAGAAGCCACAATCAAGAATGTTGCATCTAGGGTTTTCATCTGGTTAATCCTCAGTCAACTATGAAATTGAAGGATATTAAAACTCAATTCCAAGTCTCTATAGTCATGGTATGTTGTGTTAAGATACATGAGACATCATTTCAAGTTCAATTCATCAAGGATCAAGTGTGTGAGAAGTTACTAAATTAGGGTTCTCAGTGTAAAATCCTCTGTTTAGTCCCCAACTTCAAGACCACCTATCTCAAGATACAAGTTTCATCTCAACTTTTGACCAACATGAAACTTGTAGAGCATGTTCTTAGCTTTCTTTTGACTACTAGAAGTCATTCATCTGATTTCTAGAACTCAAGTTATGATGCAGACAAGTTACAGGTCATCAGATGAATATGATTTTGGTCAACAAAAGTCAACCAACTCTCAAGCCATTTTTGACCTAGAAGGATGTTTCTCCTCAACTTTTGATGAACATGAACATTGTGGGTCATGGTCTTAGCTTCCCAAATATTACTAGAAGTCTTTCATATGACTTGTAGAACTCAAGTTATGAGGCTTGCAAGTCAGGGGTATTTTGGGAAAGTGAGATTATAGGTCAAAAAATTATAGGTCCATTTCACCAACTTGCACACCTCAAATGAAGATTTTTCCAACATTAAATGTGCTCCAAATGGTGTCAATTGTTCAACCAAGCCTTGAGAAGTCATGAATTTAGCTTGGAATGGTGAATTCCCAAAGTGATTTTCATGGAAAAAGCTTTAAAATGAGAAAATTGGATTTAATTCATTATGGATCATTTTTGTGCAAGTAAATACGTATTTTGAGTGCAAACTATGTTTTAAGCACATTGGCAATGTTAGAATTTGAATTTGGTGAGTTTTGATGAGCCATTTTCAAGCTTACTTCAAGCTTAAGTCACACTTGAAATATCAACCATTGAGATCAAACAAGGATGAAATCCCAGCCATTCACACTCCTCATGTTACCAGCAAGTGATTTGCATCATTTTGGAGCCAAATTGGAAGGATTTTCGTGCACATGACAAGTGAAAAAACTCAAATTCCATGGATATGCAATTGGGCTCTAGGGACTGCCATTGGGCTTTATTCCTTTCCAAATCCATCACATAAAAGCTTTCCATCATGAACAAATCATCAGAACACGAATTGGGTGAAGAATTAGAGCTAGAGCATTTTGAAAAAGTAAAGAACAAGTGAAATAAAATTTTTGAGATTTAGCAAGATTCAAGCAAAATTAAAGGTTGCAAAGGCTTCATTGAAGATCACTAAACATTTATGGATACTTTTCTTCAAGCTTAAGCATCAATTGAAGGCTCAGTGGAAGTTCTCCACTAGCTATTTACAATTCAACTTATCTCTCTGAATATGCCATGATTCTCTGCCATTTTTGCATATTTGAGACCTAGACAACATGTAGATCATTAATCACTAAAATGAACTGGCATTTGTGATGATTGTTGGATGAAGCTCAAAACTATTTTGATCTGGTATGGCTTGTTCTTGTGTTGTTTTGCTTAATTGTTGATGGATCCATGATCTCTATAACATGTAGTTGATTTCTGGACAAAATTGAGTGAGTTTGGTGAACTTTTGTTCTTGATGCACAAATCTGTTTGTCTTCGATTTGGATTTGTTATGAGGAATTAAGGAAAACTAGCCATGGATTCGTGATCCTCATGAGTTGTAGATCAATTTTCATATAAGATTTGTTGAGTTTGGTTAAGTTTGGCAGCTGTGCATTGTTCCCCTCGCCGGAGAAGACGACCCGAGTCTTCTCCGGCCACCACTGAGTTTCCCTCCATCTCTCAGGTTTGAATGGGAGAAGATGATCTCCTAGCCACACGATCTGGCTGACTCCCTTGACCTAGTATGTTAATCTGACGCGTGAGATTTGTTTTCATTAGGTTGACTAGGGTTTCTCTGACGTGGCAAGCTCTAGTTCATAGGATCAATGTACTTTTTGAATGAACGCATTAGATCAAGACGTATGGTAGGCTGAAGTCAACTGAACCACACATGAGCATGAGTGAAACACTCTGTTTCATTTAATCCCCCAGGTGCTACGTGGCGCGCCCTCCACCCCTAGATCCATTGACTGGTAGACTGATCCATTGGCTGTTGTTTTTTCTTGCATTTTCTTTTTCTTTTATTTTCTTTTAGTTTTTTCTTTTATTTCTTGTTTGAATTTAATTCGTTAAAAATAGCTCCAATGTTCTAAAAAATTCACAAAAAATTTTTTTGCAAACCTTGAGATGTCTATTATTTTTAGACATTTTTTATTTTATTTTTTAGATTATTTTTCATTTTTAAATATAATTAAAAATTGGAGGTGTTTTTAAATGAGTTAAATTGTGATTTGTTTGTTCTTTATTTTGTTTCTCTCATTCCATTTTGAGCCAATGAATGAAAATTGATCCTCATATCTATGACGAGTTGAACAATTTTTGAGGACCATTTTGCCCCTGGTTGGTTGACTTTAGGGTTGACTTTTGGTGCTTTTCTTTTGACCCTCGATTCTCCCATTTCAAAGTGGTACATCTTGAATATTATTTTCTTTTGATGGTGCTTTGAGGGGATATTTGCTTTGAGCTATTGGACTCTGTTTGCCAACATGTTTAGGTGCCTTGTGAATTTTGTTTGATTATTTTTGAACCATTTTCCTATTTTTGAGGTAACTTGCAAGTCAAGTTACCTCCAAGGGAGGTTCACACATGTACCTTGACTTAGTTTGACTTGGATATGACATTTTTGGATCCTTTGAACTCTCAATTCCTTTTGTTTCATGTTGCTAACATGTTAAGGATGATGTTTGTTCATTTTTAGGTCATGATATGGTTTCTTCCTTGTTCATTTGTTTGTTTTCTTTTGAGCTTTCAATTAAGGTTTCATTGTGTAGCTTGCTTGCACTCTTTGTGATTTTGCTTGCATTTTCTTTTTGTTATGCTTTGCTTTTGCTTTTGAGCCTTCCTCTTCATCTTTACCTTCTGTCCAATGACCTTGGAGTGTCATTTAAGGTGGCTTGGTCCCTCTTTTGGAGGTATTTGAAGCATACTTAGAATGATGAATCCTTGAGGACACTTTTGGTGCTTCTTTGCTTTTGATGAGTGATGCTTATGGTTGAGTACCTATTATGAGGTCCTTGCTTCCCTCATTTGGTCTCCCATCTGTTGCACCCCAAAATTTGACCAACATTTATTTACCCATCAAGAGTTGTATGAGGCTATGAAGAAAGCCAAGAATATTATTCAAATGTTCAAAGGTTGATACCTTTGCCAGAGAACTCAAGAGATCCTCAGAGGGATTGGTTGAAACCAAGGTTGTGTGTCTCATAACTTGAGAGTTGTGAGAGCTCCTCAGATGATTTTGAGACTATGAGGGTGAACTTTAAGCTTTGAGAAAGCTTATGAGATGTCTTGAAAGCCATCATGAAACCTAGAGAGGTCATTGTACAAGAATTCAGAAGATTCAGCCATGAGTGGTGGAATTAGGGTTTGACTGGGTCAACCCTAGGTCAACTGAGGATTTGGAGAGGGTTGAGACCTAATACAAGGGCCATGTGATCATGGAATGATGCATTGGGATGCTATAAGGATGATTCCTAGACCAACTCATCATGATTGAGGAGTTTGAGAAGTTTTAAGCTAGGGTTTCTAAGGATTCACAGAGTAAAATCCCCTAGTTTGATCCCTATCTTCAAGGCAGTTTAGCTCAAGATGTGATTGTCATCTCATCTTCCCCACAACATGGATGTTGTAGAGCTTGTTCTTAGATTTAATTTGAGTACTAGAAGTCCTTGATAGGATTTGTAGAGCTCAAGTTATGACTTTGACAAATTACAGGTCATCTGAGGTATGTGAATCTGGGTCCTTGAAAGTCACCCAACTTGCATCCAACGTTTGCCCTAGTAGGATGATTCCTATGAACTCTTGGTCAACATGAATGTTGTAGAGCATCTTCTTAGAGTTCTAGAGAGTACTAGAAGTCCTTGATAGGATTTGTAGAACTCAACTTATGGCTTTGACAAGTCAAGGACATTTTGGTCATTTGGAGGTTATAGGTCATTTCAAGCATAAGGCCATATCTCCTAGTTCCAAGCTTCAAATGGAAAAATCTTCAACATCAAACTTTCTTAGAATGATGTTTTAAGGCTATTAGGGAGGTCATGAGATGCTGAAAAGGCTTGTATCAAAAAGTGATAAAAATGGCCTAAAAATGAGGCATAAGTTAATTAAGGTGAAGTTGAAAATTGGAAATCACAAGCTATAAATCCAAACCATGTCATATAATAGGTCATTTTGACTCCAAATGACATTCTAAGAACAATGGTTCAGCCACAATTTTGATTTGGGGCTTGGATCATAGGGCTGCTTTGGAAAAAGCTTACTTGCATCTTAAGGTACCAAACCAAAACTCAACAAAACTCAATGTGCAAGGTGGTTATGCATTGTAACTTATCATAAATCTCATGTGGGGATAAATTCAAGTCAGAATTGGTTATCACAAGGAGCTTGGCATGAGATAGCTTGTAAGGAGAATTGAATTCAAAATACCATGACATGAAAAGTTCAATTTCTCATTGGATTATCCTAGATGGTTCTAGATGATTCTAAACCACTCTATAAGATGATTGTAACTTGCTCTGATGCAAGGTTGGTGTGAATTGGTGTAGAGAAGAGAGAGTGAGATCCAAATTCTTCCATTGCAAGTCAAGTGTCAATTCTTCATTCTTCTTCATTTCCATCCCTTTTTTCTTCACAAACACTTTCCATAGATCCCTCTGAGTGTGTGCATACTGAATTGAAGTGCCATTGATGGAAGATTGAAGGTTTGGCCATTGGATTTGCAAGAAGCAACTCATCATCGAATCTTGAAGTGCAAGCTCTCTCCCTCATATTTTTTGCAAACAGAAGTCTTATCTTCATCCAAGGATCATTTCTGAAGAGTTTCAAGCCTTGAAGTGAAGGATTTCATCATCTGCCATACCAAGAAATCAGGTTTGCAAATTCTTCCCTACATCATTATTTAGGCATGATTAGGTTGAGTTATTAGTGTAGAATGGTTAGAGACACCTAGGTGATCATTTATGGAGACTTAGAGAGTGATTGGTGAAGGTTGAATGTGTGACACCATTACTTTGATGAGCAAGAACTCGTGACATGGTGAGAAAGAATGAGTGTTTGATAGTTGGTTTTGATTAGGGCAATGTGAGGATCATTTTGATGCAAAGAAATCCAAGAATTGTTGAAGTTGAGGTTTGAGATTATGTTGAGTTGCACCATCGGGTTTGATGATAGAGACCATTTCAGTTTAATCTAAGGCCATGATCGTGTTCAGCATGAAAAATTGAGCGTGTTAGGGTTTTGCATTTTGAATTTTGGTGATGATTTGAGGTAGCACGAGTCGGTGGAAGTTTGTTGTTTGAAATCTGTTTCATGGAGTTTCATGGCCAAACCCTAGCTGGAGGTTGAAGACAACCTCCCAGCCGTGAGATGCAAGCGAGACCATTGACCTGAGAACTAATCCAACGGACAAGATTTAATTGCGTTTTGGAGGGAATCCTGAGCTGGCGTGAAACGCCGCGTTTCATTAAAAGGGAATTCTGGGCTTAGCGGATCCAATGGCTATCCCCACCCCCATCAAGGCCCATGGTTGATTCACACTATAAACCATTGCTATTCTCACCGCTTCCTTTTTATTTTCTTTATATTTTTCAATTGTTTTCTGATTAAATTTTGGGCCCAGCACGCATGCTATTTGAACCCCCCAGTTTGGGCCCACGCGTGAAATGAACTATATTTGTTTACTGATTGCACCCCAGCCATTCATATTCCATTTTATTTTTTATTATTTTATTTCAAACTTTAGAAAATCATAATAAATTGAAAATTAATGATTTATTAATGGGAGTTTTTTCTCCTACTTCATATTTTTGTCAAGAAAAATATAAAATAAAAATATTTTCCTTTCATGCATTTTTAGTATTTTTTGTATATTTTCTACTTTAATTGCATTTTATCTCTTTTATGTTGATTCATGAATTTGTAGAATTTAGTTTAGGTAGCTCCCTTAGTATTTTTAAGCCATTCTTTTTAGGATAGTTAGATATAGGTTTTAGCTTCCCCCTGGATTTATTCCATGATTTTGTGATGCATTTTAGGATAGTTTTGATTAGATGCCATTAGGTTGTGTAGAATTAGGTCAAACTTCAACATAGGTCCATAATAACATTAGAATTTTGGGGTTTTAGGACAAATTAGACTATGGGACATATAAGGGTATTAAAGGTAGGTATGTAGGATCCCTTAGAAATTATATTAGGATTTAATATAGTAGTATGCTATTTTTAGTTGATTTTTGTATTGGTTGATTGTTTGTGTTGCCTTTAGGGCATTTTTGCTTTAGTTGCTTTGCTTTGGAGTTTTCCCTTGGCTTGGTGAGCTTGGTATTGTTCTAAGGAGCATTGAGGAGCATAGTAGAAGACTTTAAGATGCATTGAGGAGCTTGAGGGCTTGATCTTGTTTGTTTTGTTGATTGTTTTAGGGTTAGGGATTAGGAAGAGTTTAGACCTAGTTAACTTCTTTCTTAAACATGGATGGTATCTTTCACCTCCATTCCTCCCTATGATTCAAAGTCCTTCCATGGTATACACCTCTCTCCTTTGGAGGGATAAGTGATTGCACCTAGGAAGTAGAACTTTTGAGGGAACCATTCCTTTGATGTTGAACCCTTATAGGTCACCTTTGGTGGTCAATAAGCAGTTCAATATCCCCAGCTTATCTAGTAAGTGATTTCCTCTGGTTTGAGTATCTTGAGAGATGTTGAGCTTGAGCTTGAAGATGAAGACTTCAATGAAGGGTGTGAGAATAGGATGAATCCTTGAGCATTACCATTCCAGCTGAAGCTTGAAGAGCAACAAGAGAAAGTTGATACTTGAAGACCCCTGAAGATGAAGTAAAGACTGAAGGATAAAGTTGACACTTCTAAGTGATTGAGATTGATTCTGAAGAGCTGAAGCTTGAAGAACAAAGGAAGTTGATACTTACTTTGATACCTGGAGATCCTGAAGGAGCCAAGTTGATACTCATGATTGATAGTGAAGCCTGAAGGTGGAGCTGATCAAGAAGCTGAAGCTTAAAGGAGAAGATAAGTTGAAACTTATGTTGAAGGGTTGAAACCTGGAAAAGCAACTGATGCTTGTCAAGAGTAATTGGAAGTCTGAAGACTGAGTTGTTGTTGGAAGAGCTAAGGCTTGGAGCTGAGAGAGGAGTTGATCTGTTTCTTTTCCTTTTCTTTTATGTATTGATGTGTTTTGTTTGACTTGCTTGATGCATTAGAATAAGTTCATATCTAGAATAGGTAGAATCTAGGAGCATGATTGCACTAGAGGTTGAGTTGCTCCCTCTGCTTGTATTGTTACTGTGTGGCTTTGCTTGCGGGTATTCAGTAGAGCCCAGCTTCCTTGCCCATGTGGTTTGTTTGCCTGATGGCATTTCATTTCATCTTTATCTATATGATTGCAGTTTACTGTTATTGCTTGATAGCATGTTGCTTATATTTCAGTATGATTACTGTTATCCATTCTGGCTTGAGGTTGAGATGAGCTTGTGGAGGCTGAAGCCCCACACACATTTCCTCCCTCACTTGCATTGCATGCATTTTACTATTAAGCTGATGCTTTGTCTGTTTTGGTGTATCATTGACATGATCCCTTAGGACTCGCATTTCCTTTGATAAGGAATTGATGATAGAACTTTAGGTTGAAACCTATGCATGACAACTTCTAGGAGTTCCCTGTTTGAACCTCAACCATAGGATGAATCCATGGCATGACAACAGTAGGACTTGATAGTCTCCCTCCTAGTTGGGCCTGTTCTCTTCTCATCTCAAAACAGTTTAAGACACAGTAATCATGAATGATTTCTTTCGTACGTTACGAGCCTTAAGCTATCTGAGAAAGGATTATGGGAGAGTTTCTTTTCCATAGACTGGATGTTTAGTATGGTACCCTTTGGGTGACATGCGACGCATTCACTCTCAGGTCATAGTCTCTAGTGCGATTGAAATCGCAAATACAATAAAAAACACTTCTTTAGTAAAAGACAGGAAATAAACCATAGTTTCCCGAACTACGTGAGCTCTGATCTCTCATACCTGTTGAGAGTACGTAGGCACAAGATGGCGATGTCTTGGCGAGCTACCTTCCCCCACAACCCTTCGTAGGTCGAACTACTTTGACTCTGATTTCTCATCCTCTGATGAGAATACGTAGGCATAAAGCGCGACGCTTTGCCGAGTCATTTTTCTTTTCTTTTTCAACCAGCCTTGGTAGGTAGATAGAATAAAACCAACCCGTTCAAGTAAACACAACAAGCGAGGATCCCGTCGAGTACGACATACGTGAGGGGTGCTAATACCTTCCCCTTACGTAACCGACTCCCGAATCCGGATAATGGTTGCGACGACCTTGTCTTACCCTTTTTCGTCAGGTTTTTCCGATCGTTTCCTTTCCCGCTCTGAGGGATAAATAACGAAAGGTGGCGACTCTTCTGTTGTGCCGACACCTTATTTTCGCGCAAGCGACAACTGGAGACTCTGCTGGGGACTTCAACGGTTCCCTGCGAGAGTCAATCCTAACGCTTGTATGTTTACTTGTTGGGTTGCGTTTATTTATCGCATTTTACTTCTCGCACTTTATTTCCCGCATTTTATATTCAGTATAATATGATTATTTGTGCTGTTGTGGGATGGGAGTTCTGATGAGTGAGAAGCCAGACCCAGGCTTGAGTGCACTATAGACTTAGAGTGGAAATTAGTGGGCGCGTGCTTGCTTTGCAGGCACTAGTATCTCATGAAATCCACGCTCAAACGAGGTTCATCTGGTTGGCTTCACTTTCAACCCTTTGGGTTGAGACGGTTGCTGGTTTGGTGGATTGTCGACTCTGGGGACCGATCATTTGTGATTCAGCTAAGTGAGGCTGCTTCATGAGCTGGTGATGCCACACCTTCTGGGTATCGTATCACCCCTCTTGAAAGTCTGTGACGCTGATGAACGCATAGGATGCCGTACCTTGAGTCAGTTTAGGTCCATACCTATGAGTGGGGTTGGGTTTATTGCAGGAAACTTTGACCTTCAGACCACTTGGTTTTCTTGACAGTGAATCAGTTTTGTTGGTACCAGGGTTTCTCAGTTGCAGATTTGTCTGTTCTTCATAGAGCAGGTTTTGATCAGAGGACCTTATCATCAGGTGTATGTCTGTTCTTGATAGAGCAAGTTTTGATCAGAGGATTTTATCATCGGATGTTGTTTGTTCTTGATAGAGCAGATTTTTCGGGTCTGAAGATCTCATACCAGATGTTGTTTGTTCTTGATAGAGCAGATTTTTGGGGCCTGAAGATCTCATCAGCAGATGTTGTTTGTTCTTGATAGAGCAAATTTTGAGTGGGGTCTGAAGATCTCATCAGTAGCTGTATGTTTGTTCTTGATAGGGCAGATTTTTGAGTGGGTTCTGAAGACCTCATCAGCAGATATTTCTTGATCCTACATCTGAGGTCCTTATTATCAGACATTTGTTCTTGACAAAGTAGAATTATGATACTGTGTATATGGTCCTATCAGACGGTTGTTCTTGGTAGATCAGATTTGTGGTCCTACACCGGGGGTCTCTTATTATCAGATGCAGTGGTTGTTCTTAAAAGAGCAAAATTATGGTTTTGTTGATACAGAATCTCCACAGCACCAGTTGCCTTGGCCTCTTATTGCATGATTGCATTTTTGCATTAGTTTGCACATTCATTTGCATTTCATTAACGTGTGTCTGTGTTGCAGGTACCGTTTTCCCCGATCCAGGATTTCTTGCCTCCTATTGTATTGTTATGGGCTCTCTGAGGAAGACCGTGGCGTACAAATTCCCTGCCCCTGATGTGGCTAAGCTGACTGGTTTGATAGCTCTAGCAGATGATTCTGTGAGGGATGAGTTCAGAAAATCTTATGGCAGGTTGCTCAGTTTGGTTTGTAAGCCTTCTGCGTTCGAGTTGAATGGGTTGCATGCTCTGCTGCAGTTCTACGACCCTCCGCTGAGATGTTTCACTTTTCAGGGCTTTGTTCTCGCACCTACGCTGGAAGAGTATGCTGATTTGCTAGGTGTGCCTATCAAGAGGCAGATGCCTTTTGTCCACATGGATGCTGAGCCTGATCTGGCTGGTTTAGCTCCTTCACTTTATTTGGACGCCTCCAAGTTAGTATTGACTAGTTGGAACAAGGTTCCTGGGTTCTCCTTGCAGTTTCTGGTGGGTAAGGCTCAGCAGTGTGCCAAGGACGGATGTTGGGATGCGTTCAATGCCATCCTCGCTCTATGCATATATGGCATTCTTCTGTTCCCCAACATGCCCGATCTTGTAGACTTTGATGCGTTTCACATCTTTGCTTCCGGGAATCCAGTCCCTACTTTGATAGGAGATGTCTATCACTCAGTCCACTACAAAAATGAGAACAGGAGGGGGAAGAATGTCTCATGCTGCATACCCTTGCTTTACAAATGGTTTGATAGTCATCTGCCCAAGAGGGGTCCTTTGGTCTTGTCTGCAGCCACATCTGAGTGGCCTGAGCGTCTGATGAGCTTATCTGCGGAGGATATCGACTGGTTTGACAGAGATAGGTTGGGTACTGAGGTGATCTTCAGTTGCAGCGGGTTTCCAAATGTGCCTCTGATAGGCAAGAAGGGCTGTATAAACTACAATCCATCATTGTTGGTCCGCCAGTTCGCGTATGCTTTGAGAACTCCACCGAGGGAGGAAGAGGTACAGGAATCTCTGTACCTCACTGGTATTCTAGAAGGGGATCTGTTGTCCAAGCTCCAGCGCGCTTGGAATGGTATCAGTAAGCGAGGGAAGCCATTGCTGGGAAAAAGCAACAATCAAGCCTACCCTCCGTAGGTGACTTGGATCAGAGCCAGGGCCAATGCTATAGGGATGCCGTTTCCTCAGGCCAAGCCAGAAAGTCCTCCAATAATTGAAGAGCCTACTACTGTGCCCATTCATCAGCATAATCAGGTGTTAGCCGAACGGGATGAATTGAAGCGGGCGAACGAAGAACTGGAGAAGGAATTAGCTCAGCTCCGAAGCGAAAGGAACGAAGCCGTTCATTCTTTCAAAAGGCAAACAGAGCTGGTGAACCAGCTGGGTACAGACCTGACTAAGCAGATAGCCGAGTGTGAGCGCATGGGTCGAGACTTCAAGGCTGTCAACGACGTACTGGCAACGAAGAAGCAGCACTTGGACGAGGCATATCGGAGGATATCCAAGTTCAACCAGCACTGGAAGGCTTCCCTGGCCACCAAGAAAGAGCGGGAGGATAAGCTGATGCTGCAGATCTCCAAGCTAGAAGCCGAGGTGAAGGACAGTGAGCAGAGGTTTGATGAAGAAACCGCCCGCAGATACGCCGCCGAAGGCCAGCTCAACAAAGCTCTCGCTAACCTGAAGGAGCGCAAGCTGACGTTTGAGTCCAAGAAGCGGAAATTAGAAGATTGCTTCGGCGAAGGAGCATGGGAAGGTTCGATCGAAGGACTTCAGTATACCATTGTGCAGAGGGAATTGCTCGTCGAGGGGTTGCTCACTCTGCCAGATCATCCAGAGACGAAGGAGTTGTTAGAAGAGTATCGCGCCCGTGGCCGTACTTGACTAGTTGTATTCCTTTTGTTTTGATCATTGTTGTATGCTGACCGTCACCAGGCTTGTTGGCTGAGGTCACGCTGTTGATTCATCTTGTACTCGCTGATGCTATGTACTGCCTTGATAGGTTTCCTTTATATATGAGATTGATGTTTCCATGATTGGACTCGGACTTCTTCTTCTTATTATTATCAGCACTGGCACTCAGGCACTAGGATCGGGGGAAATCTCCCAAACACACAGACACACACATGCATTTGCATGAAGCATTTGCATGACGAGCATCTTGTTGTTTTTCCTAACCTTTTAGTGTTTCCAGGTTTTTTCAGGTTTACAGGTGTCCCAGGCTGTTCCCGGTGACTCCAGGATTGATCAGAGACTAATTTACCGTTATCCAACTAGAGCTAATCAGACCAGGATCATGGATCAAGTGCAGACAGATGTCCAGGAGCTCCGTGAAAGGATGGATCGCTTTATGGAACTTATGCAAGTGGTCGCCAATGGTCAGGACCAACTCAGGACTTTGGTTCAGCCTTTGATCTCCAGGGTTGATAGCAACGACATACTTCATGGTGGGGTTGTGCCTACTCCTCCACCAGTTGATACTCCACAGAATGGTGTCCCTGTGGCCGGGGTCAACGGCAGTGCTAATGGCAATGTGATGGCCAATATCGGACTCAATACGACGGGCGTCGGTAATGGGAGTCTGGGAGCTAATGTCAATATCGGGCCGAGCAACGGCAATGCAGGCGTCGGGAATCTGTTGGTGCCTCAACCATGGCTTGAGGATCATCAGGATGATGTGTTCTCTGAAAGGGGCGCGGAAGGGGAGCTGAATGCTGAAGCGCGGCTCAGATTCAAAGCACTTGAAGATAAAATGAGAGATATTGAGAATCAGAATACTTTGGGCGTTGATATGTCCAAGCTGGGGTTAATTGCTGCCCTCGTGTCCACCTTAGATCGTACTATAGAAAGATGTCTGCCTATTCCGAAGACGAGAAGTTGCTGATGCACTTCTTCCAAGATAGTCTTTCTGGGCCATCCCTCGAGTGGTACATGGGTCTAGAGCCCACTAGCGTACGCACATGGAAAGATCTCGCTGAAGCGTTTGTCCACCACTATCAATATAATAGCGACTTGGCCCCGAACCGAGTCAAGCTCCAGAACCTTTCGCAGAGAAATAATGAAGGATTTAAGGAGTACGCCCAGCGGTGGCGTGAGTTGGCCGCTTGGGGTCAACCGCCGATGGTTGAGCGCGAGCTTGTGCAGATGTTTGTGGCTACCCTCCCAGGGGTTTACTATGAAAAGTTAGTCAGCGGTATGTCTGGGACGTTCTCAGCTCTCATTACCATGGGCGAGCACGTCGAGAATGGTATCAAGATCGGGAAAATTCAAGGTGAATCATCCTCAGCTGGAGGACGTGGAAATAAACCTTATGCTGGTAAACGACGAGAAGGAGATGCGAGCGCTGTGACCAACACTCGAAGAAAGGGCAAGGGCCCTCAACAACAGATAGCCAGTATAAATATCCCAGCAGCTCCACAGCAGCAGCAGCCACAGCAGCAGCAGCAACCGAACCAACAGGTATATAGAAAGTACCAGAGTCAGGCACCTTTGACGAACCGTCACTTCGAGGCACCGCCCATGTCGTACGCGCAACTCTTGCAGACTTTGCTTCAGCTTCAGTTGGTTCAGAAGAGGACGATGGCTCCCTTGACAGGGGCACCTCCACCAGGGTACGACGCAAATGCCACTTGCGATTTCCACACAGGGGCACCAGGCCACACAATCGAGAACTGCAAAGCCTTTAAGCACAAGGTGCAGGACCTGGTAGATGCCAAGATTATCAACTTCTCCGATAATGTGCCCAATGTTACGAAGAATCCTATGCCGAATCATAGGAGAGGCGGAGTGAACGCCATTATCGAAGAAGAGAGTGCAGATCTGTTGACTGATGTCAAAGATCTCAAGACGCCGCTTAGCTTCGTCAAAGCTAAGTTGTTGAAAAGAGGGTTCTTTCCAGGATGCGGAGAACTATGCATGGACTGTGCTACACATTCTGATGGATGTGAGCAGCTGGTAGAGGGAATCCAAAGTCTGATGACTGAGGGAATTCTGCAGTTCAGCCGGAGGGCTGAAAGTGTATCAGGAGAGGTAGTGTTGAAGCAGGCCGATGAAGTCGCCACCATCACCATCCCTCGCCAACCAATTACTATTTCTGCGCCCAGACCGCCTACAATCACCATTACCAAAGCTTGGCCGATACCATTCGAGAGCACTAACACCGTTCCGTGGCATTATGGGGCTGAAGTCTATTGCAACGGTCAAAGGTTAGAGCTGGAACCGTATGGGTCGACCGTGGAAAATCTCGCAGGAATCAGTGGTATTACCCATAGCGGAAGAGTGTTTACACCGCCGGAAGTCGTGGCAGAGAAAGCGGTCAGAGCTGATACGACTGATAAGGGTAAAAGCAAAGTCGTTGAAGAGGTCCCGTGTGGGGTAGAGAAGGATTTGCTGGTTAAAGATGCCGAGGAGTTTATGCGGTTGATCAAAAAGAGCGACTACAAGATTGTAGACCATCTCCATCAGACGCCCTCGAAGATTTCTGTTCTCAACCTGTTGCTGTGTTCTGAAGCGCACCGCAACGCGCTACTGAAGGTATTGAACGCTGCCTACGTACCGCAAGAGATATCGGTGAATCAGCTAGAAGAGGTGGTAGCCCACGTTAATGCTGGCAATGGGCTAGGTTTCACAGATTTAGAGCTGACGCCAAAAGGGAGGAATCACAATAGCGCCCTGCACATCTCGATAGAATGTAGGGGCACAATCATGTCGCACGTCCTGGTGGACACGGGTTCGTCACTGAATGTTCTTCCGAAGAAGGCATTAATGAAGTTGGACACTCGTGGATTGCTTTGCACACCCAGTGATCTGGTTGTGAAAGCGTTTGACGGAACTAAGCGCCACGTTTTCGGAGAGTTGACCCTGCCGATCCAAGTCGGTCCGGAAACGTTCGACACGGTCTTTTATATCATGGACATCATGCCTGCCTACAGTTGCCTCTTGGGCCGGCCATGGATCCATGCTGCTGGTGCCGTGACCTCCACGTTGCACCAAAAGTTCAAATATGCTGTCGGGGGAAGCATAGTAACCGTCTGCGGCGAGGAGGACATAATGGTGAGCCATTTGTCATCCTTTAAGTATGTTGAAATGGATGGAGAAATCCATGAAACTCTCTGCCAAGCATTTGAAGCCGTCAAAGTGAAAGAGGTAGCTCCTGTAGTCCCAGAGAAGCCAGAGATGAATCTCTCCTCATTCAAAAAAGCTCGGCCCGTCGTCGAAGCCGGAACCACCCCAGGCTGGGGGCATATTTTGGAGATACCGAACAAGCAGGATAAGTTTGGGTTGGGGTATTCTCCTGGAGCTGAAGCTTCTTCTTCTTCGTCTAGCAGCGTGTCACGGGGTAAGGGGCCGATCCTATTTACCAGTGACGGAGTGATCTTCGAAAGCATCAACGCGGCGTCTGAAGACAGCGGGGATAGCGATTGTGATCTCGACTCTTGGATTCAGCCAAGCAAGCCGGGCGAGGGCCTCAACAATTGGAACATCAAGGATATCATCCAGATGACAAGAGAAGAGTAATGATTTACTTTTTCCAATCATTGTACAACCCTATGTCCTACCCGGGGCATAGTGGTTTTATTGTCAGGGCCTTGTTGGATTATGTACATGCATTTTGTTAATAAATCAAAGGCGTTTTTTTCGTATTCAAATATTGTGATCTCTGTTATTCCTGTTTTTATATTTGTTTTGAAAAACAGTAAAATGGCAATGGGGTTTGTGCTAGCCTGCATATCCTTGTTTAAACTTAACCCTTGTTATTGCAGGATCCACATAACAGATGACATCGACTCTGGACCTTCTACGGCTCACTTCGACTTTGATTGCCCGATCTATCAAGCCGAAGATGAGATTGATGAAGACGAAGACCTTCCTGAGGAGTTGGCCCGCTTGTTGAAACAAGAGGAAAAAGTTATTCTGCCTCATGAAGAGGAGATTGAGGTCGTGAATTTGGGTTCTGAAGAGCTCGTCAGAAATGTCAGGATAGGGGCTGCGCTGCAGAGTGATGTCAAGCAGAGAATGGTCGAGATGCTTCGAGAGTATAGTGACGTCTTTGCTTGGTCATACGAAGATATGCCCGGACTTGACACGGACATCGTGGTCCACCACTTGCCGCTGCGAGAAGATTGCCCTCCCGTTAAGTAGAAGCTTAGGAGGACGCGACCGGATATGGCCATTAAGATCAAAGAAGAAGTGCAGAAACAGCTTGATGTTGGCTTCTTAGCGGTCACCACTTACCCTCTGTGGGTTGCCAACATAGTGCCTGTACCGAAGAAGGACGGTAAGGTACGCATGTGCGTCGATTATCGGGATTTGAATAGGGCGAGCCCTAAAGATGATTTCCCGTTGCCTCATATCGATGTGTTGGTCGACAACACAGCCCAGTTCTCCGTGTTTTCGTTCATGGATGGCTTCTCCGGCTACAATCAGATCAAGATGGCGCCGGAGGACATGGAGAAAACGACGTTTATCACCCCCTGGGGAACATTTTGCTACAAGGTAATGCCCTTCGGTCTGAAGAACGCAGGGGCCACTTACCAGCGAGCAATGGTAACTTTGTTTCATGATATGATTCATCATGAGATCGAAGTCTATGTTGATGACATGATTGCGAAGTCCCAAACGGAGGAAGAGCATCTGGTCAACTTATTGAAGCTTTTTGAGAGGCTTAGGAAGTTCAGGTTGAGGCTGAATCCTAATAAATGCACTTTCGGAGTGCGGTCCGGAAAGTTGCTGGGGTTTATCGTGAGCGAACGAGGCGTCGAGGTTGATCCTGCGAAAATAAAAGCCATTCAAGAAATGCCAGCACCGAAAACAGAAAAAGAAGTTCGTGGTTTCTTGGGCCGAATAAACTACATTGCAAGGTTTATCTCTCAGCTCACGGCCACATGTGAACCGTTGTTCAAGCTTTTAAAGAAAGATCAGGCAATTACTTGGAATGAGGATTGCCAAAAGGCATTCGACAAGATAAAGCAGTATCTCCAAGAACCTCCAATCTTGATACCCCCAGTGGCTGGACGGCCATTAATCATGTACTTGACAGTTCTAAAGAATAGTATGGGGTGTGTTCTCAGTCAGCACGACGAGACAGGCAGAAAGGAGCATGCCATTTACTACATGAGTAAAAAGTTCACTGACTGTGAATCTCGATACTCGATGCTGGAGAAGACGTGTTGTGCACTAGCTTGGGCTGCCAAACATCTACAACAGTACATGCTCAATCACACCACCATGCTAATTTCGAAGATGGATCCGATCAAGTACGTCTTCGAGAAGCAGGCTCTTTCGGGCAGGATTTCCAGATGGCAAATGGTGTTAACGGAATATGATATTCAGTACGTGTCCCAGAAGGCCATCAAGGGAAGCGTATTATCTGATTACCTTGCCGAACAGCCTATCGAGGACTACCAGCCGATGAAATTTGAATTCCCTGACGAGGATATTATGTTTCTCAAAGCGAAGGATTGCGATGAGCCGTTGCCCGACGAGGGGCCAGATAGGAAATCCCAGTGGAAGTTGATATTCGATGGAGCGGTTAATTCCTATGGAAGTGGCATCAGGGCTATCATCACGTCTCCCCACGGATCCTATATCCCGTTTACTGCGAGACTGACGTTTCCAGTCACCAATAATGAGGCGGAGTACAAAGCATGCATCATGAGTCTAGAGGAGGCAATTGATTTGAGAATCAAGAACCTAGACGTATATGGTGACTCAGCGCTCGTGATCAACCGAATTAAAGGGGAGTGGGAGACTCGTCAATCGAATTTGGTGCCGTACATGAATTATGCCAGAAGGCTACTTCCGTTCTTTGATCGAGTGGAACTCCATCATGTGCCCAGGGCGGAAAATCAGATGGCTGATGCCTTAGCCACGTTGGCTTCAATGTATAAAGTCAATTTTTGGAATGAGGCTCCAAGATTTATCCTTTCGCGTCTTGATAGACCGACATTTGTCTTTGCAATCGAGGAAGCCGCCGACGGCAAGCCATGGTTCCATGACATCCAGACTTTCCTTATGACTAAGGAGTATCCTGCGGGTGCGTCAACCCAGGATAAGAAGACTCTGAGGAGGCTGTCTGGAAACTTTTATCTCAATCCTGATGGAGTGTTGTATAAGAGAAACCACGATCTCGTGCTACTCAGATGTGTAGATGAAAAAGAGGCGAGTATGCTCATGGAGGAAGTCCATGAGGGCACATTTGGTACGCACGCCGGCGGGCATGCTATGACGAGAAAGATCCTGAGAGCAGGATACTACTGGCTGACGATGGAGTCGGATTGCTTCATATTCGCGAAGAGATGTCATAAATGCCAGACTTATGCTGATAAAGTTCATGTTCCGCCGTGCCCATTGAATGTCATGTCCTCCCCGTGGCCGTTCTCCATGTGGGGCATCGACATGATAGGCAAGATCGAGCCCACTGCATCTAACGGTCATCGCTTCATTCTGGTAGCTATCGACTACTTCACCAAGTGGGTGGAGGCAGCCTCGTATGCTAACGTGACCAAGTAGGTGGTGGCTAAATTCATAAAGAGGGATATCATCTGTCGTTACGGAATTCCCGAGCGGATCATTACTGATAATGGTTTGAATCTGAATAACAAGATGATGAAGGAGTTGTACCAGAGTTTCAAGATTGAACACCATAACTCATCTCCTTACCGACCGAAGATGAATGGCGCCGTTGAAGCGGCCAACAAGAACATAAAGAAGATTGTTCAGAAGATGGTTGTGACATACAAAGATTGGCACGAGATGCTGCCGTTTGCACTGCACGGTTATCGTACGACGGTACGTACGTCAACCGGGGCAACTCCTTTCTCCTTAGTGTACGGTATGGAAGTTGTCCTACCGTTAGAAGTGGAGATCCCTTCTTTGCGAGTTTTGGTTGATGTGAAACTCGACGAGGCAGAATGGATTACGAATCGTTTGAACCAACTCAGCCTGATGGACGAGAAGAGGTTAGCGTCGATTGCATTTGGTCGTTTGTACCAAAGCCGAATGAAGAAAGCTTATGATAAGAAGGTGCGTCCTAGAAGCTTTCAGACGGGTGATCTCGTCCTGAAGAAGATTCTTCCTCCACACTCTGATCACCGGGGCAAGTGGACTCCGAATTATGAAGGTCCGTACGTCGTCAGCAAGGTCTTCTCGGGAGGAGCTTTGTTGTTATCCACGATGGATGGTGAAGATTTTGCATCCCCGGTGAACGCGGACGCAGTTAAAAAATACTTTGCTTGAAAGCGACCCGCTGGACAAAAAAGGAGAGTCCAGGCAAAAAAGGGGCATCCCGGCGAACCAAAAACAGAATAAAAAGGTTCGGGCAAAAATTAGGGATATAAATTGAAAAAGGTACACCCGCGAAGTCGAAAACCTACACTGGGCGGCTTCGGAAAAAAAGGGTATCCCGGTGAACTGAAAACCCGCAAAGGGCGGTTCACGCAAAAGTTAGGGATTTGAAAAAGCAAATGATTGCGTTCTGTGTGTGGACTTTCATTAGTGGTTTGGAGGACCTGAGGGCCGTTCATCTGAATCAATCTCTTCCGAAGCTGAAGCGTCGGAGAAGTATCAAAGTCGAGTGGGTCATAGAAGGATCAACTCATGGTGTTCGTCTATGCCTCGTTGCCGACATTTGTATATACTGATGTATATTTATGTTTTATTTTTGCGCGGCTTCCTTATTCCAGGAGCTTGCATCTGTTGTAAAACATTTTTACCCATTCAGAGGTTCATTATCAATAAAATGCATATTATTCAGCAATTCTATTTGTCTGTTTAGCATTTATCTGTTTTGTTTGCGAAAAAGAACGCCGATGTTTTTGATAAAATGCGCATACATAAACTTACTGGCCTAGGCCACTGATTGTTGAAACAATTAATACTTGGATGTTGTCACGAGATAATAACCTTGATAGGTCCCTTTGAGAAGGGTATCTTGTCTGTTTGTTTGTTTTGTTACAGGTGTAGCATATTCCGGACAGTGCGCCGCGCGCATCCCTGAAGCAGGATGATTCCTCTTTCTCCAGCAGAGTTCAGTAGCCTCTCCCCGCAGAGCCTGAACGCGAGATCGTGAGCATTGATATGTCTCCCCAGGCAGATATGATTCTCTTCCCCAATCAGATACGTCCTGAAGGAACGTCACCTCCTCAGCTGAATCAGGCGCCGAAGCTTGAATTCTTCCCCCCAGCACCGGGTCACAAGTGCAGGTTTCGTAGGAAACTGTTCGTACGCCGAAGTATTCAGCAACGGATAGTCCAGACTGAAGTCTCCAGCGGAATTGAAATTCCCCACCAGAGTTGTACTCTCCCCCGAAGTCGGATGATTCCTTCTTCCCCATTGGAATTGAGATTCCTCATCAGAGTCATACTCTCTCCAGTGAAGCAGAATGATTTCTCCTTCCTCAGCCGAGTTTGTAGATACCCAAGAGAGTCGAATCCTTGGAAGTTGATCAGACCATGATTGGTTCTTTCCCCAGCGGAGTGTTGAGCAGCTGAAGTTGTTTCCCCGCAGAGTTGTCATCTCCAGAGAAGTAGCCGAGAAGGTCGCGCAGCTTATTCCCGCGATTGACATCGTTTTCTCTCAGCAGGTCCTAGTTCTCGTAGAGCCCCATTCCTCTGCAGCAATCAACTGAAGTTATTTCCCCCGCAGCAGTCAACTGAAGTTGTGTCCCCTGCGGAGTCCAATTGATATTGGCATGACCATGTTCTCCTCAGTAGGATGATTCCTCTATCTGAGTAGTTCTTTCTCCTTGACAGGAGAATTCCCCTTCAGCATTTATTTTGCTGACGGGATCGCATCATTTTGCATGGTTGCATAGCATTTATCATAAACGCATAGCATGTCCACCGTGTGGAGCATTGCGCCATTGCCGAAGTATATGCATAATAAACATGATCTAGGTTGTTACCGTTCTTGTTTTGCAGGTGTTCCGCCGCAGAATTGATTGCTCAGGATGATTCCTGACATTCGCCCCAACGAAGTCGCTTGCTCAAGATGATTCTTGAGATCCCCAGCGAAGCCTTCGGTTCAAGATGATTCTTGAATTCCCCAGCCGGGCCGTTTGCTTAAGATGATTCTTAAGATCCCCAGTAGAGTCCCCAGTAAAGGTTGCCAAGGATGATTCCTGAAATCCCCAACAGAGCGTTCGCTCAGGACGATTCCTGAAGGCTCCAGCATGGTTATCGGTTCAAGATGATTTTTGAAGGTCCCCGGCGGAGTTAGTTGTCCAAGATGATTCTTGAATTCCTCAGCAGAGTTGATTCATCCAGAATGATTTTTGGACCCCCGGAGCGGAGTTACTTGATAGTTCTCCAGATTCCCCAGCGGCGAAGCGTCCTCCCCAGCAGGCTTCTAACAGCGAAGTTGAAACCTCCCTTGAAGACTCCATGATTGAAGTCTGACCGTGTTAATGAAGCAGTTATCTTAGCTAATTCGGAATGCCCGATGGCATGATCAACCTGATGGTTGAAGTCTGGTTGATGCCCGACAATTTCTTTGAATGCCTGATGGCATGATCAACCTGATGGTTGAAGTCCGGCTGATGCCCGACAGTATTCTTTGAGTGCCTGATGGCATGATTGACTATGTATTACCAGGTACCGTGTGACCAATTCCCCAATGAAGTTTCTTCACCCTGACGGCGAGGTCAGAGGATGTTTGTTTCCGACAGCGATGTCAGATTCTCTAGTTTTCCAGCGGCAATGTTGGACGTTTGTTTTCGACGGCGATGTCAGACTCTTTAGTTTTCCAGCGGCGATGTTGGATGTTTGGTTGACGGTGATGTCAGATTCTTTAGTTCTCCAGCGGCGATGTTGGATGTTTGGTTTACGGCGATGTCAGATTCTTTAGTTCTCCAGCGGCGATGTTGGGTGTTTGTTTCTGGCGGCGATGTTAAGTGATTTAGCTCTCCAGCGGTGATGTTGGATGTTTGTTTCTGACGGCGATGTCAAGTGAGTTAGTTTTCCAGCGGCGATGTTGGATGTTTGGTTGACGGCGATGTCAGACTCTTTAGTTTTCCAGCGGCGATGTTGGATGTTTGGTTGACGGCGATGTCAAATTCTTTAGTTCTCCAGCGGCGATGTTGGATGTTTGGTTGACGGCGATGTCAGATTCTTTAGTTCTCCAGCGGCGATGTTGGGTGTTTGTTTCTGGCGGCGATGTTAAGTGATTTAGCTCTCCAGCGGTGATGTTGGATGTTTGTTTCTGACGGCGATGTCAAGTGAGTTAGTTTTCCAGCGGCGATGTTGGATGTTTGGTTGACGGCGATGTCAGACTCTTTAGTTTTCCAGCGGCGATGTTGGATGTTTGGTTGACGGCGATGTCAGATTCTTTAGTTCTCCAGCGGCGATGTTGGATGTTTGGTTGACGGCGATGTCAGATTCTTTAGTTCTCCAGCGGTGATGTTGGGTGTTTGTTTCTGGCGGCGATGTCAAGGTCTTTAGTTCTCCAGCAGCGATGTTGGATGTTTGTTTCCAGCAGCGATGTTGGGTGATTTAGTTTTCCAGCGGCGATGTTGGGTGTTTGTTCTGGCGGCGATGTCAGATTCTTTGGTTCTCCAGCGGCGATGTTGGGTGTTTTGGTTGTCCGACGGCGATGTCAGATTCTCTAGTTTTCCAGCGGCGACGTTGGGTGTTTTGGTTGTCCGACGGCGATGTCAGACGCTTTATCTCCACGAATGCCTGACGGCGAGGTCCGGTGTCTGATGATAATGTCAGAGGAATTTAATGTGGATAACTGACGACAAGGTTCAGATCAGTTTATCTCCAGCTAGTTGCCGTGCAGCTATTATTTAAGTGTTCGAAGATTTGTTCCCGTGGAGTACCGTGTGCTTATGCAGTTGGCAAATTTCCGGGTTTATCGGTATTCAACCGTCTCGCACCTTGATTGGCTGAGAGTCGTTCGCCTCACCCAGTCAGGTTCAAGCCGTTTGAATAGGGGCAGCTGTTGCACCCCAAAATTTGACCAACATTTATTTACCCATCAAGAGTTGTATGAGGCTATGAAGAAAGCCAAGAATATTATTCAAATGTGAAAAGGTTGATACCTTTGCCAGAGAACTCAAGAGATCCTCAGAGGGATTGGTTGAAACCAAGGTTGTGTGTCTCATAACTTGAGAGTTGTGAGAGCTCCTCAGATGATTTTGAGACTATGAGGGTGAACTTGAAGCTTTGAGAAAGCTTATGAGATGTCTTGAAAGCCATCGTGAAACCTAGAGAGGTCATTGTACAAGAATTCAGAAGATTCAGCCATGAGTGGTGGAATTAGGGTTTGACTGGGTCAACCCTAGGTCAACTGAGGATTTGGAGAGGGTTGAGACCTAATCCAAGGGCCATGTGATCATGGAATGATGCATTGGGATGCTATAAGGATGATTCCTAGACCAACTCATCCTGATTGAGGAGTTTGAGAAGTTTTAAGCTAGGGTTTCTAAGGATTGACAGTGTAAAATCCCCTAGTTTGATCCCTATCTTCAAGGCAGTTTAGCTCAAGATGTGATTGTCATCTCATCTTCCCCACAACATGAATGTTGTATAGCTTGTTCTTAGCTTTAATTTGAGTACTAGAAGTCCTTGATAGGATTTGTAGAGCTCAAGTTATGACTTTGACAAATTATAGGTCATCTGAGGTATGTGAATCTGGGTCCTTGAAAGTCACCCAACTTGCATCCTACTTTTGCCCTAGTAGGATGATTCCTATGAACTCTTGGTCAACATGAATGTTGTAGAGCATCTTCTTAGCTTTCTAGAGAGTACTAGAAGTACTTGATAGGATTTGTAGAACTCAACTTATGGCTTTGACAAGTCAAGGGCATTTTGGTCATTTGGAGGTTATAGGTCATTTCAAGCATAAGGCCATATCTCCTAGTTCCAAGCTTCAAATGGAAAAATCTTCAACATCAAACTTGCTTAGAATGATGTTTTCAGGATAGTAGGGAGGTCATAAGATGCTGAAAAGGCTTGTATCAAAAAGTGATAAAAATGGCCTAAAAATGAGGCATAAGTTAATTAAGGTGAAGTTGAAAATTGGAAATCACAAGCTATAAATCCAAACCATGTCATATAATAGGTCATTTTGACTCCAAATGACATTCTAAGAACAATGGTTCAGCCACAATTTTGATTTGGGGCTTGGATCATAGGGCTGCTTTGGAAAAAGCTTACTTGCATCTTAAGGTACCAAACCAAAACTCAACAAAACTCAATGTGCAAGGTGGTTATGCATTGTAACTTATCATAAATCTCATGTGGGGATAAATTCAAGTCAGAATTGGTTATCACAAGGATCTTGGCATGAGATAGCATGTAAGGAGAATTGAATTCAAAATACCATGACATGAAAAGTTCAATTTCTCATTGGATTATCCTAGATGGTTCTAGATGATTCTAAACCACTCTATAAGATAATTGTAACTTGCTCAGATGCAAGGTTGGTGTGAATTGGTGTAGAGAAGAGAGAGTGAGATCCAAATTCTTCCATTGCAAGTCAAGTGTCAATTCTTCATTCATCTTCATTTCCATCCCTTTTTTCTTCACAAACACTTTCCATAGATCCCTCTGAGTGTGCGCATACTGAATTGAAGTGCCATTGATGGAAGATTGAAGGTTTGGCCATTGGATTTGCAAGAAGCAACTCATCATCGAATCTTGAAGTGCAAGCTCTCTCCCTCAGATTTTTTGCAAACAGAAGTCTTATCTTCATCCAAGGATCATTTCTGAAGAGTTTCAAGCCTTGAAGTGAAGGATTTCATCATCTGCCATACCAAGAAACCAGGTTTGCAAATTCTTCCCTACATCATTATTTAGGCATGATTAGGTTGAGTTATTAGTGTAGAATGGTTAGAGACACCTAGGTGATCATTTATGGAGACTTAGAGAGTGATTGGTGAAGGTTGAATGTGTGACGCCATTACTTTGATGAGCAAGAACTCGTGACATAGTGAGAAAGAATGAGTGTTAGATAGTTGGTTTTGATTAGGGCAATGTGAGGATCATTTTGATGCAAAGAAATCCAAGAATTGTTGAAGTTGAGGTTTGAGATTATGTTGAGTTGCACCATCGGGTTTGATGATAGAGACCATTTCAGTTTAATCTAAGGCCATGGTCGTGTTCAGCATGAAAAATTGAGCGTGTTAGGGTTTTGCATTTTGAATTTTGGTGATGATTTGAGGTAGCACGAGTCGGTGGAAGTTTGTTGTTTGAAATCTGTTTCATGGAGTTTCATGGCCAAACCCTAGCTGGAGGTTAAAGACAACCTCCCAGCCGTGAGATGCAAGCGAGACCATTCACCTGAGAACTAATCCAACGGACAAGATTTAATTGCGTTTTGGAGGGAATCCTGAGCTGGCGTGAAACGCCGCGTTTCATTAAAAGGGAATTCTGGGCTTAGTGGATCCAATGGCTATCCCCACCCCTCATCAAGGCCCATGGTTGATTCACACTATAAACCATTGCTATTCTCACCGCTTCCTTTTTATTTTCTTTATATTTTTCAATTATTTTCTGATTAAATTTTGGGCCCAGCACGCATGCTATTTGAACCCCCCAGTTTAGGCCCACACGTGAAATGAACTATATCTGTTTACTGATTGCACCCCAGCCATTCATATTCCATTTTATTTTTTATCATTTTATTTCAAACTTTAGAAAATCATAATAAATTGAAAATTAATGATTTTTTAATGGGAGTTTTTTCTCCTACTTCATATTTTTGTCAAGAAAAATATAAAATAAAAATATTTTCCTTTCATGAATTTTTAGTATTTTTTGTATATTTTCTACTTTAATTGCATTTTATCTCTTTTATGTTGATTCATGAATTTGTAGAATTTAGTTTAGGTAGCTCCCTTAGTATTTTTAAGCCATTCTTTTTAGGATAGTTAGATATAGGTTTTAGCTTCCCCCTGGATTTATTCCATGATTTTGTGATGAATATTAGGATAGTTTTGATTAGATGCCATTAGGTTGTGTAGAATTAGGTCAAAATTCAACATAGGTCCATAATAACATTAGAATTTTGGGTTTTTAGGACAAATTAGACTATGGTACATATAAGGGTATTAAGGGTAGGTATGTAGGATCCCTTAGAAATTATATTAGTATTTAATATAGTAGTATGCTATTTTTAGTTGATTTTTGTATTGGTTGATTGTTTGTGTTGCCTTTAGGGTCTTTTTTGCTTTAGTTGCTTTGCTTTGGAGTTTTCCCTTGGCTTGGTGAGCTTGGTATTGTTCTAAGGATCATTGAGGAGCATAGTAGAAGACTTGAAGATGCATTGAGGAGCTTGAGGGCTTGATCTTGTTTGTTTTGTTGATTGTTTTAGGGTTAGGGATTAGGAAGAGTTTAGACCTAGTTAACTTCTTTCTTAAACATGGATGGTATCATTCACCTCCATTCCTCCCTATGATTCAAAGTCCTTTCATGGTATACACCTCCCTCCTTTGGAGGGATAAGTGATTGCACCTAGGAAGTAGAACTTTTGAGGGAACCATTCCTTTGATGTTGAACCCTTATAGGTCACCTTTGGTGGTCAATAAGCAGTTCAATATCCCCAGCTTATCCAGTAAGTGATTTCCTCTGGTTTGATTATCTTGAGAGATGTTGAGCTTGAGCTTGAATATGAAGACTTCAATGAAGGGTGTGAGAAGAGGATGAATCCTTGAGCATTGCCATTCCAGCTGAAGCTTGAAGAGCAACAAGAGCAAGTTGATACTTGAAGACCCCTGAAGATGAAGTAAAGACTGAAGGATGAAGTTGACACTTCTAAGTGATTGAGATTGATTCTGAAGAGCTGAAGCTTGAAGAACAAAGGAAGTTGATACTTAATTTGATACCTGGAGATCCTGAAGGAGCCAAGTTGATACTCATGATTGATAGTGAAGCCTGAAGGTGGAGCTGATCAAGAAGCTGAAGCTTAAAGGAGAAGATAAGTTGAAACTTATGTTGAAGGGTTGAAACCTGGAAAACCAACTGATGTTTGTCAAGAGTAATTGGAAGTCTGAAGACTGAGTTGCTGTTGGAAGAGCTAAGGCTTGGAGCTGAGAGAGGAGTTGATCTGTTTCTTTTCCTTTTCTTCTCTGTATTGATGTGTTTTGTTTGACTTGCTTGATGCATTAGAATAAGTTCATATCTAGAATAGGTAGAATCTAGGAGCATGATTGCACTAGAGGTTGAGTTGCTCCCTCTGCTTGTATTGTTACTGTGTGGCTTTGCTTGCGGGTATTCGGTAGAGCCCAGCTCCCTTGCCCATGTGGTTTGTTTGCCTGATGGCATTTCATTTCATCTTTATCTGTATGATTGCAGTTTACTGTTATTGCTTGATAGCATGTTGCTTATATTTCAGTATGATTACTGTTATCCATTCTAGCTTGAGGTTGAGATGAGCTTGTGGAGGCTGAAGCCCCACACACATTTCCTCCCTCACTTGCATTGCATGCATTTTACTGTCAAGCTGATGCTTTGTCTGTTTTGGTGTATCATTGACATGATCCCTTAGGACTCGCATTTCCTTTGATAAGGAATTGATGATAGAACTTTAGGTTGAAACCTATGCATGACAAATTCTAGGAGTTCCCTGTTCGAACCTCAACCATAGGATGAATCCATGGCATGACAACAGTAGGACTTGATAGTCTCCCTCCTAGTTGGGCCTGTTCTCTTCTCATCTCAAAATAGTTTAAGACACAGTAATCATGAATGATTTCTTTCGTACGTTACGAGCCTTATGCTATCTGAGAAAGGATTGTGGGAGAGTTTCTTTTCCATAGTCTGGATGTTTAGTATGGTACCCTTTGGGTGACATGCGACGCATTCACTCTCAGGTCATAGTCTCTAGTGCGATTGAAATCGCAAACACAATAAAAAACACTTCTTTCGTAAAAGACAGGAAATAAACCGTAGTTTCCTGAACTACGTGAGCTCTGATCTCTCATACCTGTTGAGAGTACGTAGGCACAAGATGGCGATGTCTTGGCGAGCTACCTTCCCCCACAACCCTTCGTAGGCCGAACTACGTTGACTCTGATTTCTCATCCTCTGATGAGAATACGTAGGCATAAAGCGCGACGCTTTGCCGAGTCATTTTTCTTTTCTTTTTCAACCAGCCTTGGTAGGTAGATAGAATAAAACTAACCCGTTCAAGTAAACACAACAAGCGAGGATCCCGTCGAGTACGAAGGACGTGAGGGGTGCTAATACCTTCCCCTTGCGTAACCGACTCCCGAATCCGGATAATGGTTGCGACGACCTTGTCTTACCCTTTTTCGTCAGGTTTTTCTGATCGTTTCCTTTCCCGCTCTGAGGGATAAATAACGAAAGGTGGCGACTCTTCTGTTGTGCCGGCACCTTATTTTCGCGCAAGCGACACCATCCTCACTTGACTTTGGGTTTTGTTTTACCTTTCATTTGGTTTTGTTTTGTTGGTGTGGTTGATATTGTTTGACTTAGGTCATTTCGTCCCACTTTTTGGTGCATCTTTGTGTAGTTTGTTCTTATTTGGTTGATTTCTTCTTGTGCTCTTTTTTTTTTCTTTTCTTGCATTCCCATATGCATGCTTGGTTGAGATGAGCTTGTGAAGGCTACTGCCCCACACTGTTTTCCTCCCACTTTCATTCTACTTGTGCATTCAATGTGTGCATTCTTTCATTTGCATGTTTCTTTTGTTGTTTCTTCTTCTTCTTTTGTCTTTCTTCCCTTAGGATTTCTAACCTAGTTTGTTCAAGAGAGGTTATGATAGACATTAGGGTTCTAACCATGCATGATAACATTAGGTAGCTCCCTTTCAACTCAACTCTAAATCCACTTTGCATGATAACTTTTAGGATTGATTAGTCTCCCATTAGTGTTCTTTCTTCTCTTGTCATCTTCAAACATTCTTAAAACATCTAATAAAGAATGACAAGTGTAGCACGCTACGAGCCTTAAGCTACTTGGGAAATGGTAATTGAGGGGCCTCCTCTCAATGACCTAGAGTGTTAAGTGTACTCCCTTTGGGTGATATATGACGCATTCGCTCTTAGGTCATAGTCTCTAGTGCGACATGAGTTATAAATCAAGTTCAAAACACTTCTTCTCTAAAAAACACAAAAACACTTCAAACCTTTTTCATCCTTCGGGATCTTAATTAGGAAAATCTTTTCAGATAAAAGAGTGTCGTTAACTTTTAGTTCTACCACAAACGGTAACGCCTAAGTCTCCAATGGTCGAGCTGCATACACCAACTGCTAGAACTACTTGTTAACCCTACTCGGGCCTAAAAACTTTTGAACCAACTTGTGTTATCTTTAGCCCCAACTACGTTTGCTCTGATCTTTCATACTAGATGAAAGTACGTAGGCACAAGACGCGACGTCTTGGCGAGCAACCTTCCCCCCTTCTTTACCCGTAGTTAGTCGAACTAAGTTGACTCTGACTTTCCCATTGCACGAGGGAGTACGTAGGCACAGAGCGGCGATGCTCTGCAGAGTCATTTCTCTTTTCTTTTTCTTTTGTCCCTGAGCCTTTAGCTAGATATTTTCAACACACCATTTAAATAGACAACAATGCGTGGATCCCGTCGAGTACGACGGACGTGAGGGGTGCTAATACCTTCCCCTTGCGTAACCGACTCCCGAATCTAGACATGGTTGCGATGACTTTGCCTTTTCCCTTTTTCATTAGGTTTTTCTGATCATTTCCTTTCCCTCTCTTTGAGATAAATAACGAAAGTGACGACTCTTCTGTTTTCCGCGGGTTGTTTTTCGCAGTTGCGACAGTATGCACCCCATAAAGATCTTAGCCCAGATCCCGTAGTTTGGCTTCAGATCTTTCACTTTGTTAGAAGCTTCTCCATATGAGCAAACTTCACTATAAACCTTTTCATGTCAACACGCCCAGCTGGCAGATTTGTAACACCATCAGTTTCTTCATAACCTATGAGCTTCCTGATCAAATCCTCAGTTATGATGATTTCCTTACCCAGAACAGATGAAACAATGAACTTAGGTCATGTAGTAGCATGAATCCAAAATTCTTTCACCAGACATGGATAAACTGGTCCCATCAGCCTATCAAAGAACTTTGTCCAACTTTGAGCATCAACAATGGGATGAAGATAAAACCCATTTTCAGCAATTGATTCAAAGTTCACAATAGATTCACACAATACTTCAAGTTTATCAACTGGTGTTAGAAGAGTTCTAACTGGTTCTTTGAAAGCAACAACACCCATGTTGGACGATGAAACAACAGCCATAGTTGATTGAAACTGAGCAGAAGTTGATGAAGAAGTAGTCATTGTTGTTCTTGAGAGAGATTTAGGGTTACAAATGGATTTGGGTTTGGGAGAGAGATGAAAGCAGTGAAACAGACAGAAATGCATACAAGAGTGTGAGAGAGTGAAAAGTGTGAGAAGTGAAGTGTTGTGGTATTTATAGAAGAAATTAGGACACACATAGAGTCACACGTTCAGTACGTTTAAACTTAGCATTTAATTGCATTTAATAAAAGGAATATAATTATTTCAAGCAATTAATGATTCTAAAAATTTGGGGGGAAAACGAGAAATTCAATATTCAAAACAGTACCTCAAACGTCATTTCAGTAATGTGCACTCCACCTTTTCAGATTTAGAGTTACACGTGTTTGCTTGCATGTGCTTTTGAAACTTCTTTGAGAAATGAAACGTTAGCCAACGTTCAGATCCTCTGAGGTTTATTAGTTCAGATACAGACAAATGAATAAAAAATGAAATTAACAGAAGTAATACTTCAGAGTTTAAGCATTTTGCATCTGAGTAAATTTTCATGTGATAGACATTTTATTCTGGACAGAAATCCATACTTATATTTTTCAGAATAAATTTAAACCTATCTTCAGCAAGGGGTTTAGTAAAGATATCAGCCCATTGATGGTCTGTATCAACAAAGTTTAAGCTTAAAATTTCCTTCTGAATATAGTCTCGAATGAAGTGATGTTTAATTTCTATATTCTTAGCTTTAGAGTGTAAAATTGGATTTTTAGATAAGCATATAGCAGAAGTATTATCACAGAAGATAGAAATGTTACTCTAAAAAATTTGATAATCTTCTAGTTGACTCTTCATCCAGAGCATCTGACTGCTACAACCAGCTGCAGCTATATATTCTGCTTTTGTGGTTGAAAGAGCTATTGTAGGTTGCTTCTTGTTGTACCAAGAGATTAGGTTACTCCGCAAAAACTGACAGCTTCCAGAAGTACTTTTTCTTTCAACTCTGTCTCCAGCGTAATCAGCATCACAGAATCCAACTAACTTAAATTCATCAGATTTTCTGTAACACAAACCCACATTAGTAGTACCTTTCAGATACCTCAGAATCCTCTTAATAGCTGTTAAGTGAGATTCTCTAGGATCTGATTGGAATCTAGCACACAGACAAACACTAAAGAGGATATCAGGTCTAGAAGCAGTCAAATACAGAAGAGAACCAATCATACCTCTGTAGAGCTTCTGGTCTACCTTTTTATTTACCTCTTCCTTACCTAGAGTGCTTGTAGGATGCATTGGAGTCTTTGCTGATTTGCTTTCAGTCATGTTAAACTTCTTCAGAAGCTCCTTCACATACTTAGTCTGATGTATGTAGGTGCATTATGGAGTTTGGTTAACTTGAATTCCCAGAAAGAATCTGAGTTCTCCCATTATGCTCATCTCAAATTCAGCCTGCATAGATAGAGGAAACTCCTTTCCCAGCGTAATATTGTTAGATCCAAATATAATATCATCTACGTAAATTTGACAAATTAACAAGTCTTTCTTAAATGATTTACAGAAGAGAGTTGTATCCACTTTGCCTCTGATAAAATTCTTTTCCAGAAGAAAATTACTTAATCTCTCATACCAAGCTCTAGGAGCTTGTTTTAAACCATAGAGTGATTTTTTAAGTTTAAAAACATGTTCTGGAAATTTATCATTTTCAAAGCCAGGAGGTTTATGAACATAAACTTCCTCTTCTATAATACCATTTAAGAAGGCACTCTTAACATCCATCTGATATAGAGTTATGTTATTTTGTGCAGAAAAAGAAATGAGTAGGCGTATAGACTCTAACCTGGCCACATGAGCATAAGTCTCTGTGTAGTCAATTCCTTCTTGCTGACTATATCCTTGAGCAACTAGCCTTGCTTTGTTTCTTACAACTTCTCCTTGCTCATTCAGTTTGTTTCTGAAGACCCATTTATTTCCAATAATATTGAATCCTTTTGGTCTTCGAACCAGATCCCAGACGTCATTTCTGGTGAATTGATTTAGCTCTTCTTGCATAGCAAGTATCCAATCATTATCGTTCAGAGCCTCATCCACAGAAGTTGGTTCAATGATAGACACCGACCCAAAAAGTGATGTTCCAGATGATCTGAGAAAAGACCTTGTTCTGATAGGGTCATCCTTCTATCCAATTATCATATCCTCTGGGTGAGAGGCTTTGATTCTGGATGATGATCCTTTAATATTTGGTTCTTCAGAAATATTCAAATTGTTCATCTGAGCAGCTAATGGAGTTGAATTTTGCATTGCTTCTGGTTCTTTTACTTGAGCCTTTTCTACCTCTGAGTCTTCAGAGTCTGTGAGAATGACCTCTCTATTTGCAGAATTTTCAAGATGCTTTGGCTTTTGATTGCCAAGCTTATCGTCAAATCTAACATGAATTGATTCCTCCACGAACTGTGTCTCAGTATTGTATACTCTGTAGCCTTTAAAGTGTTCAGAATACCCAAACATGAAACACTTTTGTGCTTTAGAATTAAACTTGTTCAAATTCTCTTTAGTATTCAACATAAAACATACACATCCAAAAGGATGGAAATAAGAAATGTTGGGCTTTCTATTCCTCCACAATTCATAGGGAGTCTTCTCCAGAAAGGTCTTACAGACACTCTGTTCTGAATATAGCAAGCTGTGTTAATTGCTTCTGCCCAAATGTTTTTCCAAATTAGTCTTGTTGATCATGGTGCTGGCCATTTCTTGCAATGTTCTATTTTTCCTCTGTACAACTCCATTTTGTTGAGGAGTTCTAGGGCAGGAGAAATCATGTGCAATGCCATTTTCTTTAAAATATTTTTCAAAATATTTGTTTTCAAATTCACCACCATGATCACTTCTGACTTTAACAATTTTAAAATCTTTTTCGTTCAGGACTTGTTTGTAGAAGTCAATGAATTTAGAATGAGACTCATCCTTGTGTTTCAGGAATTTAACCCATATCCATCTGCTGTAGTCATCAACAATGACTAATCCATACTTCTTTCCTCTGATGGATGCATTTTCACTGGTCCAAACAGATCAATGTGAAGTAGCTCTAATGGTCTTGAGGTTGAAACAACATTTTTAGTTTTAAAAGAAGATTTTGAAAATTTTCCTTTCTGACATACTTCACAAAAAGCATCTGAGTTGAACTTCAACTGAGGAAGTCCTCTGACCAGATTGAGTTTATTAATCTGAGATATACGTCTCATACTAATATGCCCCAATCTCTTGTGCCAGACCCATTGCTCATCATTAATAGACAGAAGGCATTTTACATTCTGAACCTTAAGTTCTGGAAGATTGATTTTATAAATGTTGTTCTTCCTTCTTCCATTAAAGAGGATTTGAGCCATCCTTTTGACTGACAGCCTTGCAACATTTTTGATTGAAGATTATATCATAACCATTGTCACTTAATTGACTTATGGACAATAAGTTATGTGTTAATCCTTCAACAAGTAAGACATTAGATATGGAAGGAAGATTACCATTACCGATAGTTCCAGAGCCAACTATCTTGCCCTTCTGATTCCCTCCAAACTTGACGTCTCCTCTAGATCTAAGTTCCAGGATTTGGAACATAGACCTTCTTCCCATCATGTGACGTGAGCAGCTAGAGTCCAGGTACCATGAATGGTGTTTTAACTTTGCTGCTAAAGACATCTGCAACAGATATTATTTTGTCTTTAGGTACCCATATCTTTTTGGGTCCTTTAGGGTTAGTTGCCTTAAAGTTTTGTCTGAAATTCTGTCTTTTGACAACAGGTTTGTTCTGACTAACTTTAGGTTTAAACACAGGAATGTTCTGACCAGAACGTGTGTGTTTAATATCATTAAGATGACCATACTTAAAATGAGTATACATAGGAGTATGCTTAATGATCAGTTTATCAACAGATGTTGGATTTAAATCCTTCTCAGAAGAAGATTCTAATCCAATACCCTTCCTGTTGTTTCTACTTACGCCATAGATCATTGAAGCCATCTTGCTTCTATCTAGGCCTCTTGACAGAAACTTCTAAAAACTATAGTCATATTTGTCGCTACTGCGAAAATCGGCGCCGGCAATACAGAAGAGTCGCCACCGTGCGTTATTTATCCCAAAGGAGGGAAAGGAAACGCTCGAAGTAAACCTAACGCAAAGACGGGAAAAGGTATGGTCATCGCAACCAAAACCTGGATTCGGGAGTCGGTTACGCAAGGGGAAGGTATTAGCACCCCTCACGTCCATCGTACTCGATGGGATCCACGCTTGCTTGTTTGTACGGATTACACTTCTATCTAAACTAAAGGATGAGGTCTGAAAAGAAAAGAAAACATGACTCGGCAAAGCATCGCACTTTATGCCTACGTATTCCCGTCTGGAACGAGAAATCAGAGTCAACGTAGTTCGCCTACCTACGGGAAAGGAGGGGAAGGTTGCTCGCTAGGATATCGCATCCTATGCCTACGTACTTCCATACAGCATGGAAGATCATAGCAAACGTAGTTTGGGCTACGCACGACACAAGCTGTTCAAGTGTCTTTTATGAAAAATTTCACCTTAACCAAGGGTTTTCTTATTGCAAAAAGGTTGATGTTTGTTCAAATCTTTTGACGGAAGAAATGAATTGATTTTGTTATAACCTTTATTAATGTTTTTCTGTTGTGTGAAGAAAGAAGAGATGACACTCTAAAATCCTAGGGTTAAAAAGGGAATAAAATCTACCCTAATGTTATCATACATGGGTTAGCTCCTAATGTCTGTCATGTTACTCTCTTGCACGGAGAGAAACAGAGCTCCTAAGGGAATAAACGGAAAGCAAAAACAGATACAGTAAACAGTAAAATAATGCATGAATGCAGCAAACAAGCTAGGCAAGGGAGCCAAACTCTTCCTCTACCTGAACACAATAGGTAAAAGTGAAGCACATTTCACTTTAAACCTAGGGGAATTAATACACACAATACAAAAAAAAGCCCTAAGCTCTGACAGCAAACTCCCAAGTTGATGCACAACACATCCTCTTTCAAGTGAATCTCCAAGCTCAATCTTCATCATTGGACCCCCAAGCTCTGGCTAGTTTCCTGCTTTGACAGTCTTCATCTTCAATGATCTCCATCTTCAAGGGTAAGCACTCCAGGATAACAAAAAAGAATCAAGAGAGATAGTATGGCATGTTAATCAGCTCATGAACAACCAAAGGAAGCTCACAAGGGATTAGCATAGTGGGACAGGTTCCCTCAAAGTTCTACCTCTAAGACCAATCACTTATCCCTCCAAAGGAGGGAGGTGAGTTCTTAGAGGGACTTTTAGTCACTGGGAAAGAATGGAAGCAAAGGAAGCATTCCATGTTTCATGATTCAAATTTTCTAATCTAGAGCTCTACCTAGCTCCTAAACCCTATGGTCTTCAACAGCTGAACTCATCAACCTCTGGATCTTTGGTCTTCAACCTTCTCCTTCATCATGCTCCTTCAACAAGGTCTTCAAGCAAGCAAAGCCCCATAACAATACCCCAAAGATAAACCCCACAAGATAGACAATCAATCACAAAACAAACACTACAATCAGTCAAATCAGAAAATACCCTAAAAATACTAAAGTCAAAGGGAAAAATCTAATATTTATTCACAAGGGTCTATTATACTTATCCATAATACCCCTATAGTCCCATACCCAAAATTCAATCTAAAACTCCTAAAAGAAATGATTTACTTCACCTGTGTCACACCTAAAACCCTAATTTCATTACACTAGTCTCACCTAATCAAAGTACCTCACAATTAATCCTAAAAATTAAGAATAAAATCCTACATACAAGTTAAAGTCCTAAGTGAAATGTCCTAAAAAGAATAGGTTCAAAATACAAACGTATCTAACTAAACTAAAATCCACAAACTTATGTATAAACCTAAATCACTTAAAAAGCTATTTAAATGAAAAATACACAAAAAATACTAAAATGAAAAGAAATGCTAATTTTAATATTTGTTAATTTTCTTAACAGAATTATGAAACTAACACAAAAAGAAGCAATTAAAAATATTCATTTTTCATTTACTTATGAATTTTTAAAGAGGCAAGAAAAATAAAAGAAATAAAATCAAAGAAATTAAAGAAAATGAGAGAGGGAGGTGTATTCAGTAACTGGATCATGTGTATATGCGTATGGGCTTATCAGGGGAGGTGGTAATAGTGAGGCGCCTAAGGCCCACTAAAATTCAGAAAATCAAATGATTAAATCCAAAGAAAAAGGCAAGGTAACGGTGCATATAGTAACAGATTTTAATGTAAAATTGAAATGGGCTCACGAGGGTGGTGTTGATAGCGAAGTTCACTAAGTCCAGGATGGTTTTTTTTAATGAAACGCATCGTTTCATAGTTCAGACTCTCCCTCTCATTTCTGTTTGAATCTCACGCGTTGGATCACGTTCCAGGTCAATGGTTTCAACCTAATCCAACGGTAGAGGAGTCGTCTCCTACCTTGGAACCTAGGGTTTCAGAGAGAACAGTCTCCATGCATGGATCTTTCTCTCCCTCGTTCTCTCTCAATTCAGCATGAAAACCTAAACTATAAAGAGCAAAATTAATCTACTCTCTCCCCTGACCACGACTGTGCCAAAAGTTTGGATTGAAACCAACCCTAGAGTGAAACCCGATAGGTAGAAATCCATGGTACACAAGTTTCTACTGACATACACTTGGTTATTCTTGATACTTCTTGGCACTAATGTGTTCTACACACTACCCTGGTTATTCTAAGCAGCTACAACAAGATCAATTCATCCTAAACTACAAGTTCTAAGTCTTGAAAGTTCAACTGCCCTAACATGAAACCTCATCAATGGATCCCTAACTTTCTGGAGATCATCTTCTACCTATCCCTAACAACTCTACCCTAACAAACTAAGCTAACAGGGCATAATTAAGGGTGTAAGGATCAAGTTGTATACCTGAAATTCTTGATGAGCAGATGGAGAATTGGCTTGATTCAGCGCTTGCAATCCTTCACAAATGCTCCTCAGATGGTGATCTTGTTTCTGTTTGCAACAAATTGTGTGGAGAATGCTTGTATGGAGGGATTCGAATCTGGTATGCCCTTTGCAAATTCCCACTCCAACTCTTCAATCTTCCATTGATAAGCCTCTGAATCAACTTCTATGCACTCAACAAGATCAATGGATCATGAATGAAGAAGAAGAATGAATTGAATTGATGTTGAATATGGAGTTTCATTCTTTCTTGCAATTGAAGCAATAATGGAATCCTCTCTCTCCTCTATCTTCTCACCAACCTTTTTCACCAATGATCCCAATCCAATATATAGAGAACCATGGAAGAATCTAGAGTCTTCTAGATCAGTCTAAGATGATTCTAGAAACTTCATGAATTTCTCATGTTATGACATAATCCCCATCTCATGATATCTCCCTTCAATCTAACTTGCAGCCCCTTAAACACTTTTGAAAATCTCATGACATGAGTTATTGAGGAGTGTATGATGCTTACCAAGCTAATCCCTTGCCTTGTGTTAAGTTTCACATAGTTGCCTTATTATGCAAGTAATGGATTTACAAACCAACTCCATTTTTAAAGCCCTATCTCAAAATTGTGGCTGAACCAATGTCTCTAAAATGTTTTTTAGACTCAATTTGATATATTACACGACCCATTTTGGATTTATAGATTGCCCAAACCAATTTTCAACTTGAACTTTTTCAACTTATGTCCATTTTTTAGGTCATTTTCACCAACTTTTATCAATTCTTGCTACAAGCTTTTCCAAACTTCCATGACCTCTTTTCTAGACTTAAAATATCATTTTGAGAAACTTTGATGTTGTGAAGTTTTTCATTTGAAGCTTCCTTGTATGAGTTTTAGGCATAGGCTAAGAATGACCTATAATTCCACTTTCCCAAAATACCCCTGACTTGCACAAGCTATAACTTGAGCTTCAAAAATCAGATGAAGGCATACCATACCTTTTTGGGAAGGGGAGATCATGAGGAACAACTCTTGTGTTTGCCAATAATTCATTTGAAAACTCCTTGAAGGTCAAAAGTTGCTTGGAAGACAGACAACTTTCACAGACAAATTTCAGTGTCCTCAGATGACCTGTAACTTGCAAGAGCTATAACTTGAGTTCTATAAATCATCTTGATGACTTCCACCACTCAAATTAAATCTATTAAGATGCTCTACAAGTCTCATGTGGACCAGAAATTCATATGAAGCTTGCATTTTGAATTACACTGCTTGGAAGTTTGACCTAAATTAGGGGATTTTACACTGAAACCCTAATTTGGTAACTCCTCTTCTCCTTGACTCCCGTTGATTTTTCTTGGGCACAACACCACATCCATATCCATGTAGCAAATAATGAATCCCACATCCTTCAAATGAGCCTTGATACCTTTCAAATCAAGTCCTTGACCTAGGATTGACCTAGATAAAACCCTAGTTGACTGTCTTCAACTGAGGCTCTTGCAATCATTCCAATGACCTGGCTCTTCTTCAAAATGATCATCTAGACTTTCCATAACATCCATACACACTCCATGCTCTTGGCTCATAGCTCATACACCCTCTGATGACCCCCAAACATTCTCAAGATAGGAGAGAACTCACTGATCAACCTGTCAACTCTTTAAAGTTCAAATTCTTCTATGATGACCTGAGTAGTCTTGAATATGAATGAAACCCCTTGAACATACCTCTTGAGACAAGAATAACACTTGATCCCCTGATTAAAATTAGCTTGCTTATGCTATGCTATGCAGATGAATACACTATGTACATGATGCCAATGCAAATGACTATGCAATTGAAACATAAACCTAGGTTAGAAAAGGTTGGGCAAATTTTGGGGTGCAACAGCTGCCCCTATTCAAGCGGCTTGGACCCGACTGGATGAAGAGCACGCAGCCTTCAGACATTCGAGGTACGAGACGGTTGAATACAAAAGAACCCGGAAATTTGCCAACCGCAAAATCAAATTGCTAATACGACTACTGCTTGGAAAAACCCTGGGAACTGGCTTTTGTTGTCACAGCAACAACTAGCCATCCATCTGTCAATCTGTTTTTGTAAAATAATCTGATATTGTCCGCAGACCGCTCTACTCCGAAGAAATGAGCATACACCATACAACGAGAAATTGTTGATCTCACTTATCAACCTTGCGTATCCGAAGAAACGAGCAAACGCTTAACCAAACGAGACAATGCTGATTTCACTTATCAACCTTTCGTTCGTATCTGAACGAGCATCCACTAAACTGCGAGAACATGTTGATTTCACTTATCAACCTTCCGTTCGCACCTGAACGAGCATCCACTAAACTGTGAGAACATGTTGATTTCACTTATCAACCTTCCGTTCGCACCTAAACGAGCATCCACTAAACTGCGAGAACATGCTGATTTCACTTATCAACCTTCCGTTCGCACCTGAACGAGCATCCACTAAACTGCGAGAACATGTTGATTTCACTTATCAACCTTCCGTTCGCACCTGAACGAGCATCCACTAAACTGCGGGAACATGCTGATTTCACTTATCAACCTTCCGTTCGCACCTGAACGAGCATCCACTAAACTGCGGGAACATGCTGATTTCACTTATCAACCTTCCGTTCGCACTTGAACGAGTATCCACTAAACTGCAAGAACATGTTGATTTCACTTATCAACCTTCCGTTCGCACCTGAACGAGCATCCACTAAACTGCGGGAACATGCTGATTTCACTTATCAACCTTCCGTTCGCACCTAAACGAGCATCCACTAAACTGCGGGAACATGCTGATTTCACTTATCAACCTTCCGTTCGCACCTGAACGAGCATCCACTAAACTGCGAGAACATGTTGATTTCACTTATCAACCTTCCGTTCGCACCTGAATGAGCATCCACTAAACTGCGGGAACATGCTGATTTCACTTATCAACCTTCCGTTCGCACCTGAACGAGCATCCACTAAACTGCGGGAACATGCTGATTTCACTTATCAACCTTCCGTTCGCACCTGAACGAGCATCCACTAAACTGCGAGAACACGCTGATTTCACTTATCAACCTTTCGTTCGCACCTGAACGAGCAGCCCTGTGGGGACACGAGAAACTTAACTAAGCAACTCTGAGAGGAAAATTCTGACGACGGCCGTCAAACACTTGCTGGGGAAATTGGGAACTTAACCAAGCACCCTGACGAGAATAACCTTGTTGAAAAAAGAGGAATTTAACCAAACAACTCCTGTGGTGAATACCCTGCTGGGGACTATGAGGGACTTAAACCCAGTAACTCATTGAAGTAACACCCTGCTGGAGAACATAACTCTGCTGGGGGAACTACGGGTAACCAACCAAAAATCTGCATTACCATCTTCTAATGCTGACACCACAGCATCCTGAGAAAGACTCAGCTGGGGAAAAAGTGTTGGACCAAGCAAACTCTGCTAGGGGAATATGACGTGACGAACACGATCACTGCATGTTTTACACCACAAATCCACAAAACTGCGACGAACACGGCCACTGCGTGTATCACAAACAACATCAACTAAAGGGACAAACACGACGAACACGATCACTGCGTTTTGTGTTACAAACACGATAAACACGATCACTGCACGTTTTACACCCCAAATCCTCATGACAAGAGAAACACGATCACTGCGTGCTTCGATGTCACAGACAAAACCGCATAATGGGACAAATACGGTCACTGCATGTTGCGACCATAAATCCAACCGGATAAGATAAACACGATCACTGCGTGCCAGACGGAATAAATCCACATAGGAGAGGCGAACACGTTCACTGCGTACCTCAACCACCAATATGATGAACATGATCACTGCGTGTGCTGTAATAGGACAAATACGATCACTGCGTGTATTGACCGACAAACCCCCAAAATGATGTCAACACGATCACTACGTGCTTCGCACCACAAGTTCAAATGGTTCTATCAACACGATCACTGCGTGCTTCGCACCACAAGTTCAAATGGTTCTATCAACATGATCACTGCGTGCCATACGAATACGATCACTGCGTATCTTGAACACGATCACTGCGTGTTTGAACACGATCACTGCGCATTCTGAGCCACGATCCTCTTGACTGGAGAAAACACGATCACTGCGTGCTGTGTGTCTCAACTAACCCACATAACTGGACGAATACGATCACTGCATATCCCGACCACACATAGGGTGAACACGGTCACTGCGTGTTTTATGTCACGGCCCTCTTGACTGGAGGAAAACACGATCACTGCGTACTTCGTGACACAAATTCAACCATGGGGCGAATACGATCACTGCGCACTTCGGCCATAAACAACCAGATGAACACGTTCACTGCGTGCCTCACCCTATAACCAACCCGTATAACGGACGAATACGATCACTGCGTATACCGACCAACAAAACTGGATGAACATGATCACTGCGTGTCAATCTATAACCACTGTATAACGGACGAATACAATCACTGCGCATATCGACCAACAAACATCACATGATACGGTAAACACGATCACTGCGTGTTTCGCACCACCAATAGAATGAACACGATCACCGCGTGTCCTGCCCAATAACCCCCCGAGACGATACCAACACGATCACTGCGTGCCTTACAAAACAATCTTCTTAGATCGGGACGAACACGATCACTGCGCCATTCGACCACAGATACACATACCAAGATCAACACGATCACTGCGTGTCCTACAACATGAACCTCATAGATGGTACAAATACGATCCCTGCGTACTTGGACCACAAATCAACATCTCTAGATTAACACGATCACTACGTGTCTTACGACATGAACCCCATAGATGATACAAATACGATCACTGCGTACCTTGACCACAAATCAACATCTTCCTGAACCACGACTTCTCTTATCGGCAAGGAACAACATGTCTGAAACCGAAGAGGTAACCACCTGGCTTATGTTTCAAAAATGCACGTTTGATAATGACGTAATGCTTCCACACAGCATGGAAATGCTACGTATTTAGGTAAAATGCAAAGTATGATGATGCATGCTTATGCAAAGAGTCACTTCAGCAAAATAAATGCTGAAGACAAAGCTGGATCCGCTGGGGGATGACCGGTATACCACCGATACGCTTCCAACAAAATAAATGTTGGAAAGATGAACTAACTCCGCTGGGGATGACCATCCTGCTGGGAAAGTAGCTCACAAACTCAAAACTTCAAACTCTGCTGAAAAATGATCATCCTAACGAGGAAGGATCAACCTGTTGGGGAAAGAGAAAAGCAGTCCTGGAAACTGTTTTCAAAAACATCGACACTCTGGTTACACCCTGTGGGGATACTTCATCCTGCTATCACTGAGCTGGGGATTGACCGGTGTGCTCTGATTCGCACTACGCAAGAAGCTCTTTAGGGAAGTTAATCATGTCCATCTCGACCTTCGCTGGGGAGGACTCTGCTCTGCTTGATAAGCCAATTCTGAACTACTAAGGGGAGACGACATTCAACTTTACCTTTGATGCGATCTCCACTCTCCTGGGGAGACGAAATTCAACTTTACCTGGGGCGACTTCACCGGGAAATACACAACGTTCATCCTCTGGAGAGGGTACTAACCCGCCATGGACTCTGGCGGGGAACTTTGCGAGCTTTTGAATACCTGCAAAAGTCAACAAGCAAACACAAGACAATCTATGCAAAAAGAAACATCTTGGTAGTCACCCACGACAACCATTCAGGTAATTTCCGGATTTAACAATCATCGACCGAGGCCCGCCTGTTTACACGCATGTAAGTTTATCAAAAAAACATCGGCGTTTTTTACAAACAAAACTGTAAAAGTTAAAGCCAAAGTCACACAATACGCTGAATAACACACTTTATTGATAACGGCCTGAGAATAGGCAAGATTTGTACATCAGATGCAACTCCTGAAAAGAGGTAGTCACGCATAAACAAAATGCAGAAGTATACAAATATACAGAATAAAATTTGTACACATGTTGGCAACGTGTTACAGACGAACACCATGAACTGATCCTCCTATGACTCGTCGGACTCTGACGCTTTCCCGATCTCTGTCTTCGGAAGAAATTGCTTTGGATAGTTGACCCCCAGATGCCCCCAAACCGCTAACAATCAAACTTGGACCGTAGTCATTTGCTTCTCAAATCCCTAACTTTTGCGTGAATCGCCCTTTGCGGGTTTTCGATTCACCGAGATACCCTTTTTTGCCGAAGCCGCCCAGTGTAGGTTTTCGACTTCGCGGGTGTACATTTTTTCCATTTTATCCCTAACTTTTGCCCGAACCTTTTTATTCTGTTTTTGGTTCGCCAGGATGCCCCATTTTTGCCTGGACTCTCTTTTTACTGTCCAGCGGGTCAATTTTAAGCAAAGTATTTTTTAACTGCGTCCGAGTTCACAGGGGACGTAAAGTCTTCACCATCCATGGTGGATAACAATAAGGCTCCTCCGGAGAAGACCTTTCTCACGACGTATGGACCTTCATAATTGGGAGTCCATTTGCCCCTGTGATCCGATTGCGGTGGGAGAATCTTCTTCAGCACAAGATCACCCGTCTGAAAGCTTCGAGGTCGAATCTTCTTGTCAAACGCTTTCTTCATCCGGCTCTGGTATAGCCTACCATGTGCAATTGATGCCAGTCTCTTCTCGTCTATCAAGCTCAGCTGATTCAACCTACTTCTCACCCATTCTGCTTCGTCCAGCTTAACATCAAGTAAAACCCTCAAAGATGGTATCTCAACCTCCAATGGCAGGACAACCTCCATGCCATATACTAGTGAGAACGGTGTTGCCCCAGTTGATGTACGCACTGTAGTACGATAACCGTGCAAAGCGAATGGCAGCATCTCATGCCAATCCTTATACGTTACCACCATCTTCTGAACAATCTTCTTTATGTTCTTGTTGGCCGCTTCAACAGCGCCATTCATCTTGGGTCTGTACGGAGATGAATTATGATGCTCGATATTAAACTCCCGACAAAGATCCCTCATCATCCTGTTGTTCAAATTCGAACCATTATCAGTAATAATCCGCTCAGGAATACCGTATCTGCAAATTATATCCCTCTTAATAAATTTGGCCACCACCTGCTTCGTCACATTGGCGTAAGATGCTGCTTCCACCCACTTAGTGAAGTAATCGATCGCAACCAGAATGAAGCGATGCCCGTTAGATGCCGTAGGCTCGATTTTGCCAATCATATCAATTCCCCACATGGAGAAAGGCCATGGGGATGCCATAACGTTCAGAGGACTCGGTGGCACATGGATCTTATCTGCATAGATCTGGCACTTGTGACACCGCTTGACAAATTTGAAACAATCCGTCTCCATTGTTAACCAGTAATACCCTGCTCGCAACAACTTTCGGGTCATGGCATGCCCACCAGCATGTGTACCAAAAGTTCCTTCATGGACTTCTTCCATGAGTAAATTGGCTTCCTTCTCATCTACACACCGGAGGAGTACCAAATCGTGGTTCCTTCTATACAAAACGCCGTCGGGATTCAGATAGAAGTTGCCTGCTAATCTCCTTAGAGTCTTCTGATCACGACTGGATGCCCCAGCCGGGTATTCCTTGTTCTTCAGGAAATTCTGTATGTCGAAATACCAAGGCTTACCGTCAGACGCTTCATCAATTGCAAACACAAAGGCCGGCCTATCAAGGCGAGAGATGACAATCCTGGGAGCCTCATTCCAGTAGTTGACCTTATACATCGAGGACAACGTTGCAAGAGCATCTGTTATTTGATTCTCTGCTCGAGGTACATGATGAAATTCCACCCTATCGAAGAAAGGTAACAACCTTCTCGCATAATTCATGTACGGCACCAAATTAGATTGGCGGGTCTCCCATTCTCCTTTAATCTGGTTCACCACTAGCGCTGAATCCCCATATACATCCAGATTCTTGATCCTCAGATCGATAGCCTCTTCTAACCCCATAATGCAAGTTCATACTCTGCTTCGTTATTCGTCACTGGAAAAGTCAATCTGGCTGTGAACGGGATGTGCGACCTGTGGGGAGTTGTAATGATCGCCCCGATCCCGCTATCGTACGAATTGACGGCCCCATCAAAAATTAATTGCCACTGGGAACTCCGCTCAGGACCTTCACCAGGCAACGACTCATCACAATCTTTAGCTTTCAAGTACATTATGTCCTCATTAGGAAACTCAAACTTCATAGGCTGATAATCCTCAATTGGCTGTTCGGCAAGATATTCGGACAGATATTCAGACATAACACTTCCCTTAATGGCCTTCTGGGAAACATACTGGATATCGTATTCTGTCAATACCATCTGCCATCTAGCAATCCTTCCAGAGAGCGCTTGCTTTTCAAACACATATTTGATCGGATCCATCTTCGATATCAGCATGGTTGTATGATTCAGCATGTACTGTCTTAGACGTTTGGCAGCCCACGTCAGTGCACAACACGCCTTTTCGAGCATAGAGTATCGAGATTTACAATCCGTGAACTTTTTACTCAAGTAGTAAATTGCATGCTCTTTCCGTCCTGTCTCGTCATGTTGACCGAGAACACAACCCATACTGTTCTCAAGAACCGTCAGATACATAATCAGTGGTCGTCCCGCTACTGGGGGTATCAACACCGGAGGTTCCTGCAAGTATTCTTTTATCTTTTCAAACGCCCTTTGGCAATTGTCATTCCAGACCACCGCTTGATTTTTCTTTAACAGTTTGAATAATGGTTCACACGTGGTCGTTAGGTGAGAGATGAACCTAGCAATGTAGTTCAATCTCCTTAAGAATCCACGGACTTCTTTTTCTGTTCTCGGTGCTGGCATCTCTTGTATTGCTTTTATTTTTGCAGGATCGACCTCAATTCCTTTCTTGCTCACAATGAACCCCAGTAGCTTCCCGGATCTCACTCCGAAGGTGCATTTATTAGGATTCAGCCTCAGCCTGAACTTCCTCAGCCTCTTGAACAACTTCAGCAGATTAACCAGATGTTCTTCCTCTGTTTGAGACTTGGCAATCATGTCATCAACATACACCTCAATCTCTTTGTGCATCATGTCGTGAAAAAGCGTTGTCATAGCCCGCTGGTACGTTGCCCCAGCATTTTTCAAACCAAAGGGCATCACCTTATAACAGAAAGTTCCCCACGGGGTGATAAAGGTCGTTTTTTCCATATCCTCCGGAGCCATTTTGATCTGGTTATACCCTGAAAAGCCATCCATGAAGGAAAACACTGAAAACTGAGCTGTTCCAATGACACTTTGCATAACAGTCTGTTTAAAACTTTGTTTTTGCTTGATTGGAAGTGTCATTGGAATGCAATTTTTAAACAGACTGTTATGCAAAGTGTCATTGGAATTGCAATTATGGCATGTCACTTTGCATAACAACCGACTCAGCTCTTCTGGTAAGTCACTATCCTCAACAATCTCCTCCTCAGCCTGGAAGATCGGATGCTCGAAGTCTAAACGAGTCATAGGAAGTCTTTGGTCGATGTCATCTGAAAATTTATGAATCCTGCGAGGGAAACGGTTAAGTGCTTCAAAATGATATACAAGCAAAATGCATAACCACGCTGCCATTTTATTGAAAAATAAAAAACAGAAAGAAAAGGATCTCAACATTTGAATGTAAAAAACGTCGTCATTTATTGATCATGCAAACATACAGGTAAACAGTTAGGCCATAAGACAAGATCAAAGATGCCCCGGGCAAGGCATGTGATCATACAATGATTGAAAAAACAACGCATTACTGTTTGGTGACTTGGATGACGTCCTGGATGGACCAGTTGCATAGGCTTTGCCCCGGCGTGCTGGGTCGAATCCATGCGTCCATGTCGCAGTCGCTATCCACTTCCTCCGTATCAGACACGACATTAATCCTTTCAAAGCTAACTCCTCCGGGCGTGAACACCACAGGTCCCTTGTATTTAGGCGCACTCTGCGAGGGAGATGGGCGGTACCCCAAGCCATACCTATCTTGCTTCACTGGGATGTCCAGAACCTGCCCCCACTTCTGATTCTCTCCTGCTTGTACCAACGCCTTGGCTTCTTTATATGAGGAGACGGTCACCTCTTTCCCTTCACTCTTCACCGGAGCTTCTTCTTTAACCTTCACCCCTTCGAACGCTTGGCACAGCGTTTCATGGATCTCTCCATCTACCTCCACGTACTTGAAGGAAGACAAATGACTGACTAAGATATCCTCTTCGCCACACACCGTCACAATACTCCCCTCAACCAAATACTTCAGCTTCTGATGGAGTGTAGAAGTTACTGCCCCAGCGGCATGAATCCAAGGTCTCCCAATCAAACAACTATATGCAGGCTGGATGTCCATGATGTAAAACACTGTATCAAACACCTCCGGACCTACCTGGATGGGTAGCGTCACTGACCCGAATACTGACCTCCTTGTTCCGTCAAAGGCCCTCACCACCAAATCAGTAGGGGTGCACAACAACCCACGGGTATCTACTTTCAACAGGGCTTTCTTTGGTAACACATTCAACGAAGACCCAGTGTCTACCAGCACATGGGATAAAATAGCGCCCGACACTCGATAGAGATGTGCAAGGCATTATTGTGATCACGCCCTCTAGGCGTTAGGTCAAAATCCGTGAATCCCAGACCATGCCCAGCGTTAACATGTGCCATAACTCCCTCCAGCTGATTAACTGAAATCTCTTGCGGCACGAAGGATGTCTCAAGTACCTTCAACAGGGCATTTCTATGCGCCTCAGAACACAACAACAGCGATAATATGGAGATCTTTGACGGGGTCTGTTGCAGGTGCTCTACAATCTTGTAATCACTTTTGCGAATCAACCTCATGAATTCTTCCACATCTTTGGTTATCAGTTCTTTCTCTTTACTCCCCGAAGATTCCCCCTCGACCACTTTATTCTTGCCCCTGGCAAGTCTCTCTGCCTCGACCTCAGGTGAAGTGAAAATTCTCCCGCTCCGGGTTATACCTCCCGCTCCTACTATGTTGTCTACGGATCCCGCTGGCGGATCATTCAAGTCAATCTTTTCCCCGTTGCAATACACCTCAGCACCATAACTCCACGGGACTGCCTTTGTGCTTTCATAAGGGACTGGCTTAGCCTTGGTAATAGTAATGGTCGGCCTTCTCGATGATGCCGAAATTGTCACTGATTTGAACCAAATGGTGATCGTAGCAACCGCCCTGCGCTCTTCTTCAGATTCTGTCTCGACAGACTTCTCTCGCCCCACAGACCTGTCAAATTGCAGGATTCCTTCATCAATCAAACCTTGAACTCCCCTTTTCAACTTCTCACAACCCTCAGGTTGAACCAAACAGTCAACACACTCTTCACTGCAACCGGGATAGACACCTCCTTTCAATAAACGCTGCTTTACGTAACTCAAAGGGGTTTTCAGCTCGCTCACCTCCGAAACCAAGTCCAACTCATCATTTAGCAAGATTGCATTGGCCCCAGCCCCACCATGCTTGGGCATTGGTTGCTGCGTGATATTGGGACCGTCTTTCCCGAAGTTAATAGTCGTACTATCAAGCAAATCCTGTACTTTATGCTTGAAAGCTAGGCAATTTTCAATATTGTGCCCTGGTGCACCCGAATGGAAGTCACAGTGCTCATTAACATCATACCCGACTGGTGGCTGGCCAGTTGGTGGTGCTAAGGTCCTCTTCTCGACTAGCTGCAATTTCAACAAAGTTTGAAGGAGTTTTGCATATGATACCGGCAGTACCTCGAATACTCTCCTCGGTCGTGGGTTCTGAAGTCTGCGCTGATTATTATTAGGCTGCTGCTGAGCCTACTGCTGTGGTTGTTGTCTCTGCTGCTGAGAAGGCCCTGGAATGGTTACACTTGCAATCTGCGACTGCTGATGCCAGTTCTGACTTTTATTCCTCCGTCGAGCATTGTATACGGCGTTGGTATCACCCTGCCTTTTACCACCAAACGTCTTCTTATTACCTCCTGCGAAACTGGACTCACCCGCTTGAATTTTACCAATATTTACCCCGTTTTCAATGCGCTCCCCCATCAAGATCAACTCAGAGAAAGTACTCATCGAAAAATTGAGCAACCGGTCATAGTACATTCCAGAAAAAGTTCCTATGAACATATCCATCATTTCGCGCTCCACCATCGGAGGGTGTACCCTAGCAGCCAGATCTCGCCATCTCTGGGCGTATTCTTTAAAGCTCTCGCTAGACTTTTGAGACATGCTTTGCAGCTGGACTCGGTTAGGGGCGAGATCACTATTATATTGATAATGTCGAACAAAAGCCTCTGCCAGCTCCTTCCAACTCCTGATCTGAGTAGGCTCCAAGCTCATGTACCACTCCAGCGATGGCCCTGACAGGCTATCCTGGAAGAAGTGCATTAGCATCTTTTCATCCTCAGAATACGCAGACATACGCCTATAAAACGCGCGTACATGTACCCTAGGGCATGTATCCCCTTTGTACTTATCAAATGACGGCGCTTTAAATTTCAGCGGGACCCTCAACCCTGGGACTAACCCCATATTTGACATATCCAGCCCAAGAGCATTCTGGCTGGCCAATCCGTTCACCTTCTCTTCTAGCAATCTCATCCGATGGTTGTCATCCCTAGCCCTTTCATAACCCTCGTTCTGACCGGAGAACACATCCTCCTGACGATCCTCCCAGCGAGGTACTGCGTCGTATCCAACATAATCTGCATCACGGCCCAGACCCGTTTGGAAGTACCTGGGGTCATACCTCAGATTGCCCATCTCTTGAGCGTTGTATGCACCAGTTCCATATCCAAGATTACCATAGCCACCAAACCCAGCCTTGGCACCAGCAATGCTGCCATACCCCATGTTCACACCATTGAAGCCCTGGTTACCATTAATACCACTCATTCCGACATTCTCAACGCCCCCATTGAAACCCTGATTGACATTACCCACAAATAACCCAGCAGTATCTGCATTGACATTCATATTACCGGCGTTCCCACCTCCACCTACAGGACCAGTTTCTCCAGCATTCAAACCGTTTACGGGAATAACATCAGCACTTTGACGATTCTCAATTCGGGGTGAAGCAGCAATATTCTCACCATGCGGTGTCCCGTTGTTTTCAGCCCGTGCGACTATCAGTTGAACCAGATTCTGCAGCTGCTCTTGTCCTTTGGCGATGGTCTCCATGGTTTGCATGAGCATGGCCATCCTGTCACGCATCTCTTGCATTTCACTCTGCACGTTGTCCATGATCTTCTTGTGATTAGTTTTGGTAGAGTAACGGTGGACCCGCTTTTCTGCAATCCTGAAAATACCTGAAATGGATGCAGGAGATAAGATACACGGATCACAAACCTGTAATGCAAATATTAGTATGTATGTAAAATGCAATATGTGCCTGTGCATTGGGGAATATTACTCCCCCCATTCTAGTGCTAATACATTTGATACAGGGTAGCGCCGAAAGTGCGGTGACAAAAGTTGCAAGAAGCTGAAATTCAATCACAAAAGAGAAAACAACTCATATATTGAACAGGCCTTCAAAGGCAAAAGTATAACACCAACGTATCACAATACGAGCAAAAGCATGACCTCAACCCACAAGCCGGGTGATGGTCAGCATACAATAAAGCATGAACAAATCAGGTATGCCCATAATCCCTATACTCCCCTAACAGCTTCTTTGTCTTGGGATGATCAGGCTGAACAAGAAAACCCTCTATGAGTAGACTCCTCTGCTTAAGAGCTCGCCACAAGTCGTCGATGGACTCTTCCCATGTGCCTTCACCAAAGCACTCATCTAGCTTCCTCTTCTGGGATCGAGCTTCCTTTCTGCGGGCATCAACTTGCTTCAGTGCATCTTGAAGAGCATATCTAGTCATGACTTCTTCTTCATGCTACCTCCTGGTGGCCTTCAATTGGTCCTGAAGATCGGAGATCTGTTGCTTCAACTTATCCTCCCGTTCCTTGTTGTTGGTAAGAGTGGCATTCCACGTCTTATTGAATGAAGCGATCTCTCGGTGAGCGATGTCCAACGACTTCTTATTAGCTTCCATCATGTCATGAGAGCTCTTAAAGTCTTGTCCCAGGCGTTCCCGCTTCTCCTTTTCTTTAACCAACTTAGTCTTCAACAAGGTTACCATCTCAGTTTGTTGTTGAAGGGAGTACGCAACTTCGTTCTTCTCACTTCGAATCTGGGCCAATTCCCTTTCTAGATCTTCATTAACCACCAACAAAGCTTCCTTTTCCTTCACCACTTGCTCATAAACCTCAATGGGAACAGTCGTGGGTTCCTCTACCGGAGTAGGAACAGGAGATGACACAAAAGGATAGGGCATCTGAATCTGCTTGACCCTTTCTCGCATCCAAGCTTTGTACGGAGGATAAGCCTGACAGTCGTTCTTTCCCAACAATGGTTTTCCCTTTCTAGAGATGTGATTCCAAGCGTGCTGCAACTTGGCCAATAAGTCTCTGCTCAGGTCACCTGTGAAGTACAGAGATTCCTGTACCTCTTCTGCCTTCGGCGGGCTCTTCAATGCATATCCAAACTGACGAACAAGCAAAGAAGGATTGTAATTGATACATCATTTCCTCCCAATTAAGGGCACATTCGGATATCCTGCACAGCTAAAAATAATCTCGGAACCCAGCAAATTCCTATCAAACCAAACCATCTCCTCAGAAGTCAATCTCATAAGGCGCTCGGACCAATCAGACTCATTTGCAAGCTCTACGAAAGGACCCTTCTTCGGTAAGTGTTTATCAAACCACATCTTCAGTAAAGGCACGCAACAATGAACACTCTTCCCTCGCCGGTTCTCATTCTTGTAATGGAGGGAATGGTAGAAATCCCCAATCAATGTCGGTACTGGATTGCCGGCAGCAAATAGATGAAGTGCGTCAAAGTCAACAAAGTCTGGGAGGTTTGGGAATAGCACTATCCCATATATACACAAAGCCAACAAAGCGTTGAATACCACCCAACAACCACTCTTGGCATACTCTCGCGCCTTGCTAACCAGAAAGCTAAGAGCGAATCCAGGAATCCCGTACCAAGAAGTCACTAACAGCTCAGAAGCATCCATATGCAAAGACACCGCTAAATCCTCCAACTTAGGTTTAGCGTCAAAATGGATGAACGGGACCTTGTTCTGTACTGGCAAACTAAGGAATTCTGCATATTCCTCCATAGTAGGACCCATAAGGAAATCTGTAAACGTGAAGCATCTCAAAGCAGGATCGTAAAACTGCAGCAATGTATACAATCCATTCAAATCATATGCACTGGGTCTACAAACCAAGCTCAAAAGCCTCCCATAACTCTTCTTGAAGCTAGCCCTAACCTCATCATCCGCAAGGGCAATCAAACTCAATATAGAATTCACATCCGGAGTGGGCAGCTTATACGCAACTGTCTTCCGCACACTACCCATATCAACAATCAGAAGTCCGGAGCACTAGAACAGGGAAGTATGTAATGCACCTGCAGCACAGACACACATTAATGATATGCAATGATAAATGGGTATGCAAACAATGCAATGCAAACAGCTGCGACAGGGGATCAAGTGCCCTGAATAAGAAGCCCAAGTCACACCAAGAACAGGTCTCAGACAGACCCTCCAATACTCATCAAACCCTGGTCTCAGACAGACCTCACAAAGAACTCCAGCCTGGTCTCGGATAGACCCAATAATATAACCCACACCTGGTCTCTGACAGACCTAGTAACAATCCATAAAATATCCACAATCTTGTATCTCATGAGAAATAAACCGGTAGTCTGAAGGTCAAGTTACCTGCATGCCCCAAGTCCCTCTCACAGGTAGATGTCCCTATAACTGACACAAGGTACGGCATCCTATGCGGTCGTCGGCGTCACAGACTTTCAGGGTCAATGATACGATTCCCAGAAGGAGTGGCATCATGAAATCCTGAAGAGGCCTCACTTAGCCAACTTCCAAATGATCGGTCCCCGGAGTCGATAATCCAACTAACCAACAGCCCACTGCACCCAAAGGGTGAAACAGGAAGTCAACCAGAAGGACCTCGTCCGAGCGTAGATTTCGCGGGAAGCTAGTACATGCAAAGCATGCACACCCCCACTAATCTCTACTCTAATTCTAGGTGCACTCAAGCCCAGGTCCGGCTTATCTCTCAATCATAGAACCCCCATCAACCCACAATACAGCAATAATAATGATAATAAAATGCTGAAATGTAAATACAGAAATGTAAATCCATACAAAGCCCACGGCGGGAAAACAAGCGCTAGGATTGACTCGCGTAGGGAACCGTTGGAGTCCCCAGCAGAGTCGCCAGCTGTCGCTACTGCGAAAATTGGCGCCGGCAATACAGAAGAGTCGCCACCGTGCGTTATTTATCCCAAAGGAGGGAAAGGAAACGCTCGAAGTAAACCTAACGCAAAGACGGGAAAAGGTATGGTCATCGCAACCAAAACCTGGATTCGGGAGTCGGTTACGCAAGGGGAAGGTATTAGCACCCCTCACGTCCATCGTACTCGATGGGATCCACGCTTGCTTGTTTGTACGGATTACACTTCTATCTAAACTAAAGGATGAGGTCTGAAAAGAAAAGAAAACATGACTCGGCAAAACATCGCACTTTATGTCTACGTATTCCCGTCTGGAACGAGAAATCAGAGTCAACGTAGTTCGCCTACCTACGGGAAAGGAGGGGAAGGTTGCTCGCTAGGATATCGCATCCTATGCCTACGTACTTCCATACAGCATGGAAGATCAGAGCAAACGTAGTTCGGGCTACGCACGACACAAGCTGTTCAAGTGTCTTTTATGAAAAATCTCACCTTAACCAAGGGTTATCTTATTGCAAAAAGGTTGGTGTTTGTTCAAATCTTTTGACGGAAGAAATGAATTGATTTTGTTATAACCTTTATTAATGTTTTTCTATTGTGTGAAGAAAGAAGAGATGACACTCTAAAATCCTAGGGTTAAAAAGGGAATAAAATCTACCCTAATGTTATCATACATGGGTTAGCTCCTAATGTCTGTCATGTTACTCTCTTGCACGGAGAGAAATAGAGCTCCTAAGGGAATAAACGGAAAGCAAAAACAAATACAGTAAACAGTAAAATAATGCATGAATGCAGCAAACAAGCTAGGCAAGGGAGCCAAACTCTTCCTCTACCTGAACACAATAGGTAAAAGTGAAGCACATTTCACTTTAAACCTAGGGGAATTAATACACACAATACAAAAAAAGCCCCAAGCTCTGACAGCAAACTCCCAAGTTGATGCACAACACATCCTCTTTCAAGTGAATCTCCAAGCTCAATCTTCATCATTGGACCCCCAAGCTCTGGCTAGTTTCCTGCTTTGACAGTCTTCATCTTCAATGATCTCCATCTTCAAGGGTAAGCACTCCAGGATAACAGAAAAGAATCAAGAGAGATAGTATGGCATGCTAATCAGCTCATGAACAACCAAAGGAAGCTCACAAGGGATTAGCATAGTGGGACATGTTCCCTCAAAGTTCTACCTCTAAGACCAATCACTTATCCCTCCAAAGGAGGGAGGTGAGTTCTTAGAGGGACTTTTAGTCACTGGGAAAGAATGGAAGCAAAGGAAGCATTCCATGTTTCATGAATCAAATTTTCTAATCTAGAGCTCTACCTAGCTCCTAAACCCTATGGTCTTCAACAGCTGAACTCATCAACCTCTGGATCTTTGGTATTCAACCTTCTCCTTCATCATGCTCCTTCAACAAGGTCTTCAAGCAAGCAAAGCCCCATAACAATACCCCAAAGATAAACCCCACAAGATAGACAATCAATCACAAAACAAACACTACAATCAGTCAAATCAGAAAATACCCTAAAAATACTAAAGTCAAAGGGAAAAATCTAATATTTATTCACAAGGGTCTATTATACTTATCCATAATACCCCTATAGTCCCATACCCAAAATTCAATCTAAAACTCCTAAAAGAAATGATTTACTTCACCTGTGTCACACCTAAAACCCTAATTTCATTACACTAGTCTCACCTAATCAAAGTACCTCACAATTAATCCTAAAAATTAAGAATAAAATCCTACATACAAGTTAAAGTCCTAAGTGAAATGTCCTAAAAAGAATAGGTTCAAAATACAAACGTATCTAACTAAACTAAAATCCACAAACTTATGTATAAACCTAAATCACTTAAAAAGCTATTTAAATGAAAAATACACAAAAAATACTAAAATGAAAAGAAATGCTAATTTTAATATTTGTTAATTTTCTTAACAGAATTATGAAACTAACACAAAAAGAAGCAATTAAAAATATTTATTTTTCATTTACTTATGAATTTTTAAAGAGGCAAGAAAAATAAAAGAAATAAAATCAAAGAAATTAAAGAAAATGAGAGAGGGAGGTGTATTCAGTAACTGGATCATGTGTATATGCGTATGGGCTTATCAGGGGAGGTGGTAATAGTGAGGCGCCAAAGGCCCACTAAAATTCAGAAAATCAAATGATTAAATCCAAAGAAAAAGGAAAGGTAACGGTGCATATAGTAACAGATTTTAATGTAAAATTGAAATGGGCTCACGAGGGTGGTGTTGATAGCGAAGTTCACTAAGCCCAGGATGGTTTTTTTTTAATGAAACGCATCGTTTCATAGTTCAGACTCTCCCTCTCATTTCTGTTTGAATCTCACGCGTTGGATCACGTTCCAGGTCAATGGTTTCAACCTAATCCAACGGTAGAGGAGTCGTCTCCTACCTTGGAACCTAGGGTTTCAGAGATAACAATCTCCATGCATGGATCTTTCTCTCCCTCGTTCTCTCTCAATTCAGCATGAAAACCTAAACTATAAAGAGCAAAATTAATCTACTCTCTCCCCTGACCACGACTGTGCCAAAAGTTTGGATTGAAACCAACCCTAGAATGAAACCCGATAGGTAGAAATCCATGGTACACAAGTTTCTACTGACATACACTTGGTTATTCTTGATACTTCTTGGCACTAATGTGTTCTACACACTACCCTTGTTATTCTAAGCAGCTACACCAAGATCAATTCATCCTAAACTACAAGTTCTAAGTCTTGAAAGTTCAACTGCCCTAACATGAAACCTCATCAATGGAGCCCTAACTTTCTGGAGATCATCTTCTACCTATCCCTAACAACTCTACCCTAACAAACTAAGCTAACAGGGCATAATTAAGGGTGTAAGGATCAAGTTGCATACCTGAAATTCTTGATGAGCAGATGGAGAATTGGCTTGATTCAGCGCTTGCAATCCTTCACAAATGCTCCTCAGATGGTGATCTTGTTTCTGTTTGCAACAAATTGTGTGGAGAATGCTTGTATGGAGGGATTCGAATCTGGTATGCCCTTTGCAAATTCCCACTCCAAATCTTCAATCTTCCATTGATAAGCCTCTGAATCAGCTTCTATGCACTCAACAAGATCAATGGATCATGAATGAAGAAGAAGAATGAATTGAATTGATGCTGAATATGGAGTTTCACTCTTTCTTGCAATTGAAGCAATAATGGAATCCTCTCTCTCCTCTCTCTCTTCTCACCAACCTTTTTCACCAATGATCCCAATCCAATATATAGAGAACCATGGAAGAATCTAGAGTCTTCTAGATCAGTCTAGGATGATTCTAGAAACTTCATGAATTTCTCATGTTATGACATAATCCCCATCTCATGATATCTCCCTTCAATCTAACTTGCAGCCCCTTAAACACTTTTGAAAATCTCATGACATGAGTTATTGAGGAGTGTATGATGCTTACCAAGCTAATCCCTTGCCTTGTGTTAAGTTTCACATAGTTGCCTTATTATGCAAGTAATGGATTTACAAAGCAACTCCATTTTTAAAGCCCTATCTCAAACTTGTGGCTGAACCAATGTCTCTAAAATGTTGTTTAGACTCAATTTGATATATTACACGACCCATTTTGGATTTATAGATTGCCCAAACCAATTTTCAACTTGAACTTTTTCAACTTATGTCCATTTTTTAGGTCATTTTCACCAACTTTTATCAATTCTTGCTACAAGCTTTTACAAACTTCCATGACCTATTTTCTAAACTTAAAATGTCATTTTGAGAAACTTTTATGTTGTGAAGTTTTTCATTTGAAGCTTCCTTGTATGAGTTTTAGGCATAGGCTAAGAATGACCTATAATTCCACTTTCCCAAAATACCCCTGACTTGCACAAGCTATAACTTGAGCTTCAAAAATCAGATGAAGGCATACCGTACCTTTTTTGGAAGAGGAGATCATGAGGAACAACTCTTATGTTTTCCAAGAATTCATTTGAAAATTCCTTGAAGGTCAAAAGTTGCTTGGAAGACAGACAACTTTCACAGACAAATTTCAGTGTCCTCAAATGACCTGTAACTTGCAAGAGCTATAAATTGAGTTCTATAAATCATCTTGATGACTTCCACCACTAAAATTAAAGCTATGAAGATTCTCTACAAGTCTCATGTGGACCAGAAATTCATATGAAGCTTGCATTTTGAATTACACTGCTTGGAAGTTTGACCTAAATTAGGGGATTTTACACTGAAACCCTAATTTGGTAACTCCTCTTCTCCTTGACTCCCGTTGATTTTTCTTGGGCACAACACCACATCCATATCCATGTAGCAAATAATGAATCCCACATCCTTCAAATGAGCCTTGATACCTTTCAAATCAAGTCCTTGACCTAGGATTGACCTAGATAAAACCCTAGTTGACTGTCTTCAACTGAGGCTCTTGCAATCATTCCAATGACCTGGCTCTTCTTCAAAATGATCATATAGACTTTCCATAACATCCATACACACACCATGCTCTTGGCTCATATCTCATACACCCTCTGATGACCCCCAAACATTCTCAAGATAGGAGAGAACTCACTGATCAACCTGTCAACTCTTTAAAGTTCAAATTCTTCTATGATGACCTGAGTAGTCTTGAATATGAATGAAACCCCTTGAACATAGATCTTGAGACAACAATAGCACTTGATCCCCTGATTAAAATTAGCTTGCTTATTCTATGCTATGCAGATGAATACACTATGTACATGATGCCAATGCAAATGACTATGCAATTGAAACATAAACCTAGGTTAGAAAAGGTTGGGCAAATTTTGGGGTGCAACAATATTCTTCCAAAATGTTTTTAGATTTTGACTTAGTTTCAACTTCAGAATCTTGTTGAGATTTTTCTAACTCAATTTTAATTTTTAAATTGTTTGCTTTAAGCTCAACAACTTCTGATTTCAGAAGATCTTCTCAGATACAAGATTCTTTTCAAGCTTCTTGTACTCGAGCTTAATCTTACTATAGTTTTCCATCATTTCAGATAAACTCTCAATAAGTTCTGCTCTAGAAAGTTTAGAAAATACCTCTTCAGAATCAGATTCTGATTCAGATCCAGATGTTTCTGCATAGTCCTCTACGTCAGCCATAAGTGCCATGTTTGCACATTCTTCTTCTAAATCTGATGAAGATTCAGATGCATCTGAATCATTCCAGGTTGCCATTAGAACTTTCTTTTTATTATCAGGCTTCCTTCTTGGCTTCTCCTTTAGAAGTTTTGGGCATTCATTCTTATAGTGCCCAGGTTCCTTGATTCATAGCAGACCACCTCTTTCTTTCCAGATCTTCTGTGTCCAGAAGACTCTTTATGTTGATCTAGTTTCTTGAAGTTTCTAAACTTCTTATGTTTATGCTTCCAGAGTTTGTTGATCCTTCTACACAGCAGTGACAATTCATCTTCTTCTTCAGAAGAAGATTCTTCAGAACTTTCTTCTATAACCTGCAAAGCTTTGTTAGATTTGTTAGACTTTAAAGCAACACACTTACCTTTCTTATGAGGTTTGTCTTCTTCTAGTTCAATCTCATGACTCCTCAAAGAGCTGATCAGTTCCTCTAGCGTGATCTTGTTCAGATCCTTTGCAAGCTTCAGAGCAGTGACCATTGGTCTCCATCTGGTTGGCAAACTTCTGATGATCTTCTTGACATGATCAGCAGTGGAGTAACCCTTGTCCAGAACTTTCAAGCCAGCTGTGCGAATCTGAAATCTAGAGAACATGGCTTCTACAGATTCAGATTCTTCCATTTTGAAGGCTTCATATTTCTGGATCAGCGCCAGAGCCTTGATCTCCTTTACTTGTGAGTTCCCTTCATGAGTCATCTTCAAAGATTCAAATATACCAAATGTTGTTTCTCTGTTAGTAATTTTCTTATACTTAGTATGAGATATAGCATTTAGTAGAATGGTTCTTGCTTTATGAAGATTCCTGAATTCTTTCTTTTGAGCTTCAGTCATTGACTTTCTATCAATCTTTTTGCCATCCCCATCAGTGGGGTGAACATAGCCATCAATGACTAAATCCCAAAGGTCAGCATCATATCCTAGAAAGAAGCTTTCAATTCTATCTTTCTAGTAGTCAAACTTTTCACCATCAAACATGGGAGGTTTAGTGCTGATTCTATCTCTGTCCTCATATCTGTTGTTGGATGTTGAAGCTTCAGCCATAATGTATCAACCAAAACATATCAAGAGTTTTCCCACTGGATCTTTTCTCTTTCATGGTTAAGTGATAGCACAACAGAGTCGGAGCTCTTATACCAACTGAAGGTGGGAAAAACACTTAGAAGGGTGGTTGAATAAGGATTTTGAAACAATTATTGCAATAAAAACAACACAGTATTTTTATCCTGGTTTGTTGAACTCAACTAATCCAGTCCACCCTATCAAGGTGATTTGCCTTTCTCAACAAGGACTTAATCCACTATATTCAAACAGATTACAGTGTCAACCACTAAGAACAACTGTCTTAGTCTTCTCAAGAAATCCTGACCACAACTTGGTCTTCTTAAGGAACCTTTTACAAATAAATGTAAACTAACAAGTGTTTAAGATGCTTCTAAAAAGCTATATCACAAACTGTGATTTTTACACTTAGATTAAGAACGAATAAAAAACTATTCAGCTTATGAAATAAATTGTATGAGAGCTTGAGAGTAGTTTTCAATTTGATTTGTCAATAATTCGTCAATTCGTCAACTTTGAAATGTTGTTGAAGACATCCTTTTATGGAGCAGAAAGTCCAATGCTTGAAGACTGTACGTAGCAGAATAGCTGTAGCCATTTTGTCTTCTATTGACTTTAGCTTTCCCAGAAGAGGAATGTTCAGACAAATCCCTTTTGTTTGTTTTCCTGTGCCATACATGAATAAGGAAATAGTCGTTTGGAATATGTCAACGAATATATCTTTGAATAATATCTTCTTCAACAAGCTTCTGTCAAAGTTATCAACATCAGAGTCTTGAAGTGATCAGAGTTTGATGGTTTCAGAGTCTTGATGTTATCAAAGTTTTGCAGCCAATGTGCTTCAACGTGAATATCAATTAGAGCAGAGTTTGAATATCAGAGCCTCTGTACTTGCAGCGAAAAGTACTTTCAGAGTCTTCTTGAAAACAATGCTTGAAACTCTTCATACAAATTCTTGAACTACGCTTCAAAGTCTTCTGCAGCTTATGCTTCAGAGTCTTCTGCAGCTTCTGCTTCAGAGTCTCTTCTGGCAGCGCTCAGAGTCTTCTGATGACTTGCTTCTGATGCTTCAGAGCTTTGCGTAGAGTAATGTTCAGATGCATTTTTGCTTCCATAAGAGTATTTAATTTAGTATCTAAAACAAAAATAATTGAACAAAATTATAGTATATATTTTCTTAATACAAAATTTCATTAGTGTTATCATCAAAACATAGAGATATATTTAAACACCAATCTGTGTTCTAACAGTTTCATGTTAAACTCCGGTGACCATCCCGGAGAAGATGACAGGAGCCCTAGCTCCGGCATCTGAGTTGGCATGTTGTTTGAATCTTGAGCTATATGACATGGCTTCCATGTAGGCATGACGTGTTAAAGTGGATCACGTGTGGCTCGTTTTTTTGTTTTTTGTTTTTGACTTGATTTCAATGAACATAGGTCTGGCTTATTTTAATGTTCACACCCCCTATTTTATAGCCCAACGCGCGTAGTACATGAACCTAGTTAACTTGGATTTTGCTCCTGCACCTCCCTTTGTGTTGCCATTTTGTTTTTATTTCTTTAATTTTATTTTCTACTTTCATTTATTTTTAATTAGTAAAATCATTTCAAAAATTCTCAAAAATACTTTTCTGATTGTTTGGTATCTTAAGAAAATTTTCATAATTTTCATTTTATTTTTCATTTAATTTTGCTATTTTATTTTGAATTAAATTGTGGAGGTGTTTTAACTTTTTAACCTTGAGCTAGGGTTTGTATTTTTGATGCTTGTGTCTGCCTTCTTGAACCAATTCTTTTACCATATTTGGACACATATATGCTAAGGATTTGAATGGTGTTATTGTGTATTTATGTTTCATTTTTATCATTTTCTATGTGATTATATAAAGCCTTGATGCGTGCTCGATCTATGTGACACACTTGTCTTGATGATTTGATTTAATGATGCACTTGTGCATTTCTTCTTGAGATTTTTTTCTCACTTATTCTTGATGGATGTAACATGAGTTAGAGCATCTTAATTCACTTTGTTTGGCCTCTTTCATACTTTTGCTTGATGCCTCAAAGTGACATTGTTTTGAGATAAATGTACATGATGCTTGACCTAGGTTTGAGACCTCTTGTTTACATGCATTTTGTTTAGTCTTGAGATGCTTATATAATGTGAATACCTAATACCTTGACATGTCTTTATGTTCATTGGTTTGGTGATTTGTCTATTTTGTTTCTCATGAATGTTTAATCCTTTTTGAGATTGATCTTGGTTGCTGAATACATGTTTGTTTGTGCACTCTTTGAACATGATACATGTTGAATCTTCTTGAGATCTTGAGTTTATATTTGAATTGAAATTCTCATACATGACACTGCCTCATCTTGACTTCATGCCCCAATCTCACATGTTGGGTCATTTATGGTTTGTTTTGCATGAGTTGATTGTTGCTAATTGATTGAACACTGATGTGATGCATGTCTTACACTCTTGTGTACCTGTTGCCAATCTTTGGAATGAGATGAACATGATATGATATTGCTATTATCCTACTTTGATTCTCATTTTGCTTAATCCTATTTGACTTTGCTTTGTTAAATGATAATGCTTGGTTGATGTCTTGAAGTCATGTATGTTTGTGCATTGCATGTTTGCCTTTGACTAACTTCTTCAGCCCTAGTCTTTTACCCCTTTTGATCATGACCTCTAATGTTTTAAGTGTGTCTTTAAGTGTTCACTTTACATATCCTTGTTGCTTTAATGCATGTCTTGGCTAGTGTTTTCCACTTGTGTATGATTGTTGAATCTTCTTACTTGGTTAAGCACTTGATGATTTGTTTCTCTTTCCTCTTCATATCCTTTTCTCTTTCTTTGAGATATAAATACTTTATGTTATGTGTGATTGAGATGTTTAATATTTACTTGTTTTGCTCACATGCTCCCTTAAGGCTCCTATCCCAACTTAATTTCTGATTAAGTTTGGAGTAGGATAGACATTAGGCTCTCAATTTTTGCATGACAACATTAGGTTAGGCCCCTCTTGACCTCAACCTTAGGTCCATCTTTTGTATGATAACATTAGTTAGACTTCCCTTTCTCATCCACAACTATAGGGCCATGTTGCATCATAACATCTAAGAGTGAGATCCCTTAGATTTTTCTTTTCCCTTTTAGTCTCTTTCTTCTCTCTTAAAACAAAATAAGACACTTAATAAATACGATGAGTATTGTGTGCCACGAGCCTTAAGCACATGGTAATTGATAAGAAGGAGTCTCTCCTTACCTTGTCTAGAGTGCTTTGTATACATCTTGTCTTGGGTCGATCTTATGAAACATTTGATCTTATGTCACTGATAACGCGAAAACGTATATATTAAATGCCATGATTTTATGCTACTAATGGTCGATTTCACCCCGATTTCGGACCCTCTCCGCACTGTTTGTTCAGTATCCTGCTGGTTTACGAAGTTAACACTCAAATGAAGTAAGACAAGGAAAACAAGTACTAGAAGACACAAAACAGAAGAAAAAGGAAGAAGAATTAACAGAAATGAATTTTGCTGATATGACGGTCGTCACAGGTCCCTTACGACCGTCACGTGTGTGACGACCGTCATGAATGTCACGAACGTCATGAGCTCCATGAACGTCATGCACTCTTTACGACCGTCACACTTGCAAAAACAGCTTAACGTCCACTTTTGAGAACATGCAGCAGAAGCCCAAAAACAGAATCACGACACCCTGGATTCTCTCACCCTCAATTGCACTTCCAGAGGCAGTTCACATAAGAAGCATTCACTATAAAAGGAGAGCTTGAGGACTGAAACAGGGAGCCGCATTGAAGACCATGAAGTGCTGCCCAATTTACTACAAAAATCCTTTACTTTGTTTCTGCTTGTTTTTCCTTTATTTTCCTTTAAGATTTCATTTGTACTTTTTGTTCTTTACATGTTCCGTACTTTAATCGTCACCAAACTAATCCTGCCGACATTGTAGGGGATTATCCAAGTGCCGAAGCAGAATTGTTTACAGGTTCCATTATTATTAATTAATTGCATTTGCTTTATAATGTATGTTTACATGTTCTGTTATTTTAATTCAATTATGCTTGCTTTAAGATTCATGTCTAGCTAAACCGTATCGATCGGTATGTAATGAATTAGTAGGACGACACTCGATAATAACCGGCATTTTCCACTTTTTCAAACTTGTTTCTGGCCATAGTTGTCGCTTGCGCGAAAATAAGGTGCTGGCACAACAGAAGAATCGCCACCTTTCGTTATTTATCCCTCAGAACGGGAAAGGAAACGATCGGAAAAACCTGACAAAAAAGGGTAAGACAAGGTCATCGCAATCGTTGTCTGGATTCGGGAGTCGGTTACGCAAGGGGAAGGTATTAGCACCCCTCACGTCCGTCGTACTCGACGGGATCCTCGCTTGTTGTGTTTACTTGGACGGGTTGGTTTTATTCTATCTACCTATCAAGGCTGGCTGAAAAAGAAAATAAAATGACTCGGCAAAGCGTCGCACTTTATGCCTACGTATTCTCATCAGAGAATGAGAAATCAGAGTCAACGTAGTTCGGTCTACGAAGGGTTATGGGGGAAGGTACCTCGCCAAGACATCGCCATCTTGTGCCTACATACTCTCAACAGGCATGAGAGATCAGAGCTCACGTAGTTCGGGAAACTACGGTTTATTTCCTGTCTTTTACGAAAGAAGTGTTTTTTATTGTATTTGCGATTTCAATCGCACTAGAGACTATGACCTGAGAGTGAATGCGTCGCATGTCACCCAAAGGGTACCATACTAAACATCCAGACTGTGGAAAAGAAACTCTCCCACAATCCTTTCTTAGATAGCTTAAGGCTCGTAACGTACGAAAGAAATCATTCATGATTACTGTATCTTAAACTGTTTTGAGATGAGAAGAGAACAGGCCCAACTAGGAGGGAGACTATCAAGTCCTACTGTTATCATGCCATGGATTCATCCTATGGTTGAGGTTTGAACAGGGAACTCCTAGAAGTTGTCATGCATAGGTTTCAACCTAAAGTTCTATCATCAATTCCTTATCAAAGGAAATGAGAGTCCTAAGGGATCATGTCAATGATACACCAAAACAGACAAAGCATCAGCTTAACAGTAAAATGCATGCAATGCAAGTGAGGGAGGAAATGTGTGTGGGGCTTCAGCCTCCACAAGCTCATCTCAACCTCAAGCCAGAATGGATAACAGTAATCATACTGAAATATAAACAACATGCTATCAAGCAATAAACAGTAAACTGCAATCATACAGATAAAATGAAATGAAATGCCATCAGGCAAACAAACCACATGGGCAAGGGAGCTGGGCTCTACCGAATACCCGCAAGCAAAGCCACACAGTAACAGTACAAGCAGAGGGAGCAACTCAACCTCTAGTGCAATCATGCTCCTAGATTCTACTTATTCTAGATATGAACTTATTCTAATGCATCAAGCAAGTCAAACAAAACACATCAATACAGAAAAGAAAAAGAAGAAAGCAGATCAACTCCTCTCTCAACTCCAAGCTTCAACTCTTCCAGCAGCAACTCAGTCTTTAGGCTTCAATCATTCTTGACAAGCATCAGTTGCTTTTCCAGGCTTCAACCCTACAAAATAAGTTTCAACTTATCTTCTCCTTTTAAGCTTCAGCTTCTTGATCAGCTCCACCTTCAGGCTTCACTATCAATCATGAGTATCAACTTGGCTCCTTCAGGATCTCCAGGCATCAAGGTAAGTATCAACTTCCTTTGCTCTTCAAGCTTCAGCTGGAATGGCAATGCTCAAGGATTCATCCTCTTCTACACTCTTCATTGAAGTCTTCATCTTCAAGCTCAAGCTCAACATCTCTCAAGATAATCAAACCAGAGAAAATCACTTACTGGATAAGCTGGGGGATATTGAACTGCTTATTGATCACCAAAGGTGACCTTTAAGGGTTCAACATCAAAGGAATGGTTCCCTCAAAAGTTCTACTTCCTAGGTACATCACTTATCCCTCCAAAGGAGAGAGGTGTATACCATGGAAGGACTTTGAATCATAGGGAGGAATGGAGGTGAATGATACCATCCATGTTTGAGAAAGAAGTTGTCTAAGTCTAAACTCTTCCTAATCCCTAACCCTAAAACAACAAAAAGAAATAAGATCAAGCTCTCAAGCTCCTCAATGCATCTTCAAGTCTTCTACTATGCTCCTCAATGCTCCTTAGAACAAGATCAAGCTCTCCAAGCCCAAAAAGCAAAGCAACTAAAGCAAACATGCCCTAAAAGCAACACAAACAATCAACCAATACAAAAATCAACTAAAAATAGCATACTATCATATTAAATCCTAATATAATTTCTAAGGGATCCTACATACCTACCCTTAATACCCATATATGTCCCATAGTCTAAATTGTCCTAAAAACCCAAAATTCTAAAGTTATTATGGACCTATGTTGAAGTTTAACCTAATTCTACACAACCTAGAATCATCTAATCAAAACTATCCTAAAAATCATCAAAAAAATATGGAATAAATCCAGGGGGAAGCTAAAACATATATCTAACTATCCTAAAAAGATTGACCTAAAAATATTAAGGGAACTACCTAAACTAAATTCTACAAGATCATTGATCAACATAAAGGAAATAAAAAGCAATTAAAGAATAAAATATACAAAAAATACTAAAATGCATGAAATGACAAATGTTTTTATTTGATATTTTTATTGACAAAAATATGAAGTAGGAGAAAAAAACTCCCATGAAAAAATATTGATTTTTCCATTTAATATGAATTTTCAAAATATGAGAAAAATTGAAGAAAAATAAAATGATAAAGATGGCTGGGGTGCAATCAGCAACAAAATACAGTTCATTCCACACATGGGCCCAAACTGGGGGGTGGGGATAGCATGCGTGCTGGGCCCAATATCTAAATCAGAAAATCAAATAAGAAAATCAAAAGAAAAAGAAAAACAAGCGGTGCAGATAGAAATAAAATTCAGTTTAAAATACAATTGGGCCACGAAGAGGGGTTCAGATAGCAATTGATCACACTAAGCCCAGAACTCTCCTTTAATGAAACGCGGCATTTCATTAGGTTTCTGAGTTTCCTTCCAAACGCGAGATTAAATCTGGGCCATTGGATTGTTCTTGAGTCAACTGGTCAGCGCCTTATCCAATGGCTGGAACTTCGTCTTCAACCTCCCACCTAGGGTTTTCAGAAACTTCCATGAAAACCAGAGTTCATGCACTCATCTTCCATCCCTTCGTGCTCCTTCATTTCAGCATCAAATTCAACCATTCAAAACCCTAAACTGATCCATTTTTCACCCTGATCATGCTCATAACCTTGAAACGCATTGAAATGATCTCTACCATAGAACCCGATGGTGAATCCAAATTATCCTCAAAATATGATCAATCTTCAACCTCAACCAAACTTAGATTTCTTTGCATCAAAATGACCCTCACATTGCCCTAATCAAAACCAGCTATTAATCTTGCATTATCACTCACTATGCCACGAGTTCTTGCTCCATCAAGAAATGGTATCCATGACTGAAACTTCATCAAATGCTCCTAAAGTCTCTAGAATTGATCACCTATTGGTCTCTAGCAATTCTATACTAATAATTCACCCTAACCATGCCTAAATAATGAGGTGGAAGAGATTTTGCAAACCTGGCTTCTTGATATGGTAGATGATGAAATCCTTGCTTTCAAGGCTTGAAACTCTTCAAGAATGATCCTTGGATGATGAAACTTCTACTGTTTGCAAAAATTCTGAGGGAGAGAGCTTGTACTTCAAGATTCGATGATAATTGCTTCTTTGCAAATCCAATGTGAACACCTTCAATCTTCCATCAATGGAGCTTCAATTCAGCATGCACACACTCAGAGGGATCTATGGAAAGGGTTTGTGAAGAAAAACGGGATGGCAATGAAGAAGAATGAAGAAATTGCACTTGACTTGCAATGGAGGAATTTGGATCTCACTCTCTCTTCTCTACACTAATTAACACCAACCTTGCATCTGAGCAAGTTACATTCATCTTATAGAGTGGTTTAGAATCATCTAGAACCCTTTAGGACAATCCAATGAGAAATTGAACTTTTCATGTCATGGTATTTTGATTTCTCATTCTCCTTACATGCTATCTCATGCCATAGCCTTTGCAATCTTGGTTTCTGACTTGAATTTATCCCAACATGAGATTTAGGGTAAGTTACAATGCATAACTACCTTGCTTATTGAGTTTTGCCTTGTTTTGGTTTGGTACCTTAAGATGCAAGTAATCAAATTCCAAAGCCGCCCTATGATGCAAGCCTCAAATCAAAATTGTGGCTGAACCATTGTTCTTAGAATGTCATTTGGAGTCAAAATGACCTATTACATGACATGGTTTGGACTTATAACTTGTGATTTCCATTTTTCAAATTCAACTTAACTAACTTATGCCTCATTTTTAGGCCATTTTTATCACTTTTTGATATGAGCCTTTTCAACATCTCATGACCTCCCTACTAGCCTTAAAGCATCACTCTAAGCAAGTTTGATGTTGAAGATTTTTCCATTTGAAGCTTGGAAATAGGAGATATGGCCTCATGCTTGAAATGACCTATAACTTCCAAATGACCAAAATGCCCTTGACTTGTCAAAGCCATAAGTTGAGTTCTACAAATCCTATCAAGGACTTCTAGTACTCTATAGAAAGCTAAGAATATGCTCTTCAACATTCATGTTGACCAAGAATCCATAGGAATCATCCTACTAGGGCAAAAGTTGTCTGCAAGTTGGGTGACTTTCAAGGACCCATATTCACATACCTCAGATGACCTGTAATTTGTCAAAACCATAACTTGAGCTCTACAAATCCTATCAAGGACTTCTAGTACTAAAATTAAAGCTAAGAACAAGCTCTACAACATTCATGGTTGAATCTTCTGAATTCTTGTACAATGACCTCTCTAGGCTTCATGATGGCTTTCAAGACATCTCACAAACTTTCTCAAAGCTTCAAGTCTATCCTCATAGTCTCAGAATCATCTGAGGAGCACCCACAACTCTCAAGTTATAAGGCACACCACCTTGGTTTCAACCAATTTCTCTGAGGATCTCTTGAGTTCTCTGACAAGCATATCAATCCTTGAACCTTTGAATAACTTTCTTGGCTAGCTTTAAAGTCTCATACAACTCTTGCTAGGTAATCATACCTCTTGATTTACTGCCCACATATCAATGAGATGCAGATGATGAATGCAATGAACCACAAACTTGGTAAATAAATGTTGGTCAAATTTTGGGGTGCAACAGCTGCCCCTATTCAAACGGCTTGAACCTGACTGGGTGAGGAGCGAACGACTCTCAGCCAATCAAGGTGCGAGACTGTTGAATACCGATGAACCCGAAAATTTGCCAACTGCATATGCACTCGGTGCTCTGGGGGAACAAATCTTCGAACACTGAAATAATAGCTGCCCGACAACTAGCTGGAGAAATACTGATCTGACATCGCTGTCAGTTACCCACATTGAATTCCTCTGACATTGTCATCAGACAACCAAAACACCCAACATCTCTGCTGGAGAACTAGAGAACCTGACATCGTCGTCGGACAAACATCCAACATCGCCGCTGGAGAATCCAAAATAATCTGACCTCGCCGTCAAACAAACAAAATACCTAACATCGCCGCTGGAGAACTAAAATACCCAACATCGCCGCTGGAGAACTAAATCATCTAACGTCGCCGTCAAACAAACATACCCAACATCGCCGCTGGAAACAAACAACCAACATCGCCGTCGGACAACCAAAACACCCAACATCGCCGCTGGTGACAAACAAGATACTCAACATCACCGCTGGGGAACTCAATCATCTGACATCGCCGCCAGAAACGAACATCCAACACTGCCGCTGGAAAACTAAATCACCTGACATCGCCGCCAGAAACAAACAAAATACCCAACATCGCCGCTGGAAAACCGAAGAATCTGACAAAAACACCCAACATCGCCGCTGGAGAACTAAAGAATAATCTGACATCGCCGTCATAACAAACATCCAACATTGCCGCTGGACAAACATCCAACATTGCCGCTGGAGAAAGAAATCACCTGACCTCGCCACCAGAAACAAACACAACTCTGAGAAACACCCAACATCGCCGCTGGAAAACTAAACCACCTGACATCGCCGTCAGACCACTAAAACACCCAACATCGCCGCTGGAGGACTAAATCACCTGACATCACCGTCAGAAACAAACATACCTAACATTGCCGCTGGAAACAAACAGCCAACATCGCCGTCGGAGAACTAAATCATCTAATATCGCCGCCAGACAACAAACAAATATCCAACATCGCCGCCGGAAACAAACATAACCCTGGAAATACCCGACATCGCCGTCAAGTACTCAAAATAATCTGACATCGTCGTCAACTTTCAACATCGTCTGACCTCGCTGTCAACAACAAACATCCAACATCGCCGCTGGAAACAAACATAATCTGACCTCGCCGTCAGAGAAAAACCATCCAACATCGCTGCTGGAGAACCAAAGAACCTGACATCGCCGCCAGAAACTAAATCAATCGGACGTCGTCGTCGGAAACAAACATAATCTGACCTCGCCGTCAAAACAAACGTCCAACATCGCCGCTGGAAACAAATGTCCAACATCGCCGCTAAAAATCTGACATCGCCGTCAGGGTGAAGAAAATCCATTGGGGAATTGGTCACACGGTAACCGGTAGTACATAGTCGATCACGCCATCAGGCATCCGAAGAAACTGTCGGGCATCAGCCGGACTTCAACCATCAGGTTGATCATGCCATCAAGCATTCAAAGAAATTGGTCGGGCATCAGCCGGACTTCAACCATCAGGTTGATCATGCCATCAGGCATTCAAAGACATCTGTCGGGCATCAGCCGGACTTCATCAGCAAGTCGGGAATAGAACTCTTGGTCAATCATGAGCCAACTGGGAATATCTAAACCACTGCCATCAGGCACTCCGCATCAGCTGAGAGAACTGCTTCCTTAACACGGGCGGACTTCAATCATGGAGTCTTCAAAGGAGATTTAAACTTCGGCGTCGGAAACCTGCTGGGGAGGACGCTTCGCCGCTGGGGAATCTGGAGAAATATCAAGTAACTCCGCTCCGGGGGTCCAGAAATCATTCTGGATGAATCAACTCTGGTGAGGACTTCAAGAATTATCTTGGACAAATAACTCCGCTGGGGACTTTCAAGAATCATCTTGAACCGATAACCGTTCTGAGCGAACACTCTGTTGGGGATTCCAGGAATCATCCTGGGCAGCTCTTGCCGGGGACAAACCAATCATGGCTTAAGCAGCTTCCAAGGATTCGGCTCTCCTGGGGCTTCAGGAATCATCCTGGGCAGCCTTCACTGGGGGCTCTACTGGGGTCTTAAGAATCATCTTAAGCAAAACGGCCCTGCTGAGGAATTCAAGAATCATCTTGAACTGAAGACTTCGCTGGGGATCTCAAGAATCATCTTGAGCAAGCGACTTCGTTGGGGAGAGTGTCAGGAATCATCCTGAGCAATTGATCCTTCGGCGGAACACCTGCAAAACAAGAACGGTAGCAACCTAGATCATGCTTATTATGCATATGCTTCGACAATGGCACAATGCTCCACACGGTGGAAATGCTATGCGTTTATGATAAATGCTATGCAATCATGCACAATGATGCGATCCCATCAGCAAAATAAATTCCGAAGGGAGAATCCTCCTATCAAGGAGAAAGAACTACTCAGGTAGAGGAATCATCCTGCCGAGGAGAACGTGGTCACGCCAATATCAATTGGACTCCGCAGGGGACACAACTTCAGTTGACTGCTGCGGGGGAAACAACTTCAGTTGATTGCTGCATGGGAACGAAGCTCTACGAGAATCTGGGCCTGCTGAGGGAAAGCGATGTCAATCGCGGGAGTAAACTGCGTGGCCGTCTCGGCTACTCTTCTGGGGATAACGGCTCTGTGGGGAAACAACTTCAGCTGTTCAGCACTCCATTGGGGAAAACCAATCATGGTCTGATCAACTTCCAAGGATTCGGCTCTCTTGGGTATCTGCAAACTCGGCTGGGGAAGGAGAAATCATTCTGCTTCGCTAGGGAGTACAACTCTGGGGGGAATACAGCATCAGCTGTTCAACACTCTGCTAGGGAAAACCACTCATGGTCCCAACTGCTTCGCTAAAGAGTACAACTCTGTGGGAATCTCAATTCCGCTGGGGAAGAAGGAATCATCCGACTTCGGGGGAGAGTACAACTCTGGTGGGGAATTTCAATTCCGCTGGAGAAGAAGGAATCCTCCGACTTCGGGGGAGAGTACAACTCTGGTGGGGAATTTCAATTCCGCTAGAGACTTCAGTCTGGAACCATCAGTTGCTGCATACTTCGGCGTACGAAGAGTTTCCTACGAAACCTGCACTTGTAACCCGGTGCTGGGGGAAACACGCGCTTCAGCGCCTGACTCAGCTGAGGAGGTAACGTTCCTTCAGGATGCGTCTGCTTGGGGAAAGAAAATCATCTTTGCCTGGGGAGACATATCAATGCTCACAATCTCGCGTTCAGACTCTGCAGGGAGAGGCTACTGAACTCTGCTGGAGAAGGAGGAATCATCTTGCTTCGGGGAGGCGCACGGCGCACTGTCTGGAATATGCTACACCTGTAACAACACAAACAAACAGACAAGATACCCTTCTCACAGGGACCTATCAAGGTTATTATCTCGTGACAATGTTCAAGTATTTAATTGTTTCAACAATCAGTGGCCTAGGCCAGTAAGTTTATGTATGCGCATTTTATCAAAAACATCGGCGTTCTTTTTCGCAAACAAAACAGATAAATGCTAAACAGGCTAACAGAATTGCTGAATAGTATGCATTTTATTGATAACGAACCCCTGAACGGGTAAAAAATGTTTTACAACAGATGCAAGCTCCTGGAATGAGGAAACTGCGCAAAAATAAAACATAAATATACATCAGTATATACAAATGTCGGCAACGAGGCGTAGACGAACACCATGAGTTGATCCCTCTAAGACCCACTCGACTTCGATACTTCTCCGACGCTTCAGCTTCGGAAGAGATTGATTCAGATAAACGGCCCTCAGGTCCTCCAAACCACTAAACAATGAAAGTCCATACGCGGAATGCAGTCATTTGCTTTTTCAAATCCCTAACTTTTGCGTGAGCCGCCCTTTGCGGGTTTTTAATTCACCAGGATACCCTTTTTTGCCGAAGCCGCCCAGTGTAGGTTTTCGACTCGCGGGTGTACCTTTTTTCAATTTATATCCCTAATTTTGCCCGAACCTTTTATTCTGTTTTTGGTTCGCCGGGATGCCCCTTTTTTGCCTAGACCCTCTTTTCTTGTCCAGCGGGTCGCTTTCAAGCAAAGTATTTTTTAACTGCGTCCGCGTTCACCGGGGATGCAAAATCTTCACCATCCATCGTGGATAACAACAAAGCTCCTCCCGAGAAGACCTTGCTGACGATGTACGGACCTTTGTAATTCGGAGTCCACTTGCCCCGGTGATCGGAGTGTGGAGGAATAATCTTCTTCAGGACGAGATCACCCGTCTGAAAGCTTCTAGGACGCACCTTCTTATCGTAAGCTTTCTTCATTCGGCTTTGGTACAGACGACCAAATGCAATCGATGCTAACCTCTTCTCGTCCATCAGGCTGAGTTGGTTCAGACGATTCGTAATCCATTCTGCCTCGTCGAGTTTCACATCAACCAAAACTCGCAAAGAAGGGATCTCCACTTCTAACGGTAGGACAGCTTCCATACCGTACACCAAGGAGAAAGGAGTTGCCCCGGTTGACGTACGGACCGTCGTACAATAACCGTGCAATGCAAAAGGCAGCATCTCGTGCAATCTTTGTGGGTCACAACCATCTTCTGAACAATCTTCTTTATGTTCTTGTTGGCTGCTTCAACGGCGCCATTCATCTTCGGCCGGTAAGGAGATGAGTTGTGGTGTTCGATCTTGAAGCTCTGGCACAGCTCCTTCATCATCTTGTTATTCAAATTCGAACCATTATCAGTAATGATCCGCTCGGGAATTCCGTAACGACAGATGATGTCCCTCTTTATGAATTTATCCACCACCTGCTTGGTCACATTAGCATACGAGGCTGCCTCCACCCACTTGGTGAAGTAGTCGATAGCTACCAGAATGAAGCGATGACCGTTGGATGCAGTAGGCTCGATCTTGCCTATCATGTCGATGCCCCACATGGAGAACGGCCACGGGGAGGACATAACATTTAACGGGCACGGCGGCACATGAACTTTATCAGCATAAATCTGGCATTTATGACATCTCTTCGCGAATCTGAAGCAATCTGACTCCATCGTCAGCCAGTAGTACCCTGCTATCAGGATCTTTCTCGTCATAGCATGCCCGCCGGCGTGCATACCAAATGTGCCCTCATGGACTTCTTCCATGAGCATACTCGCCTCTTTCTCATCTACACATCTGAGTAGCACGAGATCGTGGTTTCTCTTATACAACACTCCATCAGGATTGAGATAAAAGTTGCCAGACAGCCTCCTCAGAGTCTTCTTATCCTGGGTTGACGCACCCGCAGGATACTCCTTAATCATAAGGAAAGTCTGGATGTCATGGAACCATGGCTTGCCGTCGGCGGCATCCTTGATTGCAAATACAAATGCCGGTCTATCAAGACGCGAAAGGACAATTCTTGGAGCCTCATTCCAAAAATTGACTTTATACATTGAAGCCAACGTGGCTAAGGCATCAGCCATTTGATTTTCAGCCTGGGGCACATGATGGAGTTCCACTCAATCAAAGAACGGAAGTAGCCTTCTGGCATAATTCATGTACGACACCAAATTCGATTGACGAGTCTCCCACTCCCCTTTAATTTGGTTGATCACAAGCGCTGAGTCACCATATACGTCTAGATTCTTGATTCTCAAATCAATCGCCTCTTCTAGACCCATGATGCATGCTTCGTGTAACACCCATTTTAATTATTTAGTCATTTTATAATTATTTTAAATATTATACGTTGGTGTGTCCTTTGGTGGGGGTGTATTTGGTGATGTTTGGTGGGTGTCCCTAATGTGGAAGGACTATTGGTGGTATTTTGGTGTGAAATATAATAATATAAAAATAATAGTAACATTGGTGGGGTGTTATTATTATTATTATTATTATTATTATTATTATTATTATTATTATTATTATTATTATTATTATTATTATTATTATTATTATTATTATTATTATTATATTTATTATATTTGTTAATATTATTAATATTATTATTATTTTGGTGAAATAATGATATTATTATTATTATTATTATTATTATTATTATTATTATTATTATTATATTTATTATATTTGTTAATATTATTAATATTATTATTATTTTGGTGAAATAATGATATTATTATTATTATTATTATTATTATTATATTTATTATATTTGTTAATATTATTAATATTATTATTATTTTGGTGAAATAATGATATTAGTATTATTATTATTATTATTATTATTATGTTTATTATATTTGTTAATATTATTAATATTATTATTATTATTTTGGTGAAATAACGATATTATTATTATTATTATTATTATTATTAGTATTATTAATAATGAGTATTATTATTATTATGATTATTATTATTATTTTATTATAATATTATTAGTATTAATAATAATATTGTATTATTTTATTAAGTTATTTTATTAATTGGGATTAGATTTAATAAAGAAAATAGAATGTGAAGGGGTGGGGAGAGTGGTACGATACATTTGAGAAATTGAGAAAAAGGGAACGAAGAACGGAAGAGAAAAGGGGAAGGCCAAGAGACCAATTCTAGGAGGATTTCTATCGATCAACCAATTGATAAGGTAAGGGGGGAGAAATTTGATTGGGAATGGTTTATACATGTATAGGGTAGAGGGGATTCCTTAACCCCGTAGGAATTTATCGTTATATAAAGTTTTATATTGGCATGCTATGATTATTGTTGATGTTGGGGGATTGATGAATGCTGATGATGCATTTTGGGGTATATATATATATGGTGATGATAGTAACTGTAATGTTGAGCCATTTTGTTGGATTGTTGATGTTACTGTAGTATTGATCCATTTTGTTGGATTGTTGATGTTACTGTAGTGTTGATAGTAACTAGGAATATAAAGCTGATGAGATTATGTGTTGTTACCGTAGTGTTGGCAATGACCATGATTATAACTTTGGGAAAGTTATATGTTGTTTCCCTATAGTGTCGTTAATGACTATGGTTAGGACCTTGATGAGATTCAGAGTGACTCTGAAGTGTCGGTAATGTACCGTAATGTCGGTTCTAGAGTAGAAATTATAGGATAATTGGTAAGTATAATATCTATTGGCATGTTTGTGATTGTGGATTGATGTTGATGAATTATTGATTTTGGTGTATAGGCTAAGGTGTTGGTTTAGGGAGGTTCTGAGTAACCTCAGAGACTTTTGGTGAGATGTCTGAATTGGTCTCGTGTGATCCTTCTAGCCTTGCTGTAGTGTGAAAATGATGAGTATGGGATATAACTTGTGTACTTGGTGATAGTACGCGTTTCCCTTAATATTGTTGGTGAGCAATTAGTTAATGTATATGTGTGTAGTGATCAGTAAGATCGTGTATCCCCGAGTGGGGGGGGGGGGGGGACGTAGTTATATCCGGTGTGATAGTATGAATTCGTTTACTATCTGATTGATTTATATGGTGTTGGTGTAATATATCTATACATATGCATTGTTGTATGATGATATGATCAGGAGGATCGTGTGCACTTAGCGTGCCAGAATATAATAATTATGCATTGGTGTCTTGCATATCATGGTGTTTTGGTGGGATGAATCATGTCTCAGGAGGAGCGTAAGTGATTCATCCGTACTCCTTTGTGGAGAATGGTGGGGGATAGATCATGTCTCAGGAGGAGCGTAAGTGATCTATCCAGGTTCGATTGAATGAACCAATGAGTCGGTACTGCATGCATGGTGTTGAGTTGCATAATTGCATTATAATATGTTATATTGTAATTTGAACAGTAGGTTCGTTATATGGTGTTGTTGGGGTGAATAATTGATGTGTTGGTGTGTTTTACTGCCTTATTACATGTATTACATTACCATTATATTTTTGATCATGATTTCTCACCCCTTTGCTGTTGTTGTGTCTGTGCTTCTCCGGAAGTACAGATAATCCAGGTACTTAGCTAGCTTGGATTATGGTGTGACAGTCGAGTCTAGGATGCTCTGATACGTAGCACGGGACTTGGGCGCTTTTATTTGTTTTATGAAGAACTTATATTTTATTTTCCTGTGAACGTATCAAACTTTTATTGGGTTTTATATTTAATATTCCGCTGTATTTGGAGAAAAACCTTTTTATAAGGAAACGTTGTTTTCATGTGATATCCCACTTGGGAAATTGGAACTCTGATTTTGTTTATTTATAATGTTTATTAATTTAATTGATTTTGGGAAGTGGGGTGTTACAATTTGTATCAGAGCAGGTCGGTCCGTCCGGCCAGTGTTGTTGAGTCGAGTTGAGTCTGTCCTTTATGATGTAGTTGAATATCTTTTAACTTGGTGTTGCTATGTTTGAGCAGTATGGCAGGAAGGAACGATGCTGCATTGGCTGCTGCTATGCAAGCAATGGCGCAGGCAGTTGCTAATCAGAATCAAACTGCAGATGCCCAATTCAGGAGTTTGGCGCAGTTTCGGAGCAACAAGCCACCAACGTTTGAAGGAGGAATTCTGGACCCAGAAGCTGCTCAGAAGTGGCTGAAGGCAATTGAGAAGATCTTCAGAACGATGGAATGTACTGATGAGCAGAAGGTGAGATTTGGTACTCACATGCTGGAAGGTGAGGCTGAAGCCTGGTGGGACAATAGTCGCCAAAGATTGGAAGCTGCTGGAACCGCCATTACTTGGGAGGTGGTTCGGAAGGGTTTTTTGGAAAAGTATTTTCCAGAAGATATTTGCAGTGCTAAGGAAATTGAATTCTTAGAGTTGAAGCAGGGTAGTATGACGGTAGCGGAGTATGCTGCTAAATTTGAGGAGCTAGTGCAGTATTGTCCTCACTATAATGTGGAGGGGGCGATGACTTCTAAGTGCTTAAAGTTTGAGAATGGACTGCGTCCAGAGATTAAGTTGGGAATTGCTTGTCAGAAGATCAGGAGCTATCCTGAGCTAGTAAGTAGGAGCAGGATATATGATAACGATAACCGAGCAAGGATTGCACACTACAAAGCTGTTAATGACCGTAAGGGTAAGCAGAGGTTTAGTGGTACTCCTTATAGTGTTGCTGCTGATAAGGGAAAACGTAAAGCTGTTGTTGATAAGAAGCCTAGAGATGGGAGAGCATCTGCTGAAGGGAAATGTTTTCGGTGCGGTGGTATGGGACACCGTGCTAATGATTGTCCTAATGAAGCCAAGAAGTGTTTTAAGTGTGGGAAACCAGGTCATGTGATAGCTGACTGCAGAGCAACCATGCCGACCTGTTATAACTGTGGTGAGAAGGGTCATATCAGTACACATTGTGAGAAGCCGAAGAAGCCTCAGACGTCTCCGGCTAGTGGGAAAGTGTTTACCTTAGCAGGGACTCAAGCTGCCAGTGATGAGCGTGTTATCAAAGGTACTTGTATTATCAATAATATTCCTTTGATTGCTATTATTGATACGGGTGCAACACACTCGTTTATTTCTGTGGATTGTGTGGAGAGAATAGGATTGGTGCCGTCTACTCTGGAGAGACGAATGACTATTGAGACACCCTCTATAGGTTCAGTGACTACTTCTTTGGTATGCCTGAAGTGTCCGCTGACTATTTTCGGTAGAGAATTTGAAGTGGATTTGATTTGTCTACCACTTGGTAAATTGGATGTCATTCTGGGTATGAACTGGTTAGAGTTCAACCGAGTCTACATCAGCTGTTTTCGGAAGGAATTGTTGTTCTTGACCCCTGAAGAGGAAGCTTTAGCAAGTTCTTTGTCTAATAAAGAATTGAGGGCTTTGTTGGAAGATGAAACTAGAGTGTTTTCTTTATTTGCAACATTATCGGGGGATAGCAAAGTGTCAATAGAGGAAGTAGCCGTGGCGAATGAATTTCCGGAAGTGTTTCCTGACGACATTACGGAATTGCCTCCGACGCGAGAAGTGGAATTTGGTATTGATCTTGTTCCTGGTACGAGGCCTATTTCTATGGCACCGTACAGGATGTCTGCAGTGGAATTGGCTGAGTTGAAGTCTCAGATTGGAGAATTGTTGGATATGAAGTTTATTAGGCCAAGTGTATCGCCGTGGGGAGCTCCAGTGTTATTGGTGAAGAAGAAGGATGGTAGTATGCGTTTGTGCATCGATTACCGTCAATTGAATAAAGTGACTATTAAGAATAAGTATCCTCTACCTAGGATTGATGACTTGATGGACCAGCTGGTGGGAGCTCGTGTATTTAGTAAGATCGACTTAAGATCGGGTTATCATCAGATAAGAGTAAAAGAAGGTGATGTTCAGAAGACTGCCTTTAGGACTCGATATGGACATTACGAATATGCTGTAATGCCGTTTGGAGTGACTAACGCGCCGGGAGTATTTATGGAGTATATGAACAGAATTTTCCATTCTTATTTGGATCAGTTCATTGTAGTGTTTATTGATGACATATTAATTTATTCTAAATCTGATGAAGAGCATGCAGGACATTTGAGGATTGCCTTGCAAGTGTTGAAAGAAAATAAACTATTTGCTAAATTGTCAAAGTGTGACTTCTGGTTGAGGAAAGTGAGTTTCTTGGGGCATGTAATATCTGAAGATGGAATAGCGGTGGATCCGTCAAAAGTAAGTGCAGTATTGCAGTGGGAACCGCCGAAGACAGCGACAGAAATTAGGAGCTTTCTGGGTTTAGCTGGTTATTACCGCAGGTTTATTGAAGGTTTCTCTAATTTGGCGTTGCCATTAACTCAGTTAACGAGAAAGAACCAAGTCTTTGTATGGGACGCTGCTTGTGAAGAAAGTTTTGAAGAGTTGAAAAAGAGATTGACTACGGCACCGGTGTTAGTGTTACCGACTCCGAGTGAACCGTTTGTGGTGTACTGTGATGCGTCTAAGATGGGATTAGGTGGAGTTCTTATGCAGAATGGTAAATTAGTAGCATATGCATCGCGGCAATTGAGAGTGCATGAGCGAAATTATCCGACTCATGATCTTGAATTAGCTGCGGTTGTTTTTGTGTTGAAAATCTGGAGACATTATTTATATGGTTCAAGATTTGAAGTGTTTAGTGATCATAAGAGTCTGAGATACCTGTTTGATCAGAAAGAGCTGAATATGAGGCAGAGAAGATGGTTGGAATTTTTGAAGGATTATGACTTCAGTTTGAGTTATCATCCAGGAAAGGCCAATGTAGTGGCAGATGCTTTGAGTAGGAAAGCAATTCATATGGCAGCTCTAATGGTGAAAGAAATTGAGTTAATTGAACAATTTAGAGATTTGAGCATGGTTTGTGAGACTACTGCAAATAGTGTAATGTTGGGTATGTTGCAGGTAAATAATGACTTCTTGGATATGATTAGAGAAAATCAGAAGTTGGATGTGAAATTGGTAGATTTGATGCCTGGAGTAGGAAGTGACTCCGATAGTGACTTTAAATTGGATAGTACAGGTGTGTTGAGATTTAGAGGCAGGATTTGTGTACCAGATAATGAGGAATTAAAAAAGTCAATTTTGAGTGAAGGACACCGTAGTAATCTGAGTATTCATCCTGGAGCTACGAAGATGTATCATGATTTGAAGAAATTATTTTGGTGGTCTGGTATGAAAAGAGACATTGCTCAATTTGTGTATGCCTGTTTGACGTGTCAGAAGTCGAAGGTAGAACACCAAAGACCTTCTGGATTTATGCAACCATTAGAGATTCCGGTTTGGAAATGGGATTGCATTACTATGGATTTTGTTACAGGTTTGCCGAATACAGCGAGAGATTTTGATGCTATCTGGGTGATTGTGGATCGATTGACGAAGTCTGCACATTTTGTACCAATCAACATTAGTTTTCCATTAACGAAGCTGGCGGATATTTATATTCGGGTAATTGTGAAGTTGCATGGCGTTCCGTCCAGTATTGTATCGGATAGAGATCCGCGGTTTACTTCGGAATTTTGGAAAAGCTTGCAGGAAGCTTTGGGGACTAAGTTGAAGTTGAGTTCAGCTTATCATCCGCAAACTGATGGTCAGTCGGAGAGGACTATTCAGTCACTTGAGGATTTGTTGAGAGCTTGTGTGTTGGAAAAGGGTGGTGCGTGGGATACTCATTTACCATTGATTGAGTTCACGTACAATAACAGTTACCATTCTAGTATCGGAATGGCACCGTTTGAAGCTTTGTATGGGAGGAGGTGTAGGACTCCTCTGTGTTGGTATGAAACTGGTGAGAATATGGTGCTTGGACCAGAAATTGTACAGCAGACTACTGAGACAATTCAAATGATTCGTGAGAAAATGAAAGTGTCTCAGAGTAGGCAGAAAAGTTATCATGATAATCGGAGGAAAGAGTTGGAATTCTGTGTAGGTGATCACGTATTCCTAAGAGTTAATCCGATGACTGGTGTGGGTCGTGCATTGAAGTCCAAGAAGCTGGATCCTAAGTTTATTGGACCTTATGAAATTCTGCAAAGAATTGGTGCTGTAGCTTATAGGGTGGCGTTGCCACCTGAGTTATCGAACTTACATGATGTGTTTCATGTGTCGCAATTACGAAAGTATGTTTCTGATCCATCTCATGTTATTCAGAGAGATGATGTTCAGGTTCGGGAGAATCTTACTGTTGAGACGATGCCGTTGAGGATCGAGGACCGTAAGATGAAACGGCTCCGAGGGAAAGAGATACCTTTGGTGAAGGTAGCTTGGGGAGGTGCTGCAGGAGGCAGTGTGACCTGGGAGTTGGAAAGCAGGATGCGAGAAGCGTATCCGGAGCTATTTCCATCAGGTAATTTTCGAGGACGAAAATAATTAAAGTGGGGGAGAGTTGTAACACCCATTTTAATTATTTAGTCATTTTATAATTATTTTAAATATTATACGTTGGTGTGTCCTTTGGTGGGGGTGTATTTGGTGATGTTTGGTGGGTGTCCCTAATGTGGAAGGACTATTGGTGGTATTTTGGTGTGAAATATAATAATATAAAAATAATAGTAACATTGGTGGGGTGTTATTATTATTATTATTATTATTATTATTATTATTATTATTATTATTATTATTATTATTATTATTATATTTGTTAATATTATTAATATTATTATTATTTTGGTGAAATAATGATATTATTATTATTATTATTATTATATTTATTATATTTGTTAATATTATTAATATTATTATTATTTTGGTGAAATAATGATATTATTATTATTATTATTATTATTATTATTATTATATTTATTATATTTGTTAATATTATTAATATTATTATTATTTTGGTGAAATAATGATATTAGTATTATTATTATTATTATTATTATTATTATGTTTATTATATTTGTTAATATTATTAATATTATTATTATTATTTTGGTGAAATAACGATATTATTATTATTATTATTATTATTATTATTATTATTAGTATTATTAATAATGAGTATTATTATTATTATGATTATTATTATTATTAGTATTATAATATTATTAGTATTAATAATAATATTGTATTATTTTATTAAGTTATTTTATTAATTGGGATTAGATTTAATAAAGAAAATAGAATGTGAAGGGGTGGGGAGAGTGGTACGATACATTTGAGAAATTGAGAAAAAGGGAACGAAGAACGGAAGAGAAAAGGGGAAGGCCAAGAGACCAATTCTAGGAGGATTTCTATCGATCAACCAATTGATAAGGTAAGGGGGGAGAAATTTGATTGGGAATGGTTTATACATGTATAGGGTAGAGGGGATTCCTTAACCCCGTAGGAATTTATCGTTATATAAAGTTTTATATTGGCATGCTATGATTATTGTTGATGTTGGGGGATTGATGAATGCTGATGATGCATTTTGGGGTATATATATATATGGTGATGATAGTAACTGTAATGTTGAGCCATTTTGTTGGATTGTTGATGTTACTGTAGTATTGATCCATTTTGTTGGATTGTTGATGTTACTGTAGTGTTGATAGTAACTAGGAATATAAAGCTGATGAGATTATGTGTTGTTACCGTAGTGTTGGCAATGACCATGATTATAACTTTGGGAAAGTTATATGTTGTTTCCCTATAGTGTCGTTAATGACTATGGTTAGGACCTTGATGAGATTCAGAGTGACTCTGAAGTGTCGGTAATGTACCGTAATGTCGGTTCTAGAGTAGAAATTATAGGATAATTGGTAAGTATAATATCTATTGGCATGTTTGTGATTGTGGATTGATGTTGATGAATTATTGATTTTGGTGTATAGGCTGAGGTGTTGGTTTAGGGAGGTTCTGAGTAACCTCAGAGACTTTTGGTGAGATGTCTGAATTGGTCTCGTGTGATCCTTCTAGCCTTGCTGTAGTGTGAAAATGATGAGTATGGGATATAACTTGTGTACTTGGTGATAGTACGCGTTTCCCTTAATATTGTTGGTGAGCAATTAGTTAATGTATATGTGTGTAGTGATCAGTAGGATCGTGTATCCCCGAGTGGGGGGGGGGGACGTAGTTATATCCGGTGTGATAGTATGAATTCGTTTACTATCTGATTGATTTATATGGTGTTGGTGTAATATATCTATACATATGCATTGTTGTATGATGATATGATCAGGAGGATCGTGTGCACTTAGCGTGCCAGAATATAATAATTATGCATTGGTGTCTTGCATATCATGGTGTTTTGGTGGGATGAATCATGTCTCAGGAGGAGCGTAAGTGATTCATCCGTACTCCTTTGTGGAGAATGGTGGGGGATAGATCATGTCTCAGGAGGAGCGTAAGTGATCTATCCAGGTTCGATTGAATGAACCAATGAGTCGGTACTGCATGCATGGTGTTGAGTTGCATAATTGCATTATAATATGTTATATTGTAATTTGAACAGTAGGTTCGTTATATGGTGTTGTTGGGGTGAATAATTGATGTGTTGGTGTGTTTTACTGCCTTATTACATGTATTACATTACCATTATATTTTTGATCATGATTTCTCACCCCTTTGCTGTTGTTGTGTCTGTGCTTCTCCGGAAGTACAGATAATCCAGGTACTTAGCTAGCTTGGATTATGGTGTGACAGTCGAGTCTAGGATGCTCTGATACGTAGCACGGGACTTGGGCGCTTTTATTTGTTTTATGAAGAACTTATATTTTATTTTCCTGTGAACGTATCAAACTTTTATTGGGTTTTATATTTAATATTCCGCTGTATTTGGAGAAAAACCTTTTTATAAGGAAACGTTGTTTTCATGTGATATCCCACTTGGGAAATTGGAACTCTGATTTTGTTTATTTATAATGTTTATTAATTTAATTGATTTTGGGAAGTGGGGTGTTACACTTCGTACTCCGCCTCATTATTGGTGACTGGAAACGTCAGTCTCGCAGTAAACGGGATGTGGGATCCGTGGGGAGTCGTGATGATAGCCCCGATGCCACTTCCATAGGAATTAACTGCCCCGTCAAATATCAATTTCCACTGGGATTTCCTATCTGGCCCCTCGTCGGGCAACGACTCATCGCAATCCTTCACTTTGAGAAACATAATATCCTCGTCAGGGAATTCGAACTTCATCGGCTGGTAATCTTCGATCGGCTGCTTGGCAAGGTAGTCAGACAATACGCTTCCTTTGATGGCCTTCTGGGACACGTACTGAATATCATATTCCGTTAACACCATTTGCCATCTGGCAATCCTACCCGAAAGAGCCTGCTTCTCGAAGACGTACTTGATCGGATCCATCTTCGAAATTAGCATAGTGGTGTGATTGAGCATGTACTGTCGTAGACGTTTGGCCGCCCAGACTAGTGCACAACACGTCTTCTCCAGCATCGAGTATCTAGATTCACAGTCGGTGAACTTTTTACTCAAGTAGTAAATGGCATGCTCCTTTCTGCCCGTCTCGTCATGCTGACCGAGAACACACCCCATATTGTTCTCAAGAACTGTCAAGTACATGATTAATGGTCGTCCAGCCACTGGGGGTATCAAGATTGGAGGTTCTTGAAGATACTGCTTTATCTTATCGAATGCCTTCTGGCAATCGTCATTCCAAGTAATCGCCTGATCTTTCTTTAAAAGCTTGAACATCGGTTCACAAGTGGCTGTGAGCTGAGAGATAAACCTTGCAATGTAGTTTATTCTGCCCAAGAAACCACGAACTTCTTTTTCTATTTTCGGCGCTGGCATTTCTTGAATGGCTTTTATTTTCGCAGGATCAACCTCGATGCCTCGTTCGCTAACGATAAACCCCAGTAACTTTCCGGATCGCACTCCGAAAGTGTATTTGTTAGGATTCAGCCTCAACCTGAACTTCCTAAGCCTCTCAAAAAGCTTCAATAAGTTGACCAGATGCTCTTCCTCCGTTTGGGACTTCGCAATCATGTCATCAACATAGACCTCGATCTCATGATGAATCATATCATGAAACAAAGTTACCATTGCTCGTTGGTAAGTGGCCCCTGCGTTCTTCAGACCGAAGGGCATTACCTTATAGCAAAATGTTCCCTAGGGGGTGATAAACGTCGTTTTCTCCATGTCCTCTGGCGCCATCTTAATCTGATTGTAACCGGAGAAGCCATCCATGAACGAAAACATGGAGAACTGGGCTGTGTTGTCGACCAACACATCGATATGAGGCAACGGGAAATCATCTTTAGGGCTCGCCCTATTCAAATCCCGATAATCGACGCACATGCGTACCTTACCGTCCTTCTTCGGTACAGGCACTATGTTGGCGACCCACGAAGGGTAAGTGGTGACCGCTAAGAAGCCAGCATCAAGCTGTTTCTGCACTTCTTCTTTGATCTTGACGGCCATGTCTAGTCTCGTCCTCCTAAGCTTCTGCTTAACGGGAGGGCAATCTTCTCGCAACGGCAAATGGTGGACCACGATGTCCATGTCAAGTCCGGGCATATCTTCGTATGACCAAGCAAAGACGTCACTATACTCTCGAAGCATCTCGACCAGTCTCTGCTTGACATTACTCTGCAGCACAACCCCTATCCTGACATTTCTGACGAGCTCTTCAGAACCCAAATTTACGATCTCAATCTCCTCCTCATGAGGCAGAATAACCTTCTCCTCTTGCTTCAACAAGCGGGCCAACTCTTCAGGAAGGTCTTCGTCTTCGTCAATCTCTTCTTCGGCTTAATAGATCGGGCAATCGAAGTCGAAGTGAGCCGTAGAAGGTCCAGAGTCAATGTCATCTGTTATGTGGATCCTGCAATAACAAGGGTTAAGTTTAAAACAATAATATGCAGGTTAGCACAAACCCCATTGCCATTTTGCTGTTTTTCAAAACAAATATAAAACAGGAATAACAGAGATCACAAAATTTGAATACGAAGAAAACACCTTTGATTTATTAACAAAATGCATGTACATAATCCAACAAGGCCTTGACAATAAAACCGCCATGCCCCGGGTAGGACATAGGGTTGTACAATGATTGTAAAAAGTAAATCATTACTCTTCACTTGTCAGCTGGATGATATCCTTGATGGTCCAATTGTTGAGGCCCTCGCCTGGCTTGCTTGGCTGAATCCAAGAGTCGAGATCACAATCGCTATCCCCGCTGTCTTCAGATGTCGCGTTGATGCTTTCTAAGATCACTCCGCCACTGGTAAATAGGATCGGCCCCTTACCCCGTGACGCGCTGCTAGACGAAGAAGAAGAAGCTTCAGCTTTAGGAGAATACCCCAATCCAAACTTATCCTGCTTTTTCGGTATCTCCAAAATATGCCCCCAGCCTGGGGTGGATCCGGCTTCGACGACGGCCCGAGCTTCTTTGAATGAGGAGAGATTCATCTCTGGCTTCTCTATGACTACAGGAGCTACTTCTTTCACCTTGACGGCTTCAAATGCTTGGCAGAGAGTTTCATGGATTTCGCCATCCACTTCAACATACTTAAAGGATGACAAATGGCTCACCATTATGTCCTCCTCCCCACACACGGTTACTATGCTTCCCCCGACAGCATATTTGAGCTTTTGGTGCAACGTGGAGGTCACGGCACCGGCAGCATGGATCCATGGCCAGCCCAAGAGGCAACTGTAGGCAGGCATGATGTCCATGATATAAAAGACCGTGTCGAACATTTTCGGACCGACTTGGATCGGCAGGGTCAACTCTCCGAAAACGTGACGCTTAGTTCCGTCAAACGCTTTCACAACCAGATCACTGGGTGTGCAAAGCAATCCACGAGTGTCCAACTTCATTAATGCCTTCTTCGGAAGAACATTCAGTGACGAACCCGTGTCCACCAGGACGTGCGACATGATTGTGCCTCTGCACTCTATCGAGATGTGCAAGGCGCTGTTGTGATCTCTCCCTTTAGGCGTCAGCTCTAAATCTGTGAAACCTAGCCCGTTGCCAGCGTTAACATGGGCTACCACCTCTTCTAGCTAATTCATTGATATCTCTTGCGGTACGTAGGCAGCGTTCAATACCTTTAGTAACGCGTTGCGGTGCGCTTCAGAACACAGCAACAAGTTGAGAATAGAAATCGTCTGATGGAGATGATCTACAATCTTGTAGTAACTCTTCTTGATTAACCGCATAAACTCCTCGGCATCTTTGACCAGCAAATCTTTTTCTACCCCACACGGGGCCTCTTCGACGACTTTGCTTTTACCCTTGTCAGCCGCATCAGCTCTGACCATTTTCTCTGCCACGACTTCCGGCGGTGCAAACACTCTTCCGCTACGGGTAATACCACTGATTCCTGCGAGATTCTCCACAGTCGACCCATATGGCTCCAGCTCTAACTTCTGACCGTTGCAATAGACTTCAGCCCCATAATGCCACGGAACGACGTTAGTGCTCTCGAATGGTATCGGCCCGGCTTTGGTAATAGTAATTGTAGGCGGTCTAGGCGCAGAAATAGTTATTGGTTGGCGAGGGATGGTGATGGTGGCGACTTCATCGACCTGCTTTAGCACTACCTCTCCTGATACACTTTCAGCCCTTCGGCTGAACTGCAGAATCCCCTCAGCCATCAGACTTTGGATTCCTTCTACCAACTGCTCACATCCATCAGAATGTGTAGCACAGTCCATGCATAGTGTCGCTTGCGCGAAAATAAGGTGCCGGCATGACAGAAGAGTCGCCACCTTTCGTTATTTATCCCTCAGAGCGGGAAAGGAAACGATCGGAAAAACCTGACGAAAAAGGGTAAGACAAGGTCGTCGCAACCATTGTCTGGGTTCGGGAGTCGGTTACGCAAGGGGAAGGTATTAGCACCCCTCACGTCCGTCGTACTCGACGGGATCCTCGCTTGTTTGTTTACTTGGACGGGTTGGTTATAATCTATCTACCTATCAAGGCTGGCTGAAAAAGAAAAGAAAAATGACTCGGCAAAGCGTCGCACTTTATGCCTACGTATTCTCATCAGAGAATGAGAAATCAGAGTCAACGTAGTTCGGCTAACTACGGGTTATGGGGGAAAGGTCGCTCGCTAGGATGTCGCATCCTATGCCTACGTACTTTCATCTGGTATGAAAGATCAGAGCAAACGTAGTTCGGCTAACTACGGGGAAAAATGGCTCGACTAGGAGGGAGACTATCAAGTCCTACTGTTATCATGCCATGGATTCATCCTATGGTTGAGGTTTGAACAGGGAACTCCTAGATGTTGTCATGCATAGGTTTCAACCTAAAAGTCTATCATCAAGTCCTTATCAAAGGAAATGAGAGTCCTAAGGGATCATGTCAAGGATACACCAAAACAGACAAAAACATCAGCTTTAACAGTAAAATGCATGCAATGCAAGTGAGGGAGGAAATGTGTGTGGGGCTTCAGCCTCCACAAGCTCATCTCGACCTCAAGCCAGTCATGAAATAACAGCAATCATACTGAAAATAAACAACCTACTATCAAGCAATGAACAAGATAAAAGAAGGGAAGTACCATCAGGTAAACAAAACACACATGCTTGAGAAAGAATCATCTATTCTCTAATCCTAACCCTAACATAGAATCCTGATCAAATCTAAGCAAAGCCCTAAAGCAAAACCCTAAACAAGAGAAACAATCCCAGTCTTCAAGCCTCAGAACAAGCTTACCAAAGACAGGGAGCTAAGTAAGCAGACTCATAGTGTCTTCCTCAGGAAAGCACTAGGAGGTGTATACTCAGGAGTCATACCCTATGTGGCTCAACCACTGTGATCAGTTTACATTCCTCCTCAGGAGAAATTAAACTCACAAGCAGGCTCCAACATCACTGGATATTTAGAAAATCCTATCTGAACTAGTGGAACTAAATGAACAGACTCATAGGACCTTCCTCAGGAAAGTACTAGGAGGCTTCCACTTAGGAGTTGTATCCCATGTGGCTCAACAACATGTGATCAGTTTACATTCCTCCTCAGGAGAAATTAAACTCACAAGTTGGCTCCAACATCATTGGATACTTGAGAAGTCCTAGATAAACTAATGGAACTAAGTGAATAGACCCATAGGACCTTCCTCAGGAAAGTACTAGGAGGCTTCCACTTAGGAGTTGTATCCCATGTGGCTCAACAACATGTAATCAGTTTACATTCCTCCTCAGGAGAAATTAAACTCACAAGTTGGCTCCAACATCATTGGATACTTGAGAAGTCCTAGATAAACTAATGGAACTAAGTGAATAGACCCATAGGACCTTCCTCAGGAAAGTACTAGGAGGCTTCCACTTAGGAGTTGTATCCCATGTGGCTCAACAACATGTGATCAGTTTACATTCCTCCTCAGGAGAAATTAAACTCACAAGTTGGCTCCAACATCATTGGATACTTAAGAAAGAGGTGAGAAGAAAGGATGAAAGTCATTCATAGTGCCTTCCTCAGGAAAGTACCATGAACTTCCTTCAAACTTCAGGATCTCAAACCTCACAGACAGGGGACAAGCCAAGCTCTGGGTCTCTAAGTCTTGATCTACAATCTTCTCTTCATGATGCTCTCCAACAAGATCCTCAAGACAACACAAGCCCCACAACAAATTCCCCACACGAAACCCCAGATATGAACAGATAACCACAGAACAGACAAAATCAACAGTCTACTTCAGAAAATACCTAAAAATACTAAACCAAGGGGGAAAAATCTAACAATTATTCACAAGGGTCTACAAAGTCTATTCATAACATCTACATAGGCTTCTACCTAAAAATCAAGACAAAACTTATCAAAGAAAATGAATTCTTCACCTAAGCACAACCTAAACCCTAATTAGGATACCCTACATCTACCCTAATTAAACTAACCAAAATTTAATTCTAAAATTCTAGAAAAAATCCTATGGGGAACTATGATTCATCATCCAATTGCACAAAAAAAGAATGGATAAAAAAACCTAAGGGAAGGTCCTAAAACAATTCCTACAAAATCATGATACCAAACTAAACATTATAAAAGCTATTTAAAAGGAAAATCTATTAAAAATACTAAACTTAAAAGTAAAATCCCATTTTTATTTTTAATATTTTCTACACATTATCATCTAATCATAGAAAAAAGAAGAAGTCAAAAATCATTTTTTATCATTTATTTATGAATTAATCAAAACAGAAAAATATTAAAACAAAATTAAAACAATTAAAACAAATAAAGGGAGGGGGGGTTGGAATAGCACACGCGCCAGTTCAACTCAGAATGGGCCAGCAATAGGGGGGGTGCGAATAGCGAGCTAAGCCCAGAATGGCTGGTTTAAATGAAACGCTGCGTTTCATTCTTTTAAACTTTTCCCTCCATCTCTCAGATTCAATCACAGCCACTGGATTAACATAACAAGTCAATATCTCAAACAAAATGAATGGTGAGGATTATCTCTTCAACCTTCCACCATCTAGGGTTTCATGGATCAGCCTCGTGCATGGATTTTCCATCTTCTCTATCTCTCTCATCTCGCCATTAAAACCCACGATGCAAAGACCAAACCCACCCCTCTCGTTGCCCTCTATGCAGCCAGGACATTGGATTCCTCTAAAACCTAGCCATTCAAGAAATACATACGATAAAAGTCCTGTCCACCATAGGTTTGCACTGATATGCATGGTGATCATCCTAGCTGCAATTAACCTAGGACACTCTATATCTTATGGTGATCACACTGGTCACAAAAACTAGGATCCTAGTGCCCTAATCTAAGAATTATATGTCACCAAAGTTCGGCTGCCCTGTTATGGATCATCATTAATGGAGCCCTAACCTTCAGTGCATCATCTACTAGTCATTCCTAACAATCATAGCCTAACAAAGCAAGCCATACACGCATAAACAGTGGTGTAAAAGTCAAGATATAAAACCTGAATTCTTGATGAAGAAGATGGTAACTCTTGCTCTCCAGGTCTTGTAGCTCCTCAAGAGAGATCCTCAATCAATATCCTTCTTTCTGTTTGCAATGAATTCAGTGGAGAATGCTCGAGTGGAAGGATCCGAGTCTGTTATGCTTTTCTTGAAATCTTGATGCTACACTTCAAAACTCCATGGACAGACCTCTGCACTAGCTCTTTCACACTTCACAATGTATCACAGGTTGAAGATGAATGATGAGCTCGATCAGCAATAGAGGATAATGGAAGTTCTCTCACTTGCTTGGAAGAGAAGCTACCATGGAATTCTTCACTTTTCACTCAATATCTTCACCAACCTTGAACACTATGAAGATCATCCTTCTTATAATGATAGATGGAAGAAGCTGGATCATTCTAGAATCATCTAGAAAAGTGTGGAAAGTTCTTGAAAATCTCATGTGGGGACAAGTTGAATTTCTCATCTTCCATGCCTTATGCCTTGCCATTTGGTCTTAAAGTATCTTTACATGAGATATTGAGAAGGGATGGGTGAAAAACAAGCTCATCTTTGGCTTGTGTAGGGTTTTTCAACATTGCCTTCTTTTTCAAGTAACAACTTTTCAAAGCATCACCCATTTTAAAGCTTCAATTCAAAATTCTAGCTAAACCAATGTTCTCAAAATGATTTTTCCAATCAAAATGATATATTGGATGACCTATTTTGGATTTGTGGATCTTCCAAATCACTTTTCAATTTCAACTTTTCAAACTTATATGCCATTTTTAGTTCATTTTGGACCAATCATGTAATCTCATGCTATGAGCTTTTCCAACAATTTGTGACCTTCTTTCTAGACTTAAAATCACATTTTGAGCAACTTTCATGTTTTGAGTTTTCCCATTTGAGGCTTGGAAATAGGAGTTTTAGGCATTGGATAAAATGACCTATAACTGACAAATGACCAAAATACCCCTGTCTTGTTCAAACCATAAGTTGAGTTCCACAAATCCAATCAAGGACTTCTACCACTCATTTTAAAGCTAAGAAGATGCTCTTCAACATTCATGTTGACCAAGAAATCATAGGAATCCTACTACTAGGGCAAAAGTTGTCTGCAAGTTGGGTGACTTTCAAGGACCCAGATTCACACACCTCTGCTGACCTGTAATTTGTCAAAACCATAACTTGAGCTCTGTAACTCCTATCAAGGACTTCCACCACTCAAATTAAAGCTTAGAACAAGCTCTACAACATTCATGTTGTGGGGAAGCTGAGATATCAATCACAACTTGAGCTAAAACTGCCTGGAAGATAGGGATCAAATTAGGGTTTTTCACTGACAATCCTTGGAAACCCTGACTTGAAACTTCTCAAACTCCTCAATCCTGATGAGTTGGTCTAGGAATCATCTTTATAACATCTCCATACATCATTCCATGATCTCATGGCCCTTGGATTAGGTCTCAGCCTTCTCCAAATTTTCAGTTGACTTAGGGTTGACCCAGTCAAAACCCTAATTCTACCATTCATGGTTGAATCTTCTGAACTCTTACACAATGGCTTCTCTGGGATTCATGAAGGCTATCAAGACATCTCATAGGCTTTCCCAAGACATCAAATTCATTCTCAAAGTCTCAGAACCATCTGAGGAGCACCCACAACTCTCAAGCTATGAAGCACACAACCCTGGTTTCAAACCACTTCTTCTGAGGATCTCTTGAACTTTCTGATGAAAGTATCCACTTTCAAACACTCAATGAATGAATAATTGTTGGTCAAATTTTGGGGTGCAACAGCTGCCCCTATTCAAACGGCTTGAACCTGACTGGGTGAGAAGCGAACGGCTCTCGACCAATCGAGGTGCGAGACGATTGAATACCGGTAAACCCGAAAACTTGCCAACTGCACGAGCACACGGTACTCTGCGGGGAACAAATCTTCGAATACTGCAATACTAGCTGCACGGTAGCTAGCTGGAGAAATATCGACCTGACATCACCGTCAGACAATCAAAATACCCTGCATCACCGCTGGAGAACTAAATCTGACATCACCGTCGGACAATCGAAATACCCTGCATCACCGCTGGAGAACTAAATCTGACATCACCGTCGGACAATCGAAGTACCCTGCATCACCGATGGAGAACTAAATCTGACATCACCGTCGGACAATCGAAGTACCCTGCATCACCGCTGGAGAACTAAATCTGACATCACCGTCAGACAATCGAAATACCCTGCATCACCGCTGGAGACCTATCTTCGACTTCAGTCAGAAGACATATCCTTCATTTGATCGCAATCAATCATCACCTCAGGATAACTGACTTGGTCTTCAGACTCACACGAATCACTCTGTTGTATCTACAACCCTGGAACCTTGTCTTTAGCCCCCCGTTGATTCTTCAACACGGAAATCTGGACTCACCGGAACCTTCTGATATCGCCATCGGGCGCTTACGAAATCCATCTTCAGATTAGACATCGTTGTTGGAGCAGACATATCATGCTGCTGAGGACTTCAAGAATCATCTTGACCAAACAGATCCGTCGGGCGTCTTCAAGAATCGTCTTGATCTGATAACCTTTCCGGAGCAAACATTCTGGTTGGGTATTCCAGGAATCTTCCTGGGCAACTCCTGCTGGAGACGCTATTGGGGAGCTCGAGAATCGTCCTGAGCAAACTATTCGGGAACCTGCACTGGGGTCTTAAGAATCGTCTTAAGCAAATGGCCCTGTTGAGGGATTCGAGAATCATCCCTAACTGAGGACTTTGCTGGGGATCTCAAAAATCATCTTGAGCGAGCGACTGCGGGGATCACACCGGGGTCTTTAAGAATCATCTCAAAAGCGACCTTGCTGGGGAGAACATCAAGAATCGTCTTGAGCAACTAGTCTTTTGGGGATACACCTGTTCAACAAGGATGATGGTGACCTAGATCATGCTTATGATGCGTATGCTTCTGCGCTACGCCCCACACGGTGGGAATGATATGCATTTATGCTAAATGCCATGCAATCCTGCACAATGCTATGCAATCATGCACAATGATGTGCAATCATGCACAATGATGCGATCCCGTCAGCAAAATAAATGCCGAAGGGGGAAATCCTCCTGTCAAGGAGAAAGAACCACTCAGGTAGAGGAATCATCCTGCTGAGGAGAACATGAACACGCCAATATCAATCAGGCTCTGTCTGGGGAATTGATCTTCCGCGAACTGCTGCAGGGGAACAACTTCAGCTGACTGCTGCAGGGGACGAAGCTCTACGAGAACTTGGATCTGCTGATATCAATCGCGAGAATGAACTGCGCGGCCGTCTCGGCTACTCTTCTGGGGATGACCACTCTGTGGGGAACCAACTTCAGCTGCTCAACACTTCACTGGGAAAAACCAATCATGATCTGATCAACTTCCAAGGATTCGGATCTCTTGGACCTCTGCAGACTTGGCTGAGGAAGGAGAAATCATTCTGCTTTGATGGAGAGAGTGCGATTCTGGGGAAACACAGCATTAGTTGCCCCACGCTCTGCTGGGGAACATCGATCATGATCTGATCGACTTCCAAGGATTCTGCTTTTCTGCGGACTCAGCCGGGGAGGGAAATCATTCTACTTCATTGGAGAGTGCGACTCTGATGGGGAATTCGATTCCACTGGGGAAGAAAGGATCATCTGCCTTTGGGGGAGAGTACAACTCTGCAAGGGAATATAACATCAGCTGTTCCAACACTCTACTGGGGAAGAAGGAATCGTCCAACTTCAGGAGAGAGCCTGACTCTGGTGAGGAAACCCAATTTCACTAGAGACTTCAGTCTGGCACCATCAGTTACTGCATACTTCGGCATACGGCTAGCTTCTTGCGAATCCTGCACTTGCGACCCGGTGCGGGGGGAGACACCCTGCTTCGACGACTTTACTGGGGAAAACACGAGCTTCGGTACCCAAACATTTCTATGAACTCTGCACTTGTGACCCGGTGCTGGGGAAAGACGACATCATTCTTCGGTGCTTGACTCAGCTGATGAGGTGACATTCCTTCAGGATGCGTCTGCTTGGGGAAGAGAATCACCTCTACCTGGAAGACATATCAATGCTCGCCATCTTGCGTTCAAATTCTGCGGAGGAGAGACTATTGAACTCTGCTGGGGAAGGAGGACTCATCCTGCTTCGGGGATATCAATCCTGGTTTGCTGAGGGTAATCTTGACCCTAATCTGATAAGGGGTAAATGCCATCTCAATTTGCTGCAGTCTCAAACTGTACAGGGGAAACAACCTTAAACCGTACATCTCTGTTGAGAAACAATCCTGATTCAACAACGTCAACACAGGGAATACAGGCTACCAATCATGGAGTCAATTAACAGGTTATGCTGTAGGATAGCAATCCAATGACCGCCAGGCTTCTTCAGAAGGTTCAGGTTTCGGCAGGGTAATGACACGATTCCCCGATACTCAATTCTTGCTAGGGTGGACAAACTCATTTGAACCACTTGCCCCAGCGCAGTTCAACTCGCCTCAATCCGGCTTTTGGGAATAGTTCATTCTGAACAAAAACAGCTGGCAACAAGACAATTTTCAGAGGGCTTGCCCCAACATTTGCACAACAGAAGGATTCATCCTCCACTAATCAACTCTCAGCATGGTCGGCTTCAATACCTCTGAAGTAGTTTGCCCCTGAACGAGCGATGAGCGACTCAACATGCTCTGATTGAATACTGGAGGGATCTGCCCTTAAACCGCAAGAATTCTGGATAACTGCCCCTGATTGGGTCTCGAGAAGGTTCACTTCCGATCAACCGCTTCTTGCATAAACTGCCCCATAATCAACTGATGCTCTGGGACTTGTCCTCAGACAAACTGATTATAACTCACTGGAAGTCAATGCCCCAGATTCACAGGGCTTCCCAGCATACCATTCTGACCCAGACCTCTGACGATTCAGTCCTGATTGACTATTCCCTGTTTAAGTTCCTTCATACCAGCTACCAACCTGCAATCAAAATTGTTTATTCACGAATGGTAATTCTAATGCCGTGTTCATGCAAATTTCGAAAAAATGTTGTATTGTCACTCATTTACGTGTCATGCTAGTGAGTGATGAATGAACTCAAGAGTTCAAACGTAGTGCTGATGCGGTCAGTGAAAAATACAATAAGGATATGATTAGCAAATCATGAAGGAGTCAGGTTACTCGACCTTATCGTAATGCGCTTTCAGAATAAACCCTGCCTCAATTAGGTCTTTTAAGGGTTGTATCGTGGTCGGGTTCACGGTTAGTGAAACAAAGGATATTTGGCTCAAATTATGATTTGTACCCACCCCTTCTACGTGATGATCTCCGATCCTAAAGTCCAGTTAACTTAGCTCGAGCGCTCGCCTCTTCGAGAGGTATGTTGAACATTGGGAACAACTGGTTAAAGAACTCACAAGGTGTTTCGGAGTGACAGTTACTCCTTTTCGTTTTCGGTGTCTGTATCTACACGACTTTGTCCTTGTTTGAGGATTTTTCTTTTTATATAATCCTTTCTTTTTCATTCATTTTTTTTTATTCCCTAATTTTTGCCTGGACTGACTCCTTTTGAGTTCTTTTCGATTTTTCTTTTGAAGTCCAGCGGGATGCCCTGATTTTTGCATAAGTATTTGCTTTCTAGCTTTTCTTTTTTACTTAGCGGGCTTTCTTATTCCTTTTTTCTTTTGGAACAAGTCGTGCGACACTGGCTGTCTTGATTGCTCCGAAAGGATTGTAACTGTCTCACTCCTGATTGGTGAGGTTTAACCATTGTGGTTGATGAGGTACGACCTCGGGAGAGGAATATGATGTGATTGGTCCTCGAAGGACAACACTCCTCTATAAGACTTGAACGCTCGATCAAGCTGACTGACAACTACCCTGCCCCCAGGTTAAGATGCGAGGGTTTAAAAATTCCGAAAGAAACTCCTACTTCTCGGCTCGAAGTGGTTAACAAGGGATTCTCTTCCTTATCTCTCCGGTGTTTAGGGGATTTGAAACAATGCCTTGTACGTCATCGGCAAAGTTTTATCTGAAAGCAATACGATCATTGGCTATGAGTATTCAGTTTCATCATCCTCCCTCCGCTCATTGCTAATCATAGTAAGAAATCGGAGTGAATAAAATGCAAGTGTTAGTGTAATGCAGTAAATGAGTGACAACGACATAATTAGTTCAGAAAAAATGCATAGTCACTTTATTAACATCACCATTCGAAACGTACAATGTTTTAACAGCAAGTAGTAACTAACAGAAAAGAAACTACAAATGCAAATGGTAAAAAGTCCGAGGACTGCCAATGTTGAAGACGTCTGCCTGTCTGGATCACTGGCTTCTGGAAATAACCCTCTGAATCTGCGAGCTCAAACAGCTGAGAGGTTATCACGTACAACCAAAACTCCGTCTGGAAAGGAAATACACCCTTGGTCGATCAATTGTTGCACTTTCGCCTGGAAAGCCTTGCAATCTTCAGTTGAATGCCCTAGAGATCCACCATGGTAGCCACACTGAGCATGAGGATCGTACCCTGGAGGGTAAGGCTCTGGCACGGGCTTGAGAGCTTTCGGTTCCACCAAGGAATTCTGAATCAGCAGTGGAAGAATCTGGCTATAAGGCACAGGCACTGGATGGGAAGAAGCATTCCTTTGTTCCACGTGGTTGCGAAGTCTCTTGTGATCCTGGTGCTGGTATTCTTCCCGCCCAGGAGCAAGAGGTCGTCGTTTATGAATGGCGACGGTCTCTCGTTCAGGCGCTCGCGTCCTTGAGCTTGATCCAGGTAGAAACTGTGAGCGAGGCGATTCAGTCACCAAAAGTCGCGGGACATATTCAAGATCTTTCTCGGCTTCAGGCAAAGGAGTGAAATCATTCGCCCCTTTTGCAGGGTACGGGATGAACTTTCCCGATGCTCTCATGCCGCCCGGCACAAGCCTAATCGCCCTTGAGTCAATAAGGTCCTGAATCTTATTCCTGAGAGCCTTGCATGTTTCAACATGGTGCCCTGGTGCTCCTGAGTGGAAATCACAACGCATGCTTAGATCAACGTCTGGTGACACGTCATCTGGTGGATTTGAGGTCCGAAGCTTGAGAACACGGTTCTGAACCAACAGCGGCAGCAGCTGGGCATAACTCACAGGTAGTGGGTCCATAGCTCTATCAAGTAGCTTCTTCTTTTGACTATAACCTTCAGGGTTATTCTGAGATGCCGGGCGCGGCTGCTGACGAGACAGGCCTCGAGCTTCATGCTGCGTAGAGGGTCCATGAGGTCCACTTGGCTTCAGCACAGGTGGCACTGACGGTAACGGAGGAAGCACTTTGGGATCCACCCTGGGTGCTTGACCACTCCCCTTATTTAGCATACTTCTCACCACTCCCATGAGGAAGCTCAACTGATTCTGCAGCTGCTGATTCTCCTCTCTGAGTACTTGCTGATCCAAGCGCACTGCCTGTATGTCATTCATGACCTGCCCTAGCTGGCTTTGGATTTTCCCCAGTTCAGCTTGTATCTGCTCCATTAGTCTGAGCTGCTCGATTCTGAGTCAAACCTGCAAACACAAGGGTTAGAAGACAAGTCCCGGCTTCTGTCATGCAAGATGAATTATGCTAATGCCATGGGTGTCTGTACGTTTAGGAGGTCACCCCTAATTCTGGTGTCAACGTGTCAACATAGTGTTAATGCAGTGATAAGACAGGATCCATTCATGGAAGAAAATATCTCATATTGCTCGGGACACCAGGATCAGGGTACGAAACGCGCCTGCAGCACAGACACATGCTAATGGAATGCAAACTTGAATATGCAAGCCAATGCAAAATGCAGGTATGCAACAATATATCCGGGTGGCTGCTGTGGAGATTCGGTATCAACAGTCGCTGATGAGAAGGAAACCCCGGTGTAAAACCACTGATCTGATCTGCTGGAGAATAATCATCTGATAGGATCGAGATCAGAATTCGGCTCTGACAGGAGCGAAGGCCTGATAATAAAGACCCCGGATGCAAGATCAAGGAATATCTGTTGATGAAGTCTTCAGACCCCAAATCAAAAATTTGCCCTGTCGAGAACAAACACACAGCTGCTGATGAGATCTTCAAACCCCACTCAAAATCCGCCCTATCAAGAACAAACAACAACTGCCAATGAGACCTTCAGACCCCACTCAAAAATCTACTCCATCCAGAACAAACCTCTGATAACAATACTCTGACCGGAACCTGCTCTATCAGGAACAGACAAACACCCGATGATAAAATCCTCTGATCAAACCCTTGCTCTATCAAGAACATCTCTGCAACTGAGAACCCAACATAACTGATTCACTGTCAAGAAAACCAGGTAGTCTGGAGGTCAAAGTTTCCTGCAATATCCCAACCCCACTCACAGGTATGATGGACCTAATCCACGGACAAAGGTACGGCATCCTATGCGGTCATCAGCGTCACAGACTTTCATGAGTGACAATACGATTCCCAGAAGGAGTGGCATCGTCAAGTCATGAAGAGGCCTCTCTTAGCTGACTTCCAAATGATCGGTCCCCAGAGTCGACAATCCTCACGTCTGGACTCCCCTCAGATCCTCAGGACCGGAAAGGAGCACCTCTGCAAGAATCTCGTCTGAGCGCAGATTTTCGTAGGGAACTGTGCCTGCTCAGCAGACAGGTTCGTCTACTACTTCTCCGCAACTATATCTAGGTGTGTACTCAAGCCCAGGTCCGGCTTCTCACTCACAGTAACATCCCTCTCCCACAGCAGCACAGATAATCATATCAAACTGGAAATAAAATGCAGGAAATAAAATGCGGGAAGTAAAGATGCGATAAATAAATGCAACCCAACAAGCAAACACACAAACGATAGGATTGACTCGCGTAGGGGATGGGAAACGGTCCCAACATAAGGGATGGGAAAAGTCCCTAGATGCTTTCGTCCCCAGCAGAGTCGCCAGCTGCTGGGGACGGTCCCAGACAGCTAGGAAGAAAATCCAAGGCGAGACTCGCATAGGGAACCATCATGTCCCCAGCAGAGTCGCCAGCTGTCGCTTGCGCGAAAATAAGGTGCCGGCATGACAGAAGAGTCGCCACCTTTCGTTATTTATCCCTCAGAGCGGGAAAGGAAACGATCGGAAAAACCTGACGAAAAAGGGTAAGACAAGGTCGTCGCAACCATTGTCTGGGTTCGGGAGTCGGTTACGCAAGGGGAAGGTATTAGCACCCCTCACGTCCGTCGTACTCGACGGGATCCTCGCTTGTTTGTTTACTTGGACGGGTTGGTTATAATCTATCTACCTATCAAGGCTGGCTGAAAAAGAAAAGAAAAATGACTCGGCAAAGCGTCGCACTTTATGCCTACGTATTCTCATCAGAGAATGAGAAATCAGAGTCAACGTAGTTCGGCTAACTACGGGTTATGGGGGAAAGGTCGCTCGCTAGGATGTCGCATCCTATGCCTACGTACTTTCATCTGGTATGAAAGATCAGAGCAAACGTAGTTCGGCTAACTACGGGGAAAAATGGCTCGACTAGGAGGGAGACTATCAAGTCCTACTGTTATCATGCCATGGATTCATCCTATGGTTGAGGTTTGAACAGGGAACTCCTAGATGTTGTCATGCATAGGTTTCAACCTAAAAGTCTATCATCAAGTCCTTATCAAAGGAAATGAGAGTCCTAAGGGATCATGTCAAGGATACACCAAAACAGACAAAAACATCAGCTTTAACAGTAAAATGCATGCAATGCAAGTGAGGGAGGAAATGTGTGTGGGGCTTCAGCCTCCACAAGCTCATCTCGACCTCAAGCCAGTCATGAAATAACAACAATCATACTGAAAATAAACAACCTACTATCAAGCAATGAACAAGATAAAAGAAGGGAAGTACCATCAGGTAAACAAAACACACATGCTTGAGAAAGAATCATCTATTCTCTAATCCTAACCCTAACACAGAATCCTGATCAAATCTAAGCAAAGCCCTAAAGCAAAACCCTAAACAAGAGAAACAATCCCAGTCTTCAAGCCTCAGAACAAGCTTACCAAAGACAGGGAGCTAAGTAAGCAGACTCATAGTGTCTTCCTCAGGAAAGCACTAGGAGGTGTATACTCAGGAGTCATACCCTATGTGGCTCAACCACTGTGATCAGTTTACATTCCTCCTCTGGAGAAATTAAACTCACAAGCAGGCTCCAACATCACTGGATATTTAGGAAATCCTATCTGAACTAGTGGAACTAAATGAACAGACTCATAGGACCTTCCTCAGGAAAGTACTAGGAGGCTTCCACTTAGGAGTTGTATCCCATGTGGCTCAACAACATGTGATCAGTTTACATTCCTCCTCAGGAGAAATTAAACTCACAAGTTGGCTCCAACATCATTGGATACTTGAGAAGTCCTAGATAAACTAATGGAACTAAGTGAATAGACCCATAGGACCTTCCTCAGGAAAGTACTAGGAGGCTTCCACTTAGGAGTTGTATCCCATGTGGCTCAACAACATGTAATCAGTTTACATTCCTCCTCAGGAGAAATTAAACTCACAAGTTGGCTCCAACATCATTGGATACTTGAGAAGTCCTAGATAAACTAATGGAACTAAGTGAATAGACCCATAGGACCTTCCTCAGGAAAGTACTAGGAGGCTTCCACTTAGGAGTTGTATCCCATGTGGCTCAACAACATGTGATCAGTTTACATTCCTCCTCAGGAGAAATTAAACTCACAAGTTGGCTCCAACATCATTGGATACTTAAGAAAGAGGTGAGAAGAAAGGATGAAAGTCATTCATAGTGCCTTCCTCAGGAAAGTACCATGAACTTCCTTCAAACTTCAGGATCTCAAACCTCACAGACAGGGGACAAGCCAAGCTCTGGGTCTCTAAGTCTTGATCTACAATCTTCTCTTCATGATGCTCTCCAACAAGATCCTCAAGACAACACAAGCCCCACAACAAATTCCCCACACGAAACCCCAGATATGAACAGATAACCACAGAACAGACAAAATCAACAGTCTACTTCAGAAAATACCTAAAAATACTAAACCAAGGGGGAAAAATCTAACAATTATTCACAAGGGTCTACAAAGTCTATTCATAACATCTACATAGGCTTCTACCTAAAAATCAAGACAAAACTTATCAAAGAAAATGAATTCTTCACCTAAGCACAACCTAAACCCTAATTAGGATACCCTACATCTACCCTAATTAAACTAACCAAAATTTAATTCTAAAATTCTAGAAAAAATCCTATGGGGAACTATGATTCATCATCCAATTGCACAAAAAAAGAATGGATAAAAAAACCTAAGGGAAGGTCCTAAAACAATTCCTACAAAATCATGATACCAAACTAAACATTATAAAAGCTATTTAAAAGGAAAATCTATTAAAAATACTAAACTTAAAAGTAAAATCCCATTTTTATTTTTAATATTTTCTACACATTATCATCTAATCATAGAAAAAAGAAGAAGTCAAAAATCATTTTTTATCATTTATTTATGAATTAATCAAAACAGAAAAATATTAAAACAAAATTAAAACAATTAAAACAAATAAAGGGAGGGGGGGTTGGAATAGCACACGCGCCAGTTCAACTCAGAATGGGCCAGCAATAGGGGGGGGGGGTGCGAATAGCGAGCTAAGCCCAGAATGGCTGGTTTAAATGAAACGCTGCGTTTCATTCTTTTAAACTTTTCCCTCCATCTCTCAGATTCAATCACAGCCACTGGATTAACATAACAAGTCAATATCTCAAACAAAATGAATGGTGAGGATTATCTCTTCAACCTTCCACCATCTAGGGTTTCATGGATCAGCCTCGTGCATGGATTTTCCATCTTCTCTATCTCTCTCATCTCGCCATTAAAACCCACGATGCAAAGACCAAACCCACCCCTCTCGTTGCCCTCTATGCAGCCAGGACATTGGATTCCTCTAAAACCTAGCCATTCAAGAAATACATACGATAAAAGTCCTGTCCACCATAGGTTTGCACTGATATGCATGGTGATCATCCTAGCTGCAATTAACCTAGGACACTCTATATCTTATGGTGATCACACTGGTCACAAAAACTAGGATCCTAGTGCCCTAATCTAAGAATTATATGTCACCAAAGTTCGGCTGCCCTGTTATGGATCATCATTAATGGAGCCCTAACCTTCAGTGCATCATCTACTAGTCATTCCTAACAATCATAGCCTAACAAAGCAAGCCATACACGCATAAACAGTGGTGTAAAAGTCAAGATATAAAACCTGAATTCTTGATGAAGAAGATGGTAACTCTTGCTCTCCAGGTCTTGTAGCTCCTCAAGAGAGATCCTCAATCAATATCCTTCTTTCTGTTTGCAATGAATTCAGTGGAGAATGCTCGAGTGGAAGGATCCGAGTCTGTTATGCTTTTCTTGAAATCTTGATGCTACACTTCAAAACTCCATGGACAGACCTCTGCACTAGCTCTTTCACACTTCACAATGTATCACAGGTTGAAGATGAATGATGAGCTCGATCAGCAATAGAGGATAATGGAAGTTCTCTCACTTGCTTGGAAGAGAAGCTACCATGGAATTCTTCACTTTTCACTCAATATCTTCACCAACCTTGAACACTATGAAGATCATCCTTCTTATAATGATAGATGGAAGAAGCTGGATCATTCTAGAATCATCTAGAAAAGTGTGGAAAGTTCTTGAAAATCTCATGTGGGGACAAGTTGAATTTCTCATCTTCCATGCCTTATGCCTTGCCATTTGGTATTAAAGTATCTTTACATGAGATATTGAGAAGGGATGGGTGAAAAACAAGCTCATCTTTGGCTTGTGTAGGGTTTTTCAACATTGCCTTCTTTTTCAAGTAACAACTTTTCAAAGCATCACCCATTTTAAAGCTTCAATTCAAAATTCTAGATAAACCAATGTTCTCAAAATGATTTTTCCAATCAAAATGATATATTGGATGACCTATTTTGGATTTGTGGATCTTCCAAATCACTTTTCAATTTCAACTTTTCAAACTTATATGCCATTTTTAGTTCATTTTGGACCAATCATGTAATCTCATGCTATGAGATTTTCCAACAATTTGTGACCTTCTTTCTAGACTTAAAATCACATTTTGAGCAACTTTCATGTTTTGAGTTTTCCCATTTGAGGCTTGGAAATAGGAGTTTTAGGCATTGGATAAAATGACCTATAACTGACAAATGACCAAAATACCCCTGTCTTGTTCAAACCATAAGTTGAGTTCCACAAATCCAATCAAGGACTTCTACCACTCATTTTAAAGCTAAGAAGATGCTCTTCAACATTCATGTTGACCAAGAAATCATAGGAATCCTCCTACTAGGGCAAAAGTTGTCTGCAAGTTGGGTGACTTTCAAGGACCCAGATTCACACACCTCTGCTGACCTGTAATTTGTCAAAACCATAACTTGAGCTCTGTAACTCCTATCAAGGACTTCCACCACTCAAATTAAAGCTTAGAACAAGCTCTACAACATTCATGTTGTGGGGAAGCTGAGATATCAATCACAACTTGAGCTAAAACTGCCTGGAAGATAGGGATCAAATTAGGGTTTTTCACTGACAATCCTTGGAAACCCTGACTTGAAACTTCTCAAACTCCTCAATCCTGATGAGTTGGTCTAGGAATCATCTTTATAACATCTCCATACATCATTCCATGATCTCATGGCCCTTGGATTAGGTCTCAGCCTTCTCCAAATTTTCAGTTGACTTAGGGTTGACCCAGTCAAAACCCTAATTCTACCATTCATGGTTGAATCTTCTGAACTCTTACACAATGGCTTCTCTGGGATTCATGAAGGCTATCAAGACATCTCATAGGCTTTCCCAAGACATCAAATTCATTCTCAAAGTCTCAGAACCATCTGAGGAGCACCCACAACTCTCAAGCTATGAAGCACACAACCCTGGTTTCAAACCACTTCTTCTGAGGATCTCTTGAACTTTCTGATGAAAGTATCCACTTTCAAACACTCAATGAATGAATAATTGTTGGTCAAATTTTGGGGTGCAACACATAGTTCTCCGCATCCTGGAAAGAACTCTCTCTTCAACAACTTAGCTTTGACGAAGCTAAGCGGCGTCTTTAGGTCTTTGACATCAGTCAACAGATCTGCACTCTCTTCTTCGATAATGGCGTTCACTCCGCCTCCCCTATGATTTGGCATAGGATTCTTTATGACATTGGGCACATTATCGGAGAAGTTAATAATCTTGGCATCTACCAGGTCCTGCACCTTGTGCTTAAAGGCTTTGCAGTTCTCGATTGTATGGCCTGGGGCCCATGTGTGGAAGTCGCAAGTGGCATTTGCGTCGTACCCCGGTGGAGGTGTCCCTGTCAAGGGAGCCATCGTCCTCTTCTAAACCAACTGAAGCTGAAGCAACGTCTGCAAGAGTTGCGCGTACGACATGGGCGGTGCCTCAAAGTGACGGTTTGTCAAAGGTGCCCGATTCTGGTGTTTTCTATATCCCTGCTGATTCGGTTGCTGCTGCTGCTGCTGCGGAGCTGCTAGGATATTTATACTGGCTATCTGCTGCTGAGGGCCTTTGCCCTTTCTCCGAGCGTTGGTCACAGCGCTCGTGTCTCCTTCTCGTCGTTTACCAGCATAAGGTTTCTTTCCACCTCCTCCAGCTGAGGATGACTCGCCTTGGATTTTCCCGATCTTGATACCATTCTCGACGTGCTCGCCCATGGTAATGAGAGCTGAGAACGTCCCAGACATACCTCTGACTAACTTTTCATAGTAAACCCCTGGGAGGGTAGCCACAAACATCTGCACGAGCTCGCGCTCAACCATCGGCGGTTGAACCCGAGCAGCCAACTCACGCCACCGTTGGGCGTACTCCTTAAATCCTTCATTATTCCTTTGTGAAAGGTTCTGGAGCTGGACTCGGTTCGGGGCCAAGTCGCTATTGTACTGATAGTGGTGGACAAACGCTTCAGCGAGATCCTTCCACGTGCGCACGCTAGTGGGCTCTAGACCCATATACCACTCGAGGGATGGCCCAAAAAGACTATCTTGGAAGAAGTGCATCAGCAGCTTCTCGTCTTCGGAATAGGCAGACATCTTCCTGTAGTAAGATCTAAGGTGGACACGAGGGCAGGTGGTGCCCTTATATTTCTCAAAGTCAGGCACCCTGAACTTAGGAGGTACCTTGAAATCAGCAATTAACCCCAGCTTGGACATATCAACGCCCAAAGTATTCTGATTCTCAATATCTCTCATTTTATCTTCAAGTGCTTTGAACCTGAGCCGCGCTTCAGCATTCAGCTCCCCTTCTGCACCTCTTTGAGAGAAGATATCATCCTGATGATCCTCAAGCCATGGTTGAGGCACCAACAGATTCCCGACGCCAGCATTCCCGTTGACCGGCCCGATGTTGACATTAGCTCCCAGACTCCCATTGCTGACGCCCGTCGTATTGAGTCCGATATTGGCCATCACATTGCCATTAGCACTGCCGTTGCCCCCAGCCCCGGGGACACCATTCTGCGGAGTATCAACTGGTGGAGGAGTAGGCACAGCCCCACCGTGGAGTATGCCGTTGCTATCAACCCTGGAGATCAAAGGCTGAACCAAAGTCCGGAGCTGGTCTTGACCATTGGCGACCACCTGCATAAGCTCCATAAAGCGATCCATCCTCTCACGGAGCTCCTAAACATCTGTCTGCACTTGGTCCATGATCCTGGTCTGATTAGCTTGAGTTGGATAACGGTGAATTAGTCTCTGATCAATCCTGGAGTCACCGGAAACAGCCTGGGACCTGTGAACCTGAAAAACCCTGCAAACACTAAAGGTTAGGAAAAACAACAAAATGTACGTCATGCAAATGCTTCATGCAGATGCATGCGTGTGTCTGTGTATTTGGGAGATTTCCCCCGATCCTAGTGCCTGAGTGCCAGTGCTGATAATAATAAGAAGAAGAAGCCGGAGTCCAATCATGGAAACATCAATCTCATATATAAAGGAAAGGCCTATCAAGGCAGTACATAGCATCAGCAAGTACAAGACAAATCAACAGCGTAACCTCAGCCAACAAGCCTGGTGATGGTCAGCATACAACAAAGATCAAAACAAAAGGAATACAACTAGTCAAGTACGGCCACGGGCGCGATACTCTGCTAATAACTCCTTCGTCTCTGGATGATCTGGCAAAGTGAGCAACCCCTCGACGAGTAGTTCCCTCTGCACAATGGTATACTGAAGTCCCTGAACTGAACTTTCCCATGCTCCTTCGCCGAAGCAATCTTCTAATTTCCGCTTCTTTGACTCAAACGTCAGCTTACGCTCCTTCAGGTTAGCGAGAATTTTGTTGAGCTGGCCTTCGGCGACGTATCTGCGGGCGGTTTCTTCATCAAACCTCTGTTCACTGTCCTTCACCTCGGCTTCCAGCTTGGAGATCTGCAGCATCAGCTTATCCTCCCGCTCTTTCCTGGTGGCCAAGGAAGCCTTCCAGTGCTGGTTGAACTTGGATATCCTCCGATATGCCTCGTCCAAATGCTGCTTCTTCGTAGCCAGTACGTCGTTGACAGCTTTGAAGTCTCGACCCATGCGTTCCCGCTCGGCTATCTGCTTAGTCAGGTCTGTACCCAGTTGGTTCACCAACTCTGTCCGCCTTTTGAAAGAATGAACGACTTCGTTCCTCTCGCTTCGGAGCTGAGCTAACTCCTTCTCCAGTTCTTCGTTCGCCCGCTTCAATTCATCCCGCTCGGCTAACACCAGATTATACTGCTGAATGGGCACAGTAGTAGGCTCTTCGATCGTTGGAGGACTTTCTAGCTTGACCTGAGGAAACGACATCCCTATAGCATTGGCTCTGGCTCTGATCCATGTCAAATACGGAGGGTAGGCTTGATTATTTCTTTTTCCCAGCAAAGGCTTCCCTCGCTTACTGATACTATTCCACGCGCGCTGAAGCTTGGACAACAGATCCCCTTCTAGAATACCCGTGAGGTACAGAGATTCCTGTACCTCTTCCTCCCTCGGCGGAGTTCTCAAAGCATACGCGAACTGTCGAACCAACAACGAAGGATTGTAGTTTATGCAGCCCTTCCTACCTATCAGAGGCACATTAGGAAACCCACTGCAACTGAAGATCACCTCAGTACCCAACCTGTCTCTGTCGAACCAGTCAATATCCTCTGCCGATAAGCTCATCAGACGCTCAGGCCACTCAGCTGTGGCTACAGACAAGACAAAACGACCCCTCTTGGGCAGATGGCTATTAAGCTGTTTGTACAGCAAAGGTACGCAGCATGAGACATTCTTCCCCCTCCTGTTCTCATTCTTGTAGTGGATTGAGTGATAGACATCTCCTATCAGGGTAGGGACTGGATTCCCTGAAGCAAAGATGTGAAACGCATCAAAGTCTACAAAATCGGGCATGTTGGGGAACAGGATGATGCCATATATGCATAGAGCGATGATGGCATTGAACGCGTCCCAACATCTGTCCTTGGCACACTGCTGAGCCTTAACCACCAGAAACTGCAAGGAGAACCCAGGAACCTTGTTCCAACTAGTCAATACTAAATCGGAGGCGTCCAAGTGAAGTGAAGGAGCTAAACCAGCCAGATCAGGCTCAGCATCCATATGGACAAAAGGCATCTGCCTCTTGATAGGCACACCTAGCAAATCAGCATACTCTTCCAGCGTAGGCGCGAGAACAAAGTCCTAAAAAGTGAAACATCTTAGCGGAGGGTCGTAGAACTGCAGCAAAGCGTGCAGCCCGTTCAACTCGAACACAGAAGGCTTACAAACCAAACTGAGCAACCTGCCATAAGATTTTCTGAACTCATCCTTCACAGAATCACCTGCTAGAGCTATCAAACCAGTCAACTTAACCACATCAAGGGTAGGGAACTTGTACGCCACGGTCTTCCTCAAGGAGCCCATAACAATACAATAGGAGGCAAGAAATCCTGGATCGGGGAAAACGGTACCTGCAACACAGACACACGTTAATGAAATGCAAATGAACATGCAAACTAATGCAAAATGCAATCATGCAATAAGAGATCCGGGTAGCTGGTGCTGTGGAGATTCTGTATCAACAAAACCACAACCACTGATGAGAAGAAAACCCCGGTGGAGGACCATAGATCTGATCTGCCAAGAACAACCATCTGATAGGACCATATACATAGGGTCATAGTTCTGCTCTGTCAAGAACAGATGTCTGATGATAAGGACCTCTGGTGTATGATCAAGAAATATTTGCTGATGAGGTCTTCAGACCCTAATCAAAAATCTTCCCTATCAAGAACAGACAAACAGCTGCTGATGAGATCTTCAGACCCCAATCAAAAATCTGCTCTATCAAGAACAAACAACATCTGCTGATGAGATCTTTAGACCCCAAAAATCTGCTCTATCAAGAACAAACAACATCTGCGGATGAGATCTTCAGACCCCAAAAATCTGCTCTATCAAGAACAAACAACTGATGACAAAACTCTGCTCTATCACGAACAGACATACACCTGATGATAAGATCCTCTGATCAAAACCTGCTCTATCAAGAACAGACATACACCTGATAATAAGATCCTCTGATCAAAACCTGCTCTATCAAGAACAGACAAATCTGCAACTGAGAAACCCTGGTACCAATCAAAACTGATTCACTGTCAAGAAAACCAGGTAGTCTGAAAGTCAAGGTTTTCTGCAATAAACCCAACCCTGCTCAAAGGTATGGACCTAAACTGACTCAAGGTACGGCATCCTATGCGTTCATCAGCGTCACAGACTTTCAAGAGGGGTGATACGATACCCAGAAGGTGTGGCATCACCAACTCATGAAGCGGCCTCACTTAGCTGAATCACAAATGATCGGTCCCCAGAGTCGACAATCCACCAAACCAGCAACCGTCTCAACCCAAAGGGTTGAAAGTGAAGCCAACCGGATGAACCTCGTCTGAGCATGGATTTCATGAGACACTAGTGCCTGCAAAGCAAGCACGCGCCCACTAATTTCCACTCTAAGTCTATAGTGCACTCAAGCCTGGGTCTGGCTTCTCACTCATCGTAACTCCCATCCCACAACAGCACAGATAATCATATTATACTAAAAATAAAATGCGGGAAATAAAGCGCGAGAAGTAAAATGCGATAAATAAATGCAACCCAACAAGTAAACATACAAGCGTTAGGATTGACTCTCAGGGAACTGAAGATGAATTCCCCAGCAGAGTCGCCAGCTGTCGCTTGCGCAAAAATAAGGTGCCGGCACAACAGAAGAGTCGCCACCTTTCGTTATTTATCCCTCAGAACGGTAAAGGAAACGATCGGAAAAACCTGACGAAAAAAGGCAAGACAAGGTCATCGCAACCGTTGCCTGGATTCGGGAGTCGGTTACGCAAGGGGAAGGTATTAGCACCCCTCACGTCCGTCGTACTCGACGGGATCCTCGCTTGTTGTGTTTACTTGGACGGGTTGGTTTTATTCTATCTACCTATCAAGGCTGGCTGAAAAAGAAAAGAAAATGACTCGGCAAAGTGTCGCACTTTATGCCTACGTATTCTCATCAGAGAATGAGAAATCAGAGTCAACGTAGTTCGGCCTACGAAGGGTTATGGGGGAAGGTAGCTCGCCAAGACATCGCCATCTTGTACCTACGTACTCTCAACAGGCATGAGAGATCAGAGCTCACGTAGTTCGGGAAACTACGGTTTATTTCCTGTCTTTTACGAAAGAAGTGTTTTTTTATTGTATTTGCGATTTCAATCGCACTAGAGACTATGACCTGAGAGTGAATGCGTCGCATGTCACCCAAAGGGTACCATACTAAACATCCAGACTGTGGAAAAGAAACTCTCCCACAATCCTTTCTCAGATAGCTTAAGGCTCATAACGTACGAAAGAAATCATTCATGATTACTGTATCTTAAACTGTTTTGAGATGAGAAGAGAACAGGCCCAACTAGGAGGGAGACTAGCAAGTCCTACTGTTATCATGCCATGGATTCATCCTATGGTTGAGGTTTGAACAGGGAACTCCTAGAAGTTGTCATGCATAGGTTTCAACCTAAAGTTCTATCATCAATTCCTTATCAAAGGAAATGAGAGTCCTAAGGGATCATGTCAATGATACATCAAAACAGACAAAGCATCAGCTTAACAGTAAAATGCATGCAATGCAAGTGAGGGAGGAAATGTGTGTGGGGCTTCAGCCTCCACAAGCTCATCTCAACCTCAAGCCAGAATGGATAACAGTAATCATACTGAAATATAAACAACATGCTATCAAGCAATAAACAGTAAACTGCAATCATACAGATAAAATGAAATGAAATGCCATCAGGCAAACAAACCACATGGGCAAGAGAGCTGGGCTCTACCGAATACCCGCAAGCAAAGGCACACAGTAACAGTACAAGCAGAGGGAGCAACTCAACCTCTAGTGCAATCATGCTCCTAGATTCTACTTATTCTAGATATGGACTTATTCTAATGCATCAAGCAAGTCAAACAAAATACATCAATACAGAAAAGAAAAAGAAGAAAGCAGATCAACTCCTCTCTCAACTCCAAGCTTCAGCTCTTCCAGCAGCAACTCAGTCTTCAGACTTCAATCATTCTTGACAAGCATCAGTTGCTTTTCCAGGCTTCAACCCTACAAAATAAGTTTCAACTTATCTTCTCCTTTTAAGCTTCAGCTTCTTGACCAGCTCCACCTTCAGGCTTCACTATCAATCATGAGTATCAACTTGGCTCCTTCAGAATCTCCAGGCATCAAGGTAAGTATCAACTTCCTTTGCTCTTCAAGCTTCAGCTAGAATGGCAATGCTCAAGGATTCATCCTCTTCTACACTCTTCATTGAAGTCTTCATCTTCAAGCTCAAGCTCAACATCTCTCAAGATAATCAAACCAGAGAAAATCACTTACTGGATAAGCTGGGGGATATTGAACTGCTTATTGATCACCAAAGGTGACCTTTAAGGGTTCAACATCAAAGGAATGGTTCCCTCAAAAGTTCTACTTCCTAGGTACATCACTTATCCCTCCAAAGGAGAGAGGTGTATACCATGGAAGGACTTTGAATCATAGGGAGGAATGGAGGTGAATGATACCATCCATGTTTGAGAAAGAAGTTGTCTAAGTCTAAACTCTTCCTAATCCCTAACCCTAAAACAACAAAAAGAAATAAGATCAAGCTCTCAAGCTCCTCAATGCATCTTCAAGTCTTCTACTATGCTCCTCAATGCTCCTTAGAACAAGATCAAGCTCTCCAAGCCCACAAAGCAAAGCAACTAAAGCAAACATGCCCTAAAGGCAACACAAACAATCAACCAATACAAAAATCAACTAAAAATAGCATACTATCATATTAAATCCTAATATAATTTCTAAGGGATCCTACATACCTACCCTTAATACCCATATATGTCCCATAGTCTAAATTGTCCTAAAAACACAAAATTCTAAAGTTATTATGGACCTATGTTGAAGTTTAACCTAATTCTACACAACCTAGAATCATCTAATCAAAACTATCCTAAAAATCATCACAAAAATATGGAATAAATCCAGGGGGAAGCTAAAACATATATCTAACTATCCTAAAAATATTGACCTAAAAATATTAAGGGAACTACCTAAACTAAATTCTACAAGATCATCGATCAACATAAAGGAAATAAAAAGCAATTAAAGAAGAAAATATACAAAAAATACTAAAATACATGAAATGAAAAATGTTTTTATTTGATATTTTTCTTGACAAAAATATGAAGTAGGAGAAAAAACTTGTATGAAAAAATATTGATTTTTCCATTTAATATGAATTTTCAAAGTATGATAAAAATTGGAGAAAAATAAAATGATAAAGATGGCTGGGGTGCAATCAGCAACAAAATACAGTTCATTCCACACATGGGCCCAGACTGGGGGGTGGGTGTCGCTACTGCGAAAATCGGCGCTGGCTGACAGAAGAGTCGCCACCGTGCGTTATTTATCCCAACGGAGGGAAAGGGAACGCTCGAAGTAAACCTCGCAAAAAACGGGGAAGGTATGGTCATCGCAACCAAAACCTGGGTTCGGGAGTCGGTTACGCAAGGGGAAGGTATTAGCACCCCTCACGTCCGTCGTACTCGACGGGATCCACGCTTGCTTGGTTTGTCTAAAGGATGCAAAAACAATCTATCTACGGCTGCTAAATCTAAACGGAAGGGAATTGACTCGATAGCGCGTCGCACTCTATGCCTACGCATTCTCAAGAGAGAAAGTCAGAGTCAACGTAGTTTGGGAAACTACAGAGAAATTGGCTCGCCAAGACCTCGCGTCTTGTGCCTACGTACTTCCACACTGCATGGAAGATCATATCTTACGTAGTTCAGGCTAACCACGGCTAGGCTGGGTGTTCTCACACAGGAGTGAGAAATTAATCTGGTTTTAAAGGTACGGGACCCTATGGGAAAAACTACGGCCTGGTCTCAAATGCACTCGGGCAAGAGAAAGGATAACATCAGTCGTCAGCGGGAAAGTCTCGATCGCACAGCAGCGAGAGAACAAAAGGTTAGTTGTTAGTGTGCTCGCTAGGATATCGCATCCTATGCCTACATATTTTCGTCTGGTACGAGAAATCAGAGCAGCTGTAGTTCGGCTACTTTCGGGACCACAGCTCAAATCTCGTTTTATTGATATTCTGAAAAATGGTTACAATGATTGAGAAATGAAAAATAAACTCCTAAAAACCCTATCCTATTCATCATGAAAAAATCAAATGGAAAATAGTCCCCTAACAAGTGGACTTCAAAAAAAACTATCTCTAAAAGTGTAAAAAGTCCCCTAACAGATGGACATTTACAACTATCCCTAAAATAAACTCCATGAAGAAAAATATACTCTAAAAGAAAATAGAAAAATCTATACTAATATTTTTCTTCTTTTTCATACTTCTATTTTCTTTTTCTTTCTCAATATTCTCTTATTCTTTTTCTCATATCCTTTTCAATATTCTTTTTCATATATCCTTTTTTTCATATATCTTTTCACATTTTTTCTCAAATATTCTTTTCACATTTTTTTTTCAAATATATTCTTTTTCCATATCTTTTCTCTCCTTTTTTAAAATCTCTAAACAAAGAAAATAAGAAAAAAACAAAAAATACAAGGGGGGGGGGGTGCACTGCAGTAGAATGGGGGGTATACAAGTAAAAACTGAAGGCCCAGCCCACAAAGTGAAAATAGAAAACAGGGAGGGGGTGAAGTAATTAAAACGGAGGGGTGCCTGGTTCAGAAACGTAATTGGGCTTGGCCCATGTTCAGCAAAGAAAAAAAAAACAAAAACGGAGGGTGTATGGCAAAAAAACATTGGGCTTTGAGGCCCAATCCACCCGGTCCCTTCTCCCTCTTCTCCTTCCATCTTTTGAAACCCTAATTCCATTCTGTCTTCTCTCCGCCGTCACTGTTCTTCCTTCCTCACCGTCTCAACCTTAGACCTCCGTGCCTGAAAACTCTCTCAATCTCCAACTCGTTTCAGTTTCAAACCTCTCCCTCCAATCTCATACTCTCTTTCTCCTTCTTTTCCTTGATCTTGATACAAATCTGGAGATCATAGTTCGTGGTGACGATGGTGACTCTTGGACATTTGAAATTCAGATCCAGATTTAATTCAAGTGGCATACGAAGGTTGCTGAAGATTTACGAACGGGTGGATCAAGATCAGGAAAATAAAGGAAGTACGATGAACATTTGATGAAGACGTTGAGGATCTTCTGGAAAACTAATGGCTCGATGAAGATCTTGCTCAGTATTTTGATCTGGAATTGTTTGGATGTTCTCTTGAAAGAACGAAGATTCGCGATGAACACGCTGGAAAACGGACGAAGATTCTTGCAGGTATCGGTTGAATGTTCTTGGTGAGGAACACAGTTGGAGTTTGTTAAAGGTTCTCTGGCGGAGATTTCTTGAACGGATGCAGATCGGTGGAGATCTCGAGCTCATGCATGTTGAAGATCAATGGCGTTAGCATTTGGATCTGGGAACTAAGTAATGGACGGACGAAGATCATTGATGAAGAGCTTCAGATCTGGAAAGATACATGAAGATTGGTGAAGAATCTGGTTGAAGCTTCTTGATGAACGATGAGCAATTCTGGAAAAAACTGATGAAGGTGGTAACGAACATATTGCAGTTGTGGATGAATTCGTGATGAGATCTGGAAGGAATTTGGGAGAATGATGATGAAGGATTTCCGGGGAAATCTAGATCGGAGAAGACAAATGTTCTTGAGGAAATTCTGGAAGAGTTGAAGAAACGATGAAGATTGGTGGTTTTCTGGGAATTTAGGGTTTTCCGGTGACTAGTGCGGCGGCCGGAAGGAGTTAGGGTGGTCGGAGGTGGGAGGTTAGGGTGGCCGGAAGAGGTTGAGGGCGGTGGTTGCATGGCCGCCGGCCATGCAACCGGTGAGGCTTAGAGGAGGACAAGTGTCATGGTTGGGTGGCAGAGGGGGAGCGCATGTGCAACACGTGTGCTGGGGAGAGATAGTGGAGTTATGAGGTGGCCATCCCTAAAGCTGAACGCGTGGCATGCTTTATAGTGGACATGTGGCATTTTTTCTGGACTGATAGATTGGGCCTCTGGACTGAACGTGGATAACTGGCCCAAAACAAATCTGAGACTAAAATGACTAATTAACTGAATGAAACATGATTAAAATGCAATTAACCACCATTAACTAATTAAAACTACAATTAGATGCTAAATGAAAATTAACCTAATCTAATCCTAATTAAATCTAACAAACTCTAATTAAAATCTAAACAAAAGATTAAAATCCTAATTAATCTCTATTAAGGAGAATTAATATCTAATTAAATTCTATATTAAACTAAAACTAATATCTATTAATATCTATATATATAAAAAAAACTATTAACCTATATTAAACCTAATAAAAGAAATTAATATCTAACAAAAGATTAAATCTATATTAAAAATAAACTCTATTAAATCTATATCAAAAAACTATTAAATCCTATAATATTTATTAACTATTATTCTACTAATCTATTAAAATTCTATTTAAAACTAATAAAAGAAAAATCTATTATATTCTATTAAAACTCTTAAAATGATTTAAAGCTATTAAAAATATTAAAAAATCTATTTAAATTCTGAAAAATCTATAAAGCCTATTTAAAATCCACAAAAGGCTATTAAATTCTAAAAAATGCAAACAAAGGCAAATAACCAACATAAAAGAGCGCGCGAGACCAGATCGAAGCAAAACAGTAAACCGGACACCAAAAATCTCAAAAATCACTGCATAAACTGAAAACACCCAGGAAGCGCGCGACTTCTCAAAATAAAATTCCGATTATCCGAATCGATCTGAGATACCCGAAATGCGACAGCAGGGCTGTAATCCCGATAAAATCACCATGATTGCAGAAATGCACTATATGCAGTATGTAAATGCTAATGCGAAATGCGTCGAAGCATAAACCGAAAGTGGCACCGGTTGGTCAAATTTTAGGGTGCAACAGCTGCCCCTATTCAAGCGACTTGGACCTGAAGGGTTGAAGAGCACGCAGCCTTCAAACATTCAGAGGTACGAGACGGTTGAATACCAATAAACCCGAAAATTTGCCAACTGTGAGAATAATAAATTGCGAAACTGCTTGGGGAATACAATCCAGAAAACCGAGTCCAGTCGTCACGGCAACAAACTGATCAATCATCTGATAAAGAAACTGACTTTAACGCCAGTTACCTGTGTGATACCACAGATAACAAACCCGAGGGTCGCAACAAAACACCTGATCCTCTCACATCGCCTACTGATAGACAGGAAGAGAAATATACCCACATCGTCTAAAGATAGACGGAAAGACAACCAAAAATCCATACTCACATCGTCTAAGGATAGACGGAAAGACACCTAAAATCCATACTCACATCGTCTAAGGATAGACGGAAAGACACCCATCCCGAAGGAAAAAATCAATACTCACATCGTCTAAGGATAGACGGGAAGACACCCAAAATCCATACTCACATCGTCTAAGGATAGACGGAAAGACACCCAAAAATCCATACTCACATCGTCTAAGGATAGACGGAAAGACACCCAAAATCCATACTCACATCGTCTAAGGATAGACGGAAAGACACCCATAATCCATACTCACATCGTCTAAGGATAGACGGAAAGACACCCAAATCGATACTCACATCGCCTAAGGATAGACGGGAAGACACCCAAATCGAAGGAAGAATCAATACTCACATCGTCTAAGGATAGACGGAAAGACACCCTGAATCCATACTCACATCGTCTAAGGATAGACGGAAAGACACCCATAATCCATTTCAACACCATCCCTCAAATTTCAGAATCCTTTCGTCTACGGGAACTGATGGAAAGAGCAATATCCTTGAAGGGGCCACATCATCAGTAAGGACCGACGGGAAGAAAACCACCTTCAAAGAACCATGTCGTCAATAAGAATCGATAATCAGGAAAACCAAACATTCTTCAAAGAGCCTCGACGTCAATAAGGATTGACGATCAAAAAAATCCCTCTTGAAATGTCATCTCATCCAATAAACAGAAGGAAAACCACTATCCGAAAGATCGCTTTGAAACCTCTCAACATCTAAAGGTAGCCGGAGAAGACTCGCTGGGGAAACACACCAACCGTATGATCTGACGATAAGAAACCCGCTGAAAAAATCACCCGAAACTTCACATCGTCTACTGATAGACGGAAAGAACACCACTTGCTAGAGAAAACCCCACCTTGAAACCCCACTGAAAAAATCACCTGAAACTTCACATCGTCTACTGATAGACGGGAAGAAAACCACCTGCTAGAGAAACCCCATCTTGAAACCCCACTGACAAAATCAACCGAAACTTCACATCGTCTACTGATAGACGGGAAGAAAGCCATATTCGAACTCAAGACGTCTACTGATAGACGGAGAAATCCACCTATTGGAGGAACACATCGTCAGTATGAATTGACGGGAAGAAAAGTCTGTCGATACCAGATGACTGATTGATCAAAGCATAATTGTTGTATGATCTGAAATATGAATAAACTGCTGAACTGTCTGAACACTGCTGCTGGATGAATGCCCCTGAACTGATCACAGAGTGATTCAAGCGCCATATGAGGCTGATAGAAAACCTGGCTTATGCTTCGTATGCATATGCCTATGTTTGAATCTTTCTAGGGCGTAATGCTCCATTCAGGATGGAAATGCTTCGCATTTTGAAAATGAAATGCAAGTATGATGCAAATATGATGATATATGCAATATGCTAATGCCGGCTCGGGCTGCTGGAGAAAGTCGGGTACAGAAAACCACTTCAGTAAAATAAATGCTGAAGACGAAGCCAATTCCACTAGGGATAAACCGGATATCACAGAATTATTCCAGCAAAATAAATGCTGGAAGAGTGAAATCAACTCCGCTGGGGAACGACATATGTGCCAAGTATGATTGGACTTCTCTAGGAATAGTTTACCCGTGCCAATGAAAAATTGGACTTTGCTGGAGAAAACAGACGGAGTCTTCCTGCGTACTGACGAAGATTGGATTTGGAAACTGATGCGCCAACACGGATGGGCCTCACAATGATCGCCAACATGGACTTGGGATTTTAGGCTATCTGTGGTGGGTCAGGTACAACTGACGCTGGAAAACATTCTATCTGAATACACAGTTTTCTGGTTGAAGAGTCAAAGGATAGTAACACGACTTCCCGACATTCGTCTCACACTCGATAATTGGCTGACTCTGCTCGAATAGCTCTGAATAACTCTGATGATACGGAGAAGAACAATCCCTTCGCTTCTGATATGCCCCAGCCTGCGGGATCTCTGTGGTGATGCTCCTTAAAAGGAAATCTGAAAATCTGTACCCTGATGGTCTGATATGAAATGCCCCAGCATTCTGAACTTCGGAGAGATACTTCACATCAAATGCTTCTCGAATAAAGAATAACTTATGCGCTCTTAAGATGGCCTGCCCCTGACTACAATGACTTTGCCCCTGATTATCTGATTCCGAGTAGTGCCCCTGACTACGAGATATTTACCGAATCTCAACCTGATTGCCCCAGGATAACTGACTTCGAAAGGCTGACCTGACTGGGGATCACGATAATAGCTTGCCCCTGCTCTCGGAACATTCGGGCATTCTGTATTCTATCCTGACCATACCTTCCATTGTAGAAAACTTTCCTGTTGTCAAGCGCTTACTCGCAAGTAAAACAAGTTGTTATGCATGAAAGATATACTAATGCAACGTATATGACAGCTTTGACATCCAATTTGTTCACTGGGAAAAGGAAAAACAGTTTATGGCATATAATGCACAAATCATTTATCAAAATATCAACATCAGCACCAACATGGTAAGAAGAACCCTTTCAGGAGTCAGTTTCGACGCGATCTTTACCGAAGTATGCTTTCGAAACAAACCTGCTTCAATTAGGACTTTTGAAGGTTGTAACGTGGTCAGGTTCACGGTTTTGAAAGAAAGGATAAAGGCTCGAAATTTATTTTAACCCACCCATTCGCCTTGATGTTCTCTGATCCTATGTTCAGCTAATTCGACCTTAGCGCTCACCTCTGGGAGGTTGAAATATAGGAGTGATAGTTCGAGAAACCATGAGTTTTTGGAGTGACAGTTACTCACTCTTCGCCTTTGACACTTGATGTCACACGACTCGCATTTCATTTGAGGATTTTTCTTTTTTAATCCTTTTCTTCTTCTTTCTTTTCATATCCCTAACTTTTGCCTGGACTGACTCTCTGGAGTTTCTCTTGATTTTTAAGTCCAGCGGGATGCCCTCATTTTTGCCTAAGTCATTTGTTTTGAAGTTTTAACTTAGCGGGCTTTTGATTCTTTTTGCTTTCTCTTTTTCCGAACAAGTCGTGTGACACTGGTTGCCTGACTCATTGGAGAATAATGTGACTGTCTCACCCTTGATTTAACCATTGTGGTTTTTTAGGCACGACCTCTAGAGGTGTGATTGATCCTCGAACGGACACTCCTTTTGCAACTTGAACGCTCGGCCAAATTAGCTAACACCTACCCTGCCCCAGGTTAAAGATGGAGGGTTTTTCGTTTTCAGAAAGAACTCCTACTACTAGGCTCAAAGGGGTTGGCAAGGGATTATCTTCCTTATATCACCGGTGTTTAGGGATTTGAAACAATGCCTGTACATCATCAGCAGGTTTTATTTCAAAAGCATACCATATCGGAAGTTGCATGTCGTTCATTTTCGTCATCCTCCTCAGATCCTTCTTAACCAAGCATTGGACATTTGTAAAAACAATTAGTGAACACGAATGGATTCATTCAAAACATGCATATTTATTTCATTATCATCAATTGAATGAAAACAACAAGTTTTACGAACAAGATTGCAATTTAAACAGGAAAGAAACTACAAACGTAAAGAAATGACAAGATGAAACAAAGAAAAATGCCAGCTTCCGAGAACCGGGCTTTCACATCTGTCCTGCTGCTGAACCAGCCATCTTCACAATCAGTTATTAGAGGCAACTCGATGTTGTCCTGATCTGCTTTCAGCGACCCAACCAAATTATAGAGCCCCTCCTCCTCATTCAGCTGATTTTGGGCCCTTCCTGCCCGAAGTTGATAGTTGTACTATCAAGTAGGTCCTGCACCTTGTGCTTGAAGGCCAAACAATCTTCAATGTTGTGCCCTGGTGCTCCTGAATGGAAATCACAGTGCTCATTGATATTATACCCTGCTGGAGGCGTCCCTGTCAGCGGGGATAACTTCCTCTTCTCAACCAACTGTAATCGTAGCAACACATGAAGAAGTTCGGCATATGGCATTGGAGGCACCTTAAATACCCTCACCGGCCTCTGATTTTGAGCTCTTCGTTGATCGGGATGTTGTTGCCTTTGCTGCTGTTGAGATCGTTGTTGTCGTCGCTAGTACCGGGTTGACTGTTGAACAACCTTCGTAGCAAATACAACATCGGTTTCTTGACTTCCACTGTACTGATTAGGGCACTCGTTATGCTTAGTCATTTTCTTTCTCAGATCTGCCCTAGGAATAGGCAACAGTTGTGGGCATGGAGATTCTGACACCATGGAGTCCAGGATACGTTTCTGACCTACTGCAACTTCAGAAACATCCCTCATCTTAGCATCAACTGGGATAGGACCAATACGTACAACTACACCGCTTGGCATGAATTCAATGTCTTTTGAGTCAATCAGGTCTTGAACATTATGCTTAAAAGCCTGACAACTCTCGATGTCGTGTCCGAGTGCCCCAGAATGAAACTCACATTGCTTACTGGTATCGTACCCATAAGGCGGCATCGTTCCCTTAGGCGGTTCCATTGTTCTTTTTTCAACCATTTTAAACCTCAATAAAGTCTGAAAGAGCTCAGCATACGTTGACGGTGGCGCCTCAAATTCCCTCTTTGGCCTCCCCTCCTGAATCCTTTGTTGAGCCGGACGTATCCTTTGTTGTTGTTGCTGATGTCTGTCAACACGTTCGTTAAGCCCAGGTTCCCCAGGCACAGGTGGCACGAACTCCTTCACTGCGGCTTCAAAGAGCTGATCATCCCCTTTCCTAAGCACATTCTTTACTACTTCCATGATCAAGCTCATTTGGGTCTTCAGCTGACTATTTTCCTCTTTGAGGATCTTCTGCTCCAGACACATCTCTTGCATGTCTCTCATCATCTGCCCTACCTGGCTTCAGACTTCAATCAATTCAACCTGATTCTGTTCCATATCTCTGAAGGAACTCCTGCAACAAACTGGACGATGAGGAAATAAGACCCACGGTTCTGATGTACCTGTTAAATGATAATGCAATGCAGAAAGCAAACACATATTCATGACAAGACAAAGAGAAACTCAAGCTATAAGCACACAGACAAACACCTCCCACACATGTACAACCAACAAAAGCAGCACGTAAGCACGAATGAGTACGAATACAATGACCCCAGCCAACAATCCTGGTGATGGTCAGCAAACAATAATGCACAAAAGCTAAACGGGTTAGGCAGAGAAACATATGCGACACCCGACACAAAAACCTCTAGAAACTTCTCCCATATTCAACTGAACTCTCCGCTTGACATTCTTCAGAACACACACTTCCCATGGAGTCTTCCATTACATTAACTGACGAACCCACACAACTGGATGACGGAGAATCGCTAATCTGAACAAAACCCTGAGGCACGATGAAAATCCTGTTAGAGTCTAACAGATCCTGAACCTGGCTTCTAAGCACCTTACAATAATTCGTTGAATGTCCCTGTGCCCCAACATGGTACTCACAGCGGGCGCTGGCATCAAACCCTGGAGGATATGGTGGAATCATTGGATTAGTCTCTTTCGGCACTATCAATCCACTTCTGACCAGATCTGGCAACAACTAACTGTACGACACCGGTAGCTGAGTAAACTGCCTTTCAGGTTTCCTTGGTCTTCGTTGGGCGTGCTGACCCGATCGACGACAGGATGACCGTTGACTTGAAATGTCTGAAAACCGATACTGAGATGCTAGAGATTCTGAGACGACGTCATTTCCTTCTTCCCACTCTTCTTGAGAACTGACAACTGACTCATTCTTATCAACTGGGATATAAGGAGCATCTCGAAGCTTTCCACTCTTGAGTCCTCTCTCAACAAGCTCCCCCATTCTCATCAGGCCCACAAAGCTTGTACAACCGAACAATTTGTCATAATAATGGCCTTTCAGAGTACCCAAGAAGAGGTCAACCATTTCTCTTTCCTGAAGCGGTGGTTGAACACTAGCAGCCAGTTCTTTCCACCTTTGCACATACCCTCTGAATGATTCATTCTCCGCCCAAGATAATTCTTGCAGATGTACGAGACTAGGAGCCATATCCAGGTTGTAATCGTACTGCTTCAGGAAAGCTCTGGCTAAATCCACCCATGATCGAATCTGATTACTCTCTAACTGCATATACCACCTCAAAGATGCCTCAGTCAGACTATACTGAAAGCAATGGATCATCAATTTGTCATCTCGCACAAACGAAGTCATTCTTCGACAGAACATCATCAATTGTTGCTTCGGACAGCTATCTCCCGTGTACTTTTCAAATTTCGGAACTTTGAACTTATAAGGCAACACCAGGTCAGGGACCAAACACATGTCTGCAGCATTCAGGTTAACAGCATCTTTGACCTTCAAAGCTTTGACTCTTTCTTCCAATACTCGGAACCTTCTATCACCTTCAAGAGCTCTTGGATCTACGGTCCTGGCTATTGGAATGTCTCTGCGTGGATTCCTCTCAGGGAAAACAGCACCTTGATTGTTAACAGGAGGAGGACGTTCACTTCGGGCAACAAACTGCTCATGTCGATCTCGGTTCTCAACAGTAGGCTGTACAACTTGGTCTGCAGTAACGTTGTTCGCTTGTGGGAAGTCTTCCATAGAATCATACCGAGGGTTGGACGTCATAGTAAACCCTGTCAAAGTGTTAGGAGACTGGAAATTGCCTTCAGATATAGCTATCAATTACCTTTAACTAACTACACTACTTGATTCTCAAATCTGCTCAAGTCTGCTCCAACCCCTTGGTCGTCTTCTGACAATCAACAGTTGCTCAATCCAAACTCCGGGTACTCACCTTCAGGAAACAAAGGCTGGATCAGAACTCTGGCTAACTGGAGAAATGCTATGCAATATGATGCAAAGATGCTTATGCAAATGCAATGCAATGCAGCAAACACGGGATCACAGCCCCCACACAACACACTCTAAATGCTGCTGCACAGCTGACGGAGTACGTTCTCTCTAAAAGAGAACGCCAAGATAGCGGGTAGGCTGGAAGTCAAGTTTCGCGCAAAAAAACCCCCCACTCACGGGTATGGACCTAAGGCACGGCATCCTATGCGGTCATCGGCGTCACAGACTTTCATGAGGAATGATACGATTCCCAGAAGGAGTGGCATCGTCATCTCATGAAGAGGCCTCACTTAGCTGACTTCTAATTGATCGGTCCCCAGAGTCGACAATCCTCACGTCTGGACTCCCCTACGATCCTCAGGATCGGAAAGAAGCACCTCGGAGAGAACCTCGTCTGAGCGCGAATTTCGTGGGGAACTCTTGCCTGCTCAGCAAACAGGTTCGCCCACTAATCTCCACAACTATGTCTAAATGCATACTCAAGCAGCCCAGGTCCGGCTATCACTCAAAATATCACCCTCCCCAGCACAACGGCAACAGATAATAGCGATGAAAAAATAAACACCCAAAAGACAAGCAAACAAGCGCTAGGATTGACTCTCTTAGGGGACGTTGGATCCCACATGCATGGGGACTATCGCGGTCCTTAGCAGCCAGGGGATGTTGGGTCCCCAGCAGAGTCGCCAGCTGTCGCTACTGCGAAAATCGGCGTCGGTTGACAGAAGAGTCGCCACCGTGCGTTATTTATCCCAACGGAGGGAAAGGGAACGCTCAAAGTAAACCTCACAAAAAACGGGGAAGGTATGGTCATCGCAACCAAAACCTGGGTTCGGGAGTCGGTTACGCAAGGGGAAGGTATTAGCACCCCTCACGTCCGTCGTACTCGACGGGATCCACGCTTGCTTGGTTTGTCTAAAGGATGCAAAAACAATCTATCTACGGCTGCTAAATCTAAACGGAAGGGAATTGACTCGATAGAGCGTCGCACTCTATGCCTACGTATTCTCAAGAGAGAAAGTCAGAGTCAACGTAGTTCGGGAAAATACAGAGAAATTGGATCGCCAAGACCTCGCCTCTTAGGCCTACGTACTTCCACACTGCATGGAAGATCAGAGCTTACGTAGTTCAGGCTAACTACGGCTAGGCTGGGTGTTCTCACACAGGAGTGAGAAATTAATCTGGTTTTAAAGGTACAGGACCCTATGGGAAAAACTACGGTCTGGTCTCAAATGCACTCGGGCAAGAGAAAGGATAACATCAGTCGTCAGCGGGAAAGTCTCGATCGCACAGCAGCGAGAGAACAAAAGGTTAGTTGTTAGTGTGCTCGCTAGGATATCGCATCCTATGCCTACATATTCTCGTCTGGTACGAGAAATCAGAGCAGCTGTAGTTCGGCTACTTTTGGGACCACAGCTCAAATCTCGTTTTATTGATATTCTGAAAAATGGTTACAATGATTGAGAACTGAAAAATAAACTCCTAAAAACCCTATCCTATTCATCATGAAAAATCAAATGGAAAATAGTCCCCTAACAAGTGGACTTCAAAAAAAACTATCTCTAAAAGTGTAAAAAGTCCCCTAACAGATGGACATTTACAACTATCCCTAAAATAAACTCCATGAAGAAAAATATACTCTAAAAGAAAATAGAAAAATCTATACTAATATTTTTCTTTTTTTTCATACTTCTATTTTCTTTTTCTTTCTCAATATTCTCTTATTCTTTTTCTCATATCCTTTTCAATATTCTTTTTCATATATCCTTTTTTTCATATATCTTTTCACATTTTTTCTCAAATATTCTTTTCACATTTTTTTTCAAATATATTCTTTTTCCATATCTTTTCTCTCCTTTTTTAAAATCTCTAAACAAAGAAAATAAGAAAAAAAAAACGAAAAATACAAGGGGGGGGGGGTGCACTGCAGTAGAATGGGGGGTATACAAGTGAAAACTGAAGGCCCAGCCCACAAAGTGAAAATAGAAAACAGGGAGGGGGGTGAAGTAATTAAAACGGAGGGGTGCCTGGTTCAGAAACGTAATTGGGCTTGGCCCATGTTCAGCAAAGAAAAAAAAACAAAAACGGAGGGTGTATGGCAAAAAAAACATTGGGCTTTGAGGCCCAATCCACCCCGTCCCTTCTCCCTCTTCTCCTTCCATCTTCTGAAACCCTAATTCCATTCTCTCTTATCTCCGCCGTCACTGTTCTTCCTTCCTCACCGTCTAAACCTTAGACCTCCGTGCCTGAAAACTCTCTCAATCTCCAACTCGTTTCAGTTTCAAACCTCTCCCTCCAATCTCATACTCTCTTTCTCCTTCTTTTCCTTGATCTTGATACAAATCTGGAGATCATAGTTCGTGGTGACGATGGTGACTCTTGGACATTTGAAATTCAGATCCAGATTTAATTCAAGTGGCATACGAAGGTTGCTGAAGATTTACGAACGGGTGGATCAAGATCTGGAAAATAAAGGAAGTACGATGAACATTTGATGAAGACGTTGAGGATCTTCTGGAAAACTAATGGCTCGATGAAGATCTTGCTCAGTATTTTGATCTGGAATTGTTTGGATGTTCTCTTGAAAGAACGAAGATTCGCGATGAACACGCTGGAAAACGGACGAAGATTCTTGCAGGTATCGGTTGAATGTTCTTGGTGAGGAACACAGTTGGAGTTTGTTAAAGGTTCTCCGGCGGAGATTTCTTGAACGGATGCAGATCGGTGGAGATCTCGAGCTCATGCATGTTGAAGATCAATGGCGTTAGCATTTGGATCTGGGAACTAAGTAATGGACGGACGAAGATCATTGATGAAGAGCTTCAGATCTGGAAAGATACATGAAGATTGGTGAAGAATCTGGTTGAAGCTTCTTGATGAACGATGAGCAATTCTGGAAAAAACTGATGAAGGTGGTAACGAACATATTGCAGTTGTGGATGAATTCGTGATGAAATCTGGAAGGAATTTGGGAGAATGATGATGAAGGATTTCCAGGGAAATCTAGATCGGAGAAGACAAATGTTCTTGAGGAAATTCTGGAAGAGTTGAAGAAACGATGAAGATTGGTGGTTTTCTGGGAATTTAGGGTTTTCCGGTGACTAGTGCGGCGGCCGGAAGGAGTTAGGGTGGTCGGAGGTGGGAGGTTAGGGTGGCCGGAAGAGGTTGAGGGCGGTGGTTGCATGGCCGCCGGCCATGCAACCGGTGAGGCTTAGAGGAGGACAAGTGTCATGGTTGGGTGGCAGAGGGGGAGCGCATGTGCAACACGTGTGCTGGGGAGAGATAGTGGAGTTATGAGGTGGCCATCCCTGAAGCTGAACGCGTGGCATGCTTTATAGTGGACATGTGGCATTTTTTCTGGACTGATAGATTGGGCCTCTGGACTGAACGTGGATAACTGGCCCAAAACAAATTTGAGACTAAAATGACTAATTAACTGAATGAAACATGATTAAAATGCAATTAACCACCATTAACTAATTAAAACTACAATTAGATGCTAAATGAAAATTAACCTAATCTAATCCTAATTAAATCTAACAAACTCTAATTAAAATCTAAACAAAAGATTAAAATCCTAATTAATCTCTATTAAGGAGAATTAATATCTAATTAAATTCTATATTGAACTAAAACTAATATCTATTAATATCTATATATATAAAAAAAAACTATTAACCTATATTAAACCTAATAAAAGAAATTAATATCTAACAAAAGATTAAATCTATATTAAAAATAAACTCTATTAAATCTATATCAAAAAACTATTAAATCCTATAATATTTATTAACTATTATTCTACTAATCTATTAAAATTCTATTTAAAACTAATAAAAGAAAAATCTATTATATTCTATTAAAACTCTTAAAATGATTTAAAGCTATTAAAAATATTAAAAAATCTATTTAAATTCTGAAAAATCTATAAAGCCTATTTAAAATCCACAAAAGGCTATTAAATTCTAAAAAATGCAAACAAAGGTAAATAACCAACATAAAAGAGCGCGCGAGACCAGATCGAAGCAAAACAGTAAACCAGACACCAAAAATCTCAAAAATCACTGCATAAACTGAAAACACCCAGGAAGCGCGCGACTTCTCAAAATAAAATTCCGATTATCCGAATCGGTCTGAGATACCCGAAATGCGACAGCAGGGCTGTAATCCCGATAAAATCACCATGATTGCAGAAATGTGCTATATGCAGTATGTAAATGCTAATGCGAAATGCGTCGAAGCATAAACCGAAAGTGGCACCGGTTGGTCAAATTTTAGGGTGTAACAGTGGGGATAGCATGCGCGCTGGGCCCAATATCTAAATCATAAAATCAAATAAGAAAATCAAAAGAAAAAGAAAAACAAGCGGTGCAGATAGAAACAAAATTCAGTTTAAAATACAATTGGGCCACGAAGAGGGGTTCAGATAGCAATTGATCACACTAATCCCAGAACTCTCCTTTAATGAAACGCGGCGTTTCATTAGGTTTCTGAGTTTCCCTCCAAACGCGAGATTAAATCTGGGCCATAGGATTGTTCTTGAGTCAACTGGTAAGCGCCTTATCCAATGGCTGGAACTTCGTCTTCAACCTCCCACCTAGGGTTTTCAGAAACTTCCATGAAAACCAGAGTTCATGCACTCATCTTCCATCCCTTCGTGCTCCTTCATTTCAGCATCAAATTCAACCATTCAAAACCCTAAACTGATCCATTTTTCACCCTGATCATGCTCATAACCTTGAAACGCATTGAAATGATCTCTACCATAGAACTCGATGGTGAATCCAAATTATCCTCAAAATATGATCAATATTCAACCTCAACCAAACTTAGATTTCTTTGCATCAAAATGACCCTCACATTGCCCTAATCAAAACCAGCTATTAATCTTGCATTATCACTCACTATGCCACGAGTTCTTGCTCCATCAAGAAATGGTATCCATGACTAAAACTTCATCAAATGCTCCTAAAGTCTCTAGAATTGATCACCTATTGGTCTCTAGCAATTCTATACTAATAATTCACCCTAACCATGCCTAAATAATGAGGTGGAAGAGATTTTGCAAACCTGGCTTCTTGATATGGTAGATGATGAAATCCTTGCTTTCAAGGCTTGAAACTCTTCAAGAATGATCCTTGGATAATGAAACTTCTACTGTTTGCAAAAATTCTGAGGGAGAGAGCTTGTACTTCAAGATTCGATGATAATTGCTTCTTTGCAAATCCAATGTGAACACCTTCAATCTTCCATCAATGGAGCTTCAATTCAGCATGCACACACTCGGAGGGATCTATGGAAAGGGTTTGTGAAGAAAAATGGGATGGCAATGAAGAAGAATGAAGAAATTGCACTTGACTTGCAATGGAGGAATTTGGATCTCACTCTCTCTTCTCTACACCAATTAACACCAACCTTGCATCTGAGCAAGTTACATTCATCTTATAGAGTGGTTTAGAATCATCTAGAACCCTCTAGGACAATCCAATGAGAAATTGAACTTTTCATGTCATGGTATTTTGATTTCTCATTCTCCTTACATGCTATCTCATGCCATAGCCTTTGCAATCTTGGTTTTTGACTTGAATTTATCCCCACATGAGATTTAGGGTAAGTTACAATGCATAACTACCTTGCTTATTGATTTTGCCTTGTTTTGGTTTGGTACCTTAAGATGCAAGTAATCAAATTCCAAAGCAGCCCTATGATGCAAGCCTCAAATAAAAATTGTGGCTGAACCATTGTTCTTAGAATGTCATTTGGAGTCAAAATGACCTATTACATGACATGGTTTGGACTTATAACTTGTGATTTCCATTTTTCAAATTCAACTTAATTAACTTATGCTTCATTTTTAGGCCATTTTTATCACTTTTTGATATGAGCCTTTTCAACATCTAATGACCTCCCTACTAGCCTTGAAACATCATTCTAAGCAAGTTTGATGTTGAAGATTTTTCCATTTGAAGCTTGGAAATAGGAGATATGGCCTCATGCTTGAAATGACCTATAACTTCCAAATGACCAAAATGCCCTTGACTTGTCAAAGCCATAAGTTGAGTTCTACAAATCCTATCAAGGACTTCTAGTACTCTCTAGAAATCTAGGAAGATGATATTCAACATTCATGTTGACCAAGAATCCATAGGAATCATCCTACTAGGGCAAAAGTTGTCTGCAAGTTGGGTGACTTTCAAGGACCCAGATTCACATACCTCAGATGACCTGTAATTTGTCAAAACCATAACTTGAGCTCTACAAATCCTATCAAGGACTTCTAGTACTCAAGTTAAAGCTAAGAACAAACTCTACAACATTCATGTTGTATGTAAGATGAGATGACAATCACATCTTGAGCTAAACTACCTTGAAGATAGGGATCAAACTAGGGGATTTTACACTGTCAATCCTTAGAAACCCTAGCTTAAAACTTCTCAAACTCCTCAATCATGATGAGTTGGTCTAGGAATCATCCTTATAGCATCTCAATACATCATTCCATGATCACATGGCTCTTGGATTAGGTCTCAACCCTCTCCAAATCATCAGTTGACCTAGGGTTGACCCAGTCAAACCCTAATTCTACCACTCATGGTTGAATCTTCTGAATTCTTGTACAATGACCTCTCTAGGCTTCATGATGGCTTTCAAGACATCTCACAAACTTTCTCAAAGCTTCAAGTCTATCCTCATAGTCTCAGAATCATATGAGGAGCACCCACAACTCTCAAGTTATGAGGCACACCACCTTGGTTTCAACCAATTTCTCTGAGGATCTCTTGAGTTCTCTGACAAGGATATCAATCCTTGAACCTTTGAATAACTTTCTTGGCTAGCTTTAAAGTCTCATACAACTCTTGCTAGGTAATCATACCTCTTGATTTACTGCCCACATATCAATGAGATGCAGATGATGAATGCAATGAACCACAAACTTGGTAAATAAATGTTGGTCAAATTTTGGGGTGCAACAATAGTTTTTAATCTGAATTTATTAAACCAAACTTCGTCGCGACAGCGAGAATTTGTTTAAAGTAATCTCGCCACGACAGTGGGGGATTCATTAAGGTATGAACCGACATGCGAAAGCTGAGGCTAGGACCAGATAGTAAAAACTAGGCATCTATTTTAAATACAGCGAAAGCACTTTAAAAGAGATTAGAACTCAATGGTTTTCAAAAATCAATTGTAACCCTGAACGGGATAGCGAAAGCATACGTTCTGCCTTAGAGTTGCGACTAGCGTCAACAACCAACGTGAGACAAAGGTCTTTAAACCGTTATTTTCTTCTAAAAACTATTTTGAAATTATTAAACCACGCCGGTAACTTATCGAATCCTCGAAGAACTAAGTCATTCCATACCGATTCCCCGTATTAATATTCTAAGAAACCTTTTAGCCTTTATTTAAATTAGCCTTTACTTTTGCATCTTTACCCTTAAACGATATCCAACCTAGCTAAACATAGTAACGTCTGAGAACACTAGTTTGATTACGAGTCCCTGTGGGATCAATATCTTTTATTACTACGTGATGGACTGTGCACTAGCAGTTAGTTCGGTTAGACTCAGAAAGTCGCGATCAAGCTTTTGGCGCTGTTGTCGGGGACCCGTTTAGTCAATAGTGTAAACCTTTGTTACGTAGGATAGACTAGGTTAACTATTTTATTTCCCTTTTACCCGTTCATCGATTGTATGCCAATTACTCACTCACAAAGCGAACATTTGCTACCAACAATCGCCGAACTCGAGCGCTTCCTACATTTAGGAAGACGATTCGTAGAACATCAACGAAGACGTAATAATCCCTAACTTCTCGTTCACACTCCTAAATCTGAAGAAGAATCAACGATGGCTGAAGGACCTCAGAACAAACCTCTGAAGGACTACGCTACCCCATCTCAGCTAGAGCCTCATAGTAGCATTGCTGCCCCCGCTATCAATCGGAATGATTTCGAACTAAAACCATCATTGCTATCAGCTGTACAACAACATCAATTCTCAAGAAATGCAACTGAGGATCCGAACGAACATTTAACGAAGTTTGTGCAATACGCGGACACAGTGAAGGCAAATGGAGTAACTCCAGACGCAATAAGACTTCGTCCTTTTCCTTTCTCTCTTAGAGATAGAGCTTGGGCTTGGTTACAATCCTTGCCATCCAACTCCGTTACGACTTGGGAACAGTTAAAGAACATTTTCTTAGCGAGATACTTTTCGCCAAGCAAAACTGTTATGCTTAGAGCTCAAATTAACGGATTTCGACAGAAAGATGTTGAATCTCTCTACTAAGCATGGGAAAGATTCAAAGATATGATGAGGGCATGTCCTCATCACAGTTTAGAAAACTGGGTGACTATTCATACCTTCTACAATGGGCTTCTGTATAACACCAAATTAACAGTAGTCGCCGCCGCGGGCGGTGCTCTTATGGATAAGCCATACGATAAAGCCTATCAACTTATCGAAAACATGTCTCAGAACCATTGCCAATGGGGAGGTGAAAGAAATCCATCAGAGAAACCCGCAGCAAAAGGTGGGATGTATGAGATCAGCAGTCTTGAAAAATTCAACGCTAAGGTGGATGCCTTAACGCAGAAGATTGACAATTTAACTGTAACGCCACCTACAACCATAGCTGTTGTAGCTCCAAACTGTGATTTATATGGAATCGCCACTCATAATGCGCCCGAATGCCCATTATTGGCAGGAATTCCACCAGACCAAGTAAACTACGCTCAAGGTAACCCTTACGCGAATACCTACAACCTAGGCTGGAGAAACCACCCAAACGTTTCCTACAAAACCGATAACATATTGCAAGCACCAGCTGCTCCACCAGGATATCAGAAACCAGTCGTAGCTGCCCCGACTGCCCCTAGAAAATCAAATCTTGAATTGATGATGTAAAAATTCATAGCTACTCAAGCTCAAACAAACAAAGAATTCCTGAATCAAAACATACACACGAGCGAGCATATTAAACAGCTAACCAGCAAAGTAGACGCTTTAGCCACCCACCATAAAATGCATGAAACACAGATATCACAAGTGGCTCAACAACAAGCTTCTACAGCCGCACCCGCTGGTACATTTCCTGGTCAGCCAGAACCTAATCCGAAAGGTCATGCAAATGCTGTCATATTAAGAAGTGGAGTCTGAAAACTCAGCCATGCATCAGAAAAATGATAAACAAGCAGAAAAGGAGTCTGAAACCGAAAAGAAGGAAGATAACGAGAAAGAGGCCGCCAAAAATGAAAATCCATATGTGCCTCCACCACCGTATAAGCCACCGATTCCTTATCCTCAAAGATTCATAAATTCCAAAACTACAGGACAATTTAAGAAATTCGTGGAACTTCTGAAACAACTGAATATCACCATTCCTTTCACAGAAGCTATCACTCAAATGCCCTCATACGCTAAATTTCTCAAAGAAATCCTGTCTAACAAAAGAAAAATCGAGGATAACGAAACAGTTACACTTACTGCCGAGTGTAGCGCAATCATTCAAAATAACATGCCTCCTAAACTAAAAGACCCGGGTAGCTTCTCCATACCATGTGTCATAGGAAAGTTCGTCTAGACAAAGCTTTATGCGATTTAAGAGCCAGTATAAGTGTTATGCCCTTATCTATATGCAAAAAGCTGAATATGGGAGAACTAAGACCAACTAAAATGTCTGTGCAATTGGCTGACCGATCAGTCAAATATCCCGTCGGTATACTGGAAAACATTCCGGTATGCATAGGTCAATTCTACATTCCAACTGACTTCATAATCATGGATATCAAGGAGGACTATGTTACCCTAATTATCTTAGGAAGACCCTTCCTAGCAACAGCCGGAGCTATTATAGACGTGAAGAAAGGTAGGCTAACATTCGAAGTAGGAGAAGAAAAGATAGAATTCATCCTCACCAAGTTCTTAAAAGCACCAGCCCTAGATGACACATGCTATTTAGTAGATGTCATTGACGAATGCATAAGAGAATTGGAGAAGGAAGAAACTAAATACTCTGAAATCATGAAGATCCAAATCCATGATATTCATGAAGACGACAATTGGTGTGCGCCATACAAAGATGATAGTCTAAGAGAAATCTTAGCACTAACTCCTAATCACATGCCAAGTCCGAAGAACCCAGCTTTAGAACTTAAAGAATTACCTAAGACCCTCAGGTACGAATTCTTAGATACCGAATTCAAAAGACCAGTGATAGTCAACGCCGATTTAGGACAGTTAGAAACTAATAACTATTTGAAGTCCTAAGGAAATACCCAACTGCGTTAGGCTATAATATAACCGACCTCAAGGGTATAAGTCCTTCCATCTGTATGCATCGAATCATGCTAGAGGAAGACTGCAAAATTTCTAGAGAACATCAGAGAAGGATAAATCCTATCCTAAGCACTGTAGTCAAAGACGAAGTGAAGAAGTTACTAAACGTAGGAATCATATATCCGATCTTCGACAGCCAATGGGTTAGCCCAGTGCACGTTGTACCCAAGAAAGGAGGCGTCACCGTAGTAAAGAACGCGAAAGGTGAATCGATAACCAAAAAATTTGTAACCGGAAGCAGCATGTGTATCGATTACAGAAAACTGAATAAGGCAACTCGGAAAGATCATTCCCTTTACCTTTCATAAACCTGATGTTGGAAAGATTGGCCAAACATTCGTATTTCTGCTATCTAGACGGTTATTCGGGATTTTTCCAAATTCCTATTCACCCCGATGACCAAGAAAAGACTACATTCACCTGTCCTTATGGCACTTTTGCTTATCGACGAATGCCGTTTGGACTCTGCAATGCTCCAACAACGTTTCAGAGATGCATGATGGCAATCTTCGCGGATTTCATAGATGACATCATGGAAGTCTTTATGGATGACTTCTCTGTATGCGGACAAAGTTTTGAAGGTTGCTTGTCTAACCTAGAGATGGTACTCGAAAATGCGCGAAAGTGAACCTTGTTCTCAATTGGGAGAAATGCCATTTCATGGTCCGACAAGGCATAGTTTTAGGACACGTCATATCTGACAAAGGGGTTGAGGTTGACAAATCAAAAATAGAAATTATAAAGGATCTTCAACCTCCGAAAATCGTACCAGAAATACGAAGCTTTTTAGGACACGCCGAATTCTACCGACGATTCATAAAAGATTTCTCGGAAATTACAAAACCTCTGACAGGTCTGTTGATGAAAGATGTTGAATTCGTTTTCGACAAGGACTGCTTGGAAGCATTCGGAACTCTAAAAACAGCCCTCATTACCGCACCAATCATGCAACCACCAGACTGGCAACTACCATTCGAAATCATAAGCGATGTGAGTGACTACGCTGTAGGTGCTGTTCTAGGACAAAGGAAAGACAAGAAGCCTCACGCAATCTACTATGCCAGTAGAACTTTAGAACCAGCCCAAATGAACTACGCCACAACAGAGAAGGAACTTCTAGTAATTGTGTTCGCCATCGACAAATTCCGTTCCTACTTGGTAGGAGCAAAAATCATCATCTACACAGACCACGCTGCCATTAGGTACCTAATAAGCAAAAAGGACACCAAGCCGAGATTATTGCGATGGATCCTATTGTTATAAGAGTTTGACTTACGAATCAGTGCCTATCACCTATCCCAAATAGAAGGCATTAAGCAAGAATCAGTGCCTATCAACGACGATTTCCCTTACGAACGCCTGATAGCCAGATTGGAAAGTGATATGCCACCCTTAACCTCGAAAGAACCAGAACTAGAAAAAGTCGTGGAAGCCGTCTACGCACAAGTCACCCTGCCTTAGTATGCTGATATTGTAAACTACTTAGCCGCAGGCGTGCTCCCACCGGACTTCAATTATCAGCAAAAGAAGAAATTCTTCCATGACTTAAAGCATTATTATTAGGACGAACCTCTGCTTTTTAAGAGAGGAGCCGACAATATATTTCGTCGATGCATCCCAGAGGAAGAAACTGAAGACGTCATCTCTCAGTGTCACTCCTCCCCTTACTGAGGACATGCCAGTACTTCAAAGACATGTGCGAAAATCCTACAATCTGGCCTATTCTGGCCCAGCATTTGGAAAGATGTCCACGCTGCTATACTAAGATGCAACCGCTGCAAACGCACTAGAAACATTTCGAGGCGCGACGAGATGCCCCAAAAAGGTATCTTAGAAGTGGAAGTCTTTGACGTATGGGGGATCGATTTCATGGGTCCATTCCCTTCTTCTTTTGGAAACAAATACATACTCGTCGTTGTCGACTATGTATCGAAATGGATTGAGGTCGTTGCCGCTCCAACTAACGACACGAGAGTAGTTATCAAACTCTTTAAGAATGCCATCTTTCCCAGATTCGGTGTACCCAGACTTGTCATCAGTGACGGTGGTTCACACTTCATAACGCAAAATTTTGACAAAATGCTATCGAAATATGGAGTAAAACACCATGTTGCAACATTATATCACCCGCAGACCAGCGGCCAAGTGGAGGTCTCCAATAGAGAAATAAAGAAAATCTTGGAAAAGACAGCCGCCACCTCCAGGAAAGATTGGTCATCGAAATTAAACGGCGCTTTATGGGCCTATAGGACCACTTACAAGACGCCGATAGGAACTGCACCGTTTAAATTAGTCTATGGGAAATCATGTCACCTGCCAGTGGAACTTGAGCACAAAGCTTTTTGGGCTATTAAGACGCTAAACCTCGACTACACTGAAGCAGGCGAGAAACGGATTTTGAATCTGCATGAATTGGAAGAACTTAGATTAGACGCATATGAGAATGCCCGCATATACAAGGAAAGAACCAAAAAGTGGCACGATAAGCGTTTAGTCCGGAAACAGTTCAGTGTGGGAGATGTCTTGCTCCTATTCAATTGAAGAGTGAAACTCTTCCCAGGAAAACTAAAATCAAGATGGTCAGGTCCTTTTGAGATAACTAGAATCCTTCATAGTGGAGCTGTCGAAATTAGCGATAAAATCAATGCGTCATTCATAGTCAACGGACAACGGTTAAAGCACTACAATCAAAATGACCACAGTAACCACGTGAGCAGGTTGAAACTTCTAGAGCTTCCTGCTCAACATCCCGAATAGCTTGTCACCAAGCTATCGTCAGGCTTTTGACGTTAAAAACAACGCTGAATGGGAGGCAACCCATTTTCCCTCGTTTTTCCCTCTTAGTTTATTTACTTTATGTTTTCCATTTGATTTATACTTTTATTTTCTTTATCTTTATCACCTTCTGTTTCTAAATATCTAATTTGAGTAAAATGTGTTTTCAACTATTTACAGGATTTTAAAGCCTTCCTACTTCTCTCCTTTTTATCCGACTAACTCTCGAATATGGCTAACATCAACTACACAGTTACCGTTTTTAGAGGACGAGCTCAGCAAGACAGATTTGAGGCTCTGACTCAGAGAGGCATCACTTTGACCCTTTACTATGATGGATCCACTATGGATCAGTTAGGAATTCACGATAGCATCCTCTACTTGTTTAACCAATTAGACTAGGAGCGAACTGCTCTAAAAACCCATTTTGTCACCTATCGCGAACTCACGTTCGAATTCCTTAGCTCCATAGGCTACAGACTCGAATACGGCTATGGATCCACCAAGGAGTTGATATGCTTTAGACTGTTTGGGAAAGAATTCACATACAACCGTAAGTCACTAGCTGATCTCTTAGGTTTCCCTAGCGGACCCTTCTCGTATACTGATGCTCAAGAAGAAGATATGGATATCGAGTTAGATTATTTTTGGGGTACCATTACAGGTAATTATCACCCTGAGTCGAACGACATGAATTCTAACGAGATACATAATCCTGCACTCCACTACTTCCATAGGATATTAGCCCATACCCTCTTTGGGAAGGAGGAAAACGTTACCACGGTCTCTAAGGAAGAGTTGTTTATCCTGTACTGTGCATCACAAGGTCGTCCAGTCAATGCCGTACCATTTATGATGAGAACCTTCGAAAAGCTTACTCAAGAATTAAATTCACCTATCCTTATAGGAGGCCTCGTCACCATGATTGCACATGCAATCAGACTTAGGTACCAGCTGAATAGAATCAAAGTTTCTGGCCAGATCAAACCTATGGACATACCATTTTGCTTTAACCAACGTATCATAGGTAACCTAGGACCTAAAACTTACGAGTACCTCATTGCTGACCGACCTGTTCAACTCTTCACATTGCCTAACCATGAGCTGACAAGTGTCCACAACCGAAACCATTAGCTGTATGAATTGGATGAGCCTATGGGTCTTACCTCACCTCATTCTACACCTCAGGCTTACATGTATGACAGTGGTCATATATCAGAAGCTCAAGACTTTATGTACTATGAAGACTATGTGTCAGAAGCTGAGACAGACCCGGAGACTCCTCTGAACTACCATAATTTCCCTGACCCCATTCGTGACCAACAAATAGAAAAGCTGAACACCATTCTGAAAACAATGGATAATGTCAAGTTAGAAATCACAACAGTCAAGGATGAGCTAACAAAACTACAGACAGATGTCACAACCTTCATGGACGTAGTTTGTGATTAGTTCGACTACATTACTCAACGGCTCGACAAACTGAAGCAGCAGAAGGATTGATTAACTTTAGTTTTATTTTTAGTTTTTACTACATTCTGAACTATTTCCTGTTTTATGTTTTAACAATTTGAACTATATTTTAATTCTTGTACTCCATTTAACATTTATTTTAATTAATGAAATTTCATTTGCAATTTTAGTTTTAATAAAAGAATCTTCATTTACAATTCATTATTTTGTTTGATATACTGGCCTGAAATGAGAATCATATTACTACATAACTCCAGTACGAACCACAAAGCACAAATTCTACAGCTGCAGAATTTGCTGCTATGACGATCGTCACGGCCCCGTTACGCTCGTCACGAGCTTCACGATCGTGACGCCCCTCACGATCGTCACACGATTACAAATTCTGCTAAATAGCAGAATACGACCGTTCAGAATTCTTTCCCTCTTTCACTTCATAACCTCCCACTCTCTCACGTTCCAAATCCCTCTACATTTTCAACTTCCTAATTACACTCTCATTCATTACATTTAACCCCATTATTGCTCGTTTCACTTGTTCATCTATAAATCCCTCATTACAAACTCACAGTTCTCATCTCATCCATTACGCCAAAAAGAAACACTCTCCCTAAACACTCTCTCTTTTCCACCAAACAATAGAAACAATGGCACGCCACAGTGAACTTCAAGACATGTCTAACATCGTCTTCAGAGACGGCGAAAGAGGCGAACAGTACCGAGCCAACTACATTTCATTCTATCGGCACTCTGTTCAACCTACTGGGTACATTGATGTTGCATGCTTAACCGAGTTGGGCATTCTGGAAGGCGTCTAATGGATGTTGCAGAATGTCGTTCTTTGGTTTCCCTGCACAACCCCGCAGTTAACCCTGGAGCTCCTGAGTTCGTTCTCGTACATCACCCCTACCGGCGAAACTAACCAGTTCACCGATGTTGCGTGTTTCCGCTTGTTCGGACGAGAATATCAGCTCAACCACACTCATCTTTCTCAGATGCTACAATTCCACCATGGTGCCGATGCTTACTACCGTGTTCCCTCGGAACACTTCTTTCAGGAAGCCTTCACACTTTGGAACCAACTTACCAGCACCACCGCCGATGGCTGGGACAACCTTAATGCCACATACATCCACCACCCCGCCATTCGCTACTTTCATAGGGTGCTCCGTAACACTATCTTTGCACGAGATAGCAATCACAAGGTTAACTCCAAGGAGTTGTTCTTTCTGCAATGCGTCTTTGCTCCGGAAGCCATCAACGCCGCCCCATTTTTGTTGGCCCACATCCAGGAAAACTATGGTCGAGGCTCAAAGCCTTTTTATTTCGGAGGTATCGTCACTTCCATTTATGTGTCCCTCGACCTCGGTAATCGCCTCCAGGACCTCCCGTCCCTGCCTCCGGTTTTCCTCGATATCGACTACTGCTGTTCCTCCCACCTCATTAAGGTCCGAGCTGACAGAAGATATCATCCGGTGGTTCGCAACCGCAGCATCATCCTACCATGTTGTGACCGCGCCCATCCTCAAAACAGAGCCAACTGGCTCTTTAACCCAGCGGCACCAGAGGCTAATGCTGCAGCACCTCAAGAAAATATTCAAGTGCTCGTTGATGAGGTATAAGAAGAATTGGATAGAGTTGCTCAGGATGATGCTCCATAACAACCACTTCCTGAAGGCCCTTCCTCCCGTCGTCGCCGCCGTCCTGAGATCGAATCAACCAACGACGCGATCCTTCGCAGCATTTGGTAATAGAACGAGATAGCAGCTCGGCTCGAACGTCGTTACCAAGAGAAACACCAGCAGGTGATAGATTTGTTGGTAGCCCAATGGGAATGCCTCAACAACTTAGTAGATGAGATGGCCGCTCTAAACGTCTGTGTGGACGACCTACGCGACGCCATCTTTCACACCGGCGCTCTACACCCCATGACCCGAGGAGGACGACATCGCGGAAGAGGACAAGACAGAGAGTAGTGTACTTTTCTTTATTGCATTTTCATTTTTTGTTGTTGTACACCTTCCACATTCGTTTCAAAGTAGTGAGGACACTGCTTGAGATGGTGTGGGAGCAGCACTTTATTTTCCATTTCTATTATATACTCTATTTTTTGTTCAATTATCTTAATCCATTCATTTCAATTCAGTACAATAAAGCGCATTTTTTATATTTATTTCCGTTACGAGGCTATTCCACTACGTGCGTGCAAAGAGGTAAAGGGCTTAATGTGATTGGGCTGGAACAAAAATGGGTAAAACTTGGTACAATGAACTTTACGCCGAGCTACAACAGCATGATTGGAACTGGCTCGTATAACAAGGAGGCCTTCGAGAGCATTACCTCTTAGTGTCACTGTCGTATGCGTGTGTTGCACCCCAAAATTTGCCCAACATTTCTTTACCTAGCTTATGTTTCATTTCATGCACATTAGCATTATCATTTGCATTTCATTGACATGTATGCAGGAGATCAAGAGGTATGATTACCAATCAAGGGCTACACAAGACTATGAAGCTAGCTAAGAAGGTTATTCAGGTGCTCAAGGGTTGATATCCTTGTCAGAGAAGTTAAAAGATCCTCAAAGAGAGTGATTGATGCCAAGAGGGTGTGTCTCCTAACTTGAGAGTTGTGGGAAGCCATCAGATGATTCTGAGGTCATGGAGATGGACTTGAGGTCTTGAGAGAGCTCATGTGAAGTGTTAAAGATCACTTTGAGGCCTAGACAGGTCATTGTGCAAGATTAAGAAGACTCATCCATGAGTAGTGCAATTAGGGTTTGACTGGGTCAACCCTAAGTCAACTGAGGATTTGAAGAAGGTTGAGACCTAATCCAAGATCCATGTAATCATGGATTGATGCATTAAGATGTTATAAGGATGATTCCAAGGTTAACTCATCATGATTGAAGAGTTTGAGAAGTTTCAAGCTAGGGTTTCTAAGGCTTGACAGTGTAAAATCCCCTAGTTTGACCCCTATCTTCAAGGCAATTTAGCTCAAGATGTGATTGTCATCTCATCTTGACCCCAACATGATTGTTGTAGAGCATGGTCTTAGATTTAATTTGAGTGCTATAAGTCCTTGATAGGATTTGTAGAACTCAAGTTATGGCTTTGATAAGTTACAAGTCATCTAAGGAATGTGAATTTGGAGCTTGAAAGTTACCCAACTTGCATGAAACTTTTGCCCTAGAAGGATGATTCCTATGAACTTTTGGTCAACATGAATGTTGTTCCTTATCCTCTTAGATTTCTAGAGAGTACTAGAAGTTCTTGATAGGATTTGTAGAACTCAAGTTATGGCTTTGACAAGTCAAGGGTATTTTGGACATTTGATGATTATAGGTCATTTGTGATCATAGGCTATTTTCACCAACTTAGAGGCCTCAATGAAGTTTTGTTCAACTAGAAAGTTGCTCAAAATGGGGTTTTAACCTTGACCGTGCATCAAGGAAACATTGAAATGGCTCAAGGAGAGACTTGGTTCAAGAAATTTTGAAAAAAGAAGAATTAAAAGGATTTAATGGTCAAAAATTCAAATAATTCATTTGGTGACCAAATGAGACAAACTTATAGGTTATTTTGATTGTAAAATGCATTTTAAAGACAATGGCAATGTTGGTTTTTTCATTTGAGGCCCCATTCAAAGATTTGCATTTGATTGCTTATGATGTAAGTTACATAAACCAAACTATGCACAAGTGCAAGACCAATGCTCCAATCCATCAAAATGCATTCAGAATCTCATTTGAGGAGAAATTGAATCATGATCAAGGTGAAAAACAAGCTGCAAGCAGGGCTGCCATGGATGAGCATGAGATGAGAAATTCAAAAGCAAGAGATATTGGATATCTCATATAGATGGTTCTAGGAACTTCTAGATCATTCCCACTGGTTCTATATAAGCCCTAGAGCTGGTCCAAGGCCAAGGTTGGTGAGAATTGGGAGAGAAAAGAGGGATTGAGTTATGAATTTTCCTCTTGCAAATCAAATTCGGTTACACACTTTTGATCCATTTCCATCCAAGTTCTTGTTTTCAACACCTTCCTCTAGAGTGTATGAGTGATTCCAGATAGAATTCGAGCCAAGATCATAGCAAAATCGTGAGAGAGCACCTTGAATTCATAGCTTGCAAGTCAGAATCGATTTCAAGAATTCAGAGAGTTTCACTCCAATTTGTTGCATACAGAAGCTTCCTTTGGAGTTAGTGAAGGTATCTGGAGATTCTTGGAGGTTGATTTGAAGGTTTCAGTGCTCTGTGCATTCAAAATTTACAGGTATGTAATTCTCATCATGTAGCATGATTCAGGTAGTTTGGCTAGGTTTTGATAGGCTAGATGCATCGTAGATCATTGCTAGAAGCTTTTTGGATCATTAATTTGAAGATTAGTGACAATTTAGGGTTTATGCAATTTTCGGTTGAGATTGCTATTCTTGGATTCTTGAGTTTCTAGAACGATTGAGTAGTATGGTTGAATTCCTGAGGAAATTTAGGCCAATATTCATGTAGAAACCATGTGGAATGGAGGCCTGTAGAGAGAGTTAGGGTTGGATGAGGTTGGCCGGAAAAGCCACCGGCAGTGATTTTCGCGCGCGCAGGTGGAGAAGTTTCAGAAATTTAAATTGGGGAAGACGAAATCTAGAGCGTTCATTCACGTGGTAGACTTTGACTCAGACCTGGATCCAACATTTCTTGTTGAGCCACGTAAGATAGCCCTTAAACACACCGTTTTGATAAGTTGAAGATCCCAGGCTTGGCTTCGTCGCTGCGTGTACCAGGGGTGTGTGGGTTCGAGACTTCGCTTGGCAACTTTTTCTTTTGTTTAATTTGTGAACTGAATTGAGCATTGGATCCAAGCACCTGGGCCTATGAATTCTTTGATATCAACACCCCCCTTTTGGGCCCAGCATTGAAATGAACTGGGTTTATTTGCTATTTGCCACGCACGCTTATCAATTTCTTTCAATTTCTTTTAATTTCTTCATTTCACATAGTTTAGTAAATAATCCATAAAAAATTGAAAAATAATTCAAATGATTCCATTCTTTTTTACATTGATTCATGATTGGATCTAGCTTTTTTTAGATAAAAAAATATTAATATTTCATGCATTTTAGATTTTATTTGCATTTGTTGAATTTTAATTGATGTTAAAATAATTATGGTTGATACTTTGTTTTGTTGAATTTGGTTTGAGAACTTGGTGATGATTCTTGCCTTGATTTTTTGTGTGTATCTAGAATAGATATGCATGTTCCCCCTAGATTTTTCTCACATTTTTGTGATGAAATTAGGTAGTGTTTTTAAGTTGAAACTTTAGGAGATCCATTTTTAGGGTTTATGGTTAATTCCTTATGATTTAGGTTTTATATCTAGAACTTGGTGGATGATGCAACCTCTGATTTTTGTATGGTAGATTCATGATTGAATTAGGGTCCCTTAGGAATTTTTGTAGGAATTTATAATGTGGTTTACTATTTTAGTTTAATTTTAGTTTAGGTGCCAACTTTGGATGATTCTAATGCACCAATTTGACTAGATTAACCCCTTAGGTTCCCTTAGAGCAAGCTTGTGTTGTTTTTACCTTTGGTTGATGATGAAAGCAAGTTGAAGATGCTGAGGAATGCTTGAAGAAGCTTGGATGTGAATACCTTCCCTTCTTTTGGTGTAGTGTTGATTAGGTGTTAAGATTAGGGTTTGTAGGCAGAGCTTCTAGATAGATTCTCTTCCTTCATAAACATGGAAGATGTTGATCACTTCCATTCTTCCCTATGATGTAAGGTCCCCTTGTAAAGGCCTCACCCCTCCTTTGGTAGGATGTGTGGCTCTTTACAAGTTGGTAGAACCTTTGAGGGTCCCTTTCTCTGATGATTGGATGCTTAGTGGTGACCTTTGGTCTGCACTTTGCTACCAATCATCCAAACTTTGCTCTTGTTAGATGAATCTTTCTCCCCTGCTAGAGGATGGAGTTCCTTGCTTGAAGATTGGAGAGGCTAGAAGTTGATACTTCTCTGTATTTGAAGACTGCCATTGAAGCTGAAGCTTGTAGATCAGGAAGAGCAAGTTGATACTTGTAAGGAAGAAGGAGCTGAAGCTTGAAGAAGATGAAGAACAAGTTGACACTTGTGAAGAGAATCCAGTTGAGATCAGATGAAGAAGCTGAAGCTTGAAGTTGGAGAACAAGTTGATACTTGCAGTTAGGATTGAAGCCTGAAGGTGGAGTTCACTTTGGAGCTGAGGCCTAAAGAAGAGAGAATAAGTTGATACTTATGTTTGATAGTTTAGAAGCTTGAAGAAGCAAGTTGACACTTGCTATTGGAGATGATAGCCTTGAAGGACAGCTACAGACTGTAGACTGAACTGATGTCAGAGTTGCTTTGCTGTGAAGCTGTGGAAGCTGTTGATTTGCTTTCTTTCCTGTCTGTTTGCTTTCTGTGCAACCGTATTGATGTGGCTTGTTTGATTTGCTTGATGCATTAGAATAAGTTCATATTTAGATTGATTTAAGCTAGGAGCATGATTGCACTAGAGGTTGAGTTGCTCCCTCTGCTTTTATTTTTACTGTATGACTTTGCTTGCTGGTATTCGGTAGAGCCCAACTCCCTTGCCTATGTGGTGTGTTATTTGCTTGATGGCATTTTATTGCATTTCCTCTGTATGACTACAGTCACTTATATTATGCTTGATGGCATTTTATTTTTCTTCTGTATGATTGCAGTTATTCATATTTGGCTTGAGGTTGAGATGAGCTTGTGGAGGCTGATGCCCCACACACATTTCATCCCTCACTTGCATTGCATGCATTTTATAGTCGTTTACTGTTTACTGTTTATGCTAATGCTTTACCTGTTTCTGTATATCATTGACATGATCCCCTAGGAATCTCACTTCCTTTGATAAGGAAGTGATGATTAGAACTTTAGGTTGAAACCTATGCATGATAACTTCTAGGAGTTTCCTGTTTCAGACCTCAACCATAGGATGAATCCTTGGCATGACAACAGTAGGACTTGATAGTCTCCCCGTAGTTGAGCCTGTTCTCTCTTCTCATCTCAAAACAAATTAAAATACAGTAATAAAGGTTAACTGACGTTGTACGTTACGAGCCTTAAGCTATCTGAGAAAGGATTGTTGGAGAGTTTCTTTTCAGCAGTCTGGATGTTTAGTATGGCACCCTTTGGGTCACATGCGACGCATTCACTCTCAGGTCATAGTCTCTAGTGCGATATTGGTTGCAAACATCCATAAAAAACAGTTCTTCCGTAAAAGACAGAAAACAAACTTCAAACCTCTAGTGCAAAGGAAGCTTTTCTGAAGAAAAGAGTGTCGTTAACTCCCAGTTCTACCGCAAACGGTAACGCCTAAGTCTCCAAGGGTCGAGCTGCGTACACCAAACTGCTGGAACTATTTGTTAACCCTACTCGATAAAACAGATGAATCTGAATTCCCGTAATTCGTATTGTCCCGAACTACGTAAGCTCTGATCTCTCATACCTGTTGAGAGTACGTAGGCACAATACTGACGTATTGGCGAGCCACCTTCCCCCATCACCCGTAATTAGGCGAACTACGTTGACTATGATTTCTCATTCTCTGATGAGAATACGTAGGCATAAAGCGCGACGCTTTGCCGAGTCATTTTTCTTTTACTTTTCAGACCAACCTTGATAGGTAGATAGATAAAATAAACCCGTCATATAAACACAAACAAGCGTGGATCCCATCGAGTACGATGGACGTGAGGGGTGCTAATACCTTCCCCTTGCGTAACCGACTCCCGAACCCAGACATGGTTGCGATGACCTTGTCTTATACCTTTTCGTCAGGTTTTTCCGATCGTTTCCTTTCCCGTTCTGAGGGATAAATAACGAAAGGTGGCGATTCTTCTGTTTTGCCAGCACCTTATTTTCGCGGATGCGACAGCGTGTTGTTATAAATCCTCTCCGACTTCCCGACTCAACGCCTGTGAAGCTACTTTGAAAACACGAAGGAACGCATCATGTAGCTGCATCGTCTCAGCTCTTATGCTTTTTGCTTGAGGACAAGCAAAGATTCAAGTTTAGGGGAGTTTGATAACACAAAAACATATATATTAAATGCCATGATTTTATGCTACTAATGGTCGATTTCACCCCGATTTCGGACCCTCTCTGCACTGTTTGTTAAGTATCCTGCAGGTTTACGAAGTTAACACTCAAATGAAGCAAGACAAGGAAAACAAGTACTAGAAGACACAAAACAGAAGAAAAAGGATGAAGAATTAACAAAAATGAATTTTGCTAATATAACAGTCGTCACAGGTCCCTTACGACCGTCATGTGTGTGACGACCGTCATGAGCTCCACGAACGTCATGCACTCCTTACGACCATCACACTTACAAAAACAGCTTAACATCCACTTTTGAGAACGTGCAGCAGAAGCCCAAAAACAGAATCACGACTCCCTGGATTCTCTCACTCTCAATTGCACTTCCAGAGGCAGTTCACGTAAGAAGCATTCACTAAAAGAGGAGAGCTTGAGGACTGAAACAGGGAGCCGCATTGAAGACCACGTAGTGCTGCCCAATTTACTACAAAAAGCCTTTACTTTGTTTCTGCTTGTTTTTCCTTTATTTTCCTTTAATATATCAGTTGTACTTTTTGTTCTTTAAACGTTCCGTACGTTAATCGTCACCAAAGTAATCCTGCCGACATTGTGGGGGATTATCCAAGTGCCGAAGCAGAATTGTTTACAGGTTCCATTATTATTAATTAATTCCATTTTCTTTATAATGTATGGTTACATGTTCTGTTATTTTAATTCAATTATGCTTGCTTTAAGATTCATGTCTAGCTAAACCGTATCGATTGGTATGTAATGAATTAGTAGGACGAGACTCGATAATAACCGGCGTTTTCCACTTTTTCAAACTTGTTTCTGGCCATAGTTTTTAATCTGAATTTGTTAAACCAAACTTCGTCGCGATAGCGAGAATTTGTTTAAAGTAATCTCGCCACGACAGTGGGAGATTCATTAAGGTATGAACCGACATGCGAAAGCTGAGGCTAGGACCAGATAGTAAAAACTAGGCATCTATTTTAAATACAACGAAAGCACTTTAAAATAGATTAGAACTCAATGGTTTTCAAAAATCAATTTTAACCCTGAACGGGATAGCGAAAGCATACGTTCCACCTTAGAGTTGCGACTAGCGTCAACAACCAACGTGAGACAAAGGTCTTTAAACCGTTATTTTCTTCTGAAAACTATTTTAAAATTATTAAACCACGCCGGTAACTTATCGAATCCTCGAAGAACTAAGTCATTGCATATCGATTCCCCATATTAATATTCTAAGAAACCTTTTAGCCTTTCTTTAAATTAGCCTTTACTTTTGCATCTTTACCCTTAAACCATATCCAACCTAGCTAAACATAGTAACGCCTAAGAACACTAGTTTGATTACAAGTCCTTGTGGGATCGATATCTTTTATTACTACACGATGGACTGTGCACTTGCAGGGTCGGGTTTGTTGCAGGAAACCTTAACCTTCAGACTACCTGGTTTTCTTGATAGTGAATCAGTTTTGTTGGTATCAGAGGTTCGCATCATCAGATATATGATTGTTCTTGACAGAGCAGAGTTATGGTCTGATATCAGAGTTTCTCATCATCAGATATGTTTGTTCTTGACAGAGCAGAGTTATGGTCTTGTATCAGAGGTCCTTATTATCAGATGTGTGTGTGTTCTTGACAGAGCAGAGTTATAGTCTGACATCAGGGGTTTCTCCTCATCATCAGATATATGTGTGTTCTTGATAGAGCAGGTTTATGGTCCGATACCAGGGTTTTCTTCTCATCAGAGATAGGGTTGTTCTTGACAGAGTAGTATTGTGGTTTTCTTGATACAGAACCATCATCTCTTCAACAGCACAGTCGTCTTGATCTCCTGCCGCATGATTGCATTTTTCATTGTTTTGCATATTCATCTGCATTTCATTAACGTGTGTTTGTGTTGCAGGTACCGTCTCCCCCGGTTCAGGTTTTCTTGCCTTCTATTGTGCTGTCATGGGTTCTCTGAGGAAGACTGTGGCCTACAAGCTCCCCACTCCTGATGTTGTTCAGCTGACTGGTTTGATTGCTCTGGCAGATGATTCTGTGAGAGGTGAATTCAGAAAGTCTTACGGTAAACTGCTCAGCCTGGTTCGTAAACCCTCTGCGTTTGAGTTGAATGGGTTGCACGCCCCACTGCAGTTCTATGATCCTCCGTTGAGATGCTTTACCTTCCCAGACTTTATTCTCGCACCCACACTAGAGTAGTACGCTGATTTGTTAGGTGTGCCTATCAAGAGTCAGATGCCCTTTGTTCATATGGATGCTGCGCCTAATCTGGCTAGTCTAGCCCCTTCACTTCATCTGGATGCCTCCGAGTTGGTCTTGTCCAGTTGGAACAGGGTTCCCGATTTCTCCTTGCAGTTCCTAGTGGGAAAAGCTCAGCAGTGCACCAAAGATGGATGTTGGATCGTGTTCAACGCCATCCTTGCTCTGTGCATATATGGCATCATTTTGTTCCCTAATATGCCTGACTTTGTAGACTTCGACGCATTTCACATCTTTGCATCAGGGAATCCTATCCCTACCTTGATAGGAGATGTCTACCATTTCGTCTATTACAAAAACGAGAATAGAAGAGGTAAGAACGTCTCGTGTTATGTGCCTCTACTCTATAGGTGGCTTGATAGTCACCTACCCAAGAAGGGTCCCTTTGCTTCGTCTGCAGCCACAACTGAGTGGTATGAGCGTTTGATGAGTCTGTCAGCGGAGGATATTGCCTGGTTTGATAGAGATAGGTTGGGTACTGAGATTATCTTCAGCTGCAGCGGGTTTCCGAATGTGCCTTTGATAGGCAGGAAGGGCTGTATCAACTATAATCCATCTCTGCTAGTCCGACAATTTGCTTATGCTTTGAGAGCTCCACCGAAGGATGAAGAGGTGCAGGAATCTCTGTACCTCACTAGGCTTCTAGAGGGGGATATGTTATCTAAGCTTCAGCACGCCTGGAATGGTATCTGTAAGCGGGGAAAACCATTGTTGCGGAAAAGTAATAGCCAAGCCTACGCTCCGTACGTGACCTGGATCAGAGCCAGAGCAGATATTATAGGGATGTCGTTCCCTCCTGCCAAGCTAGAAAGCCCTCCAGTGATTGAAGAGCCTACCACCGTGCCTATTCAACAGCATAATCAGGTGTTAGCTGAGAGAGATGAGCTGAAGAAGGCCAATGAAGAACTGGAGAAAGAATTGGCTCAACTCAGAAGCGAGAGAAGCGAAGCCGTCCATTCCTTCAAGAGGCAAACAGATCTGGTGGACCAGTTAGGGACGGATTTGACTAAGCAGATGGCTGAGCGTGAGCGCTTGGGTCGGGACTTCAAAGCTGTCAATGACGTACTGGCCACTAAGAAGCAGCACTTGGATGAAGCGCACCGGAGAATATCCAAGTTTAATCAGCATTGGAAGGCCACCTTAGCCAACGGCAAGGAACGGGAGGATAAACTGAAACAGCAGATCTCCAAGTTGAAAGCCCAGGTGAAGGCTAGTGAGAAGAGGTTTGATGAAGAAACCGCTTGCAGATATGCTGCTGAAGACCTGCTCAACAAAGCTCTTGCTATCCTGAAGGAGCGCAAGCTGACGTTTGAATCCAAGAAGCGGAAGTTAGAAGATTGTTTCGGCGAAGGAGCATGGGAAGACTCAGTTGAAGGTCTTCAATACACCATTATGCGAAGGGAGTTACTCGTCGAAGGGTTGCTCACTCGGCCTGATCAGGCAGAAATGAGGAATCTGTTAGAGGAGTTCCGCGCCCGTGGCCGTGCTTGACCATATTTGTAATCCTTTGTTATGATCATTGTTGTATGCTGACCATCACCAGGCTTGTTGGTCGAGGTCATGCTATTGATTCTGCTTGTACTCGGTGACGTTGTGTACCGCCTTGATGGGCTTTCTTTATATATGAGACGTTATTTCCATGACTGGATCCAGACTTCTTATTAGCAGCACTGGCACTCAGGCACTAGGATCGGGGGAAATCTCCCTAACGCACAGACACACGTTTGCATTTGCATGAAGCATCTGCATAACGAGCACTTTGTCGTTTTTCTAACCCTTTGTGTATGCAGGTTGTTCCAGGATTGATCAGAGACCAATCCACCGCTATCCGACCAGAGCCAATCAAGCTAGAGCTATGGAGCAAGTGCAGACTGACATTCAAGAACTCCGAGAAAGGATGGACCGCTTCATGGAGCTCATGCAAGTGGTTGCCAACGGCCAGGACCAGCTCAGAACTTTGGTCCAGCCTCTGATTTCAAGGGTTGACAACAATGGTGTGCTCCATGGTGGGACTGTTCCAACCCCTCCACCTGTTGAAACTCCTCAGAATGGCGTCCCCGTGACTGGGGGAAACGGTAGTGCCAACGGCAATGTGATCGCTAACATGGGGCTCAATGGTAATACGACTGGCGTCGGTAATGGGAATTTTGAAGCTAATGTCAATGCTGGGCTGGGCAACGGCAACGCAGGTGTTGGAAATCTGTATGGGCCTCAGCCATGGTTAGAAGACCGTCAAGAAGATTTGTTCTCACAGAAAGGTGCTGAAGGAGAGCTGACTGCTGAAGTGAAGGTGAGAAAATACTTATAAGGGGGGGTTGAATAAGTATGAAAGATTAAGACTAAAAAATAATAACTCAATTATTTTTATCCTGGTTCATTTAAATCAACTACTCAAGTCCACCCTTCCTAGAGTGATTTGCCTTTCTCAACAAGGACTTAATCCACTATTTAATCAAACAGATTACAATAGTAACACCTAAGAACACCTGTTCTTAGTCTTCTCAAGAGCTACTGATTCCAACTGAATCCTCTTAAGGAAAACCTTTACAATCAATGTAAATCTAATACAAGAGTATTAATGCTTCTATAAAGCTTTTATCACAACAGTGATTTTTCTCTTAAGTTTAAGTACAAGAAATTCTAAGAAGAATATGAAAGAATGAGAGCTTTGAATAATATGATTTCTTTTCAGCAAATTGTGTAACTGAAGAATTTGATGGAGTCTTCCTTTTATAGGCAGCTGATCCAAGGAAGTTGAGCGTTGAGAAGAGAGTCCCAAAAAGGTCTGAGCCTTTTTGTCTTCACATCAAGTGACCTTTCCTAGAAGTAGATAGCACAGAAAAATCCTTTTTGTCTGTGTTCTTGTGTCTAGCACAAATGAGGAAAGAGACGTTTGATTTACTCCAACGGATATAATCTTTGAATATTTCTTCTTCAGTTTTCAGCAAGTTCTTCAGAATCTGAATGAGTCAGAGTCTTCTAATGATGTACAGAACTTTGTTGTATCAGAGTCTTCTGAAGCATGTGTGCTTTCAGCGTGTAGATCATCAGAGCATATTTGTCACAGAACTTTAGTACTTGGCAGCTTTAGTACTTTCAGAAACTTCTGTAGAAATTATGCTTTGAGAAACTCTTCATACAATATTCTTCTTTGCTTCAGATGCTTCTGACTAGCTTCAGAATCTTCTGGAACTTCTTGCTTCAGATCCTTCTGGAGACTATGCTCAGGATCTTCTGTAAACAGCAATCAGAATCTTCTAATGAGTGCATCTGGCGCTTCAGAGTCTAGATAACTTCTTGTATACAATTCAGATTTGCTTCTAGAGAGTTAATTTCATTTCAATCTGCAGTAAAACTTACAAGCAAATTTTAGAGTATATAATTCTTAAATATAAAATTTCCTAACACTTATCATCAAAACAAAGAGTTATTATTAAGAACCAATCTGTGTTCTAACAATCTCCCCCTTTTTAATGAGGACAAAAAGTATCAGAAATTTTGTTTAATTGAACATATAGAATTATAACTCCCACTGAGATGATGAATCTCCCCCTGAGTTAAATACACAAAGGAATAGAAACTTCCCTTTTGTCTTGAGTAATCTTCATAGTTAAATCTTGTTTGTTCTTATAACATTTGAAGGTTAGAATGTCTTGTTGATATAAGATTCAGAGTTTGATAATAGACAAATGATCTGAGAGACTCAGAGTTTCTTTTATATAGTGTACTTATCAAATGTTCTGAAATAGTCAAATTAAATGTTAGATAGAATAGATATGTCTGAAGATTCATTCTGGTGAAGTTATAATAAACAGTTCAGATCTATATTTTCTCCCCCTTTTTTGTCATAAGCAAAAAGTAAAAACTTTAAAAAAAAAAGGAAACAGTAAATAAGATAATTCAATGGAGAAAACTTTGATTCATTCAAAAGATCAGATCAAGAGTACATAGGCAAACATCAGAAGATATAGCAATAAGGTACAAATGCAAACAACAGATGCAAAAACATTAGAATAAAAAAAATCTAAGAGTGTTTGGACAAAAGCATCTTCAATAGATCTGTAATCTCAGAGGATGATTGCTCTTGCTTGGACATCCACTTAGTCATAGTTTCATTCTTTTCATCTTGCTTTGACATCCATTCTGTCATATCCTCATACTTCTTATCCTGCTTAGCCATCCAGGATTTTATCTCTGACTGTCCAGCTTCGAGAGCAGCAATCTTATCTTCAAAATCTGGATGTTCTGTCTTTATCTCAGATGACGAATTAAGATGAGGTTCTGTAGATCCTTGAGCAATGGAAGAGTTCTTTTGGGAGGAGAATAGGGAGCAACGCCCATGTTTTCTGAAGTTACAGCAGCCATAGAAGATTGGAACTGAGCAGCTGTTGATGATGAAGTTGCCATTGAAGGATGCTTTGTCAAACGCTTAGATATAGGGTTTTTATGCAGAGAAAAGAGGAGATGAAAACGCATGTAATTTCTGAGAGTGTGAAAAGTGTGAAAGTGAATACAAGTCAAGTATATATACTAAGACACTTAGGCAAATCAACAGTCAGAAATATGCACGTTTGAGCAAGCATTAAATGAAGAAAATAATGATCATTTCAAAGAATTAATTGCTTCTGACAATTTGGGGGGAAAACCAAGATTCTCACTATTCAAACTTCACCTCAAATATCTCTTCAGTTATGTACACGCCACCTCTTCAGATTTGGTGTGACACGTGTTTGCTTGCATGTTGTTCTGAATTCTCTTAAGAAATGAAACGTTAGCCAACGTTCAGATCTTCTAAAGATTCTTAGTTCAGAGTTTCACAAAAGAAATATTGATCAGAATAAAATAAACAATCAGAAGAAATACTTCAGAGCATTAAGCATTTTTGCCTTTGTAAAAATTTGCTTCTGATAAATATCATTCTGGACAAAAATCCATACCAATATTTTTCAGAATAAAATTGAATCTATCTTCAACAAGGGGTTTTGTAAAAATATCTGCCCATTGATGATCTGTATCAACAAAGGCTAAATTTATGATTCCCTTCTGAACATAGTCTCTGATGAAATGATGCTTAATTTCTATATGTTTTGCCTTAGAATGTAAAATTGGATTCTTGGACAAACACATAGCAGAAGTATTATCACAAAAGATAGAAATGTTACTTTCAAAAATTTGATAATCTTCTAGTTGACTCTTCATCCAGAGCATCTGCGTGCTACATCCAGCAGCAGCAATGTATTCAGCCTCTGTGGTTGAGAGTGCAATTGTGGGTTGCTTCTTGCCGTACCAGGAGATTAGATTTCTTCCTAGAAATTGACAACTTCCAGAAGTAATTTTTCTTTCCACTCTGTCTCCAACGTAGTCAGCATCACAGAATCCAGCTAATTTGAAATCATCAGATTTTCTGTAACACAAACCCATATTAGAAGTACCTTTCAGATACCTTAGAATCCTCTTGACAGCTGTCAAGTGTGATTCTCTAGGATCTGATTGGAATCTAGCACACAGACAAACACTAAACAATATGTCAGGTCTAGAAGTAGTAAGATAAAGAAGAGAGCCAATCATACCTCTGTAGAGCTTCTGGTCTACTTTCTTACTTACCTCTTCCTTGCCAAGTGAGCTAGTAGGATGCATTGGAGTCTTTGCCAGCTTACTGTCAGACATGTTGAATTTCTTCAGAAGTTCTTTAACATACTTTGTTTGATGTATGTAGGTGCACTCTGGAGTTTGATTAATTTGGATTCCTAGAAAGAATCTGAGTTCTCCCATCATGCTCATTTCAAATTCTGCCTGCATACATGTAGCAAACTCCTTTCCAAGCATAATATTTGTTGATCCAAAAATAATATCATCTACATAAATTTGGCAAATTAGAAGATCTTTCTTAATTGTTTTACAAAAGAGTGTTGTATCCACTTTTCCTCTGATGAAATTCTTCTCCAGAAGAAAATTGCTCAATCTCTCATACCAAGCTCTAGGAGCTTATTTTAATCCATATAGAGATTTCTTTAATTTGAAAACATGATCTGGAAATTTTTCATTTTCAAAACCAGGAGGTTGGTGGACATAAACTTCTTCTTCTATAATTCCATTAAGAAAGGCACTTTTAACATCCATCTGATACAGAGTGATGTTATATTGTGCAGCAAAAGAAATAAGAAGGCGTATAGATTCTAACCTTGCCACTGGAGCATATGTCTCAGTGTAATCAATACCTTCTTGCTGACTGTACCCTTGAGCAACCAGCCTTGCCTTATTCCTCTCAACTTCTCCTTTCTCATTTAGCTTATTTCTGAAGACCCATTTTGTACCAATTATATTGAATCCTTGAGGTCTCTGAACTAGATCCCATACATCATTTCTGCTGAATTGATTTAGCTCTTCTTGCATGGCAATAATCCAATCATTGTCTTGCAGAGCTTCATCTACAGAAGATGGTTCAATTTCTGACACTAGTCCAAATAGTGTTGCTTCAGATGATCTTAGAAAGGATCTTGTTCTGATGGGATCATCCTTCTTTCCAATAATGACATCCTCTGGATGAGAAGCTTTAATTCTGGATGATGATCCTCTAATAGTTGACTCTTCAGAAATGTTTAGATTATTCATCTGAGAAGTTAAAGGAGTAGCATCTGGAGTTGCTTTTGGTTCCTTCACTTGAATTTTGTCTGCTTCTGGAACTTCAGAGTCAATGAAGACTACTTCCCTATCTGCAGAGTTATCAAACTGCTTTGGATTTTCAGAGCCAAGCTTATCATCAAATCTGACATGAATGGATTCTTCCACAATCTGTGTCTCAGTGTTGTATACTCTGTAGCCTTTAGAGCGTTCAGAATATCCAAGCATGAAACACTTCTGTGCTTTGGAATCAAACTTGCTCAGATTTTCCTTAGTGTTTAACATATAGCAGATACATCCAAAAGGATGAAAATATGAAATGTTGGGCTTTTTGTTCTTCCACAGTTCATAAGGAGTCTTCTTCAGAAGAGGTCTAACAGACACTCTGTTCTGAATGTAACAAGCTGTATTGATTGCTTCTGCCCAAAAATGTTTTGCCAGATTTGTCTCATTGATCATGGTTCTGGCCATTTCTTGCAAAGTTCTGTTTTTCCTCTCTACAACCCCATTCTGTTGTGGAGTTCTAGGACAGGAAAAATCATGAGCAATGCCATTTTCAGAAAAATATTTTTCAAAATATTTATTTTCAAATTCACCACCATGATCACTTCTAACTTTTATAATTTTGAAATTCTTTTCATTCTGGACTTGCTTGAAGAAGTCAAAGAACACAGAATGTGACTCATCCTTGTGTTTTAATAACTTTACCCATGTCCATCTACTAAAGTCATCAACAATGACTAATCCATACTTCTTGCCTCTGATGGATGCAGTTTTCACTGGTCCAAACAGATCAATATGAAGTAATTCTAGTGGTTTAGAAGTAGAAACAACATTTTTTGATTTGAAAGATGTTTTTGAAAACTTCCCTTTCTGGCATGCTTCACAAAGAGCATCTGAAGTGAACTTCAGATTAGGGAGTCCTCTGACAAGATTAAGTTTATTAATCTGAGATATACGTCTCATATTAATATGGCCCAATCTTCTGTGCCAGACCCATTGCTCTTCATTAACAGACAAGAGGCATTTAACATTTTGAACTTTAAGTTTAGAAAGATTTATTTTATAAATGTTGTTTTTCCTCTTACCACTAAATAGGATAGAGCCATCCTTTTGACTATAGCTTTACAACATTTTTGATTAAAGGTAATATCATAACCATTGTCACTTAATTGACTTATGGACAATAAGTTATGCTTTAACCCTTCAACAAGTAAAACATTAGTAATAGAGGGAAGTTTACCATTTCCAATAGTGCCAGATCCAATGATCTTGCCCTTCTGGTTCCCTCCAAACTTCACGTCACCTCCAGATCTAAGTTCCAGGCTTTGGAACATAGACTTTTCTCCTGTCATGTGTCGTGAGCATCCAGAGTCCAGGTACCATGATTGGCGTCCTGACCTGGCTGCTAAGAACATCTGCAACAGGAATTATTTTGTTTTTAGGTACCCAAATCTTCTTGGGTCCTTTGGGGTTAGTTGGTTTGTAGGTTTGTCTAAACTTCTGTTTTTCAACATAATGTTTATTCTGACTTGCCTTGGGTTTAAACACATAAGTATTCTTCTTAGAGCTTGTGTGTTTAATGTCATTTAAGTGACCAAATTTAAATTGAGAATACAGAGGTGTCTTTTTGATGAAAAGTTTGTCAACAGGTTTTGGATTGCTTCCAGATGAAGATTCATATCCAATACCTCTTCTGTTGTTTCCACTAACACCATAGATCATAGAAGCCATCTTGCTTCTGTCTATGCTCTTAGTAAGAAATCTCTGAAAGCTAGAGTCATATTTTTCTAAAATGTTTTCACATGACTTAGTCTCAGATTCAGATTCTTGTTGAGTTATTTCAAAGTCATTTTTGATTTTCAGATTAATTTCTTTTTGCTCAACAAGTTCTGTTTTCAGAAGATCAATCTCAGATTCAAGATTGCTTTTCAGCTTCTTGTATTTGAGTTTGATATTGTTGTAACTTTTAAGAACTTCTGTTAAAACTTTTATAAGTTCTTCTTTGGTAAGTTTAGCCATTACCTCTTCTGCGTCATCATCAGATTCAGAATCTGATTCATATCCTGAGGTACCTTCCGCTTGATCCTCTGTGCTGGCCATCAGTGCAACATTAGCACATTCTTCTTCTGATTCAGAAGATGATTCAGATTCATCTGAGTCATCCCATGTTGCCATCAGAACCTTCTTCTTTTTGTTAAACTTCTTCTTGGGTTTTTCTTTCTGAAGTTTGGGGCAATCATTCTTGTAGTGCCCAGGTTCTTTGCACTCATAGCACACAACTTCTTTCTTGGCAGATCTTCTGTGTCCAGAAGATTCCTTTCTATTATCAGATCTTCTGAAGTTGTTGAACTTCTTTCCCTTGTGCTTCCAGAGTCTGTTGATCCTTCTGGACAGCATGGATAACTCATCTTCTTCTTCAGAAGAAGATTCTTCAGAGCTTTCTTGAATGACCTGCAAAGCTTTAGCAGTTTTGTTAGATTTTAATGCAACAGATTTACCTTTTTCTTTCTTCTGAGGTTCATCTTCCTCAAGCTCAATCTCATGGCTCCTCAGTGAGCTGATGAGTTCTTCTAGAGAGATCTTGTTCAGATCTTTAGCCATCTTCAAGGCAGTTACCATTGGTCTCCATCTGGTAGGCAGACTTCTGATGATTTTCTTTACATGATCTGATGTAGAGTATCCCTTGTCTAGAACTTTCAGCTCAGCTGTGAGTATCTGAAATCTGGAGAACATGGCTTCAACAAATTCAGAGTCTTCCATTTTGAAGGCCTCATACTTCTGGACCAGAGCCAGAGCTTTTGTCTCCTTAACTTGAGAATTTCCCTCATGAGTCATTTTTAGGGATTCAAACATATCAAAAGCAGTTTCCCTGTTTGTAATTTTTTCATACTCAGTATGTGAAATTGCATTCAATAATATAGTCCTGGCTTTGTGATGATTTCTAAAATCTTTCTTCTGAGCATCTGCCATAGATTTTCTGTCAATCTTCTTGCCATTCCCATCTGTGGGATGGACATATCCATCTATGACTAGATCCCATAGATAAGCATCATATCCTAGGAAAAAACTCTCAATTCTGTCTTTCCAGTAGTCAAATTTCTCCCCATCAAACATAAGGGGTTTTGTGTTGATCTTGTCCCTTTCTTCATATTTATTGTTAATATTGGATATTGAATTATCAGCCATTGTAACAAATAAATATATATCAAAGTATTTCTCTCTGGATCTTTACTGACACTGTTAAGTGGTAGCACACACAGAACCGGAGCTCTGATGCCAACTGAAGGTGAGAAAATACTTAGAAAGGGGGGGGGGGGGTTGAATAAGTATGAAAGATTAAGACTAAAAAATAATAACTCAATTATTTTTATCCTGGTTCGTTTAAATCAACTACTCCAGTCCACCCTTCCTAGAGTGATTTGCCTTTCTCAACAAGGACTTAATCCACTATTTAATCAAACAGATTACAATAGTAACACCTAAGAACACCTGTTCTTAGTCTTCTCAAGAGCTACTGATTCCAACTGAATCCTCTTAAGGAAAACCTTTACAATCAATGTAAATCAAATACAAGAGTATTAATGCTTCTATAAAGCTTTTATCACAACAGTGATTTTTCTCTTAAGTTTAAGTACAAGAAATTCTAAGAAGAATATGAAAGAATGAGAGCTTTGAATAATAATATTTCTTTTCAGCAAATTGTGTAACTGAAGAATTTGATGAAGTCTTCCTTTTATAGGCAGCTGATCCAAGGAAGCTGAGCGTTGAGAAGAGAGTCCCAAAAAGGTCTGAGCCTTTTTGTCTTCACATCAAGTGACCTTTCCTAGAAGTAGATAGCACAGAAAAATCCTTTTTGTCTGTGTTCTTGTGTCTAGCACAAATGAGGAAAGATACGTTTGATTTACTCCAACGGATATAACCTTTGAATATTTCTTCTTCAGTTTTCAGCAAGTTCTTCAGAATCTGAATGAGTCAGAGTCTTCTAATGATGTACAGAACTTTGCTGTATCAGAGTCTTCTGCAACATGTGTGCTTTCAGCGTGTAGATCATCAGAGCATATTTGTCACAGAACTTCAGTACTTGGCAGCTTTAGTACTTTCAGAAACTTCTGTAGAAATTATGCTTTGAGAAACTCTTCATACAATATTCTTCTTTGCTTCAGATGCTTCTGACTAGCTTCAGAATCTTCTGGAGCTTCTTGCTTCAGATCCTTCTGGAGACTACGCTCAGGATCTTCTGTAAACAGCAATCAGAATCTTCTAATGAGTGCATCTGGCGCTTCAGAGTCTAGATAACTTCTTGTATACAATTCAGATTTGCTTCTAGAGAGTTAATTTCATTTCAATCTGCAGTAAAACTTACAAGCAAATTTTAGAGTATATAATTCTTAAATATAAAATTTCCTAACAGTTATCATCAAAACAAAGAGTTATTATTAAGAACCAATCTGTGTTCTAACATGAAGCACGTCTGAGGTTTAAGGCACTCGAGGACAAGATGAGAAATTTCGAGAACCTGAACACTATGGGCGTTGACATGTCCAAGTTGGGACTGATTGCTGATTTCAAGGTGCCTCCCAAGTTCAAGGTACCTGACTTTGAAAAGTACAAGGGCACCCCTTGCCCTCGCGTCCACCTAAGGTCATACTACCGGAAAATGTCCGCTCACTCTGAAGACGAGAAGTTGCTGATGCACTTCTTTCAGGATAGCTTGTCCGGGCCATCCCTGGAATGGTACATGAGTCTGGAACCTACCAGTGTGCGCACGTGGAAGGAGCTTGCTGAAGGATTCGTGCACCACTACCAGTATAACAGTGACTTGGCTCCGAACCGGGTCCAACTGCAGAATTTGTCACAGAGGAACAACGAAGGGTTCAAAGAGTACGCCCAGCGGTGGCGTGAATTGGCAGCTAGAGTTCAGTCGCCGATGGTTGAACGGGAGCTTGTCGAAATGTTTGTAGCCACCCTCCCAGGGGTTTATTACGAGAAATTGGTCAGCAGTATGTCTGGAAGCTTCTCAGATCTCACCATCACGGGCGAGCACGTTGAAAATGGGATCAAACTGGGGAAAATTCAAGGTGATCTATCCTCAGCTGGAGGAGGAAAGAAACCGTATGGTGGCAAAAGACGGGAAGGAGAGACGAGCGTCGTGTCCAACGCTCGAAGGAAGGGTAAAGGCCCTCACCAGCAGGTGGCCAGTATAACCATCCCCGCTGTCCAACAACCCCAGCCACAGCAGCAGCCGAATCAGCAAGGGTACAGAAAGTATCAGAATAGGGCACCTCTATCCAGTCGTCACCTTGAGACGCCGCCCATGTCTTATGCTCAGCTGTTACAGACTCTGCTCCAGTTACAGCTAATCCAGAAGAGAACCCTGGCTCCCTTGACAGGGGCACCTCCGCCAGGTTATGACGCGAATGCAACATGTGAGTTTCACTCAGAGGCACCAGGCCACACGATAGAAAACTGCAAAGCCTTCAAGCACAAGGTGCAAGATATGATGGACGCTAAGATCATCAACTTCTCAGATAATGTGCCAAATGTCACGAAGAACCCTATGCCGAATCATAGGGGAGGTGGGGTGAATGCCATTATTGAAGACGAGAATTTGGATGTGTTGACTGATGTCAAGGATCTGAAGACACTGCTTAGCTTCGTTAAAGCTAAGCTGATGAAAAGAGGTTTCTTCCCAGGCTGTGGGGAACTGTGTATGGGCTGTGCGACTAGTCCTGATGGATGTGAACATTTGATAGAGGGGATTCAGAGTCTAATGACCGAAGGAATCTTGTAGTTTAGCCGAAGGGCCGAAAGCGGATCTGGAGAGGTAATGCTGAAGCAAGATGATGAGGTTGCTACCATCACCATCCCTCGCCGGACGATCACTATTTCTGCACCCAGACCGCCCATGATTACCATTACCAAAGCTGGGCCGATACCTTTTGAAAGCACCAATGTTGTCCCATGGCATTATGGGGCAGACGTCTATTGTAACAGACAGAAGTTGGAACTGGAAACATCTGGGTCGTCTGTGGATAACGTAGTGGGCATTGGCGGAATCACGCGCAGCGGAAGAGTATTTGCTCCACCTAAGATTGTGGTGGACAAAGCTAATGTAACCGATAAGGGAAAGAGTAAAGTCGTTGAGGAAACCCCTCGGGGGGTAGAGAAGGACTTACTTGTTAAGGACGCTGAAGAGTTTATGAGGTTGATTAAGAAGAGTGACTACAAGATCGTGGATCACCTCCATCAAACACCCTCGAAGATCTCCATCCTGAATTTGTTGTTGTGTTCTGAGGCACATCGCAACGCGCTGCTGAAGGTTTTGAATGCCACGTATGTGCCGCAGGAAATATCGGTCAACTAGTTAGAAGGGGTCATAGCCCACGTGAATGCTGGAAACGGGTTAGGGTTCACTGACCTGGAGCTGACACCGAAGGGAAGAAACCATAACAACGCCCTACACATCTCGATAGAGTGTAGGGGAATGATTATGTCTCATGTGTTGGTGGACACAGGGTTATCGTTCAATGTTATTCCGACGAAAGCATTGATGAAGTTAGACACTCGAGGATTGATTTGCACACCCAGTGATCTGGTTGTGAAAGCGTTCGATGGAACCAAACGTCATGTTTTCGGGGAGGTGACGCTACCAATCGAAGTTGGGCTGGAAACTTTCGACGCAGTCTTCTACATCATGGACATCATGCCCGCCTACAGTTGTCTCCTAGGCCGGCCATGGATCCATTCTGCTGGCGCCGTGACCTCCATGTTGCACCAGAAGCTCAAGTATGTTGTCGGAGGTAGCATCGTAACTGTTTGTGGCGAGGAAGACATAATGGTGAGCCATTTGTCGTCCTTCAAGTATGTTGAGATGGATGGGGAAATCCACGAAACCCTATGTCAGGCGTTCAAAGCTGTTAAAGTCAAGAACGTGGCTCCAGTAATGACCGAAAAACCAGAGATGACTCTCTCTTCCTTCAAGGAAGCCCGGGCCGTTGTTCAAGCCGGTTCTACCCTAGGCTGGGGGCGAATTCTAGAAATACCTAACAAGCAAGACAAGTTTGGGTTAGGATACTCTCCTGCGGCTGAGGCCTCCTCTTCTCACAGTGCGTCGCGAGGTAAAGGGCCGATCCAGTTCACCAGTGGCGGGGTGATATTTGAAAGTGTCAACGCGGTGTCTGAAGACGGCGAAGACAGCGATTGCGACCTAGACTCTTGGATCCAGCCAAGCAAACCAGGCGAGAGCCTCAACAACTGGTCCATCAAGGATACCATCCAAGTGACAAGCAAAGAGTAATGATTTACTTTCTCCAATCATTGTACAACCCTATGTCTTACCCGGGGCATAGCGGTTTTATTGTCAGGGCCTTGTTTGATTATGTACATGCGTTTTACCAATAAATCAAAAGGCGTTTTTTCGTATTCAAATGTTGTGATCTCTGTTATTCCTGTTTTATATTTGTTTTGAAAAAAAATAAAACGGCAATGGGGTTTGTGCTAACCTGCATATCCTTGTTTTAAGCTTAACCCTTGTTATTGCAGGATCCACATAGCAGATGACATCGACTCTGGACCTTCTACGACTCACTTCGACTTTGATTGCCCGATCTATCAAGCCGAAGAAGAGATTGATGAAGACGAAGACCTTCCCAAAGAGTTGGCCCGCTTGTTGAAACAAGAAGAGAAAGTTATTCTGCCTCATGAGGAAGAGATTGAGATTGTGAATTTGGGTTCTGAAGAATAGGGGCTGCATTGCAGAGTGATGTCAAGCAGAGATTGGTCGAGATGCTGAGAGAGTATAGTGACGTCTTTGCTTGGTCATACGAAGATATGCCCGGACTGGATACTGACATCGTGGTCCATCACTTGCCGCTGCGAGAAGATTGTCCTCCCGTTAAGCAGAAGCTTAGGAGGACGCGACTAGATATGGCCGTTAAGATCAAAGAAGAAGTGCAGAAACAACTTGATGCTGGCTTCTTAGCGGTCACTACTTACCCTCCGTGGGTCGCCAATATAGTACCTGTATCGAAGAAGGACGGTAAGGTACGAATGTGCGTCGATTATCGGGATTTGAATAGGGCGAGCCCTAAAGATGATTTCCCGCTCCCTCATATTGATGTGTTGGTCGACAATACAGCTCAGTTCTCCGTATTTTCATTCATGGATGGCTTCTCCGGCTACAATCATATCAAGATGGCGCCGGAGGACATGGAGAAAACTACGTTTATTACACCTTGGGGAACATTTTGCTATAAGGTAATGCCTTTCGGTCTGAAGAACGCAGGGGCCACTTACCAACGGGAAATGGTCACTTTGTTTCATAATATGATTCATCATGAGATTGAAGTCTATGTTGATGACATGATTGCGAAGTCCCAAACGGAGGAAGGACATCTGGTCAATTTGCTGAAGCTTTTTGAGAGACTTAGGAAGTTCAGGTTGAGGCTGAATCCTAACAAGTGTACTTTCGGAGTACGGTCCGGAAAGCTACTGGGGTTTATCGTGAGTGAAAGAGGCATCGAGGTTGATCCTGCGAAGATAAAAGCAATACAAGAAATGCCAGCGCCAAAAACAGAAAAAGAAGTTCGTGGTTTCCTGGGCAGAATAAACTACATTGCAAGGTTTATTTCTCAGCTCACGGCCACGTGTGAACCGATGTTCAAACTGCTAAAGAAAGATCAGGCGATTATCTGGAACAAGGATTGCCAGAAGGCATTTGATAAGATAAAACAGTATCTACAGGAACCTCCGATCTTGATACCCCCAGTGGCCGGAAGACCCTTAATCATGTACTTGACAGTTCTTGAGAATAGTATGGGGTGTGTTCTCGGTAAGCACGACGAGACGGGCAGAAAGGAGCATGTCATCTATTATTTGAGTAAAAAGTTCACAGATTGTGAATCTCGTTACTCGATGCTGGAGAAAACATGTTGTGCACTAGCCTGGGCTGCCAAACGTTTACGACAGTACATGCTCAATCACACAACCATGCTAATTTCGAAGATGGATCCGATCAAGTACGTCTTCAAGAAGCAAGCGCTTTTGAGCAGGATTGCCAGATGGCAAATGGTGTTGACGGAATATGACATTCAGTACGTTTCCCAGAAGGCCATCAAAGGAAGCGTATTGTCTGAGTACCTTGCCGAACAGCCGATCAAAGATTACCAGCCGATGAAATTTGAATTCCCTGATGAGGATATCATGTTTCTTAAAGCGAAAGATTGTGATGAACCGTTGCCCGACGAGGGTCCAGATAGGAAATCCCAATGGAAATTGATATTTGACGGGGCGGTTAACTCTTATGGAAGTGGCATTGGGGCGATCATCACGACTCCCCACGGATCCCACATCTCATTTACCGCGAGACTGACGTTTCCGGTCACCAATAACGAAGCGGAGTACGAAACATGCATCATGGGTCTAGAAGAAGCAATTGATTTGAGAATCAAGAACCTAGATCTATATGGTGACTCGGCACTTGTGATTAACCAGATTAAAGGGGAGTGGGAGACTCGTCAATCGAATTTGAAGCCGTACATGAACTATGCCAGAAGGCTGCTTCCGTTCTTTGATCGAGTGGAACTCCATCATGTGCCCAGAGCTGAAAACCAGATGGCTGATGCCTTAGCCACGTTGGCTTCGATGTATAAAGTCAATTTTTGGAATGAAGCTCTAAGAATTGTCCTGTCTCGTCTTGATAGGCATGCATTCGTCTTTGCGATCGAGGAAGCCTCCGATGGAAAGCCATGGTTCCATGATGTCCAGACCTTCCTTATGACTAAGGAGTATCCTGCGGGAGCGTCAACAAAGGATAAGAAGACTCTGAGGAGGTTGTCTGCAAATTTTTATCTCAATCCTGATGGAGTTTTGTATAAAAGAAACCACGATCTCGTGCTACTCAGATGTGTAGATGAGAAAGAAGCAAGTATGCTCATGGAAGAAGTCCATGAAGGCACATTTGGTACGCACGCCGGCGGGCATGCTATGACGAGAAAGATCCTGAGAGCAGGATACTACTAGCTGACGATGGAGTCGGATTGCTTCAAATTCGCGAAGAGATGTCATAAATGCCAGATTTATGCTGATAAGATTCATGTGTCGCCGTGCCCGTTAAACGTCATGCCCTCCCCGTGGCCGTTCTCCATGTGGGGCATCGACATGATAGGCAAGATCAAGCGCACTACATCTAACGGTCATCGCTTCATTCTAGTTGCTATCGACTACTTCACCAAGTGGGTGGAGGCAGCCTCATATTCTAATGTGACCAAGCAGGTGGTGGCTAAATTCATAAAGAGGGACATCATCTGTCGTTACGGAATTCCCGAGCGGATCATTATTGATAATGGTTTGAATCTGAATAACAAGATGATGAAGGAGCTGTGCCAAAGTTTCAAGATTGAACACCACAACTCATCTCCTTACCGGCCGAAGATGAATGGTGTCGTTGAAGCGGCTAATAAGAACATTAAGAAGATTGTACAGAAGATGGTTGTGACCTACAAGGATTGGCACGAGATGTTGCCGTTTGCACTGCATGGTTATCGTACAACGGTACGTACATCAACCGGGGCAACTCCTTTCTCACTGGTGTACGGTATGGAAGTTGTCCTACCGTTAGAAATGGAGATTCCTTCTTTACGAGTTTTGGTTGACGTGAAACTCGATGAGGCAGAATGGATTAAGAACCGACTAAATCAACTCAGCCTGATGGACGAGAAGAGATTAGCATCGATTGCATATGGTCGTCTATACCAAAGCCGAATGAAGAAAGCTTATGATAAGAAGGTGCGTCCTAGAAGCTTTCAGACGGGTGATCTCGTCCTGAAGAAGATTCTTCCTCCATACTCCGATTACCGGGGCAAGTGGACTCCTAATTACGAAGGTCCGTACGTCGTCAACAAGGTCTTCTCGGGAGGAGCCTTGTTGTTATCCACGATGGATGGTGAAGATTTTTCATCCCCGGTGAATGCGGACGCAGTTAAAAAATACTTTGCTTAAAGAATGACCCGCTGGAAAGAAAAAGAGTATCCAGGCAAAAATGAGGCATCCCGGCGAACCATAAAAAAGGAAAAGGTTCGGGCAAAAATTAGGGATATAAAGAAAATAATGTACACCCGCAAAGTCGAAAACCTGGAAGGGCGACTTTGGCAAAAAAGGGTATCCCGGTGAATCAAAAACCCGAAAGGGCAATTCAGCAAAAGTTAGGGATTTGAAAAAGCAAATGATTGCGTTCCGCGTGTGGACTTTCATTGTTTAGTGGTTTGGAGGACCTGAGGGCCGTTTATCTGAATCAATCTCTTCTGAAGCTGAAGCGTCGGAGAAGTATCGAAGTCGAGTGGGTCATAGAGGGATCAACTCATGGTGTTTGTCTACGCCTTATTGCCGACATTTGTGTGTATACTGATGTATATTTATTGTTATTTTTGTGTGGCTTCCTCATTCCAGGAGCTTGCATCTGTTGTAAAACATTTTTGCCTATTTAGGGGTTCGTTATCAATGAAATGTATAATATTCAGCAATTCTGTTTGCTTGTTTAGCATCTATCTATTTTGTTTGCGAAAAAGAATGCCGATGTTTTTGATAAAATGCGCATACATAAACTTACTGGCCTAGGCCACTGATTGTTGAAACAGTGAATTACTTGAACATTGTCACAAGATGATAACCTTGATAGGCCCCTTTGAGAAGGGTATCTTGTCTGTTTGTTTGTGTTGTTGCAGGTACAACATATTCCAAGCAGTACGCCGTATGCGTCCCCAAGCAGGATGATTCCTTCTCCTCCAGCAAAGTTCAGCAGCATCTCCCCATGGAGTCTGAACATGAGATTGTAAGCATTGATATGTTTCCCCAAGCAGAGAAGATTCTCTCCCCAATCAGATGCATCCTGAAGGATCGTCACTTCCCTAGCTGAGTCCTATACTGAAGTGTGCAGCGCTCGATATTCCAGACTGAAGTTTTCAGCGTAATTGAGATTCCCCACAGAGTTGTACTCTCCCCTGTAAGCAGGATGATTCCTACATCCCCAGCCGAGTCTGCAGTTCCCCAAGAGAGCCGAGTCCTTAGAAGCCGTTGAGGCCATGATTGGTTTTCCCCAGTAGGGTGTTGAATAGTTGATGTTGTATTTCCCCGCAGGAGTCGTTATCTCCAGGAAGGTTTTATCTGCGAAGGCCGTGCAGTTTATTTCTGCGAGTGATATCGTTTTCCTCAGCAGTTGTGGTTCGTAGGCCCAGTTGAGCAGGCTCAGGTTCTCGTAGAGCTTTATTCACCTGCAACAGACGACTGAAGTTCGTTTCCCCAGGCGGAGTCCAATTGAGATTGGTGTGACTTCTTCTCCTTGGTAGGATGATTCCTTCTTTCCCCATAGTGGTCCTTTCTCCTTGACAGGAGGCTTTTTCCTCCAAAATTTATTTTGCTGATGGGGTCATAGCATTTTGCATGATTGCATAGCATTTACCCAAAAAAATGCGTAGCATTTCCACTGTGTGGAGCAAGGCGCCATTGTCAAAGCATATGCATATGAAACATGAGCTAGGTTGTTGTTGTTCTTGTTTTGCAGGTATTCCTCCACAAAGTTGCTTGCCCAAGATGATTCTTGAATTCCCCAGCAAAGTTGTCTGCCCAAGATGATTCTTGAATCCTCCAGCGAAAGTGGTTGCTTAAGATGATTCTTAAAATTCCCAGTGAAGTCGCCAGAGAGGTTTGCTCAAGTTGATGCTTAGAGTCCCCGACAGAGTGTTGCTCAGGATGATTCCTGAAATCTCCAGCAGAGTTATTGGTTCAGGATGATTCTTGAAGTCTCCGGTGGAGTTATTTGTCCAAGATTATTCTTGAAGTCCTCAGCAGAGTTGATTCACCCGGAATGATCTCTGGATCACTGAAGCAGAGTTACTTGATAGTTCTCCAGAATCCCTAGCGGAGATGTGTCATCCCCAGTAGGTTGTTGAGCAGAGAAGCTGAAGTTTCCCTTGAAGACTTGATGATTGAAGCCCGGCGGTAGTACCGAATCTCCTGACTTATTGATGAAGTCCAGTAGCGAGGTCGAAGTAGTTCTCAGCTGATGCGGAGTGCCTGATGGCAGAAATTTGGATATCCCTATTTGGTTCCTGATTCACCGAAGATTCTATTTCAGATTCGCAGATGAAGTCCGGCTGATGCCCGAGATGTTTTGTGAATGCCCGACGACATAATTAACTTGATTGTTAAAAAGTTCTTAATGACCTGATGAGTCCCAAGGAATCCTTCTGCCGCAGCGACGCAGAATGCCTGACGGTATGATCAACCATCCATTACCAGTTACCATGTAACTGGTGATCCCTTGATGACTTGAGGACGAAGATCTACAGCAAAATCAAATGATCATCCTGACTAAGATTTGAGATTAGACCTTTCACCGGTTACCGTGTGACCAACTCCCCAGCAGAGTTGCCGTGCAATTGGCATGCTTAGTGTTGAAGATGTTCCTAACAATCAGAGTATCGTTTACCTGTGTGTGGTTGGCAAATCACCTGTTACCGTGTAACCAGTGATCCCTCGATGATTTGAGGATGCAATGATATCAGATAAATTAGAGAATCATCCTGACGGAGATTCAGATCAGTATTTCTCCAGCTAGTTTTCGTGCAGCTATTATTTCAGTTTCCGAAGATTTGTCCCCATCAGAGTATCGTGTACTTGTGTAGTTGGCAAATTTCCGGGTTTGTTGGTATTCAACCGTCTCGTACCTTGATTATTTGGGAGTCGTTCGCTTCTCACCCATTCAGGTCCAAGCCGTTTGAATAGGGGCAGCTGTTGCACCCCAAAATTTGCCCAACATTTCTTTACCTAGCTTATGTTTTATTTCATGCACATTAGCATTATCATTTGCATTTCATTGACATGTATGCAGGAGATCAAGAGGTATGATTACTAATCAAGGGCTACATAAGACTATGAAGCTAGCTAAGAAGGTTATTCAGGTGCTCAAGGGTTGATATCCTTGTCAGAGAAGTTAAAAGATCCTCAAAGAAAGTGATTGATGCCAAGAGGGTGTGTCTCCTAACTTCAGAGTTGTGGGAAGCCATCAGATGATTCTGAGGTCATGGAGATGGACTTGAGGTCTTGAGAGAGCTCATGTGAAGTGTTGAAGATCACTTTGAGGCCTAGACAGGTCATTGTGCAAGATTAAGAAGACTCAGCCATGAGTGGTGCAATTAGGGTTTGACTTGGTCAACCCTAAGCCAACTGAGGATTTGAAGAAGGTTGAGACCTAATCCAAGATCCATGTGATCATGGATTGATGCATTAAGATGTTCTAAGGATGATTCCAAGGTTAACTCATCATGATTGAAGAGTTTGAGAAGTTTCAAGCTAGGGTTTCTAAGGCTTGACAGTGTAAAATCCCCTAGTTTGACCCCTATCTTCAAGGCAATTTAGCTCAAGATGTGATTGTCATATCATCTTGCCCCCAACATGATTGTTGTAGAGCATGGTCTTAGATTTAATTTGAGTGCTAGAAGTCCTTGATAGGATTTGTAGAACTCAAGTTATGGCTTTGACAAGTTACAAGTCATCTGAGGAATGTGAATTTGGAGCTTGAAAGTTACCCAACTTGCATGAAACGTTTGCCCTCGAAGGATGATTCCTATGAACGTTTGGTCAACATGAATGTTGTTCCTTATCCTCTTAGCTTTCTAGAGAGTACTAGAAGTCCTTGATAGGATTTGTAGAACTCAAGTTATGGCTTTGACAAGTCAAGGGTATTTTGGACATTTGATGATTATAGGTCATTTGTGATCATAGGCTATTTTCACCAACTTAGAGGCCTCAAATGAAGTTTTGTTCAACTAGAAAGTTGTTCAAAATGGGGTTTTAACCTTGACCATGCATCAAGGAGACATTAAAGTGGCTCAATGAGAGACTTGGTTCAAGAAATTTTGAAAAAAGAAGAATTAAAAGGATTTAATGGTCAAAAATTCAAATAATTCATTTGGTTACCAAATGAGACAAACTTATAGGTCATTTTGATTGTAAAATGCATTTTAAAGACAATGGCAATGTTGGTTTTTTCATTTGAGGCCCCATTCAAAGATTTGCATTTGATTGCTTATGATGTAAGTTACATAAACCAAACTATGCACAAGTGCAAGACCAATGCTCCAATCCATCAAAATGCATTCAGAATCTCATTTGAGGACAAATTGAATCATGATCAAGGTGAAAAACAAGCTGCAAGCAGGGATGCCATGGATGAGCATGAGATGAGAAATTCAAAACCAAGAGATATTGGATATCTCATATAGATGGTTCTAGGAACTTCTAGATCATTCCCACTGGTTCTATATAAGCCCTAGAGCTGGTCCAAGGCCAAGGTTGGTGAGAATTGGGAGAGAAAAGAGGGATTGAGTTCTGAATTTTCCTCTTGCAAATCAAATTCGGTTACACACTTTTGATCCATTTCCATCCAAGTTCTTGTTTTCAACACCTTCCTCTAGAGTGTATGAGTGATTCCAGATAGAATTCGAGCCAAGATCATAGCAAAATCGTGAGAGAGCACCTTGAATTCATAGCTTGCAAGTCAGAATCGATTTCAAGAATTCAGAGAGTTTCACTCCAATTTGTTGCATACAAAAGCTTCCTTTGGAGTTAGTGAAGGTATCTGGAGATTCTTGGAGGTTGATTTGAAGGTTTCAGTGCTCTGTGCATTCAAAATTTACAGGTATGTAATTCTCATCGTGTAGCATGATTCAGGTAGTTTGGCTAGGTTTTGATAGGCTAGATGCATCGTAGATCATTGCTAGAAGCTTTCTGGATCATTAATTTGAAGATTAGTGACAATTTAGGGTTTATGCAATTTTCGGTTGAGATTGCTATTCTTGGATTCTTGAGTTTTTAGAACGATTGAGTAGTATGGTTGAATTCCTGAGGAAATTTAGGGCAAGATTCATGTAGAAACCATGTGGAATGGAGGCCTGTAGAGAGAGTTAGGGTTGGATGAGGCTGGCCGGAAAAGCCACCGGCGGTGACTTTCGCGCGCGCAGGTGGAGAAGTTTCAGAAATTTAAATTGGGGAAGACGAAATTTAGAGCGTTCATTCACGTGGTAGACTTTGACTCAGACCCGGATCCAGCGTTTCTTGTTGAGCCACGTAAGCTAGCCCTTAAACACACCGTTTTGATAAGTTGAAGATCCCAGGCTTGGCTTCCTCGCTGCGTGTACCAGGGGTGTGTGGGTTCGAGACTTCGCTTGGCAACTTTTTCTTTTGTTTAATTTGTGAACTGAATTGAGCATTGGATCCAAGCGCCTGGGCCTATGAATTCTTTGATATCAACACCCCTCTTTTGGGCCCAACATTGAAATGAACTGGGTTTATTTGCTATTTGCCACGCACGCTTATCAATTTCTTTCAATTTCTTTTAATTTCTTCATTTCACATAGTTTAGTAAATAATCCATAAAAAATTGAAAAATAATTCAAATGATTCCATTCTTTTTTCCATTGATTCATTATTGGATATAGTTTTTTTTAGATAAAAAAATATTAATATTTCATGCATTTTTGATTTTATTTGCATTTGTTGAATTTTAATTGATGTTAAAATAATCATGGTTGATACTTTGTTTTGTTGAATTTGGTTTGAGCACTTGGTGATGATTCTTGCCTTGATTTTTTGTGTGTAGCTAGCATAGACATGCATGTTCCCCCTAGATTTTTCTCACATTTTTGTAATGAAATTAGGTAGTGTTTTTAAGTTGAAACTTTAGGAGATCCATTTTTAGGGTTTATGGTTAATCCCTTATGATTTAGGTTTTATATCTAGAACTTGGTGGATGATGCAACCTCTGATTTTTGTATGGTAGATTCATGATTGAATTAGGGTCCCTTAGGAATTTTTGTAGGAATTTATAATGTGGTTTACTATTTTAGTTTGATCTTAGTTTAGGTGCTAACTTTGGATGATTCTAATGCACCAATTTGACTAGATTAACCCCTTAGGTTCCCTTAGAGCAAGCTTGTGTTGTTTTTACCCTTGGTTGATGATGAAAGCAAGTTGAAGATGCTGAGGAATGCTTGAAGAAGCTTGGATGTGAAGACCTTCCCTTCTTTTGGTGTAGTGTTGATTAGGTGTTAAGATTAGGGTTTGTAGGCAGAGCTTCTAGATAGATTCTCTTCCTTCATAAACATGGAAGATGTTGATCACTTCCATTCTTCCCTATGATGTAAGGTCCCCTTGTAAAGGCCTCATCCCTCCTTTGGTAGGATGTGTGACTCTTTACAAGTTGGTAGTACCTTTGAGGGTCCCTTTCTCTGATGATTGGATGCTTAGTGGTGACCTTTGGTATGCACTTTGCTACCAATCATCCAAACTTTGCACTTGTTAGATGAATCTTTCTCCCCTGCTAGAGGATGGAGTTCCTTGCTTGAAGATTGGAGAGGCTAGAAGTTGATACTTCTCTGTATTTGAAGACTGCCATTGAAGCTGAAGCTTGTAGATCAGGAAGAGCAAGTTGATACTTGTAAGGAAGAAGGAGCTGAAGCTTGAAGAAGATGAAGAACAAGTTGACACTTGTGAAGAGAATCCAGTTGAGATCAGATGAAGAAGCTGAAGCTTGAAGTTAGAGAACAAGTTGATACTTGCAGTTAGGATTGAAGCCTGAAGGTGGAGTTCACTTTGGAGCTGAGGCCTAAAGAAGAGAGAATAAGTTAATACTTATGTTTGATAGTTTAGAAGCTTGAAGAAGCAAGTTGACACTTGCTATTGGAGATGATAGCCTTGAAGGACAGCTACAGACTGTAGACTGAACTGATGTCAGAGTTGCTTTGCTGTGAAGCTGTGGAAGCTGTTGATTTGCTTTCTTTCCTGTCTGTTTGCTTTCTGTGCAACTGTATTGATGTGGCTTGTTTGATTTGCTTGATGCATTAGAATAAGTTCATATTTAGATTGATTTAAGCTAGGAGCATGATTGCACTAGAGGTTGAGTTGCTCCCTCTGCTTTTATTTTTACTGTATGGCTTTGCTTGCTGGTATTCGGTAGAGCCCAGCTCCCTTGCCTATGTGGTGTGTTATTTGCTTGATGGCATTTTATTGCATTTCCTCTGTATGACTACAGTCACTTATATTCTGCTTGATGGCATTTTATTTTTCTTCTGTATGATTGCAGTTATTCATATTTGGCTTGAGGTTGAGATGAGCTTGTGGAGGTTGATGCCCCACACACATTTCCTCCCTCACTTGCATTGCATGCATTTTACAGTCATTTACTGTTTACTGTTTATGCTGATGCTTTACCTGTTTCTGTATATCATTGACATGATCCCCTAGGAATCTCACTTCCTTTAATAAGGAAGTGATGATTAGAACTTTAGGTTGAAACCTATGCATGATAACTTCTAAGAGTTCCCTGTTTCAGACCCCAACCATAGGATGAATCCTTGGCATGACAACAGTAGGACTTGATAGTCTCCCCGTAGTTAAGCTTGTTCTCTCTTCTCATCTCAAAACAAATTAAAATACAATAATAAAGGTTAACTGACGTCGTACGTTATGAGCCTTAAGCTATCTGAGAAAGGATTGTTGGAGAGTTTCTTTTCAACAGTCTGGATGTTTAGTATGGCACCCTTTGGGTGACATGCGACGCATTCACTCTCAGGTCATAGTCTCTAGTGCGATATTGGTTGCAAATATCCATAAAAAATAGTTCTTCCGTAAAAGACAGAAAACAAACTTCAAACCTTTTTGCCCCGTGGGCCCATAATTCAAAGGAAGCTTTTCTGAAGAAAAGAGTGTCGTTAACTCTCAGTTCTACCACAAACGGTAACGCCTAAGTCTCCAAGGGTCGAGCTGCGTACACCAAACTGCTGGAACTGTTTGTTAACCCTACTCGATAAAACAGATGAATCTGAATTCCCGTAATCCGTATTGTCCCGAACTACGTAAGCTCTAATGTCTCATACATGTTGAGAGTACGTAGGCACAATACTGACGTATTGGCGAGCCACCTTCCCCCATCACCCGTAATTAGGCAAACTACGTTGACTCCGATTTCTCATTCTCTGATGAGAATATGTAGGCATAAAGCGCGACGCTTTGCCGAGTCATTTTTATTTTCCTTTTCAGACCAGCCTTGATAGGTAGATAGATAAAACAAACCCGTCATATAAACACAAACAAGTGTGGATCCCGTCGAGCACGATGGACGTGAGGGGTGCTAATACCTTCCTCTTGTGTAACCGACTCCCGAACCCAGACATGGTTGCGATGACCTTGTCTTATACCTTTTCGTCAGGTTTTTCCGATTGTTTCCTTTCCCGTTCTGAGGGATAAATAACGAAAGGTGGCGACTCTTCTGTTTTGCCGGTATCTTATTTTCGCGGAAGCGACAGCGTGTTGTTATAAACCCTCTCCGACTTCCCGACTCAGTGCCTCTGAAGCTACTTTGAAAACACAAAGGAACGCATCGTGTAGCTGCATTGTCTCAGCTCTTATGCTTTTTGCTTGAGGACAAGCAAAGATTCAAGTTTAGGGGAGTTTGATAACACAAAAACATATATATTAAATGCCATCATTTTATGCTACTAATGGTCGATTTCACCCCGATTTCGGACCCTCTCCGCACTGTTTGTTAAGTATCCTGCAGGTTTACAAAGTTAACACTCAAATGAAGCAAGACAAGGAAAACAAGTACTAGAAGACACAAAACAGAAGAAAAAGGACGAAGAATTAACAAAAATGAATTTTGTTGATATAACGGTCGTCACAGGTCCCTTACGACCGTCATGAGCTCCACGAACGTCATGCACTCCTTACGACCGTCACACTTACAAAAACAGCTTAACATCCACTTTTGAGAACGTGCAGCAGAAGCCCAAAAACAGAATCATGACTCCCTGGATTCTCTCACCCTCAATTGCACTTCCAGAGGCAGTTCACGTAAGAAGCATTCACTAAAAAAGGAGAGCTTGAGGACTGAAACAGGGAGCCGCATTGAAGACCACGTAGTGCTGCCCAATTTACTACAAAAAGCCTTTACTTTGTTTCTGCTTGTTTTTCCTTTATTTTCCTTTAAGATTTCAGTTGTACTTTTTTTCTTTAAACGTTCCGTACGTTAATCGTCACCAAAGTAATCCTGCCGACATTGTGGGGGATTATCCAAGTGCCGAAGCAGAATTGTTTACAGGTTCCATTATTATTAATTAATTCCATTTGCTTTATAATGTATGTTTACATGTTCTGTTATTTTAATTCAATTATGCTTGCTTTAAGATTCATGTCTAGCTAAACCGTATCGATTGGTATGTAATGAATTAGTAGGACGAGACTCGATAATAACTGGCGTTTTCCACTTTTTCAAACTTGTTTCTGGCCATAGTTTTTAATCTGAATTTGTTAAACCAAACTTCGTCGCGACAGCGAAAATTTGTTTAAAGTAATCTCGCCACGACAGTGGGAGATTCATTAAGGTATGAACCGACATGCGAAAGCTGAGGCTAGGACCAGATAGTAAAAACTAGGCATCTATTTTAAATACAACGAAAGCACTTTAAAATAGATTAGAACTCAATGGTTTTCAAAAATCAATTTTAACCCTAAACGGGATAGCGAAAGCATACGTTCCACCTTAGAGTTGCGACTAGCGTCAACAACCAACGTGAGACAAAGGTCTTTAAACCGTTATTTTCTTCTGAAAACTATTTTAAAATTATTAAACCACGCCGGTAACTTATCGAATCCTCGAAGAACTAAGTCATTGCATATCGATTCCTCGTATTAATATTCTAAGAAACCTTTTAGCCTTTCTTTAAATTAGCCTTTACTTTTGCATCTTTACCCTTAAACCATATCCAACCTAGCTAAACATAGTAACGCCTGAGAACACTAGTTTGATTACAAGTCCTTATGGGATCGATATCTTTTATTACTACACGATGGACTGTGCACTTGCAGTTAGTTCGGTTAGACTCAGAAAGTCACGGCCAATCATAGGCTTTTGTGCAATAAGAATCTCAAATAAAGTCAATTCACTTTTGTTAAAACACTTGAACAAACTGCAAATCATTTTGTCCTTCGGGATTCTCCGTTAAACTTTTTAGAAAGTGCATGTTACTTCTGTTCTACCGCAAACAAGCATCGACCCTAACTGCTAGAATACGAACTTAGCATCGCTCATAAAAGACACCAAGAAACCCTTGGTTGGTCGAACTACGAATGCTCTGACTTCTTTATTCTCATACAAATGAGGATACATAGGCACAAGATGACGAAGTCTTGGCAAGCACCCTTCCTCCCTTTCACCCGTAGTCCTTTGAACTACGTTGACTCTGACTTTCCCATTGCATGAGGGAATACGTAGGCATAATATGGTGAAGTCCTATCGAGTCACCTTTTGTTTTTCTCCTTTTCGTTTCTATTTTCCGTTAGAAAGTAGGCTTTACATAAACACACCCTTTGATTAGAACAACAAGAGTGAATCTCGTTGAGTACAACAGACACGAGGGGGTGCTAATACCTTCCTCTCGCGTAATCGACTCTTGAACCCAAGATTTGGTTGTGAGACCATGTTCCTTTCCCTTTTTTGAGGTTTATTTGATTGTTTCCTTTCCCTCGTTGGGATAAATAATGTTCGGTGGCGACTCTATTTTTCCGCCGGTTGTTTTTCCCGGTTGCGACAGCTGGCACATCTGTTAGGGATCAAGTTCCATATGTGAGTCAATCCTAGCACTTGCATCTTACTGCATTTAATTATCACTGTCATACTATTTTGGTTGGCTGCTGTGTTGTTGGGTGAGTTGGTTCTATGAGAGATAAGCCCACTACCAAGGCTTGAGTACATACATAGGATTAGAATGGATAGTCATGTGGCTTGCGTGACGTTTGGCCATGTTTAGTTGACATGAGACCCACATTCAAATGAGGGTTTCTTTGGAGATATTGTATCCTGCGCGTTTGGTGCAGATGATAGGATGTTCCCATAGAGAACTTATGACTTTGGAGACCGTTCATGGGAAATTAGTTAAGGCCTCCTTGAGGGGTGTTAATGCCAAACCAGAAATGGTAAACGTATTATCATTTCTCGACCTGAGAGCCCGGGATGTTGAGGTCCTGCTAGGATACCTTGTCCAAGACTAGAACCCACATGTGAGAAAGGATGGGTTTTGCAGGAAACCTTGACCATCAACCTACCTGGTTTTCTAGTTTTATTATTAGTGTGGACTTTTGAACCTAGTGTTTTGGTATTTTGGTACTCTAGTTATTCTCATTAGAGCATACCTTTGAACTTATGTCGTCAGCAGCACAACAGTTATTCATAATATATGGCAACCTCGATCCCGTGTCTTTGCATTTGCATAATAATATATCTGCATCTTAACATTCATGTTTGTTTATTTCTAGGGGTTGTATCTTATCCTTGATTCTAGTTGTTGAAGATCTACAGAGATGGACACTGGAAGGAAGAAAACTGTTGCCTTCAAGTTCCCAAATCCAATTATGAGTTTGCTTCAAGGTTTGGTCGCTTTGGCAGATCCAAGTGTCTTGTAAGCTTTCAAGAAAAACTATGGGAGGATATTGACTGCTCTCCGCACCATCAACAAGTAAGAACATTATGCCATTCATACTCTTTTGCAATTTTATGACCCTCCGTTGTGGTGTTTCACTTTTCCAGATTATCAGATCGTGCCAACATTGGAAGAGTATGCTTTTACCTTGGGAATTCCTATCAAGGATAAAACATCTTTCTACTGTTCAGAGGAGAATTCTGAGCTTAGTGATTTTGCTTCTGCTCTTTATTTGAGCAAGTCAGAATTGGTGGGTAATATGGCTAGCAAAGGAGGTTTTCAAGGATTCCATTTGAGTTTCTTGGTGAGTGAAGCTCAAAAGTGTGCTGAAACTGGCAGTTGGTCTGTTTTCAATGCTATTATGGCTTTATGTGTCTATGAAATTTTTTATTCCCTAACATGGCTGACTTTGTTGATATGATTGATGTTCGTATCTTTGTCATGAAAAACCCTGTGCCTACCCTCTTGGGTGATCTCTATTACTCAGTGCATTTAAAGAATGACAAAAGGAGAGGAGGTCTTATTTCTTTCTGCGCACCACTCTTAGGTAAGTAGTTCATGAATCATCTCTCTCGTTCTGATGCTTTCATAGATACAAAGGATTCCTCAAAGTGGTCCAAGAGATTGATGGGTTTTACTGCAAAGGATATTGTTTGGTTTAATCAAAGCTTACTTGGTATGGAGATTATCTACAGTTGTGGAGATTTCCCGAATGTACCTTTGGTAGAGAAGAAATAGGGTATTAATTATAACTTTTCCCTTGCTATTAGGTAATTTAGGTATGCTTAGAGGGTACCACTAAAGGACCAAGACATTCAGGAATCTTTGTTCTTTCATGGGGCAGCTGATCCTGAGCTACTAATGAGAGTTGTGGATGCTTGGAGGAAGATTCATAGACGGGGAAAAATTCCTTAAGCAAGGGTGACTGCAGAGCTTATCCTCCTTACTTGGAGTGGATCCAGAAGAGAGTTGAAGAGGTGCTTTTGCCTTTCCCTATGGAGGCGCCTTTGTATCCACTAGTTATTAAACAACCTACTTTTGTGAGCACGGAGAGGTATTATAATCTATAGGCTGAGAAAGATGAGCTTCGCAAAGAAAACGAAGAGCTGAAGCGTGAAGTTTATCGGATGGGTCATGCTAAGGATGAATCAGCATACATAGCCAAGGTGAAGATAGATCTGCTAGTTGAGAAATATCAGAAGTTGGAAACATAGATCAGAAACAGAGAGCAGATTGGAAAAGATCTGAAGAGTGCTAATAGCCTACTTCAACAGAAGAAGAAGGAGCTAGGTAGAGCCTATCGGGAGATTTCTAAGTTCAACAATCAATGGAATGCCACTATGACTTCCAATAAGAAGATAGGGGATGAACTTAAGGCCCGTATTGGAGAGTTGAAGCAACAACTTGAAGACAAGGAAAAGAAGATCAGAGAAGAATTATTCCATAGACTATGAAGTGATAAGCAATTCAGAGAAAAGCAACTACAATTGGAGGAAGTCTTATCAGCCATGAAGGGGATCAAAGTGCAAGAAGAAATGAAGAAACCTAAAATTGAAGATGCTTTTGGAGAGGATGCTTGAGAACTACTGTTGCACCCCAAAATTTGCCTAACCTTTTCTTACTTGGTTTATGTTTCATTTGTATTAGAATATCATTGATCTAACATTTATACAACATAAAATTGTTCATTTAATAGGGGATCAAGTGTGGAGCCTTTCTAGAGGTCTTATGCAAGTTTAAGAAGTCACCATAATCATCAGGAAGAAGGTTGGACTCTTAAGAGGTTCATTTGCTTGCATGGGGTTAGTCTCCTAATTTGAGGACCAATTGAAGATCATCAATGGATGGTGATGTCTTGACCAAGGTTATAGGGTGTGAGTAGAGCTCATTGAAGTGCTTTGAAGGTCATGGTGGAGCCCAATCAAGTCATTGTGCCAAGTGTGAAAAGTCACAGTGGAGGGTGTTGTGAGTAGGGTTTTCATCTGAGTAATCCTAAGTTAAATATGCAAGTGAAGGGGATCAAATCTCACTTTTGAGTCTTTGTAATCATGCATAGTTGTGTTGAGACACATGATATAATATTCCAAGATCTATGCAAGAAAAGTTCAAGGTGTGAGGAGTTGGTAAATTAGGGTTCTCAGGGTAAAATCCCTTATTTAGTTCCTAATTTCAAGACCACTTATCTCACGATTCAAGTTTCATCTACACTTTTGTCCAACATGAAACTTTTAGAGCATGCTCTTAGCTTTAATTTGAGTACTAGAAGTCCTCCATTGGATTTATAGAACTCAAGTTATGGTCCAGACAAGCTACAGGTCATCTTAGGAATGTGAAATTTGTCTGTGAAAGTTCATCAACTTCCAAGGAACGTTTGACCTAGGGGGTGTTTCTCCTAAACTTTTGGCCAACATTAAAGTTGTAGGTCTTGATCTTAGCTTTCCAAATTGTATTAGAAGTCTTTCATCTAATTTGTAGAACTCAAGTTATGAGGTTTACAAGTTAGGGGTATTTTGGGAAGGTAAGATTATAGGTCATTTTCAATTATAGGTCAAAATCTCCAACTTGTACATCTCAAATGGAGTTTTGTTCAACCAAGAGCTCATGGTGAATTTATTTGGTCCATAGTAAGAGTTGACTTGAGTTGGTTTTGAAAGAAGAGAAATTAAAGGCATTATTTGGTGGGAAATTCAAATAAATTGTTATGTGCACAAAATATGCCAAATGACCACTCAATTTGATCAGAAATGATGATTTAGAAACATTGGCAATTTTAGAATTTTCAATTGACCCATAATTCATGGTGTTTTGACATGTTTCTTCACTAATAAGCAACATCACAAGAAATCATTCACAAAGCCAATTGGGAAGCTCTAGCTGATCTGAATCCATTCTAAATGTGTTATGCAAGCTAACCAAAGCTTCTCATGCAAGGAATTGAGCCAAATTCGAGCTTTCCATGTTCAAATTTTTGGAGATAATTTTGAAATTGGAACTTCTGAATTGGGCCTGGGATGGACCTCTAGAAGTTTCTATCACACTTTATAAATGTTCAGAAATTCATTTGGGCAAGGGTTGGTGATTGATTTGTGCTGAGATCAGAGAGAGCCATTGGAGTTTGAAGAAGAAAATTGCAAATCGGTTTTTGGATTCAAGCTGTTTTCAAGAGGAATTGAAGGTTCTACAAGCTTTTACCATCATCACTGAGTAGATCTGGAAGGTTTGGAAGCAAGATTCAAGCCGTAGACATCTCAATTCGAAGCTTAAAGTCAGGTTGGTAAATCTCAAATTTCCTCTTAATTTAGCATGATGTAGTTAGAAAAAAGCATGTGGCTAGGATCTATGTGAAATGTAGCATGTCTTAGGTTTGAATTGGTAGCAATTGGTGATGATCGAGCATGTGGTGCAACTTCTGTTTTTATTTCGAAACTCTCTGGTATGGATGAGTTAATACAATTCGAATAGCTTAGGTTAATCAGTGTTAGATGAGGATCATTTCTATACCATTAATTGGACATTTGGTGATGATGAACGACATGACATAATTTGGATCTTGATTTGGTTTTGAAAATATAGAAGGATTCATGAAATTTGGAGTTCATTTTCGTAATCAGCGTGAAATTCTGAGTAAGATTGACTTAAAGTTTGTTGAAATTGGACCCCTGCAAACAACCTCTCACCGGAGAAGACGGTGGCGCCACCGTCTGTGTTTTGTGTCTCGCCTGAGCTAGAGGAAGAAGAAGGTCTCGTGGCCCTTGGATCTCCCAGGAACCTTGACTCGTTATGACCATCGTGTGGATGAGATTGAATCTGAAGATTTGCCTCCAATTGCCAAAACGAATCGTTTCATTAATCTGACTCAGCGTGTGAGTCAGCTGCCACTTCATTCCTCATGTGGACACGTTCTAGGCTCTTAGATCTGATTACTTGGTCCATCAATCCAAAGCCTCTGATTATTTCCAGCACTTTAATTAGTTTAATTCTTTTTTTGAATTTCTTTTATTCCATTTCCATTCTAAAATCATTTTAAAATTCAATAATTGTCAGAAAAATAAACCAAAAACATGCCCATGATCCTCTCTTGATTCTTGATTTTCTGTGCCATTAGATTTAATTTTTGATGTATTTTCAATTTAATTCCTATTTTTCTTTTTTTGGATATTTCTTTAATTTTGCATAATTGAGCTGTCTATTTGTTGATTTTTGTTCTATCATTTGGTTAGGAATTTTGTTGTGAATTTTTTATAGCTGCTAGGTTAGTGATGTATGCTCCCATATGAATTTTCTCACATTTTTTAGAAAATCATAGCTTCTAATTTAGAGGTAGGTTTAGAGCCTTTCCCCATTAATGGTTTCCCTTGATACCTTTCAACTTTGGATTTTATTAGAGGACTTAGAAATTGAATTAGGTCCTGGTTTTTGAACTATAGATCATTAACAAATTCATGTTCCCATAGAAAAATAATTAGATTTTTAGGGTGTGTTTTGATATTTTAGATAGAATATTCAAGTTGTTTGTTCATTTGGTGCTTCAACCTTGGTGATTGTTTTGGAACGGACTCAAGGTGGGCTTTTCTTGCATGTTGGGCTTCTGGTTCCTCTTGGATGATGTCATGGGCATGATGAAGCTTTTATGGAGTGGCTGGTGGAGCTTGGTTTGGAGCTTTTCTTTTCTTTTTGTTAGCTTTTTGTAGCTTATAAGATTAGGGTTTTTAGGAGAGAGCTTTAGAAGTAGTTTTTTCCTTCAAATAAGCATGGTTGGTTTCACTTGCCTTCCATTCTCATCCTATGATTCAAAGTCCTCATGTGAAAGTCTCATCTCTCCTTTTGAGGGATGTGTGACATTTTACAATGAGTAGAACTTTTGAGGATGCCTTTCTCTGATGACTGGTTGACTGTCAGGTCGGATTCCTTTGATTTCCTTCCTGCTTCCCATCATCAAATACTCATCTTATTGATTCTCTTCATTTTGGTGGAGTGGTTTGGTAGAGTTTGAAGATGAAACATCCCTTTCCTTCTCTTGAAGATGGTGTGAACTTGAAGAGCAGTTACAGACTTTGGATTGGATTGCTGTCAGAAGATTGCTCTGCTGTGGAGATTGCTGGCTTGTGTTCCCTATTTGTCTGTTTTCTTTTTGTTCTACTGTATTGATATGATTTTCTTGGAGTGTTGCATTAGATTTAGGCTTCATGTAGATGATCATAGGCCTAAGAGCATCTTAAGGGTTGAGCTTCTCTCCTTGCTTGTATTGCATTAGAGGTTGAGTTTCTCCCTCTGCTTGTATTTTTACTGTGTGGCTTTGCTTGCTAGTATTTGGTAGAGCTCAGCTCCCTTGCTTGTGTAGTGTGTGGCCTTTGTGCCTTGTTTGTTTAGAAGTTGAGCTTGGCTCCTTCTGCTTGTGTGATGCATAACATGCATTTTATTTACAGCATTTTGTTTACAGTAATTTCTTTTTCAGTTAATTTGTTTACTATTTGTTTTCCTTTGCCATGTTCCCTTAGGAACTCTGACTTCTCTGGTTCCAGAGAAGTTATGACAGACATTAGGGTTCTAACCATGCATGATAACATTAGGTAGATTCCCTCCCAACCTCAACTGTAGGTCCATTTTGCATGACAACTTTAGGATTGGATCAGTTCCCCTTTAGTGTGTCTTTTCTCTTCTCATCTACAAACAAAATCAAAATACAGTAATAAAGGTTAATTGACGTCGTACGTTATAAGCCTTAAGTTACTTGAGGAAGGATTGTTGGAGAGTTTCTTTTCAACAATCTGGATGTTTAGTATGGTACCCTTTGGGTGACATGCGACACATTCACTCTCAGGTCATAGTCTCTAGTGGGATATAAGTTGCAAACATCCTTAAAAGATACTTCTCTAAAACATAGAAAACAAAGATCAAACTCTTTTTGTCCTCTTGGACCTTTAATCCATTGGGAAACCTATTTCAGAAAGAGAGTTCTGTTAACTCCCGGTTCTACCGCAAACGGTAAACGCCTAAGTCTCCGTCGAGCGAGCTGCATACACCAAACTGCTGGAACCGTTTGTTAACCCTACTCGGATAAAAAAGACAAACCTGTGTCTCTTGTTAGCCCTAACTACGTTTGCTATGATCTTTCGTGCCGTGTGAAAGTACGTAGGCACAAGATGTGATATCTTGGAGAGCAACCTTCCCCCGTAGTTAGGCGAACTACGTCGACTCTGATTTATCGTTCCAGACGGGAATACATAGGCATAAAGTGCGACGCTTTGCCGAGTCATTTTATTTTCTTTTCAGACCATACCTTTTAGTGTAGATAGATGTAACAAACCCGTCAGATAAACACAACAAGCGTGGATCCCATCGAGTACGATGGATGTGAGGGGTGTTAATACATTCCCCTTGCGTAACCGACTCCTGAATCCCGACAATGGTTGCGATGACCTTGTCTTATAACTTTTGCGTCAGGTTTTTCCGATCGTTTCCTTTCCCGTTATGAGGGATAAATAACGAAAGGTGGCGACTCTTTTGTCTTGCCGGCCTCGTTTTTTGCAATAGCGACAGCTGACGACTCTGCTGGGGACTCTGGTTCCCTATGCGAGTCAATCCTAGCGCTCGTGTGTTTACCTGTTGGTTTTTATTTATCGCACTTTACTTTCCGCATTTTATTTTCAGTATGATATTATTGTTATTGTGCTGTTGTGGGAAGGGGCTCTGATGAGCGAGAAGCCAGACCTAGGCTTGAGTGTACTTAGCATTAGTTGTGGAAATTAGTGGGCGTGTGCTTGGTTTGCAGGCACTAGTGTCTCATGAAATCCACGCTCAGACGAGGTTCTCCCGGTTGACTTCTTTTTCGGCCCTTTGGGTCTGAGGGGTTGTTGGTTTGGAGGATTGTCGACTCTGTGGACCGACCATTTGTGACTCAGCAGAGTGAGGCCACTTCAAGAGATGATGATGCCACACCTTTTGGGTATCGTATCATCGCTCTTGAAAGTCTGTGACGCTGGGAAACGCATAGGATGCCATACCTTGTCTGTGATTTAGGTCCATACCTGTGAGCGGGGTCGGGTTATTGCAGGAAACTTTAACCTTCAGACTACCTGGTTTTCTTGTCAGTGAATCAGTGTTGTTGGGTTTAGAGGTTTTTATCGTTAGAGATGTGGTTGTTCTCGACAGTGTGTATCTATTGGTCCTCTTCAGGGTTGTGCTATCAGAGCAGTGTTGTGATTGTATTGGATCAGAGCTTTTGATCTTCTCAGCAGCCATCTTGATCCCTTGTTGCATGTTTGCATTTTGCATTTTGCATACTCATTTGCATATCATTAACGTGTGTCTGTGTTGCAGGTACATTATCCCCCGGTTCCGGTATTTTTTCTTGCCTGCTGTTGTGCTATTATGGGTTCTCTGAGGAAGACTGTAGCCTATAAGCTCCCCACTCCAGATGTTTCTCAGTTGTCCAGTTTGATTGCTTTGGCAGATGATACTGTTAGAGGTGAATTCAGAAAGACTTATGGGAAGCTGCTCAGTTTGGTCCGTAAGCCTTCTGTGTATGAGTTGAATGGGTTGTATGCCTTGTTGCAGTTCTATGATCCTCCTTTGAGATGCTTTACTTTCCCGGACTTCATTCTTGCACCTACATTAGAGGAGTATGCTGATTTATTGGGTGTGCCTATCAGGAGTCAGATGCCTTTTGTTCATATGGATGCTGAGTCTAATCTGGCTAATCTAGCTCTTTCTCTTCATATGGATGCCTCTGAGTTGATCTTGTCTAGTTGGAACGGGGTTCCTGGTTTTTCTCTGCAGTTCTTAGTTAGGAAGGCCCAACAGTGTGCCAAAGACGGTTGTTGGATGGTGTTCAATGCCATTCTTGCTCTCTGCATATATGGTATCATTCTGTTTCCTAATATGCCTGATTTTGTGGACTTAGATGCCTTTCATATCTTTGCATCAAGGAATCCAGTTCCTACCTTGATTGGAGATGTCTACCATTCCGTGCATTACAAGAACGGGAATAGAAGGGGTAAGAATGTGTCATGTTGTATGCCCTTGTTCTATAGATGGTTTGATAATCACCTACCCAAGAAGGGTCTCTTTGCCTCATCTGCAGCCACAGCTGAGTGGTCTGAGCGCTTGATGAGTTTATCAGCAGAGAGTGTTGTTTGGTTTGATAGGAATATGTTGGGTACTGAGGTTATATTCAGCTGCAGTGGGTTTCCGAATGTGCCTTTGATAGGAAGGAAGGGTTGTATCAACTATAATCCATCTTTGCTTGTCCGACAGTTTTCTTATGCTTTGAGGGTTCCGCCAAAGGATGAAGAGGTGCAGGAATCTCTGTACCTCACTGGTCTTCTAGAGGGGAATATGTTATCTAAGCTTCAGCATGCCTGGAATGATATCAGTAGACGAGAGAAGTCATTATTGGGGAAAAGTAATAACCAAGCTTACGCTCCGTATGTGACCTGGATCAAAGCCAGAACAAAGATTATATGGATGCCTTTTCCACTTGCTAAGCAGGAATGCCCTCCAGTGGTGGAAGAGCCTACTACCGTGTCTATTCAGCAGTATAATCAGGTGTTAACTGAGAGAGAAGAGTTGAAGAAGGCAAATGAAGAGTTAGAGAAAGAGTTGGCACAGATCAGAAGCGAGAGAAATGAAGTCGTCCACTCCATCAAGAGGAAAACAGAGTTGGTGAATAGGTTAGGTACGGATTTGACTAAGCAGATGGCTGAGCGTGAGCGTTTGGGTCGGGACTTCAAATCTGTCAATGACGTACTGGCCACTAAGAAGTAGCACTTGGATGAAGCGTACAGAAGAATATCCAAGTTTAATCAGCAGTGGAATGCTACCATAGCCAACAACAAGGAGAGGGAGGATAAACTAAAGCAACAGATCTCCGAATTGAAGGCTCACGTGAAGGCTAGTGAGAAGAGGTTTGATGAGGAGACCGCTCGCAGATATGCCACTGAAGATTTGTTGAACAAAGCTCTCGCTAACTTAAAGGATCGCAAGCAGAGGTTCGAGTCCAAGAAGCGAAAGCTAGAGGATTGCTTTGGCCAGGGAGCGTGGGAAGATTCAGTTGAGGGTCTCCAGTGTACTATCCTACAGAGAGATTTGCTTGTTGAAGGGTTACTCACTCGTCCTGATCACCCCGAGACTAGAGAGTTGCTGGAAGAGTTTCGTGCCCGCGGTCGCACTTGATTATCTTTGTAGCTCTTTGTTTTTATTCTTGTTGTAGGTTGACCATCACCATGCTTGTTGGTTGAGGTCATGCTATTGATTCCCATTGTATTCGCCGACTTTGTACTACTGCCTTGTGGGCCTTATCTATATATGAGATGTTATTCCAGTGGCTATACCCGAACTTCTTGTTATCAGCACTTGCACTCTGGCACTCGAATCGGGGGAAAATCTCCCTAACACACAGACACACGTTTGCATTTGCATAAATCATTCACATAGCAGGTACCTTATACTGTTCTCTTAACTCTCTGTTGATGCAGGTTCCAGAATTACCGACCAGCGAATTCATCGCTATCCTACCAGAAGCAACTGTAAGAAAGTCATGGACCAAATGCAGACTAAGATGCAAAAGATGCGTGACCGTATGGCGCAGTTCATGCAGGTGATGGAGATTGTGGCTAAGGGCCAGGAGCAACTGCAAACTCTGGTGCATCCTTTAATTGCTAGGGTTGATAGTCAGAGTATGCTACATGGCGGGTTTGCTAATCATCCTTCTCGAGTTGGGACTCCGCGAGCAGATGACACGGTGCCGGTGGTTGTCCTTAATACGACTGAGAATGATAACAGAGCTGAGAATGTGGATGTGATGGGGAATGCTGGTTTCAATGTTGGCATTGGGAATGCTGGTCTCGGTGCTGGGAATACTGGTATGGGTATTGGTTTTGGCAACGTTGGTTTTGGTGGTAATCAAGGCTATGGCAATCAGGGTTACAGAAACCCGGGTTACGGTAATCAGGGCTTCGGTAATGCAGGCTTCGGCAATGCAAGCCACAATGGTATGGGAATGGGCGTTCATAATGCTGGTTTTTGGCCAGGCACTGGAAATCAAGGTTTCGGTAATATGGGATACGGTCCCAGGATCAATCAGACTGGTTTTGGTCCTCATAATGCGTATGCTGAGTATGGTAATGAAGATTCTCACTGGGGTGAAGATCGCCAGGAGGATGCTTTCCCTCCTCCAGGAAGGGATTTTGAGGCACCCGCTGACAATGATAGAAGGTTCAGGTTGTTGGAAGAACAAATGAGGAATCTTGCTAATCAGAATGCCACGGGGCTGGACGTGGCTAACATGGGATTGGTCCCTGGCTTGAGGGTACCAATTAAATTCAAAGCTCCCACATTTGACAAGTATAAAGGGGATACTTGCCCGAGAGTTCATGTGCGATCTTACTATAGGAGAATGTCCGCCTACTCTGATGATGAAAAGATGTTGATGCATTTTTTCCAAGACAGCTTGTCGGGACCGTCATTGGAATGGTACATGGGGTTAGAGCCTACTCAAATCGGTAGCTGGAAGGAGTTGGTAGAAGCTTTTATTAAGCATTACCAATATAACAGCGACCTTGCGCCGAATAGGGTCCAGCTCCAAAATCTCTCTCAGAAGAATAATGAGAGTTTCAAAGAATATGCCCAGAGGTGGCGTGAGCTAGCTGCCAGGGTGCACCCACCCATGGTAGAGCGGGAGTTGGTAGATATGTTTGTGGGCACTTTCTCTGGGCTGTACTATGACAGGCTCATTAATTATACGACGGCTAATTTTTCCGAGTTGATACTCTTAGGGGAACGTATCAAGAATGGTGTTAAGATTGGTAAGATCCAAGCGGGTGAGTCAACCTCAGCTGGAGGTGGTAAAAAGGCTTTTGGGAATAAGAGACAGGGAGATACCAATGCAATATATAGTGATCGGAGAAGGGATAGAAGTCGGAATTGGCATAGGCAGCAGATCGCCGGTGTGACAATTCCTGTACCTCAACAGCAACAACAACAACCACAACAGCAACAGGGACGACAGGATGCTGCTCCACAGAGATATCAAGGTCGGGATAGAGCTATGAAAAGAGTTTTTGAAACGCCTCCGCTACCTTATGTTCAGCTTCTTCCAACCTTGTTACAGTTGCATCTTGTTGAGAAAAGGACGCTAGCACTGCCGAAGGGCATGCCTCCTTACGGGTATGACGTTAATGCGCATTGCGACTTCCACTCCGGGGCACCCGGTCATACCATCGAGAATTGTCAAGCGTTCAAGCACAAGGTGCAAGATTTGATAGATAGCAAAGCTATAAACTTTGGTAACGAAGCGCCCAATATTGAGAAGAATCCTATGCCGCCTCATGGAACTGCAAAGGTAGGTGCTATGTTGGAGGATGCTAGTCTGAATCTGGTTATGAATGTGGACGAATTGAAAACACCTTTGGGTTATGTCAAAAGCAGATTGCTGAAAGGGGGAGTGTTCCCTGGTTGTGACGCTGATTGCGTTGATTGTTTGGCCCAGCCTGAGGGTTGTAATAACTTGCGAAGAGGTATTCAAAGAATGATCGACGAAGGTACGCTGGAATTTGATCGCACTGCTGAAGATAAGCCTGTTGAGACCAAAGTGGAGAAGCAGGGTGAAGTTGCAACGATTACAATACCGTTCAAAACTGTCACGATATCGACACCTCTCAAGAGGCCGACTATCACAATTACCAAAGATGGACCTATCCCGTATGAGAGTACTAAAGCCATCCCCTGGAATTATGGGGCAGAAGTATATTGCAATGGGGAGAAGATTAACTTGCCAAGCCCGCCTATAGGATCCATTGATAATCTTGTGGGGGCAGGGGGCATAACTCGCATTGGCAAAATCTTTATGTCGCTAGAAGTAGAAGCTAAGAGAATTGCAAAGGGGAAAGGTAAGGTCAATGAGGAAAGACCGTCGCAGGAGAAAGAAAAAGAGGCTTTGACTAAGGATGTAGAAGAATTCATGAGATTGATTCGGAATAGCGATTACAAAATCGTCGATCACCTGCAGCAGACGCCTTCCAAAATATCAATTTTGTCATTGCTGATTTGTTCTGAGGCTCACCGGAACGCGTTGTTGAAAGCTCTGGACGCTGCCTATGTACCCCATGAGATATCTGTGAATCAACTCGAAGGAGTGATGGCGCACGTGAATGCGGGGCATGGCCTTGGCTTTACTGACTTTGATTTGACGCCCAGGGGCCGCAACCATAACAGTGTGTTGCATATTTCTGTCGAGTGTAGGGGCACTGTTATGTCCCACGTCCTTGTCGACACTGGTTCATCCTTAAATGTCTTGCCCAAGAAAGCATTGATGAAGCTAGATACCCGAGGAGTAATCTGCACGTCAAGTGATTTAGTGGTGAGAGCATTTGACGGGACGAGAAGGTCTGTATTTGGAGAATTGACTTTGCCGATCCAGGTTGGTCCAGAAGTGTTTGACACTGTGTTTTACATCATGGACATACAGCCAGCTTATAGCTGTTTGCTTGGACGACCGTGGATCCATGCTGCAGGGGCTGTGACATCAACGTTGCACCAAAAGCTTACGTATGCGGTCGGTGGTAGTATTGTCACTATATGTGGGGAGGAAGAAATTCTGGCCAGTCACCTGTCAACGTTTAAGTATGTCGAAGTGGATGGTGAGATCCACAAAACATTGTGTCAGGCCTTTGAAGGAGTGCAGATCAAGGACAAATCTCCTGTCATCAGCAAGGGGCCGGAAGTGGCTATGTCGTCTACAGAGAAGCCCAAGCGGTGGTGCAAGCCGGTGAAGTTAAAGGTTGGGGTCAAGTTCTGGAGATTCCTGTTAAGCAAGACAAGTTCGGCTTAGGGTATTACCCGTCATCATCATCTTCTTCGCAGGGTAAGCCGGGATTCAAAAGGCCGATTGTGTTCACTCTAGAGGAGTCAGTTCTGACAGTGAAAAAGGCGATAGCGACTGTGACATGGAGTCGTGGATCAAGCCCAGCGAGCCAGGACAGAGCCTATGCAACTGGGCTATCTAGGACTTTATTCAAGTGACGCTGAAACAGTAATGCCTTGTTTTTCGATTATTGTATAATCCTATGTTCTACCCGGGGCATAGTGATTTTATTTCAGGGCCTACTTGCTTATGTGTATGCTTTGTTTTTATCATCAAATAAAGGCGTTTTCCTCATGCAAACTTTGTGATCCCTGTTTCTCTTTTTTTTATTTTTACAATAAAATGGCAATGTGGTTGTGTACTTCGTTTGCATATCATTTGAAGCATTTAACCCTTTCTCTTGGAGGATCCATATTGCAGATGACACCGATCAAGATCTCCCTATGACTCGCTTTGACTTTGAGCACCCGATATTTCAAGCCGAAGAAGAGATTGCTGAGGACGACGACTTTCCAGAAGAGCTGACTCGTCTGTTGAAACAAGAAGAGAGAATCATTTTGCCTCATCAGGAGGATATCGAGATCGTTAATTTAGGTTCAGAAGAGATTGTCAGGAATGTCCGGATAGCGGCTGCGCTGCAAAGCGATATCAAGCAGAGATTTGTCGAGATGCTTCGAGAGTATAGTGACATCTTTGCTTGGTCTTATGAAGATATGCCTGGGCTAGACACTAATAATCTGGTCCACCGCTTGCCATTGTGGAAATAGATTGAGGTCTATGTTGACGATATGATTGCCAAATCTCAGACAGAGGAAGAGCATCTGGTGAATCTTCTGAAATTGTTCGAGAGGCTTAGGAAATTCAGGCTGAGGCTGAATCCTAATAAGTGCACCTTTAGGGTGAGATCCGGTAAGCTATTGGGGTTCATTGTTAGCGAAAAAGGAATAGAGGTTGATCCTGCTAAAATAAAAGCGATACAAGAAATGTCAGCGCCGAAAACAGAGAAAGAGATGTCGCTACCGCGAAAATAAGGTGCCGGCAAAACAGAAGAGTCGCCACCTTTCGTTATTTATCCCTCGGAGCGGGAAAGGAAACGATCAGAAAAACCTGACGAAAGGGTATAAGACAAGGTCATCGCAACCATTGTCTGGGTTCGGGAGTCGGTTACGCAAGGGGAAGGTATTAGCACCCCTCACGTCCATCGTACTCGATGGGATCCATGCTTGTTGTGTTTATCTGACGGGTTGGTTTTACTATCTACCTATCAAGGCCTTGCTTAAAAAAGAAAAGAAAATGACTCAGCAAAGTGTCGTGCTTTATGCCTACGTATTCTCATCAGAGAATGAGAAATCAGAGTCAACGTAGTTCGGCTAACTACGGGTACGGGAAAGGTGGCTCGCCAATACGTCAGTATTGTGCCTACGTACTCTCAACAGGTATGAGAGATCAGAGCTTACGTAGTTCGGGATAATACGGATTACGGGAATTCAGATTCATCTGTTTTATCGAGTAGGATTAACAAACAGTTCCAGCAGTTGGATGTACGCAGCTCGACCCTTGGAGACTTATGTGTTACCGTTTGCGGTAGAACTGGGAGTTAACGACACTCTTTTCTTCAGAAAAGCTTCCTTTGCATTATGGGCCCACGGGGCAAAAAGGTTTGAAGTTTGTTTTCTGTCTTTTATGGAAGAACTATTTTTTATGGATGTTTGCAACCAACATCGCACTAGAGACTATGACCTGAGAGTGAATGCGTCGTATGTCACCCAAAGGGTACCATACTGAACATCCAAGTTGTTGAAAAGAAACTCTCCAACAACCCTTTCTCAGATAGCTTAAGGCTCGTAACGCACGACATCAGTTAACCTTTATTACTGTATTTTAATTTGATTTGAGACGAGAAGAGAGAACGAACAGGTTCAACTAAGGGGAGACTATCAAGTCCTAATGTTGTCATGCAAAGGATTCATCCTATGGTTGAGGTTTGAAACAGGGGACTCCTAGAAGTTGTCATGCATAGGTTTCAACCTAAAGTTCTAATCATCACTTCCTTATCAAAGGAAGTGAGATTCCTAGGGGATCATATCACTGATAAACAGAAACAGATAAAGCATCAGCTTAAACAGTAAACAGTAAACGGCTGTAAAATGCATGCAATGCAAGTGAGGGAGGAAATGTGTGTGAGGCATCAGCCTCCACAAGCTCATCTCAACCTCAAGCCAGATATGAATAACTACAATCATACAGAAAGAATAAAACAAAGTGCTATCAAGCAAATCACAAACCACATAGGCAAGGGAGCTGGGCTCTACCAAATACCCGCAAGCAAAGCCATATAGTAAAAATACAAGCAGAGGGAGAAACTCAACCTCTAATGCAATCATGCTCCTAGCTTAACACAATCCAAATATGAACTTATTCTAATGCATCAAGAAAATCAAATAAGTCACACCAATACAGTTGCACAAAAAGAAAACAGACAGGAAAGAAAGCATATCAACAGCTCCCACAGCTTCACAGCAAAGCAATCTTCTGACAACAACTCAGTATTCAGTCCTCAACCACTCTTCAAGGCTATCATCTTCAATAGCAAGTATCAACTTGCTTATTCAAGATTCTAACACATCAAACATAAGTATCAACTTATCCTCTCTTCCTCAGGCTTCAGCTCTCCAGCAAATTCCACGTTCAGGCTTCACTCCTAACTGCAAGTATCAATTTGGCTCCCTCAGGATCTCAATGTACCAACATAAGTATCAACTTATCCTTTGTTCCTCAAGCCTCAGCTCTTCCTCCAATCTCAATTTGATCTTCTTCACAAGTGTCAACTTGTTCTGCCTGACCTTCAAGCTTCAACTCTCCCCTCCTTACAAGTAGCAACTTGCTCTTCCTGATCTTCAAGCTTCAGCTTCAATGGAAGTCTTCAAATACAAAGAAGTGGCAACTTCTAGCATCTTCAATCTTCTAACAAGGGACTCCACCCTCTAGCAAGGGAGAAAGATTCATCTAACAAGAGCAAGGTTTGGATGATTGACAGTAGAGTGAAGACCAAAGGTCACCACTAAGCATCCCATCATCAGAGAAAGGGACCCTCAAAGGTTCTACCAACTTGTAAAGAGCCACACATCCTACCAAAGGAGGGATGAGGCCTTTACAAAGGGACCTTACATCATAGGGAAGAATGGAAGTGATCAACATCTTCCATGTTTATGAAGGAAGAGAACCTATCTAGAAGCTCTGCCTACAAACCCTAATCTTAACACCTAATCAATACTACACCAAAAGAAAGGAAGATCTTCACATCCAAGCTTCTTCATTCAATCCAATGCATCTTCAACTTGCCTTCATCATCATCCAAGAGCAAGAGAGACAAAACCCTAATCTAAGGGAACTAAAGAAGTCATTCTAGTCAAATTAGTGCATTAGAATCATCTAAAGTTAGCATCTAAACAAAAATCTAACAAAAATAGAAAACTATATTGAAAAATCCTATAAAAGTTATTAAGGGATCCTAATTCAATCATGAATCTACCCTACAAAAATCAGAGGTTGAATCATCCACCAAGTTCTAAAATTAAAATCTAAACCATAAGGTATCAACCAAAAACCCTAAAAATGGAGCTCCTAAAGTTTCAACCTAAAAATACCATTTACATTCATCACAAAAATGTGATAAAAATCTACAGGGAACATGCATGTCTATGCTAGCTACTCACAAAAAATCAAGGCCAAAATCATCATCACATGATCAAACCAAATTTAACAAAATCAAGCATCAAACATGATTATTTTAATATCAATTAAAATTCAAAAATGCACATAAAATCAGAAAATGCATGGAATATTAATATTTTTTATCTAACAAATACTGGATTCAATCATGAATCCAATGCAAAAAGAATGGGATTAATTGAGTTATTTTTCCATTTATTATGAATTTTCCAATAACCACGAATAAAATGAAAAATAAAATGAAAATCAAAATAAAAATGATAATTGCATGGTGTGGATAGCAAGTATTATTAGTTCAATATCCAAACTGGGCCAAAAGGGGGGTGGGAGTATCAACTATTGCATTAAGCCCAAAACCGGTATTTAAATGAAACGATGCGTTTCATATAATTTCAGAAAACCTTCACAAATTTAGAAATAATCGTGGCCGTGGGATGAAGTCTCCAGTCAAAGTCCAACTATGATCCAATGGCCCTAAGGTTGTCTTCAACCTTTTGAATCTCTGAAACTCAGGCCACCTGCGTGCCAGAGTCACCGCCGGTGATGTTCTCCGATCACCATTCCACAACCCTAACTCTCTATAGAATCCACCATTGGCCACGATTCCTTGATGAATCTTGTCCCAAATCTCCTCAGGAATCCATTCATGCCATTAATTCACTCTAAAACCTCAAGATTCGGAAGAACAAAATCTCAACCGAAAATTGGAACAACCCTAATTGGTCACTAATCTCCAAATTTATGATCCAGAAACCTTCCTAGACCATTCTACTATGCATCTACCATAACAATTCCTCTTAATTCTACTTAATTTAAGCCATAGAACAAGAACTGCATACCTGGTAAACTCGAGCAAACAGAGTGGTTGAATCTTCAAATCAACCTTCAAGAGCTTGCAGGATCCTTCACTAGCCTCTAACCAAACTTCTGTATGCAATGAAAAGAGTGGAAATGCTCTGGATTCTTGAAACCAATTCTGAGTTGCAGATGAAAAACTTCAATGGCTCTCCCACGATTCTTCACCAATCTTGCTCAATTCTCCATCTGGAATCATCCACCAATGCTAGAGCAAGCTTTTGAGATCAAAATCTTGGATTGAAATGGCTTCAAACCTTGTAACCGATTTTGATTTGCAATGGGAAATTTCAAAGTGCAAGCTCACTCTTCTCTCTCAATTCTCACCAACCTTCACTCTGAACCCCTTCTAAATCATATATAGAACATGTATGGATGATCTAGAAAGTTCTAGATCACTCTAATGAGAAATTCAATTTCTCATGTCATGGAAAGTTCAATCTCATGGTGTGTTCATAACAACTCATGTTGGCAGCTTGTATTCACCCTCATTCTCTTCCAATTTCTCTCCTAATGGTATTTTGGATGTGTTTGGATTGAAAGGAACCTTGGTTATGCCTTGCATATTGGTTTGGCAAATGTTACTTATGATGTAAGTAACTACTTTTCAAAGCAAGTCCTCAAATTAAACCTCAATTCAAAATTGTGGAAATACCAATGTTCTTAAAATGTGTTTTACAATCAAAATGACATATTACATGCCTTGGTTTGGACATGTAGATCAAAAATCCCAATTTCCATCTTTGGTTCATTTGAAATTCATCCTTATTTTAGGCTATTTTTGTGATTTTGTGAAGAAAGCTATTCCAACCTCTCATGACCTCTTTTCTAGCCTTAAAACATCATTTTGAACAAGTTTGATGTTGAACATTTTCCCATTTGAAGCTTGCAAGTGGGAGTTATGGCCTTATGATTGAAATGACCTATAATCTCCAAATGACCAAAATACCCTTGACTTGTCAAAGCCATAACTTGAGCTCTACAAATCCTATCAAGGACTTCTAGTACTCTCTAGAAAGATAAGAGGATAAGGAACAACATTCATGTTGACCAAAAGTTCATAGGAATCATCCTTCTAGGGCAAAAGTTTCATGCAAGTTGGACAACTTTCAAGCTCCAAATTCACATGCCTCAGATGACCTGTAACTTGTCAAAGTCATAACTTGAGTTCTACAAATCCTATAAAGGACTTCTAGCACTCAAATTAAAGCTAAGATCATGCCCTACAACATTCATGTTAGGGGTAAGATGAGATGACAATCACATATTGAGTTAATTTGCCTTGAAGATAGGGGTCAAACTAGGGGATTTTACACTGTCAAGCCTTAGAAACCCTAGCTTGAAACTTCTCAAACTCTTCAATCATGATGAGTTAAACTTGGAATCATCCTTATAACATCTCAATGCATCAATCCATGATCACATGGCTCTTGAATTAGGTCTCAACCTTCTTCAAATCATCAGTTGACTTAGGGTTGACCCAGTCAAACCCTAATTGCACCACTCATGGCTGAGCCCTCTTAATCTTGCACAATGACCTATCTAGGACTCAAAGTGATCTTCAACACTTCTCATGAGCTCTCTCAAGACCTCAAGTCCAACCTCATGGCTTCAGAATCATCTGATGGCTTTCCACAACTTTCAAGTTAGGAGACCTACACACTTGGCTTCAACCACTCTCTCTGAGGATCTTTTAACTTCTCTGACAAGGATATCAACCCTTGAACACTTGAATAACCTTCTTAGATAGCTTCACACTCTTGTGTAGCCCTTGATTGGTAATCATACCTCTTGATCTCCTGCATACATGTCAATGGAATGCAAATGATAATGCTAATATGAAGGAAATGAAACATAAGCTAGGTAAAGAAAAGTTGGGCAAATTTTGGGGTGCAACAAGAGGTTCGTGGTTTTTTAGGGAGGTTGAACTACATTGCTCGGTTCATATCTCACCTAACTGCCACGTGTGAGCCAATGTTTAAATTGTTGAAAAAAGACCAGGCAATTGTCTGGAATGAAAATTGTCAAAAGGCGTTTAAAAAAATAAAAGAATATTTGCAGGAACCTCCGATTTTGATACCCCCAGTAGCCGGGAGACCACTGATCATGTACTTGACGGTTCTTGAGAATAGTATGGGTTGTGTTATCGGTCAACATGACGAGAATGGACGAAAAGAGCATGCGATTTATTACTTGAGTAAAAAGTTCACAGAATGTGAGTCTTGTTACTCAATGCTTGAAAAGACGTGTTGTGCACTTGCTTGGGCTGCCAAACGTTTGAGACAATACATGCTAAATCATACAACCATGCTAATTTCGAAGATGGATCCGATCAAATACTTCTTTGAAAAGCAGGCACTTTCTGGAAGGATTGCCCGATGGCAGATGGTACTGACAGAGTACGATATATAGTATGTCTCACAAAAAGCTATCAAAGGTAGCGTACTGTCAGAGTACCTGGCTGAGCAGCCAATCGATGATTACCAGCCAATGAAGTTTGATTTTCCTGATGAGGATATCATGTACTTAAAGATGAAAGATTGCGAAGAGTCGTTGCATGGTGAAGGTCCTGAGTCGGGTTCCCAATGGCAATTGATTTTTGACGGTGCTGTGAATTCATATGGAAGTGGAATTGGGGAAATCATCACGACTCCCCATGGGACGCACATCCCGTTCACCGCTAGATTGACGTTCCCAGTTACTAATAACGAGGCTGAATGTGAGGTGTGCATCATGGGTCTCGAGGAGGCTATTGATTTGAGGATTAAAAATCTTGATGTGTATGGAGATTTCGCGCTAGTCGTGAACCAGATCAAGGGTGAATGGGAGACCCGTCAGCCCAATCTGATACCGTATATGAATTATGCAAGAAGACTGTTACCTTTCTTTGACTGGGTAGAGTTTCGTCATGTGCCACGGGCAGAAAATCAGATGGCTGATGCTCTTGCGACGTTGTCTTCCATGTACAAAGTTAACTTCTGGAATGAGGCTCCCAGAATAGTTATCTCTCGCCTTGATAGGCTCGACTTTATATTCGTCATTGAGGAAGCTTCCGATGGCAAGCCGTGGTATTTTGATATTCAAAATTTCCTAGAAAACCAAGAGTATCCGACTGGGGCATCCAGCCGCGATAAGAAGACTCTTAGGAGATTGGCTGGTAATTTCTACTTGAATCCGGATGGTGTTCTGTATAGGAGAAACCATGATTTGGTGCTTTTGCGATGCGTTGATGAGAAAGAGGCTAATTTACTCGTGGAAGAGGTCCACGAAGGAACCTTTGGCACGCATGCCGGAGGACATGCTATGTCTCGGAAGTTATTACTGGCAGGGTATTATTAGTTGACAATGGAAAGAGATTGCTTTAAGTTTGCAAAGAAGTGCCATAAAAGCCAAATTTATGCAGACAAGGTTCAGGTGCCGCCGAGCCCTTTGAACGTTATGGCGTCCCCGTGGCTTTTCTCCATGTGGGGCATCGATATGATTGGCAAAATTGAACCTACCGCATCTAATGGACACCTGTTCATCTTGGTATCTATCGATTACTTCACCAAGTGGGTTAAAGCAGCATCTTACGCTAATGTCACCAAGAAAGTGGTAGCCAGGTTTATCAAAAAGGATATCATCTGTCGGTACAGCATTCCCGAAAGAATCATTAATGACAATGGTTCGAACCTGAATAACAAGATGATGAAGGAATTGTGTCAAAACTTCAAGATTGAGCATCACAACTCGTCTCCCTACAGACCCAAGATGAATGGCGCTGTTGAGGCAACTAATAAAAACATCAAGAAGATAGTTCAGAAGATGGTTGTGACATACAAAGACTGGCACAAGATGTTGCCCTTCGCTTTGCACGGTTATCGTACGACAGTACGCACATCAACTGGGGCAACACCTTTCTCACTGGTGTATGGTATGGAAGTTGTCCTGCCATTAGAAGTGGAGATTCCTTCCTTGAGAGTATTGCTCGATGTCCAACTTGATGAGGCAGAATGGGTGCGGAATAGGTTGAATCAGCTCAATTTTATGGATGAGAAGAGACTTGCATCTATCGCATATGGTTGGTTATATCAGAGCCGGATGAAGAAAGCTTTTGACAAGAAGGTGCGCCCTCGAAGCTTTTAGACGGGCGATCTTGTGCTAAAGAAGATTCTCCCACCACAATCGGATCACAGGGGTAAATGGACTCCCAACTATGAGGGACCATACATTGTGCGAAAGGTCTTCTCCGGAGGAGCCTTACTATTGTCCACCATGGATGGAGAAGATTTTTCATCCCCTGTGAACTCGGACGCATTTAAAAAATACTTTGCTTAAAAGAGACCCGCTGGACAGAAAAAAAGAGAGTCCAGGCAAAAATGGGGCGTCCCGGCGAACCAAAAAGAAAAAAGAAATAGGTTCGGGAAAAAATTAGGGATAAAAATTGAAAATATGTACACTCGCGAAGTCGAAAACCTGAGAAGGCGACGTCGGCAAAAAAGGGTATCCCGGTGAATCAAAAACCCGCAAAGGGCGATTCAGGCAAAAGTTAGGGATTAAAAAGCAAATGACTGCGGTCCGAGTTTGATACTGCATTGCTTGGTGGTTTGGGAACACCTGAGGGTCGATTATCCAAGTCAATCTCTTCCAAGGAAGGATTATCGGGAAAGCATCTGAGTCAGGCGAGTCATAGGAGGATCAGCTCATGGTGTTCGTCTGTACCACGTTGCCGACATGTATACAAATTTCTTTGTACCTCTGTACATATTTGTATTTGTTTTTGTAGCTTCCTCTTTTCAGGAGTTGCATCCATTGTACAAAACTTTGCCTATTTACAGGCCCGTTATCAATAAAACGCATACTTTATGTTGTTTCTTGTTTTTAACTTTTACTGTTTTGTTTGTGGAAAACGCCGATGTGTTTGATAAACTTGCACGTGCATAACCTCGCAGGCCTCGGCCAATAATTGTTAAAACTTTGAATGGACTGAACAATTGTCACGAATACTGACCTGAATATTTCCTTTTGTATAGGATATCTTGTTGTTGCTCATATTTTGCAGGGTCGTTACCTTCGCAGCAAACAACCAAGGGATCGTGTTTCCCCAGCCGGAGTCCCTTAACGTAGGAGCATGCTCTAGGTGATCTTATTTCTCCCTAACAGATGGAAGTCGCATTTTTATCCCCAGAAGAGTTAGATGCGAGTTAGCAAGCGGCCAGACAGTGATGTGCATCCCCAGCGGTGGTCGTGTGTACATTTAATCCCCACAGGGTACAACCAGGTTGTCCATGGTTTGAAAAGGGTCGCCCCCGCGCAGGGTGGTTCTTTCTGTTCGCCAGCGAGTCATTTTTTCTCCAGTAGGATGATCATCCTCAGCAGAGTTCGTAATTCCGGACGGTAACGCTAGTCCCCAGCAGGATTGTCTCTTCTTCCCCAACGGAGTCGGCATACTTTTCCAGCATTCATTTTGCTGGAATAATTCTGTGATACCTGGTTATCCTCAGTGGATCTAGTTTTGTTTTCAGCATTTATTTTGCTGAAGCGGTTCTGAACCCAGTTTTTCTCCAGCAGCCCGAGCTTGCATTTGCATCTCGCATGCATCATCATATTTGCAAATACGTAGCATTCCATTTTGTATGGAGCATTACGCCATTATCAACATATGCATTTTGAAGCATAAACCAGGTTGGTTACCTATTTTGTTTCAGGTGTTTCCCTGCAGGTTTGGAATTCTTGTTCAGGATGGTTTCGGATGTTCAAATTCGTGACATGAGATATGTGATGATCGCGTTTTTTCTATCATGTGTTCCCTCATGAGAGTTGCTTGGTTAAGTTTCTCTTCCTCCCCAGCGGAGTTTTCCTTGGATTGCTGTTACATCAGCATTTTAAATCGTTGAAGTCTTTACTTGTTGTCAAGGTAAATGTCTGGCGGTTAATGTCAGCAATTCCCCAGTAGAGTCTTCCTCGGATGGTTGTTACGTCGACATTGAAAGCTTCATGATTATACCTTCGAAGTTGTTACCCATTTTGGTTTAAGATGGATGTCTGGCAGCTGATGTCAGAATTCCCCGCAGATTTGCTTGTTCAAGTCTTCGGATGCTCGATTCGCTTTTATTTAGCGTTTTCCCATTTCTGAGGAAATGGAAGGTCAGTGATATTGACATTTCTCGCTTTATTTTAGCGTATGCCCATTTCCGAGGAAATGGAAGGTCAGTGATATTGACATTTCTCGCTTTTATTTAGCGTATGCCCATTTCCGAGGAAATGGAAGGTCAGTGAATTTGACATTTCTCGCTTTTATTTAGCGTTTGCCCATTTCCGAGGAAATGGAAGGTCAGTGATATTGACATTTCTCGCTTTTATTTAGCGTATGCCCATTTCCGAGGGAATGGAAGGTCAGTGATATTGACATTTCTCGCTTTTATTTAGCGTTTGCCCATTTTCGAGGGAATGGAAGGTCAGTGATATTGACAGTTCTCGCTTTTATTTAGCGTGTGCCCATTTCCGAGGAAATGGAAGGTCAGTGATATTGACAGTTCTCGCTTTCTTTTAGCGTTTGCCCATTTCCGAGGAAATGGAAGGTTAGTGGTATTGACAGTTCTCGCTTTCTTTTAGCGTTTGCCCATTTCCGAGGAAATGGAAGGTCAGTGATATTGACAGTTCTCGCTTTCTTTTAGTGTTTGCCCATTTTCGAGGAAATGGAAGGTCAGTGATATTGACAGTTCTCGCTTTCTTTTAGCGTTTGCCCATTTCCGAGGAAATGGAAGGTCAGTGATATTGACATTTCTCGCTTTTATTTAGCGTATGCCCATTTCTGAGGAAATGGAAGGTCAATGATATTGACGTTTCTCTCTTTTATTTAGCGTATGCCCATTTCCGAGGAAATGGAAGGTCAGTGATATTGACATTTCTCGCTTTTATTTAGCGTATGCCCATTTCCGAGGAAATGGAAGGTCAGTGATATCGACATTTCTCGCGTTATTTTAGCGTGTGCCCATGTCCGAGGAAATGGAGGGTCAGAGATATTGACGAAATTCGCTTTCATGTAGTGTATGCCTGTTTCTGCGGAAATGGAGGATCAAGGATATTGATGTCATGCTTTACATAGTGCCCACTTATCGTAGAGTTTGTCGTTGACTCGACACCTGTGGCGTCACGCAGGTGTTTGATATTGAAATCATGTTCTTTATCGAATGATTGATCAGTTGTTGCTGTGACAACCGGATTCAATTGTTTGGATGTGGTGTTCCCAAGCAGTTCGGAAGTTTATTTCTTCGGTTAGCAAATTTCAGGGTTCTCTGGTATTCAACCGTTTTCTACCTCGATTGCCTGAAAGTCGTTCGCTTTTCGTCCAGTCAGGTCCAAGCCGCTTGAATAGGGGAAGTTGTTGCACCCCAAAATTTGTCTAACCTTTTCTTACTTGGTTTATGTTTCATTTGCATTAGCATATCATTGATCTAACATTTGTACATCATAGCATTGTTCATTTAACAGGGGATCAAGTGTGGAGCCTTTCTAGAGGTCTTATGCAAGTTTAAGAAGTCACCATAATCATCAGGAAGAAGGTTGGGTTCTTAAGAGGTTCATTTACTTGCATGGGGTTAGTCTCCTAATTTGAGGACCAATTGAATATCATCAATGGATGGTGAGGTCTTGACCAAGGTGATAGTATGTGAGTAGAGCTCATTGAAGTGCTTTTAAGGTCATGTTGGAGCCCAATCAAGTCATTGTGCCAAGTGTGAAAAGTTACAGTGGAGGGTGTTGTGAGTAGGGTTTTCATCTGAGTAATTCTAAGTTAACTGTGCAAGTGAAGGGGATCAAAGCTCATTTTTGAGTCTATGCAATCATGGATACTTGTGTTGAGACACATGATATAATATTCCAAGATCTATGCAAGAAAATTTCAAGGTGTGAGGAGTTGCTAAATTAGGGTTCTCAGGGTAAAATCCCCTATTTAGTGCCTAACTTCAAGACCACTTATCTCAAGATGAAAGTTTCATATCCACTTTTGGCCAACATGAAACTTTTATAGCATGCTCTTAGCTTTAATTTGAGTACTAGAAGTCCTCCATTGGATTTATAGAACTCAAGTTATGGTCCAGACAAGTTACAGGTCATCTGAGGAATGTGAAATTTGTCTGTGAAAGTTCACCAACTTCCAAGGAACGTTTCACCTAGGAGGGTGTTTCTCCTAAAATTTTGGCCAACAGGAAAGTTGTAGGTCTTGATCTTAGCTTTCCAAATTGTATTAGAAGTCTTTCATATGATTTGTAGAACTCAAGTTATGAGGTTTACAAGTTAGGGGTATTTTAGGAAAGTAAGATTATAGGTCATTTTCAATTATAGGTCAAAATCTCCAACTTGTACATCTCAAATGGAGTTTTTTTCAACAGGGAACTTGCTCAAAATATGGTTTTTAGGTCAACCAAGAGCTCATGGTGAATTGATTTGGTCCATAGTAAGAGTTGACTTGAGTTGGTTTTGAAAGAAGAGAAATTAAAGGCATTATTTGGTGGGAAATTCAAATAAATTGTTATGTGCACAAAATATGCCAAATGACCACTCAATTTGATCAGAAATGATGATTTAGAAACATTGGCAATTTTAGAATTTTCAATTGACCCATAATTCATGGTGTTTTGACATATTTCTTCACTAATAAGCAACATCACAAGAAATCATTCACAAAGCCAATTGGGAAACTCTAGCTGATCTGAATCCATTCTAAATGTGTTATGCAAACTAACCAAAGCTTCTCATGCAAGGAATTAAGCCAAATTCGAGCTTGCCATGTTCAAATTTTTGGAGAAAATTTTGAAATTGGATCTTCTGAATTGGGCCTGGGCTGGACCTCTAGAAGTTTCTATCACACTCTATAAATGTTCAGAAATTAATTTGGGCAAGGGTTGGTGATTGATTCTTGCTGAGATTAGAGAGAGCCATTGGAGTTTGAAGAAGAAAATTGCAAATATTTTTTTGGATTCAAGTTGTTTTCAAGAGGAATTGAAGGTTCTACAAGCTTTTACCATCATCACTGAGTAGATCTGGAAGGTTTGGAAGCAAGATTCAAGTCGTAGACATCTCAATTCGAAGCTTAAAGTCATGTTGGTAAATCTCAAATTTCCTCTTAATTTAGCATGATGTAATTAGAAACAAGCATGTGGCTAGGATCTATGTGAAATGTAGCACATTTTAGGTTTGAATTGGTAGCAATTGGTGATGATCGAGCATGTGGTGCAACTTCTGTTTTGATTTGAAACTCTCTGGTCTGGATGAATTAATACAATTCGAATAGCTTAGGTTAATTAGTGTTAGATGAGGATCATTTCTATACCATTAATTGGACATTTAGGGATGATGAACGACATGACATAATTTGGATCTTGATTCGGTTTTGAAAATATAGAAGGATTCATGAAATTTGGAGTTCATTTTCGTAATCAGCGTGAAATTCTGAGTAAGTTTGACTTAAAGTTTGTTGAAATTGGACCCCTGCAAACAACCTCTCATCGGAGAAGACGGTGGCGCCACCGTCTGCATTTTGTGTCTCGCCTAAGCTAGAGGAAGAAGAAGGTCTCGTGGCCCTTGGATCTCCCAGGAACCTTGACTCGTTATGACCATCGTGTGGATGAGATTGAATCTGAAGATTTGCCTCCAATTGCCAAACGAATCGTTTCATTAATCTGACTTAGCGTGTGAGTCAGCTGCCACTTCATTCCTCACGTGGACACGTTCTAGGCTCTTAGATCTGATTACTTGGTCCATCAATCCAACGCCTCTGATTATTTCCAACACTTTAATTAGTTTAATTCTTTTTTTGAATTTCTTTTATTCCATTTCCATTCTAAAATCATTTTAAAATTCAATAATTGTCAGAAAAATAAACCAAAAATATGCCCATGATCCTCTCTTGATTCTTAATTTTTCTGTGCCTTTAGATTTAATTTTTTTTATGTATTTTCAATTTAATTCCTATTTTTCTTATTTTGGATATTTCTTTAATTTTGCATAATTGAGCTGTCTATTTGTTGATTTTTGTTCTATCATTTGGTTAGGAATTTTGTTGTGAGCTTTTGATAGCTTCTAGGTTAGAGATGTATGCTCCCATATGAATTTTATCACATTTTTTAGAAAACCATAGCTTCTGATTTAGAGGTAGGTTTATAGCCTTTCCCCATTTATGGTTTCCCTTGATACCTTTCAACTTAGGATTTTATTAGAGGACTTAGAAATTGAATTAGGTCCTGGTTTTTGAACTATAGATCATTAACAAATGCATGTTCCCATAGAAAAATAATTAGATTTTTAGGGTGTGTTTTGATATTTTAGATAGAATATTCAAGTTGTTTGTTCATTTGGTGCTTCAACCTTGGTGATTGTTTTGGAATGGACTCAAAGTGGGCTTTTCTTGCATGTTGGGCTTCTGGTTCCTCTTGGATGATATCATGGGCATGATGAAGCTTTTGTGGAGTGGCTGGTGGAGCTTGGTTTGGAGCTTTTCTTTTCTTTTTGTTAGCTTTTTGTAGCTTATAAGATTAGGGTTTTTAGGAGAGAGCTTTAGAAGTAGTTTTTTCCTTCAAATAAGCATGGTTGGTTTCACTTGCCTTCCATTCTCATCCTATGATTCAAAGTCCTCATGTGAAATTCTCATCTCTCCTTTGGAGGGATGTGTGACATTTTACAATGAGTTGAACTTTTGAGGATGCCTTTCTCTGATGACTGGTTGAGTGTCAGGTCGGATTCCTTTGATTTCCTTCCTGCTTCCCATCATCAAATACTCATCTTGTTGATTCTCTTCATTCTTGGTGGAGTGGTTTGGTAGAGTTTGAAGATGGAGCATCCCTTTCCTTCTCTTGAAGATGGTGTGAACTTGAAGAGCAGTTACAGACTTTGGATTGGATTGTTGTCAGAAGATTGCTCTGCTGTGGAGATTGCTGGCTTGTGTTGCCTGTTTGTCTGTTTTCTTTTTGTTCTACTGTATTGATATGATTTTCTTGGAGTGTTGCATTAGATTTAGGCTTCATGTAGATGATCATAGGCCTAAGAGCATCTTAAGGGTTGAGCTTCTCCCCTTGCTTGTATTGCATTAGAGGTTGAGTTTCTCCCTCTGCTTGTATTTTTACTGTGTGGCTTTGCTTGCTGGTATTTGGTAGAGCTCAGCTCCCTTGCCTATGTAATGTGTGGCCTTTGTGCCTTGTTTGTTTAGAAGTTAAGCTTGGCTCCTTCTGCTTGTGTGATGCATAGCATGCATTTTATTTACAACATTTTGTTTACAATAATTTCTTTTTCAGCTAATTTGTTTACTGTTTGTTTTCCTTTGCGATGTTCCCCTAGGAACTCTGACTTCTCTGGTTCTAGAGAAGTTATGACAGACATTAGGGTTCTAACCATGCATGATAACATTAGGTAGATTCCCTCCTAACCTCAACTGTAGGTCCATTTTGCATGACAACTTTAGGATTGGATCAGTTCCCCTTTAGTGCGTCTTTTCTCTTCTCATCTGCAAACAAAATCAAAATACAGTAATAAAGGTTAATTGACGTTGTACGTTACGAGCCTTAAGCTACTTGAGGAAGGATTGTTGGAGAGTTTCTTTCCAGCAATCTGGATGTTTAGTATGGTACCCTTTGGGTGACATGCGACGCATTCACTCTCAGGTCATAGTCTCTAGTGCGATATCAGTTGCAAACATCCATAAAAGATACTTCTCTAAAAACCAGAAAACAAAGATCAAACTCTTTTTGTCCTCTTGGACCTTTAATCCCTTGGGAAACCTTTTTCAGAAGGAGAGTTCTGTTAACTCCCGGTTCTACCGCAAACGATAAATGCCTAATTCTCCGTCGAGCGAGCTGCATACACCAAACTGCTGGAACCGTCTGTTAACCCTACTCGGATAAAAAAGACAAACCTGTGTCTCTTGTTAGCCCGAACTATGTTTGCTCTGATCGTTCGCGCTGTGTGAAAGTAAGTAGGCACAAGATGCGATATCTTGGCGAGCAACCTTCCCCCGTAGTTATGCGAACTACGTTGACTATGATTTCTTGTTCTAGACAGGAATACGTAGGCATAAAGTGCGACGCTTTGCCGAGTCATTTTCTTTTCTTTTCAAACCAGACCTTTTAGTGTAGATAGATGTAACAAACCCGTCAGATAAACACGACAAGTGTGGATCCCATCGAGTACGATGGACGTGAGGGGTGCTAATACCTTCCCCTTGCGTAACCGACTCCCGAATCCAGACAATGGTTGCGATGACCTTGTCTTATACCTTTTGCGTCATGTTTTTCCGATTGTTTCCTTTCCCGTTCCTAGGGATGAATAACGAAAGGTGGCGACTCTTCTGTATTGCCGACCTCGTTTTTCGCAGTAGCGACAACTACGTTGTGTTTACTTTGAAGGGATCATGTACAGCCGAGATGTTCTAGTTCAAGTGTTGATCCAGAGGACAAAGCATTATGACACCAAGAAGTTGTTCAAAGAGGTTCAAGCCAGGTGTAGAGAGCACAGTGGATGGGGTGGTTTTTCTCACGTGGATATTGAAGATATGCCTTAGTCGCTTTTTCTTTCTTTTGTATTTTATCACCGCCAGATCTGTTGACCCGAATCAGTGGGCTTTGTGTTTGATTATATCTCTTCTGTATGAGCTTATTGTACTGACTCTTTTTTTACTCTTCTTCAGCTAATGTATGAGCGGTTTTTTCCAGTGTTATATCCATCTCTCGTGTTTATTGCTATTAAAACTTGAATCAAAATGTAGATCACCCTAGGAATAATCAAACATGGCATTTGCATTTCATTTTCATAATCATGTGCATAAAAGATGTTCTTGGCCGGTCTTTTTATCTGGATCTGGTTTTCTTGTTAAGATTGTAAACTCAAGTGTTTACACGTACTCGTCCGCGGTGACCAGAAGAAAGGTATGGATTAGATTCAAGCGGAGTTGATGGAAGTCCGAGGCTAGATGGGACAGTTCATGATGGATATATAGGCTTTGTCTCGCGGTCAGAATATGCTAAGGGAGGAAGTTCATCAACTAAACACTCAGGTGAATTTGGTTATGGAAATCCTGAGAATGATGTTGTGAAAGGAAGGCAATCTTATGCCTGAGGTTGCAAAAGAGATTGTTGTTCCTCTCTTTCCTGTGGGATCTCTCCTAGATCGTGAGTTACCTCGCAAATCTTCTTCACAACATGGGGTTCCAGAATTTTCCCGTTAACAACCATCTCATGTTTCCCAAGAGAATCCTAGGGACATAATGTATGAACCAAGGCCAAGGAGGCATGTGAAGAAGTTTGATTTGATTTAGGTGTCATATGCGCAGTTACACGAACACCTGCTCAGGCTTTAGCTGATTGAGCTTGTTACTTTGAGACCTCCTCCCGCAAAGCTTCCTCCGAACTATAATGTCAATGCTATGTGCAATTTCCATTCTAGGGCACTTGGTCACATCATCAAAGGTTGTACGGGGTTCAAGTACAAGGTCTAAGATCTTATTGATTCGAAGGAAATCAAGTTCATGCCGAGCGACACAGACGTACATGGTGGTCCTACCCTAGCTGCTGCAAGAGAGATGGGTGCTCCCCTCTTTTCTCCAGGGTCAACCTTAAGGCAGGGGCCTATTCCACAGTATTGGGTTTCAGAATCCTCACGTCAACAACCTTTGTCTATTCCTCGACCAGATCTAAAGAGGAAAGTGTTTGGACTAGCTGGGTTCCTAAATCAAAACCATCCTCAGAAGAAATGACAAAGGCCGAAGAAGCCTGAAAGGGATCTCGACGCTATTCCCATGCTATAAGCACAACTATTGTCTGAGCTTCTTAAGCATCAGCTGATTCAGTTAAGGACTCTCGCTGCTCCTGCCTAACTGCCACCAGATTATGATACAACTATAAGATGCAAGTTCCATTCAGGGGCGTCTGGCCATTCAATCGAAAATTACAGAGCTCTGAAGCACCAGGTCAAAGGTCTGATTAATTAAAAAGTCATCACGATCACGACAGATGGTCTGCACATAAATTGAAGCCTCTTTTCCCTAGTGAGCACTCATACTGCAAATTTGTTGTTAGAAACAATAAGTCCATACGGAGTCAGGCCTCCTCAACAATGGCAATCATCAGTTTCTTTACTGCATTTTCATTTGTATTTTTCATTGTTTGTTAAAGAATAGTTTGCATGTAAAATCTTATTTGTTTTTGAATGATAATCTTAATATAATCGAGTATGCTTTTCTTGAAGTAATCCATTCGTGTTCACTCATAAGGATATTTTTATGCATTGCAATACCAACGTCTTGCTTAAAATCTTGGAAGGAGGATGATGAATTGAGAACACAAACTTTCTGGTCTATGCTGTTAGAATAAAACCTTGCTGATGATGTACATATATTGTTTCAGCTTTCCAAACACTAGAGATATAAGGAAGATAAACCCTCGTTAACCCCGTTGAGCCTAGAAGTAGGAGTTTCTTTTCATATGACAAAAACCCTCACTGCTAACCTAGGGCAAGGGTAGTATTTAGTTAATTTGACTGGGCATTCAAATTTCAAAAGGAGTGTGCATCTAAGGATCAACCAAAATGGTTATCCTCACACATCAGAAGGTTAAAGGACATGATACCACAATGGTTACCCCTCACCAACCGAGAAATGAGGCAGTCACAACCATTTCGAAGAAATCAAGACGAATATATGTCACACAATTTGTTCAAAAAAAAGAATCAAAAGAAAAAAGAAAGAAATAAAGCTCGCTAAGTCGAAAACTTGAAAACAAGTGACTTAAGAAAAAGTTAGATCATCCCGCTGGACTTCAAAATTAATAAAAGGTCAGTCTAGGCAAAAATTAGGAAAAAAGAACAAAAGAATGAAAAGCAAAGAAACGTGAAAAGGATTACAAAAGAAATCCTCGAGCAAGAGCAAGTCGTGTGACTACTAAACACCAGAGATAAAGGGGTGACTTCCATTCTGAAAAACCTTGTGAGTTCCTTAATCCTCACTTTTACTCGTCCGTAATCTTTCGACACTTGTCCGTAATCTTTTGACACTCGTCTGTGTTTGTTTCAGTTTCATCAATACTCGTCAGTATTGATTCTAGATTTTTAGACACTCGTGCGTGTTTATTTATGTTTCATCAATACTCATCCATATTGATCTTAGATGTTTAGACACTCGTTCATGATCTTTCAACACTCGTATGTGTTTGTTGCAGTTATATCAATAATCGCCCATATTGATCCTAGATTTTTAGACACTTGTTCGTGTTTGTTTCAATTTCATCAATACTCTTCTGTATTGATCCTAGATTTTTAGACACTCGTCGTTGATCTTTCAACACTCGTTTGTGTTTGTTGCAGTTTCATCAATACTTGATGCTCCACAAGTGCACGGAAATATCAAAGTAATATAAAAGATTGTCGAACCCACAGAGACCAATGTCAATCTACCGTTATATATTGTTGCAATGTCAACCCTTTGTAGGAAGTAAATAGGCGGGGTATAGGGAGAAGGAACAAAAATAGGTGCTTCCTTCTCTACCTCTTCGACAACCTCCCTTTCGGGCGGTGTTGGTGGATTTTTCTCAATATGTATGCTTTTCTCACCAGAACTCTCTGCAAACTCATTATCACTCTCCCTAGGATTTTCTATTTGTTCTTCACTACTGGTTGTTACAACATCCACATGTCTCTCAAGGAAGGGTCCTTGAGGTGTTTGTGTAAGCATGGAGGTTTGAGTCTCCAATGCCTCACTGTGAGTCGCGAGGGAATCGACCATAATGTTCATCTTCCTAAGGTTTTCTTTAATTTGGAGATGTTATTTTCTAAAATCCTCATTTTAAAGAGTTTGTGTCTCCACAAAGCGCTCCATCATAGATTATATCCTAGAGCGAGTAAGTGTCGCATTTAATTCCTCCATTAATAGTTCGAGGTTGGATTTATTGAAATCTTGCGGTTCCTCAAATTATTGGGAGTGGTAACTGTAGAGGGAATTTGGGTGAGAGTGAGTTAGCGTTGTATTGAAATCCTCCATTAATATTTCGAGGTCAGATTTAAGTAGATCTTGTGGCTCCTCAAAATATTGGGGGTGGTAATTATAAATGAAATTTGGGTTATGCATAGTAATTGAGATAAGAGTTCCTTAGTCTATATTATGCAACAACAAAATCACAATATTGATTGTTGGTCCCCGACAACGGCACCAAAAACTTGGTGCTCCACAAGTGCACGGAAATATCAAAGTAATATGAAAGATTGTCGAACCCACAAAGACCAATGTCAACCTACCTTTATCTATTGTTGCGATGTAAAGCTAAGGCTAATGAAATTCTAAATTTGGGTGCAAGTAAGAATTTAAATGGAAATTAAAACTAGATCTAAATCAAGATATGATGGAATATCGGTATGTAGTTTCATCGGTCATCGGGGATTCAATAATTCATTGACGTTTGTTAAAATATGAAAAATATTAGTCTGTAGGAAATACTCATTTAAAAGACCTTATCTCACACTCCCGTGTTTATTGACTCAATCTATACTCTCAAATCAGAATGCAGGCTTTCGCTCTCTCATTTGTATTTTAAAACACTTTTTGAAAATAAGCAAATCCTAATTAATTCTAAAGTGTTCCCGCTGCATTTAGAATTAATGTCTGGTTTCAGCTATCCAGGTAGAATCTCAAACTCTCGCTTATCTTGATACTAACCTTAGTTCCTTTTTACTCTCGTAGCAAAAGTTGATGGTTTAATAATATGAAACCGGGACTAGAGAAATAGATTTATTTACATACCGATACTAACTAGTTTAGCCAGACATGGCTTTCATACTATTACTAAATCTAATCTTAATGCTAAATAGAAAATAAAAGGGATGCATAAAAAATAACAATAACAATAAAAGCAGATAAATGGAACCTGACAATTTGAAGAACGAAAAATACTTGGATTTGATTATGGAGGCATGCTTGCAGTTCAATACAAAATTACAAACCTTAAATTAATCCTAAAACTAACTGGAAATTGTTTATCAGTGTGAAAAATATTGCCTTACAAAATTATCTCTTAAAAATGCTAACAAAACTAAGAACAAAGTGCTGAAAAAATAATACGAAACATAAAATCCTAAGTGCCCCCCTTTTTCCAAAACTGCATCTGGTATTTATAGTTGTTAGTGTACGGCGGTTACACAAGAATTTATGCTGAAACGAGGAGTGAAACATGGAGAAAATGCAGCCAGGAGGTTGAGAAAAAGTAGGGAGGAAGTGGAGAAAATGTAGGGAGGAAGTGACAGATGCCACTTCCCTTTCTTTTAGGAGTGGCAGTTTCCATTCTCCTACTTTTTAGGAGTGGCACTCGCTACTCCCTCTCATGTGGCAGGCGCCACTTCCTTGTTGTTTTCATGGTGGAAGGTGCCACACCCAAGTGGCAAGTGCCACACCCAAGTGGCAAGTGCCACTTGATGTGTGGTGACCCCCACCCTTTTTTTTCTTTTCTTTTCTATTTCTTTTTTTCCATTTTCTTTCGATTTTCTTCTTATTTTCTTTCCATTTTCTTCCTTTTCTTTATTTTCCAATTCTTTCCTTAATCCTACAAAAAAAATGATTAAATAATATGATAAAAATCGGACAAACTAATAATAATCGAAGGTAAAATCCATGTAAGTCAAGTCAAATAAACGGTATAATTCCGTGTTATCAAACTCCCCCACACTTGAACCTTTGCTTGTCCTCAAGCAAATAAAACATATTAGGCATGGATCTCAACATGACAGAACACAAATTATGCATTGATGCGAGACTTTCGTATGAGAGATAGGTACTAGATAGACACACTAAGGATACCGTAATGACACAAAATTACTGGTTGCAATCAAATACTCCATCTCTATGCGGACAAGTTTGAATCATGTTATTATAACTCAACATATTCATTTTCACCACTTTTTCATTCTCACGCAATCACATTAAGCCTGTTATCCTTGCACGCCCATGGTAAATAAACCTGTTAGTGTTTAATGACCTCTTTTTTTCAAAACTTCTTCACATTCTTTTTCTTGTGTATTTTTGAATTTCAAGAGTCCAATCCGTTGGGCTAAATGGTCGGGTAAGTGCCATCTAACTTAGTAGGAGCATATCTCTCATTCAATTTTTCTAATAATTTTATTCAATTCACATTTTTGAGATCAAACACATATTTGCATCGGTTTGTTACTTAGGTTGTGCTTCAGGATGGTGCTGACTACTAGTGTAAACTAATCAAGAGGTTACTCTAAATTTTAAGGCTTTGGCATAATAAGTATTCAAATTCATCAGCATGTTCAGGGGGTTCAGGGTGTCGGGACGGTACCAATATTATTAATACTTTCCCAAATCTCTCGAACTCAGTTTAAATCAAGCAATATACTTTCTGGGTCTGTGTCATGCTTTAAACCAACAATAATTTTTTTTTGTTATGGCTCAAGAATTTGGGAGAATCCGATAAATGACAGAAACTATGTATAATGACTCGACAACACATGAATTTGCTTTTATTATGACTAAAACAAAAAGATTAAGCAGAAAATTTAAAATTTTAAAATCTACCTAGAAAACAGTAAATCAAAGCGGTAAAGCTTCCTCCCCCACACTTAAACCAAACATTGTCCTTAATTTTTTGATAAAAGGTGGAAAAAAGGAAAGATATAACCTGTATGAATGCTACTGCGTGCCAAATCCTCTCTAATACTTCCTTTGTTATCCCTGTCTTCCTTGACCACTTCTACTCTAGAATATGGCATTTTAAGATATCTTCATTTGTGTAATTCTCGAACCAGCTCATCATATTGCCCGCTTCCAGAGGAAGTACCTGCAAAAAGTGTTAGAAAAATATGGTGCGGTGCGTGCAGGTGGAACTTGACCATGCAAAGAGTGAGGAAGAGGTGAGTTACTAATGGGAGAGACATGCTCTCTCTTATTATACTCATCATCAGTGTCACTACCAACAGCGACACTCGTAGGAATGTCTGTGGGCACCAGCTCATCTTACAAGATCGTCTTCTAGAGAGTTTTCGCCTAGATATAGCTAAAACGTGACAAGCGATACATTTCTTTATTTTCTGCAAATTCAAACAAACAACCATAACAACTTAAAATAAAAACCTCATGGGTTTCCTCCCACACATCGCTTTGTTTAACGTCGATAGCTCGACGGCTAAGGAGTGCAAGCACTCATGGTGGTTCTTTCGAGAATGGTTCCTCGATCAAACTTTTAATAGTCTTCGGTTTCCATGGCCATCTATCAAGCCATCTCTCATATCCTTCACCTTTTCTTTTCTTTCTTCTGTGGGGTGGTTCATCATTTTGAACTTGTGAAGGTGGTTCTGGATCTATCCTGAGTATAAGTTTTTCAAATTTGGGCTTAGTTATTTCATCCACCACCTCAAAAGTTAATCTTACCCTTTTAACAGTAATCATAACCCTAGTTTCATGGTCCTTGAATTTTCTTTTTGTATGCAGGACCTCAGACAAAGGTGTGTTGGTGTGGATATTTTCCAATACCTCCACATATGTTTTGGATTAGGAGTCTACTTCCACAACCCTTTGTAGGAAAGAAATAGGTGGGGTATAGGGAGAAGGAACAAAAATAGGTGCTTCCTTCTCTACCTCTTCGACAACCTCCCTTTCAGGTGGTGTCGGTGGATTTTTCTCAATATGTATGCTTTTCTCACCAGAACTCTCCTCAAACTCATAATCACTCTCCCTAGGATTTTATATTTGTTCTTCACTATTGATTGTTACAACATCCACATGTATCTCAGGGAAGGGTCCTTGAGGTGTTTGTGTAAGCAGGGAGGTTTGAGTCTCCAATGCCTCACTGTGAGTCGCGAGGGAATCGACCATAATGTTAATCTTCCTAAGGTTTTCATTAATTTGGAGATGTTATTTTCTAAAATCTTAATTTTGAAGAGTTTGTATCTCCACAAAACGCTCCATCATAGATTCTATTCTAGAGTGAGTAAGCGTCGCATTGAATTCCTCCATTAATAGTTTAAGGTTGGATTTATTGAAATCTTACGGTTCCTCAAAATATTGGGAGTGGTAATTGTAGAGGGAATTTGGGTGAGAGTGAGTTAGCGTCATATTGAAATCCTCCATTAATATTTCGAGGTCAGATTTAAGTGGATCTTGTGGCTCCTCAAAATATTGGGGGTGGTAATTATAAATGAAATTTGGGTTATACGTAGTAATTGAGATAAGAGTGCCTTACTCTATACTATGCAACAACAGAATCACAATATTGAATGTTGGTCCCCGGCAATGACACCAAAAACTTGGTGCTCCGCAAGTGCACGAAAATATCGAAGTAATATAAAAGATTGTCGAACCCACAGAGACCAATGTCAACCTACCGTTATCTATTGTTGCGATGTAAAGCTAAGGCTAATGGAATTCTAAATTGGAGTGCAAGTAAGAATTTATGTGGAAATTAAAACTAGAACTAAATCAAGATATGATGGAATATTGGTATGTAGTTTCATCGGTCATCAAGGATTCAATAATTCATGGACGTTTGTTAAAAGATGAAAAATATTAGTCTGTAGGAAATACTCACTTAAAAGACCTTATCACACAATCCCGTGTTTATTGACTCAATCTATACTCTCAAATCGGAATTTAGGCTCTCACTCTCTCATTTGTATTTAAAAACACTTTCTGAAATTAAGCAGATTCTAATTAATTCTAAAGCCCTCCCGCTGCATTTAGAATTAATGTTTGGTTTCAACTATACGGGTAGAATCTCAAACTCTCCCTTATCTTGATCCTAACCTCAGTTCCTTTTTACTCTCGTAACAAAAGTTGATGGTTTAATAAATAGAAACAGGGACCAGATAAATAGATTTATTTAAGTTATGTCATGAATTGATGAAATCCCGTCTGGCTGATTTATTTACACACCGATATTAACTAGATTAGCAAGACATGGCTTTCATACTATTATTAAATCTAATCTTAATGCTAGATAGAAAATAAAAGGGATGCATAAAAAATAACAATAATAATAAAAGCATATAAATGGAACCATGCAATTTGAAGAACGAAAAATACTTGGATTTGATTATGGAGGCCGGCTTGCAGTTCAATACAAAATTGCAACCCTTAAATCAATTATAAAACTAACTGGCAATTGTTTATCAGTGTGAAAAACAATTGCCTTACAAAATTCTCTCCTAAAAATGCTAACAAAACTAAGTACAAAATGTTGAAAAAATAATACGAAACAGAAAATCCTAAGTGCCCCCCTTTTTCCAAAACTGCATCTGGTATTTATAGTTGTTATGGGCGACGGTTACATAAGAATTTAGGCTGAAACAAGGAGTGAAACATGGAGAAAATGCAGCCAGGAGGTTGAGAAAAAGTAATAAGGAAGTGGAGAAAATGTAGGGAGGAAGTGGCAGACGCCACTTCCCTTTCTTTTAGGAGTGGCAGTTGCCACTCTCCTACTTTCTAGGAGTGGCACTTGCCACTCCCTCTCATATGGCAGATGTAACACCCATTTTAATTATTTAGTCATTTTATTATTATTTTAAATATTATATGTTGGTGTACCCTTTGGTGGGGGTGTATTTGGTGATGTTTGGTGGGTGCCCCAATGTGGGAGGATTATTGGTGGTGTTTTGGTGAATATAATAATATAGTGTATAATATTGATATTGGTGGGAATATTATTATTATTATTATATTTATTATAGTTACTATTGTTATTAATATTATTATTATTTTGGTGAGATAATAGTATTATTATTATTATTATTATTTTATTAAGTTATTATTATTATTAAGTTATTATTATTATTGGGATTAGAGAATTAAAATAGAGAATGTGAGGGGTTAGTAGTTTTTACGATACATTGTGAGAAGTTAGAGAAAGTGGAAAAAGAACGATAGAAAGGAGAGAAGTGAGAAGAACGGAAAAGGGAGCGAAGAACGAAGGAACGGGGGAAAATCAGAATTGGCCAAACCTTGGAGGGTTCTTTCATCGATCAACCGATTAACAAGGTAAGGGGGGAGAAACCTGATTGGGAATGGTTTATACATGTATAGGGTAGTGGGGAGTCCTTAACCCCGTAGGAGATTGATCGATATATGATTTTCTGTATTATATGTGGTGATTGTTGTTGATTTTTGATGGTTGGATATTAAACGTTGATGAATTGTTGTTTTTGGCCAATTTGGCATGTAGGTGATTTTACGGATTTTAGGGAAATTCTGTAGGGATTTTGATGTATCAATAAAGTGTCTAGGTGATGATTTTGGGATTGGGATTAGGAATCATTTAGGCTGAATTACGTGTAATGTTGGTACTGATGTTAAGGTGTGAATTGGGATAGGAGATTAGAGTTATTTGGCCTAGATAGCAATCTGCAGAACTGTTAGAAAAATTGGTAAATCGCAGCATTCGCTGGGCTTCGCCTGGCGAATGTTGGCGAAGCTTCGCCTGGCGAAGGGAGGCGAGAGTTCGCCTGGCGAGCGGAGGCGAATGGCAGCGAATAATTCAGAATTAAATCCCAGACCTAAAGGGTAGGAACTTCGCCTGGCAAGTGTGGCCAGCGAAGGTTCGCCTGGCGAATGAAGGTTCGCCTGGCGAATGCACGATAGTGAAATGAGGGCTTCGCCAGCAGGTTCGCCTGGCGAATGCCAGCGAACGTAGCAGAACCAGAATGTGATTTTTGTGATGTGTTGGCCTTGAGCTTGGGCTTGTGTGATCCCTTTGGCCTTGATGCACTGTAAGAATGATGAGTGTGGGAACTAACTTGTGTACTTGGTGATAGTGCATGTTTCCCATAATAATGACTAGTGGACAATTAGTTGATATATATGTATGTAGTGATCAGTAGGATCGTGTATCCCCGAGTAGTGGGACGTGTTTGTATCTTGGTGATAGAATATGAACTTGTTTACTATCTGGTTGATTTATATGGTGTTGGTGTATGTTATATCTGTACATATATGCATTGATGTATGATGATATGATCAGGAGGATCGTGTGCACGTTGAGTGCCTAAATATATTAGTTATGCATTGGTGTGTGCATATCATGGTGTTTTGGTGGGATGAATCATGTCTCAGGAGGAGCGTAAGTGATTCATCCGTACTCCTTTGTGGAGAATGGTGGGGGATAGATCATGTCTCAGGAGGAGCGTAAGTGATCTATCCAGGTTCGATTGAATGAACCAACGAGTCGGTACCGCATGCATGGTGTTGAGTTGCATTTTGCATTATAATATGTTATATTGTAATTTGAACAGTAGGTTCGTCATATGGTGTTGTTAGGGGTGAATCTTGGTGTGTTGGTGTGTTGTACTACCTTATTTACATGTATTACATTACCATTATATTTTTGATCATGTTTTCTCACCCCTTTGTTGTTGTTGTGGTCTGTGCTTCTTCGGAAGTACAGATAATCCAGGTGCTTAGCTAGCTTGGATATTGGTGTGATTGTCGAGTCTAGGATGCTCTGATACATAGCACGGGACTTGGGCATTTTTATTTGTTTTATGTTGAACTTATATTTTATTTCCCTGTGAACGTATCAAACTTTTATTGAATTTTATTATTTAACATTCCGCTGTATTTGGAGAAAAACCTTTTTATAAGGAAACGTTGTTTTTATGTGATATCCCACTTGGGAGAATTGGAACTCTGATTTTGTTTATTTATAATGTTTATTAATTTAGATGATTTTGGGAAGTGGGGTGTTACAATTGGTATCAGAGCAGGTCGGTCCGTCCGGCCAGTGTTGTTGAGTCGAGTTGAGTCTGTCCTTATGGATGGAGTTGAATATCTTTTAACCTAGTGTTGTTCTTTTTGAGAAGTATGGCGGGAAGGAACGATGCTGCATTGGCTGCTGCTATGCAAGCAATGGCGCAGGCGGTTGCTAATCAGAATCAAACTGCAGATGCCCAATTCAGGAGTTTGGCGCAGTTTCGGAGCAACAAGCCGCCAACATTTGAAGGAGGAATTCTGGACCCTGAAGTTGCTCAGAAGTGGCTGAAGGCAATTGAAAAGATCTTCAGGACTATGGAATGTAGCGATGAACAAAAGGTGAGGTTTGGTACTCACATGCTGGAGGGTGAGGCTGAAGCCTGGTGGGACAATAGTCGCCAAAGGTTGGAAGCTTCTGGAACTACCATTACTTGGGAGGTGGTTCGGAAAGGTTTTCTGGAGAAGTATTTCCCGGAAGATATCCGAAGCGCTAAGGAAATTGAATTCTTAGAGCTGAAACAGGGTAGCATGACTGTAGCAGAATATGCTGCCAAGTTTGAGGAGCTGGTGCAGTATTGTCCCCACTATAATATGGAAGGGGCAATGACCTCTAAGTGCTTAAAGTTTTAGAATGGACTGCGTCCAGAGATTAAGTTGGGGATTGCTTGTCAGAAGATCAGGAGCTATCCTGAGCTGGTATGCAGGAGCAGAATCTATGATAATGATAACCGAGCAAGGATTGCGCACTACAAAGCTATTAATGACCGTAAGGGTAAGCCGAGGTTTAGTGGTACTCCTTATAGTGTTGCTGCTGATAAGGGAAAACGTAAAGCTGTTGTTGATAAGAAGCCTAGAGATGGGAGAGCATCTGCTGAAGGGAAATGTTTTCGGTGCGGTGGTATGGGACACCGTGCTAATGATTGTCCTAATGAGGCTAAGAAATGTTTTAAGTGTGGGAAACCAGGTCATGTGATAGCTGATTGCAGAGCAACTATGCCGACCTGTTATAACTATGGTGAGAAGGGTCATATCAGTACACATTGTGAGAAGTCGAAGAAGCCTCAAACGTCTCCGGCTGGTGGAAAAGTGTTTGCCTTGGCAGGAACTCAAGCTGCCAGTGATGAGCGTGTGATTAGAGGTACTTGTATTATCAATAATATTCCTTTGATTGCTATTATTGATACGGGTGCAACGCACTCGTTTATTTCTGTAGATTGTGTGGAGAGGATAGGTTTGGTGCCGTCCACTCTGGAGATACAGATGACTATTGAGACACCCTCTATAGGTTCAGTGACTACTTCTTTGGTATGCCTGAAGTGTCCGCTGACTATTTTCGGTAGAGAATTTGGAGTGGATCTGATTTGTCTACCACTTGGTAAGTTGGATGTTATTCTGGGTATGAACTGGTTAGAGTTCAACCGAGTCTACATCGATTGTTTTCGGAAGGAATTGTTGTTCCTGACCCCTGAAGAGGAAGTTGTGGCAAGTTCTTTGTCTAATAAAGAATTGAGGGCCTTGTTGGAAGATGAAACTAGAGTGTTTGCTTTATTTGCAACTTTATCGATGGATAACAAAGTGCCAATGGAGGAATTAGCAGTGGTGAATGAATTTCCAGAAGTGTTTCCTGACGACATTACAGAATTGCCTCCGACGCGAGAAGTAGAATTTGGTATTGATCTTGTTCCTGGTACGAGACCTATTTCTATGGCGCCGTACAGGATGTCTGCAGTGGAATTGGCTGAGTTGAAGTCTCAGATTGGAGAATTGTTGGATAGAAAGTTTATTAGACCAAGTGTATCGCCGTGGGGAGCTCCAGTGTCGTTGGTGAAAAAGAAGGATGGTAGTATGCGTCTGTGCATCGATTACCGTCAATTGAATAAAGTGACTATTAAGAATAAGTATCCTTTACCTAGGATTGATGATTTGATGGACCAGCTGGTGGGAGCTCGTGTATTTAGTAAGATCGACTTAAGATCGGGTTATCATCAGATGAGAGTAAAAGAAGGTGATATTCAGAAGACTGCCTTTAGGACTCGATATGGACATTACGAATATGCTGTAATGCCGTTTGGAGTGACTAATGCACCAGGAGTATTTATGGAGTATATGAACAGAATTTTCCATTCTTACTTGGATCAGTTCATTGTAGTGTTTATTGATGATATATTAATTTATTCTAAATCTGATGAAGAGCACGCAGGACATCTGAGAATTGCCTTGCAAGTGTTGAAGGAAAATAAATTATTTGCTAAACTGTCAAAGTGTGACTTTTGGTTGAAGAAAGTAAGTTTCTTGGGGCATGTAATATCTGAAGATGGAATAGCGGTGGATCCGTCAAAAGTAAGTGCAGTATTGCAGTGGGAACCGCCGAAGACAGCGACAGAGATTAGAAGCTTTTTGGGGTTAGCCGGTTATTACCGCAGGTTTATTGAAGGGTTCTCTAATTTGGCATTGCCATTAACTCAGTTGACGAGAAAGAACCAAGTTTTTGTATGGGATGCTGCTTGTGAAGAAAGTTTTGAAGAGTTGAAAAAAAGATTGACTACGGCACCGGTGTTAGTGTTACCGACTCCGAGTGAACCGTTTGTGGTGTACTGTGATGCGTCTAAGATGGGATTAGGCGGGGTTCTGATGCAGAATGGTAAAGTAGTAGCATATGCATCGCGGCAATTGAGAGTGCATGAGCGAAATTATCCGACTCATGATCTTGAATTAGCTGCGGTTGTTTTTGTGTTGAAAATTTGGAGACACTATTTATATGGTTCAAGATTTAAAGTGTTTAGTGATCATAAGAGTCTGAGATACCTGTTTGATAAGAAAGAGCTGAATATGAGGCAGAGAAGATGGTTGGAATTTTTGAAGGATTATGACTTCAGTTTGAGTTATCATCCAGGAAAGGCCAATGTAGTGGCAGATGCTTTGAGTAGGAAAGCAATTCATATGGTAGCTCTGATGGTGAAAGAAATTGAGTTAATTGAACAGTTTAGAGATTTGAGCATGGTTTGTGAGACTACTGCAGATAGTGTAATGTTGGGTATGTTGCAGGTAAATAATGACTTCTTGGATATGATTAGAGAAAATCAGAAGTTGGATGTGAAATTGGTAGATTTGATGCCTGGAGTAGGGAGTGACTCCGATAGTGACTTTAAATTGGATAGTACAGGTGTGTTGAGATTTAGAGGCAGGATTTGTGTACCAGATGATGAAGAATTGAAAAAGTCAATTTTGAGCGAAGGACATCGTAGTAGCCTGAGTATTCATCCGGGAGCTACGAAAATGTATCATGATTTGAAGAAATTATTTTGGTGGTCTGGTATGAAAAGAGACATAGCTCAATTTGTGTATGCCTGTTTGACATGTCAGAAGTCGAAGGTGGAACACCAGAGACCTTCTGGATTTATGCAACCATTAGAGATTCCGGTTTGGAAATGGGATTGCATTACTATGGATTTTGTGACAGGTTTGCCGAATACGGCGAGAGGTTTTGATGCTATATGGGTGATTGTGGATCGATTGACGAAGTCTGCACACTTCGTGCCGATCAATATTAGTTTTCCGTTGACGAAGCTGGCGGAGATTTATATTTGGGTAATTGTGAAATTACATGGTGTTTCGTCCAGTATTGTGTCGGATAGAGATCCGCGGTTTACTTCGGAATTTTGGAAGAGCTTGCAGGAAGCTTTGGGAACTAAGTTGAAATTGAGTTCAGCTTATCATCCGCAAACTGATGGTCAGTCGGAGAGGACTATTCAGTCGCTTGAAGATTTGTTGAGAGCTTGTGTGTTAGAAAAGGGTGGTGCGTGGGATACTCATTTACCATTGATTGAGTTCACGTACAATAACAGTTACCATTCTAGTATCGAAATGGCACCATTTGAAGCTTTGTATGGGAGGAGGTGTAGGACTCCTCTGTGTTGGTATGAAACTGGTGAGAATATGGTGCTTGGGCCAGAAATTGTACAGCAGACTACTGAGACAATTCAAATGATTCGTGAGAAATTGAAAGTGTCTCAGAGTAGGCAGAAAAGTTATCATGATAATCGGAGGAAAGAGTTGGAATTCTGTGTAGGTGATCACGTATTCCTAAGAGTTAATCCGATGACTGGTGTGGGTCGTGCATTGAAGTCCAAGAAGCTGGATCCTAAGTTCATTGGACCTTATGAGATTTTGCAGAGAATTGGTGAGGTGGCTTATAGGGTGGCGTTGCCGCCTGAGTTGTCAAACTTACATGATGTGTTTCATGTGTCGCAATTGCGAAAGTATGCTTCTGATCCATCTCATGTGATTCAGAGAGATGATGTTCAGATTCGGGAGAATCTTACTGTTGAGACGATGCTGTTGAGGATTGAGGACCGTAAGATGAAACAACTCCGAGGGAAAGAGATACCTTTGGTGAAGGTAGCTTGGGGAGGTGCTGCAGGAGGCAGTGTGACCTGGGAGTTGGAAAGAAGGATGCGAGAAGCGTATCCGGAGCTATTTCCATCAGGTAATTTTCGAGGACGAAAATAATTAAAGTGAGGGAGAGTTGTAACACCCATTTTAATTATTTAGTCATTTTATTATTATTTTAAATATTATATGTTGGTGTACCCTTTGGTGGGGGTGTATTTGGTGATGTTTGGTGGGTGCCCCAATGTGGGAGGATTATTGGTGGTGTTTTGGTGAATATAATAATATAGTGTATAATATTGATATTGGTGGGAATATTATTATTATTATTATATTTATTATAGTGTCGCTTGCGCGAAAATAAGGTGCCGGCATGACAGAAGAGTCGCCACCTTTCGTTATTTATCCCTCAGAGCGGGAAAGGAAACGATCGGAAAAACCTGACGAATAAGGGTAAGACAAGGTCATCGCAACCATTGTCTGGGTTCGGGAGTCGGTTACGCAAGGGGAAGGTATTAGCACCCCTCACGTCCGTCGTACTCGACGGGATCCTCGCTTGTTTGTTTACTTGGGCGGGTTGGTTTTATTCTATCTACCTATCAAGGCTGGCTGAAAAAGAAAAGAAAAATGACTCGGCAAAGCGTCGCACTTTATGCCTACGTATTCCCGTCTGGAACGAGAAATCAGAGTCAACGTAGTTCGGCTAACTACGGGTTATGGGAAAAAGGTTGCTCGCTAGGACATCGCGTCCTATGCCTACGTACTTTCATCTGGTATGAAAGATCAGAGCAAACGTAGTTCGGGAAACTACGGGTTATCTCCTGAAAGAAATGTTTTATTGTTATGTTTGCGATCTCGACCGCACTAGAGACTATGACCTGAGAGTGAATGCGTCGCATGTCACCCAAAGGGTACCATACTAAACATCCAGACTGTGGAAAAGAAACTCTCCCACAATCCTTTCTCAGATAGCCTAAGGCTCGTAACGTACGAAAGAAATCATTCATGATTACTGTATCTTAAACTGCTTCGAGGTAAGAAGAGAACAGGCCCAACTAGGAGGGAGACTATCAAGTCCTACTGTTATCATGCCATGGATTCATCCTATGGTTGAGGTTTGAACAGGGAACTCCTAGATGTTGTCATGCATAGGTTTCAACCTAAAAGTCTATCATCAAATCCTCATCAGAGGAAATGAGAGTCCTAAGGGATCATGTCAATGATACACCAAAACAGACAAAAGCATCAGCTTTAACAGTAAAATGCATGCAATGCAAGTGAGGGAGGAAATGTGTGTGGGGCTTCAGCCTCCACAAGCTCGTCTCAACCTCAAGCCAGTCATGAAATAACAGTAATCATACTGAAGATTAACCACATGCTATCAAGCAATAACCAGATAAAAGAAACGAGGTGCCATCAGGCAAACAAAACACACTTGAGAAAGAATCATCTACTCTCTAATCCTAACCCTAACACAGAGTCTAATCAAATCTAAGCAAAGCCCTAAAGCAAAACCTAACCAAAAGAAATCAATCCCAGCCTTCAAGCTTCAGAACAAGCTTACCAAAGACAGGGAGCTAAGTAAGCAGACTAATAGTGTCTTCCTCAGGAAAGCACCAGGAGGTGTATACTCAGGAGTCATATCCTATGTGGCTCAACCACTGTGATCAGTTTACATTCCTCCTCAGGAGAAACTAAACTCACAAGCAGGCTCCAACATCACTGGATACTTAGGAAATCCTATCTGAACTAGTGGAACTAAATGAACAGACTCATAGGACCTTCCTCAGGAAAGTACTAGGAGGCTTCCACTTAGGAGTTGTATCCTATGTGGCTCAACAACTGTGATCAGTTTACATTCCTCCTCAGGAGAAATTAAACTCACAAGTTGGCTCCTACATCATTGGATACTTAAGAAATCCTAGATAAACTAATGGAACTAAATGAATAGACCCCTAGGACCTTCCTCAGGAAAGTACTAGGAGGCTTCCACTTAGGAAGTGTATCCCATGTGGCTCAACAACAGGTGATCAGTTTACATTCCTCCTCAGGAGAAATTAAACTCACAAGTTGGCTCCAACATCATTGGATACTTAAGAAAGAGGTGAGAAGAAAGAATGAAAGTCATTCATAGTGCCTTCCTCAGGAAAGTACCATGAACTTCCTTCAAACTTCAGGATCTCAAACCTCACAACCAGGGAATACCCCAAGCTCTGGGTCTCTGAGTCTTGATCTACAATCTTCTCTTCATGATGCTCTCCAACAAGCTCTTCAAGACAACACAAGCCCCACAACAAACTCCCCAAAATAAACCCCAGAGATGAACAGATAACCACAGAACAGACAAAATCAATAGGCAACTCCAGAAAATACCTAAAAATACTAAACCAAGGGGGAAAAATCTAACAATTATTCACAAGGGTCTACAACATCTACTCTTAACATTCACATAGGCCCCTACCCAAAAATCAAGACAAAACTATCTAAAGAAAATGAATTTCCTCACCTATGCACAACCTAAACCCTAATTAGGATACCCTAATGCTACCCTAATTAAACTAATCAAATTTTAATCTAAAAATCAGGAATTAAATCCTATGGGAAACTATGGTTCAATATCTAATTACACAAAAAAGAATGGATTAAAAAGACTAAAGGAAGGTCCTAAAATAAATTCTACAAAATCATGATATCAAACTAAACATTATAAAAGCTATTTAAAAGAAAAATCTATTAAAAATATGAAAAGAAAATAAAATGGAGATTTTATTTATTTAGAATTTTCTAGACAGATTTATTCACACATGAAAAAAACAAGAATTGAAAAATATTAAATTCTCTATTTTTTATGAATTTTTAAAGAACAAGAAAATATTAAAAGAATTAAAAATAAAAGAAAACAAAATAACGGGGAGGGGGGTGCAAATAGAAGGACACGCTAGTTATTATATGAGATGGGCTGAAATCAGGGGGGTGGGGATAGTAAATCGTTTTAGGCCCAACTTAATTCAGAAACAATCAAAAAATAAAAAACGCTAGAGGTGAGAATAGCAAGGAAATACGCGTGTTAAATGAAATGGGCCAGTTTGGGGGAGTGTGAATAGCATGAGAGTCAGGCCCAGGGACCACCGTTTAAGTGAAACGGTGCGTTTCACTTATGTGGCTTCCCTCCATTTCACGATTTTGAATCTAGGCCGTTAGATGAGGAGATTTTAGTCAAGGCTGGGGAATCATCCAACGGACAACCATCATCGTCCCAGCTCAACCTAGGGTTTTGCAGAAAACCTCACTCCATGCACTAATCTTTCCTCCCCTCGTTCTCTCTAACCAGTCCATGAAATCCTAAAATTCCAACACCAAAATTGTTCTACTAATTAAGAGGAACAAGACTGCACGTGTACTTTTTCCTAATTCTCTTTGAGTCACTCTAACAGAAAGCTTAAAGACTTGGGTTCCACCATGGATCTCTGAGATCAATCATGTCAAAGCTTCAATCTAATGGCCTGAGGGTGTTCTTTATGCTACCCTAGTCACACTAAACCCTAGCACGATCATTAAAACCTAATACACAGTCTGTTCTTGCAACCTAAAGAATCTTGCACCTGTTATAGATCTACATACAGAGCTCTCAAACTCTCAGAATTTGATCATCTATCCTAGCACGTTAATTCTACACCTAAAGAACGAACTGAAACTAAATAAATTAAGAGGTATAGGGAGAAGAAAGAACCTGTCAAGTGATGATGGAGAAGGTATGAGGAGAAGGTTTCAGGCCTTGTAATTGCTTCAGGACACTCTTCCAATGGGGAGAAGCTTTCTGTTTGCAAGAATCTTGATGGAGAACCCTTGTAATGGAAGAAATCGTGTGTAGCTTGCTTTTGAAGAAAGCTTGAATTCCAACCTCTCTCTCTCACTCTCTCCACTGATCTCTCTCTCCTTGACCAAACTTTAATCCATTGTGGGTCACTTGTTATATAGGGATTGATGGAACCAACTAGATCCATCTAGAACCATCTAGAAAAGTCTTGAAAATATCATGTGATGACAACTTGAAAATCTCATGCACCATGCATTAAGTCTTGCAAAATAACCTTAAAATGTCATCATAAGAGATATTGGAGAGATATGAGCAAATACAATGCTTTTCCTTGCCTTGTGTTGAAATTTCCAAAGATGACTTATAATGCAAGTTTCAAATTAACAAAGCATCACCCATTTTAAAGTCTCAAATCAAAATTCTATTTAAACCAATGTTCTCAAAATGTTGTTTCCAATCAAAATGATATATTGGATGACCTATTTTGGATTTGTAGATCTCTCAAACCAAAATCCAATTTCAACTTTTTTAACTTATAAGCCTTTTTCAAGTCATTTTGACCATTTTAAAATATCCATGCTACAAGCTTTTTCAACAATTCATGACCTTCTTTATAGACTTAAAATCACATTTTGAACAACTTTCATGTTTTGAGTTTTTCCATTTGAGGCTTGGAAATAGGAGATATGGCATTTGCTTAAAAATGACCTATAACTGACAAATGACCAAAATACCCCTGTCTTGTTCAAACCATAAGTTGAGTTCTATAAATCCTATCAAGGACTTATACCACTCAAATTAAAGCTAAGAAGATGCCCTCCAACATTCATGTTGACCAAGAGATCATAGGAATCATCCTACTAGGGCAAAAGTTGTCTGCAAGTTGGGTGACTTTCAAGGACCCAGATTCACACACCTCAGCTGACCTGTAATTTGTCAAAACCATAACTTGAGCTCTGTAACTCCTATCAAGGACTTCCACCACTAAAATTAAATCTAAGAACAAGCTCTACAACATTCATGTTGTGGGGAAGATGAGATATCAATCACATCTAGAGCTAAAACTGCCTGGAAGATAGGGATCAAATTAGGGTTTTTTCACTGACAATCCTTGGAAACCCTGACTTGAAGCTTCTCAAACTCCTCAATCATGATGAGTTGGTCTAGGGATCATCCTTTACAACATATCTATGCATCATTCCATGATCTCATGGCCCTTGGATTAAGTCTCAACCTTCTCCAAATCTTCAGCTGATTTAGGGTTGACCCAGTCAAAACCTTAATTCTACCATTCATGGTTGAATCCTCTGAACTCTTGCATAATGACTTCTCTGGGCTTCATGATGGCTATCAATACATCTCATAGGCTTTCTCCAATCATCAAGTTCATTCTCAAAGTCTCAGAATCATCTGAGGAGCACCCACAACTCTCAAGCTATGAAGCACACAACCCTGGTTCCGACCAATTCCTCTGAAGATCTCTTGAACTGTCTGATGAAGGTATCAACTTTCAAACACTAGATGGATAAATAATTGTTGGTCAAATTTTGGGGTGCAACAGTTGCCCCTATTCAAACGGCTTGAACCTGACTGGGTGAGAAGCGAACGACTCTCACCCAATCAAGGTGCGAGACGATTGAATACCGGTAAACCCGAAAATTTGCCAACTGCACGAGCACACGGTACTCTGCGGGGAACAAATCTTCGAATATTGCGATGCTAGCTGCACGGCCGCTAGCTGGAGAGATACTGATCTGACATCGCCGCCAGTTATCCTCGTTAACTTCTTCTGATATTGCCTTCAGACAACCACATCACCCAACATCGCCGCTGGAAGACTAAACCACCTGACATTATCGTCAAACAAGATTCTGAGGAACGCCCAACATCGCCGCTGGAACACCAAATCATCTGACATCGCCGTCAAGAACAACCATAACTCGGGGAAACAAGCGCCCAACATCGCCGCCGGAGATCTAAACCTGAATCACCAAAATATCCAACATCGCCGCTGGAGAAAATACAACAATGAACAAAATACCCCGCATCGCCGCTGGAGAGAATACAACACTGAATACCCTGCATCGCCGCTGGAGAAACACATCTGACAGAACACCCCGCATCGCCGCTGGAGAACTAAATCTGTCAAAATACCCCGCATCGCCGCTGGAGAACTAAAGGATCTGCGTCACCTAACATCGCCGTCGGAAGACTGGATCACCTTGACATGCCCAACATCGCCGCTGGAAAACTGAATCTGACATCGCCGTCGGAAACAAACATCCTCTTAGAGACACTGGACATTGCCGTCGTACAAACATCATCCCTACTGGGGATTTAAAGAGTCTGACCTCGCTGTCAAACAAATATCCAACCTCGCCGCCGGACAAAACATGATCTGACCTCGCCGTCATATCCAAACGTTCAACCTCGCCGCCGAACAAAATATGATCTGACCTCGCCGTCATATCCAAACGTTCAACCTCGCCGCCGAACAAACATCCAACCTCGCCGCCGGACAAAATATGATCTGACCTCGCCGTCATATCCAAACGTTCAACCTCGCCGTCGAACAAACATCCAACCTCGCCGCCGGACAAATGATGATCTGACCTCGCCGTCAAATCCAAATGTTCAACCTCGCCGTCGAACAAACATCCAACCTCGCCGCCGGACAAATGATGATCTGACCTCGCCGTCAAATCCAAACGTTCAACCTCGCCGTCGAACAAACATCCAACCTCGCCGCCGGACAACTGATGATCTAACCTCGCCGTCAAATCCAAACGTTCAACCTCGCCGTCGAACAAACATCCAACCTCGCCGCTGGACAAATGATGATCTGAACAACTCTGACCTGGGGTTCACCCCTGGTAGATGGAATAAAAGGTACACTTGCGTATTTGAAACTACTCCGCTGGGAATGAGAGACTTAACCAAGCACACTCTGATCTGGGGTTCACCCTCAGAACCATAACGAACATCGGGATACTACTGCACACTGCCCACCGTAGAACTTCAACATTAAAGATATATGAAACCCTGGCCCCTGGCCATTTCCAGCTTCAGCTAGAAAAAATCTTCAAGTATTTCTGAATATGAATGAAACCCTGGCCCCTGGCCACTCCAGATCCGCTGGAAAAATTATTCAAGTATTTATGAAGATAGATGAAACCCTGGCCCCTGGCCATTCCAGCTTCAGCTAGAAACAACATCCTTGGCCTTCAAGGATGTAAACTTTGCCCGTCGGCAACTCTGCAGGAGGTATCTTCGACTTCAGTATGAAGAAATGGTCCTTGGCCTTCAAGGATACATGGATATGCCTTCAGGCAACTCCGCCTCTGCTATAGAGCATCCGAGACTTCATTCAGGGATATATTTCGGCCTTCAGTCCGACAAATGAATCCTAGGTCATTCACGACCTTGGGGATAACCTTGCCTTTAGGCACCTTCGCTTCAGCTTAGGAAATCTGTGACTTCAGTCAAAGAAATAGTATCCTGAGCCATTCATGACTCTACGAGGATTCAAACACTTTGCCTTCAGGCAAAACTCCGCTTCAACCGGAGAAACATCTTCGACTTCAGTCAGAAGAAAAACTATCCATTTGATCGCAATCAATCATCTCCTCAGGACAACTGACTTAGTCTTCAGACCAACACGGATCATCTTGTTATATCTACAAACTTTGGAACCTTGTCTTCAGCCACACGTTGATTCATCAACAAGGACATCTGAGCTCACAGGAACCTTCTGATACCTCCTTCAGGCGTTTACGAAGTCAATCTTCAGATTAGACATCACTGTTGGAACAGACATATCATGCTGCTAGGGTTTTTCAAGAATCATCTTGAACAAACAAATCCGTCGGGCACCTTCAAGAATCATCCTGAACTGATAACCTCTCTAGAGATTTTATTCTGTTGGGTATTCCAGGAATCTTCTTGGGCAACTCTTGTTGGGGACGCTACCGGGGAGCTCAAGTATCATACTAAGCAAACAACTCGGGAAGCTGCACTGAGGTCTTAAGAATCATCTTAAGCAAACGGCTCTGCTGAGGAACTCGAGAATCATCTCGAACTGAAGACTTCGCCGGGGATCTCAAAAATCATCTTGAGCAAGCGAACTGTGGGAGATTACACCGGGGTCTTGGGAATCATCTCAAGAAATCGACCTTGTTGGAGAGAATGTCAGGAATCGTCCTGAGCAACTAGCCTCTTGGTGGAACACCTGTAAAACAAGGATGATAATGACCTAGATCATGCTTATGATGCATATGCTTCTGCGCTACGCCCCACACGGTGGGAATGCTATGCGTTTATGCTAAATGCCATGCAATCATGCACGATGTTATGCAGCGTTAAATGCTATGCAGTGTTTAAATGCTATGCAACCATGCACAATGATGCAATCCCGTCAGCAAAAATAGACGCCGGGAGGAGGAAACCCTTTTGTCAAGGAGCCAAGAACTCAGGTAGAGGAATCATCCTGCTGAGGAGAACGTGGACATGCCAATATCAATCGGCCTCCGTCTGGGGAATTGATCTTCCGGTTGACTGCTGCAGGGCGAACAATCTTCAACTGACTGCTGCAGGGGAACGAAGCTCTACGAGAACCTGGACCTGCTGATATCAATCGCGAGAATGAACTGCGCGGCCGTCATGGCTACTCTTCTGGGGATAACCACTCTGTGGGGAAACAACTTCAGCTGCTCCACACTCCACTGGGGAAAACCAATCATGATCTGATCAACTTCCAAGGACTCGGCTCTCTTGGGCATCTGCACACTCGGCTGGGGAAGGAGAAATCATTCTGCTTCGCTGGAGAGAGTGCGACTCAGGGGAAATACAACATTGGATGTTCAATACTCTGCTAGGAAAACCACTCACGGTCTCAACTGCTTCCAAGGATTCTGCTTTTCTGCGGACTCAGCCGGGGAGAGAAATCATTCTACTTCACTGGAGAGTATGGCTTTGTTGAGGAATTTCAATTCCGCTGGGGAAGAAAGAATCATCTGACTTCGGGGAAGAGCACAACTCTGCAGGGAAATACAACATCAGTTGTTCCAACACTCTACTGGGGAAGAGGGAATCATCCGACTTCGGGAGAGAATACGACTCTGGTGGGGAATCTGAATTCCGCTGGAGACTTCAGTCTAGCGCCATTAGTTACTGCATATTTTGGCGTACGAACAATTCCCTACGAAACCTGCACTTGTGACCCGGTGCTGGGGCAACTCCTGCTGCGGCGACTTTACTGGGGAAAACACGAGCTTCGGCACCCGAACATTTCTATGAAACCTACACTTGTGACCCGGTGCTGGGGGGGAAGCACCTGCTTCGGCGACCGAACACTTCTCTGAAATCTGCACTTGTGACCCGGTGCTGGGGAAAATACGAGCTGCTGCGTGCGACTCAGCTGATGAGGTGACGTTTCTTCAGGATGCGTCTGCTTGGGGAAAAGAATCGTCTCTGCACGAGGAGACATATCAATGCTCACTATCTTGCGTTCAGATTCTACGGAGGAGAGACTACTGAACTCTGTTGGAGAAGGAGGACTCATCCTGCTTCGGGGATGCGCACGGCACATCTTCTGGAAGGCGCTACACCTGCAACAACACAAACAAACAGACAAGATACCCTCCTCAAAGGGGCCTATCCAGGTTATTATCTCGTGACAATATTCAGTTAATTAATTGTTTCAACAATCAATGGGCCTAGGCCCGTAAGTTTATGTATGCGCATTTTATCAAAAAAACATCGGCGTTTCCATTCGTAAACAAAACAGATAAATGCTAAACAGACAAGCAGAATTGCTGAATAATGTGCATTTTATTGATGATGAACCCCTGAATGGGCAAAAAAATGTTTTACAACAGAGGCAAGCTCCTGGAATGAGGAAGCCGCGCAAAAAGAAAACATAAATATACATCAGTATATACAAATGTCGGCAACGAGGCATAGACAAACACCATGAGTTGATCCCTCTAAGACCCACTCGACTTCGATACTTCTCCGATGCCTCAGCTTCGGAAGAGATTGATTCAGATAAACGGCCCTCAGGTCCTCCAAACCACTAAACAATGAAAGTCCACACGCGGAACGCAGTCATTTGCTTATTCAAATCCCTAACTTTTGCGTGAACCGCCCTTTACGGGTTTTCAGTTCACCGGGATACCCTTTTTTGCCGAAGCCGCCCAGTGTAGGTTTTCGACTTCGCGGGTGTACATTTTTTCAATATATCCCTAATTTTTGCCCGAACCTTTTATTCTGTTTTTGGTTCGCCAGGATGCCCCTTTTTTGCCTGGACTCTTTCTTTTTTGTCCAGCGGGTCTTTTTCAAGCAAAGTATTTTTTAACTGCGTCCGCGTTCACCGGGGATGCAAAATCTTCACCATCCATCGTGGATAACAACAAAGCTCCTCCTGAGAAGACCTTGCTGACGACATACGGCCCTTCGTAATTCGGAGTCCATTTGCCCCGGTGATCGGAGTGTGGCGGAAGAATTTTCTTCAGGACGAGATCACCCGTCTGAAAGCTTCTGGGACGCACCTTCTTATCATAAGCTTTCTTCATTCGGCTTTGGTACAGGCGACCAAATGCAATCGATGCTAACCTCTTCTCGTCCATCAGGCTGAGTTGGTTCAGACGATTCGTAATCCATTCTGCCTCGTCGAGTTTCACATCAACCAAAACTCGCAAAGAGGGAATCTCCACTTCTAACGGTAGGACAGCTTCCATACCGTACACCAAGGAGAAAGGAGTTGCCCCGGTCGACGTACGCACCGTCGTACGATAACCGTGCAAGGCAAACGGCAGCATCTCGTGCCAATCTTTGTACGTCACAACCATCTTCTGAACAATCTTCTTGATGTTCTTGTTGGCCGCTTCGACAGCGCCATTCATCTTCGGCCGGTAAGGAGATGAGTTGTGGTGTTCAATCTTGAAGCTCTGGCACAGCTCCTTCATCATCTTGTTATTAAGGTTCGAACCATTATCAGTAATGATCCGCTCGGGAATTCCATAGCGACAGATGATGTCCCTCTTTATGAATTTAGCTACCACCTGCTTGGTCACATTAGCGTACGAGGCTGCCTCCACCCATTTGGTGAAGTAGTCGATAGCTACCAGAATAAAACGATGACCATTGGATGCAGTGGGCTCGATCTTGCCTATCATGTCGATGCCCCACATGGAGAACGGCCAAGGGGAGGACATGACATTCAATGGGCACGGCGGCACATGAACTTTATCAGCATAAATCTGGCATTTATGACATCTCTTCGCGAATCTGAAGCAATCCGACTCCATCGTCAGCCAGTAATATCCTGCTCTCAGGATCTTTCTCGTCATGGCATGCCCGCCGGCGTGCGTACCAAATGTGCCCTCATGGACTTCTTCCATGAGCATACTTGCTTCTTTCTCATCTACACATCTGAGTAGCACGAGATCGTGGTTTCTCTTATACAGCACTCCATCAGGATTGAGATAAAAGTTTCCATATAGCCTCCTTAGAGTCTTCTTATCCTGGGTTGACGCACCCGCAGGATACTCCTTGGTCATAAGGAAGGTCTGGATGTCGTGGAACCATGGCTTGCCGTCAGTGGCATCTTCGATTGCAAAGACAAATGCCGGTCTGTTAAGACGCGAAAGCACAATTCTTGGAGCCTCATTCCAATAATTGACTTTATACATTGAAGCCAGCGTGGCTAAAGCATCAGCCATTTGATTTTCAGCCCGGGGTACATGATGAAGTTCTACTCGGTCGAAGAACGGAAGCAGCCTCCTGGCATAATTCATGTACGGCACTAGATTCGCTTGACGAGTTTCCCACTCCCCTTTAATCTGATTGATTACAAGTGCTGAGTCACCATATATGTCTAGATTCTTGATTCTCAAATCAATTGCCTCTTCTAGACCCATAATACATGCTTCATACTCGGCTTCATTGTTGGTAACTGGAAACGTCAGTCTCGCAGTAAACGGGATGTGGGATCCGTGAGGAGTCGTGATGATAGCCCCGATACCACTTCCATAGGAATTAACCGCTCCGTCGAATATCAACTTCCACTGAGACTTCCTATCTGGCCCCTCATCGGGCAATGGCTCATCGCAATCCTTCGCTTTGAGAAACATAATGTCCTCGTCAGGAAATTCGAACTTCATTGGCTGGTAGTCCTCGATTGGCTGTTCGGCAAGGTAATCAGACAATACGCTTCCCTTAATGGCTTTCTGAGAGACGTACTGAATATCATACTCCGTTAACACCATTTGCCATCTGGCAATCCTGCCCGAAAGAGCCTGCTTCTCGAAGACGTACTTGATCGGATCCATCTTCGAAATTAGCATAGTGGTGTGATTGAGCATATACTGTCGTAGACGTTTGGCGGCCCAAGCTAATGCACAACACGTCTTCTCCAGCATCGAGTATCGAGATTCACACTCAGTGAACTTTTTACTCAAATAATAAATGGCATGCTCCTTTCAGCCCGTCTCGTCGTGCTGACCGAGAACACACCCCATACTATTCTCCAGAACCGTCAGGTACATGATTAATGGCCGTCCAGCCACTGGGGGTATCAAGATTGAAGGTTCTTGAAGATACTGCTTTATTTTGTCGAATGCCTTCTGGCAATCCTCATTCCAAGTAATCGCCTGATTTTTCTTTAAAAGCTTGAACATCGGTTCACAGGTGGCCGTGAGCTGAGAGATAAACCTTGCAATGTAGTTTATTCGGCCCAGGAAACCACGAACTTCTTTCTCTGTTTTCGGCGCTGGCATTTCTTGGATAGCTTTTATTTTCGCAGGATCAACTTCAATACCTCGTTCACTAACGATAAACCCCAATAACTTTCCGGACCGCACTCCGAAAGTGCACTTGTTAGGATTCAGCCTCAGCCTGAACTTCCTAAGCCTTTCAAACAGCTTCAGTAGGTTGACCAGATGCTCCTCCTCCGTTTGGGACTTTGCAATCATGTCATCAACATAGACCTCAATCTCATGATGAATCATATCATGAAACAAAGTTACCATTGCTCTCTGGTAAGTGGCCCCCGCGTTCTTCAGACCGAAGGGCATTACCTTGTAGCAGAATGTTCCCCAGGGGGTAATAAACGTTGTTTTCTCCATGTCCTCCGGTGCCATCTTAATCTGATTGTAACCGGAGAAGCCATCCATGAATGAAAACACGGAAAACTGGGCTGTATTGTCGACCAACACATCGATATGAGGCAACGGGAAATCATCCTTAGGGCTCGCCCTATTCAAATCCCGATAATCGACGCACATGCGTACCTTACCGTCCTTCTTCGGTACAGGTACTATGTTGGCGACCCACGGAGGGTAAGTGGTAACGGCTAGAAATCCTGCGTCCAACTGCTTCTGGACTTCTTCCTTGATTTTTACAGCCATGTCTGGTCTCGTCCTCCTGAGCTTCTGCTTGACTGGAGGGCAATCTTCTCGCAACGGCAAACGATGAACCACGATATCAGTGTCAAGTCCGAGCATATCCTCATATGACCACGCAAAGACGTCACTATACTCTCGAAGCATCTCGACCAGTCTATGCTTGACGTCATTCTGCAACGCAGCCCCTACTCTGACATTCCTGATAAGCTCCTCAGAACCCAGATTTATGATCTCAATATCCTCCTCGTGAGGCAGAATAACCTTCTCCTCTTGTCTCAACAAGCGGGCCAACTCTTCCGGAAGGTCCTCGTCTTCATCAATCTCATCCTCGGCTTGATAGATCGGGCAATCAAAGTCGTAGTGAGCCGTAGAGGGTCCAGAGTCGATGTCATCTGTTACGTGGATCCTGCAATAACAAGGGTTAAGTTTAAAGCAAGAATATGCAGGTTAGCACAAACCTCGTTGCCATTTTGCTGTTTTTCGAAATAAACATAAAATAGGAATAACAGAGAGCACAATATTTGATTACGAAGAAAACGCCTTTTATTTATTAACAAAATGCATACACATAATCCAACAAGGCCCTGACAGTAAAACCACTATGCCCCGGGCAGGACATAGGGTTGTACAAAGATTGTAAAAAGCAAATCATTACTCTTCACTTGTCAGCTTGATAATCTCCTTGATGGTCCAATTGTGGAGGCGCTCGCCCGGCTTGCTCGGTTGAATCCAGGCGTCAAGATCGCAATCACTGTCCCCGCTGTCCTCCGATGCAGCGCTGATGCTCTCGAAAATTACTCCCCCTCTGGTGAATAGGATCGGCCCTTTCCCACGAGACGAGCTGCCAGAAGAAGATGAAGCTTCCGCTCCAGGAGAATACCCCAATCCAAACTTATCCTGCTTGATTGGTATATCCAAGACATGCCCCCAGCCTGGGGTGGAACCGGCTTCGACAACGGCCCGTGCTTCCTTAAACGAGGAGAGATTCATCTCCTGCTTCTCTGCGACGACAGGAGCTACCTCCTTCACCCTGACGGTTTCAAATGCTTGGCAGAGCGTTTCATGGATCTCGCCATCCATTTCAACGTATTTAAAGGACGACAGGTGGCTCACCATAATGTCCTCCTCACCACAGACGGTTACTATGCTGCCCCCGACAGCATATTTAAGCTTCTGATGCAGCGTGGACGTCACGGCACCAGCGGAATGGATCCATGGCCGACCTAAGAGGCAACTATAGGCGGGCATGATATCCATGATATAGAAAACCGTATTGAATGTCTCTGGACCAACTTGAATTGGCAGGGTCAACTCTCCAAAGACGTGGCGCTTGGTTCCGTCAAAGGCTTTCACGACCAGATCACTGGGCGTGCAAAGCAATCCACGGGTGTCCAACTTCATCAGTGCTTTCTTCGGAAGCACATTAAGCGAGGAACCCGTATCCACGAGGACATGTGACATAATCGTGCCTCGGCACTCTATTGAGACGTGCAAGGCGCTATTGTGATCTCTTCCCTTAGGAGTCAGCTCCAGATCTGTAAATCTCAGCCCATTACCAGCATTGACGTGGGCCACCACCTCCTCGAGTTGATTTACTGATATCTCCTGCGGCACGTATGCAGCATTCAATACCTTCAGCAAGGCGTTGCGGTGCGCCTCAGAACACAGCAACAAGTTAAGAATCGAGATCTTTGACGGAGTCTGATGAAGATGATCAACAATTTTGTAGTCACTCTTCTTGATTAGTCGTATGAACTCTTCAGCATCTTTAACCAGCAAGTCCTTCTCTGCCCCAGCAGGTACTTCTTCGACAGCTTTACCTTTACCTTTATCCACAGCGTCAGCTCGAACCACTTTCTCTGCCGCAACCTCTGCTGGCGCAAAGACTCTTCCGCTTCTAGTGATACCACTGACTTCGGTAAGATTCTGCACAGTTGATCCGAATGGCTCTAGCTCTATCTTCTGACCATTACAATAAACTTCGGCGCCGTAATGCCATGGAACGGCATTGGTACTCTCGAATGGGATTGGTCCGGCCCTGGTGATGGTGATAGTAGGCGGACGAGGCGCAAAAATAGTAATAGGGTGACGAGGAATAGTAATGGTAGCAACTTCATCTGCCTGCTTCAGCATGACTTCCCCTGATGCACTTTCAACGCTCCGGCTGAACTGTAAAATACCCTCGGACATCAGACTTTGGATACCTTCGATCAGCTGCTCACACCCATCAGGAAGTGTAGCACAAGCCATACATAACTCTCCGCATCCAGGAAAGAAATCCTTCTTCAGCAACTTAGCCTTGACAAAACTCAACGACGTCTTCAAATCTTTGACATCGGTCAGCAAGTCCGCACTCTCCTCGGTGATAACAACATTCACTCCGCCCCCCTTATGATGAGGCATCGGGTTTTTAGTGACGTTGGGCACGTTGTCAGAAAAATTGATAACCTTGGCGTCCACCAAGTCCTGGACTTTGTGCTTAAAAGCTTTACAATTCTCAATCGTATGACCAGGTGACCCAGTGTGGAATTCACAAGTAGCATTGGCATCATACCCCGGTGGTGGTGCCCCTGTTAAGGGAGCCAACGTCCTTTTTTGAACCAATTGGAGCTGAAGCAACGTTTGCAAAAGCTGTGCATACGACATAGGGGGAGTATCAAAATGACGGCTTGCCATAGGAGCCCGATTCTGATATCTTTTATACCCCTGCTGGTTCTGCTGCTGGGGTTGCTGCTGCTGCTGCGGCTGCGATGGAGCAGCCGGGATATTTATGCTAGCAATCTGAGGCTGGGGGCCCTTTCCCTTTCTCCGAGCATTGGTGACAGCACTGGCATCTCCCTCTCGACGCTTGCCAGCGTAAGGTTTCTTACTAGCTCCTCCAACTGAGGATGATTCGCCCTGAATTTTTCCAATCTTTATACCGTTCTCAACATGCTCGCCCAGAGTGATGAGAGCCGAGAATGTTCCAGACATGCCACTAACCAGCTTTTCATAATAGATTCCAGGAAGGGTAGCCACGAACATTTGCACCAGCTCACGCTCAACCATCGGCGGTTGAACCCGAGCATCCAATTCACGCCACCGCTGGGCGTATTCTTTGAAACTTTCATTGTTCCGCTGTGAGAGATTCTGAAGCTGAACTCGGTTGGGAGCCAAGTCGCTATTGTATTGATAGTGGAGGACAAACGCTTCTGCAAGATCTTTCCAGGTGCGCACAGTAGCGGGCTCCAAACCCATATACCATTCGAGCGATGGACCAGAAAGACTATCCTGAAAGAAGTGCATCAGCAGCTTCTCATCGTCAGAATAAGCGGACATCTTTCTATAATAAGATCGGAGGTGGACCCGGGGACAAGTAGTGCCCTTATACTTCTCAAAGGTAGGCACCTTGAACTTGTGAGGTACTTTAAAGTCAGCAATCAACCCGAGGTTGGACATGTCAACGCCCAATGTGTTCTGATTTTCTATGTTTCTCATCTTGTCTTCCAGCGCCTTGAACCTGAGTCGAGCCTCAGCATTCAACTCTGCTTCTACACCTTTCTGAGAGAATATGTCATCCTGATGGTCCTCCAGCCACGGTTGAGGCACCACCAGATTTCCTGCACCAGCATTGCCGTTGACCGGCCCTATGTTAACATTGGCTCCCAAACTACCATTGCCGACGCCAGCCGCGTTGAGCCCGAGATTGGTCATCAGATTGCCGTTAGCACTGCCGTTGCCCCCGGCAGCAGGAACAACGTTCTGTGGAGTATCCCCTGGAGGAGGAGTGGGCACGGCCCCGCCGTGAAGTATTCCATTACTGTCAACCCTGGAGATGAGAGGTTGAACCAAAGTACGAAGCTGGTCTTGCCCATTCGCAACTACTTGCATCAACTCCATAAAACGGTCCATCCGTTCACGAAGCTCTTGAACATCTGACTGTACCTGGTCCATTATCCTTGTCTGATTGGCGCGAGTTGAGTAGCGGTGGATGAGTCTTTGATCAATCCTGGAGATCGAAAGCAGCTCGGAACCTGAGTACCTGAAAAACCTGTCAACATTAAAGGTTAGGAAAGGCAACAGAATGTATGTCATGCAAAATTCTTTATGCAGATGTATGCGTGTGTCTGTGTGCTTGAGAGATTTCCCCGATCCCGGCGCCTTACTACCAGTGCTGACAATAATAAGGAGAGGAATCTGGGCCCAATCATGGAAACAACAATCTCACATATACATAGGAAGCCTATGGCATTAGTGATAGTCAACCCCGACACATCAAGGATCGAGAACTCGTACGCAACAGTCTTTCCGAGAGAGGCTGTCGTAACACAATAAGAGGCGAGAGATCCTGGATCGGGGAAATGGTACCTGTCACAGACACACGCCGATGGAATGCGAATGATTATGCAAGCTAATGCAAAATGCAGGCATGCAACAATATCCAGGTGGCTGCTGTGGAGATTCGGCATCAATAGTCACTGATGAGAAGGAAACCCCGGTGTAAACCCACTGATCTGATCTGCTGAGAATAACCATCTGATAGGATCGAGATCAAAATTCCGCCCTGTCAAGAGTGAGTGCCTGATAATAAGGACCCTGGGTGCAAGATCAAGGAACGTCTGTTGATGAGGTCTTCAGACCCCAAAATAAAAAATCTGCCCTCTCAAGAACAAATGCACAGCTGCTGATGAGACCTTCAGACCCCACTCAAAATCTGCCCTATCAAGAACAAATAACATCTGCCGATGAGGTCTTCAGACCTCACTCAAAATCTGCTCTGTCCAGAACAAACCACTGACGATAATACACTGATCAAAGCCTGCTCTATCAAGAACAGACAAACACCCGATGATAAGATCCTCTGATCAAACCCTTGCTCTATCAAGAACATATCTGCAACTGAGAACCCAACATAACTGATTCACTGCCAAGAAAACCAGGTGGTCTGGAGGTCAAAGTTTCCTGCAATATCCCAACCCCACTCACAGGTATGGACCTAATCCACGGACAAAGGTACGGCATCCTATGCGGTCATCAGCGTCACAGACTTTCATGAGTGACGATACGATTCCCAGAAGGAGTGGCATCGTCAAGTCATGAAGAGGCCTCTCTTAGCTGACTTCCAAATGATCGGTCCCCAGAGTCGACAATCCTCACGTCTGGACTCCCCTCAGATCCTCAGGACCGGAAAGGAGCACCTCTGCAAGAATCTCGTCTGAGCGCAGATTTTCGTAGGGAACTGTGCCTGCTCAGCAGACAGGTTCGTCTACTACTTCTCCGCAACTATATCTAGGTGGGTACTCAAGCCTAGGTCCGGCTTCTCACTCACAGTAACATCCCTCTCCCACAGCAGCACAGATAATCATATCAAACTGGAAATAAAATGCGGGAAATAAAAAAAGCGGGAAGTAAAGTGCGGGAAGTAAAAATGCGGTAAATAAACGCAACCCAACAAGCAAACACACAAACGATAGGATTGACTCGCGTAGGGGATGGGAAACGGTCCCAGCATAAGGGATGGGAAAAGTCCCTAGATGCTGTAGTCCCCAGCAGAGTCGCTAGCTGTCGCTTGCGCGAAAATAAGGTGCCGGCATGACAGAAGAGTCGCCACCTTTCGTTATTTATCCCTTAGAGCGGGAAAGGAAACGATCGGAAAAACCTGACGAATAAGGGTAAGACAAGGTCATCGCAACCATTGTCTGGGTTCGGGAGTCGGTTACGCAAGGGGAAGGTATTAGCACCCCTCACGTCCGTCGTACTCGACGGGATCCTCGCTTGTTTGTTTACTTGGGCGGGTTGGTTTTATTCTATCTACCTATCAAGGCTGGCTGAAAAAGAAAAGAAAAATGACTCGGCAAAGCGTCGCACTTTATGCCTACGTATTCCCGTCTGGAACGAGAAATCAGAGTCAACGTAGTTCGGCTAACTACGGGTTATGGGAAAAAGGTTGCTCGCTAGGACATCGCGTCCTATGCCTACGTACTTTCATCTGGTATGAAAGATCAGAGCAAACGTAGTTCGGGAAACTACGGGTTATCTCCTGAAAGAAATGTTTTATTGTTATGTTTGCGATCTCGACCGCACTAGAGACTATGACCTGAGAGTGAATGCGTCGCATGTCACCCAAAGGGTACCATACTAAACATCCAGACTGTGGAAAAGAAACTCTCCCACAATCCTTTCTCAGATAGCCTAAGGCTCGTAACGTACGAAAGAAATCATTCATGATTACTGTATCTTAAACTGCTTCGAGGTAAGAAGAGAACAGGCCCAACTAGGAGGGAGACTATCAAGTCCTACTGTTATCATGCCATGGATTCATCCTATGGTTGAGGTTTGAACAGGGAACTCCTAGATGTTGTCATGCATAGGTTTCAACCTAAAAGTCTATCATCAAATCCTCATCAGAGGAAATGAGAGTCCTAAGGGATCATGTCAATGATACACCAAAACAGACAAAAGCATCAGCTTTAACAGTAAAATGCATGCAATGCAAGTGAGGGAGGAAATGTGTGTGGGGCTTCAGCCTCCACAAGCTCGTCTCAACCTCAAGCCAGTCATGAAATAACAGTAATCATACTGAAGATTAACCACATGCTATCAAGCAATAACCAGATAAAAGAAACGAGGTGCCATCAGGCAAACAAAACACACTTGAGAAAGAATCATCTACTCTCTAATCCTAACCCTAACACAGAGTCTAATCAAATCTAAGCAAAGCCCTAAAGCAAAACCTAACCAAAAGAAATCAATCCCAGCCTTCAAGCTTCAGAACAAGCTTACCAAAGACAGGGAGCTAAGTAAGCAGACTAATAGTGTCTTCCTCAGGAAAGCACCAGGAGGTGTATACTCAGGAGTCATATCCTATGTGGCTCAACCACTGTGATCAGTTTACATTCCTCCTCAGGAGAAACTAAACTCACAAGCAGGCTCCAACATCACTGGATACTTAGGAAATCCTATCTGAACTAGTGGAACTAAATGAACAGACTCATAGGACCTTCCTCAGGAAAGTACTAGGAGGCTTCCACTTAGGAGTTGTATCCTATGTGGCTCAACAACTGTGATCAGTTTACATTCCTCCTCAGGAGAAATTAAACTCACAAGTTGGCTCCTACATCATTGGATACTTAAGAAATCCTAGATAAACTAATGGAACTAAATGAATAGACCCCTAGGACCTTCCTCAGGAAAGTACTAGGAGGCTTCCACTTAGGAAGTGTATCCCATGTGGCTCAACAACAGGTGATCAGTTTACATTCCTCCTCAGGAGAAATTAAACTCACAAGTTGGCTCCAACATCATTGGATACTTAAGAAAGAGGTGAGAAGAAAGAATGAAAGTCATTCATAGTGCCTTCCTCAGGAAAGTACCATGAACTTCCTTCAAACTTCAGGATCTCAAACCTCACAACCAGGGAATACCCCAAGCTCTGGGTCTCTGAGTCTTGATCTACAATCTTCTCTTCATGATGCTCTCCAACAAGCTCTTCAAGACAACACAAGCCCCACAACAAACTCCCCAAAATAAACCCCAGAGATGAACAGATAACCACAGAACAGACAAAATCAATAGGCAACTCCAGAAAATACCTAAAAATACTAAACCAAGGGGGAAAAATCTAACAATTATTCACAAGGGTCTACAACATCTACTCTTAACATTCACATAGGCCCCTACCCAAAAATCAAGACAAAACTATCTAAAGAAAATGAATTTCCTCACCTATGCACAACCTAAACCCTAATTAGGATACCCTAATGCTACCCTAATTAAACTAATCAAATTTTAATCTAAAAATCAGGAATTAAATCCTATGGGAAACTATGGTTCAATATCTAATTACACAAAAAAGAATGGATTAAAAAGACTAAAGGAAGGTCCTAAAATAAATTCTACAAAATCATGATATCAAACTAAACATTATAAAAGCTATTTAAAAGAAAAATCTATTAAAAATATGAAAAGAAAATAAAATGGAGATTTTATTTATTTAGAATTTTCTAGACAGATTTATTCACACATGAAAAAAACAAGAATTGAAAAATATTAAATTCTCTATTTTTTATGAATTTTTAAAGAACAAGAAAATATTAAAAGAATTAAAAATAAAAGAAAACAAAATAACGGGGAGGGGGGTGCAAATAGAAGGACACGCTAGTTATTATATGAGATGGGCTGAAATCAGGGGGGTGGGGATAGTAAATCGTTTTAGGCCCAACTTAATTCAGAAACAATCAAAAAATAAAAAACGCTAGAGGTGAGAATAGCAAGGAAATACGCGTGTTAAATGAAATGGGCCAGTTTGGGGGAGTGTGAATAGCATGAGAGTCAGGCCCAGGGACCACCGTTTAAGTGAAACGGTGCGTTTCACTTATGTGGCTTCCCTCCATTTCACGATTTTGAATCTAGGCCGTTAGATGAGGAGATTTTAGTCAAGGCTGGGGAATCATCCAACGGACAACCATCATCGTCCCAGCTCAACCTAGGGTTTTGCAGAAAACCTCACTCCATGCACTAATCTTTCCTCCCCTCGTTCTCTCTAACCAGTCCATGAAATCCTAAAATTCCAACACCAAAATTGTTCTACTAATTAAGAGGAACAAGACTGCACGTGTACTTTTTCCTAATTCTCTTTGAGTCACTCTAACAGAAAGCTTAAAGACTTGGGTTCCACCATGGATCTCTGAGATCAATCATGTCAAAGCTTCAATCTAATGGCCTGAGGGTGTTCTTTATGCTACCCTAGTCACACTAAACCCTAGCACGATCATTAAAACCTAATACACAGTCTGTTCTTGCAACCTAAAGAATCTTGCACCTGTTATAGATCTACATACAGAGCTCTCAAACTCTCAGAATTTGATCATCTATCCTAGCACGTTAATTCTACACCTAAAGAACGAACTGAAACTAAATAAATTAAGAGGTATAGGGAGAAGAAAGAACCTGTTAAGTGATGATGGAGAAGGTATGAGGAGAAGGTTTCAGGCCTTGTAATTGCTTCAGGACACTCTTCCAATGGGGAGAAGCTTTCTGTTTGCAAGAATCTTGATGGAGAACCCTTGTAATGGAAGAAATCGTGTGTAGCTTGCTTTTGAAGAAAGCTTGAATTCCAACCTCTCTCTCTCACTCTCTCCACTGATCTCTCTCTCCTTGACCAAACTTTAATCCATTGTGGGTCACTTGTTATATAGGGATTGATGGAACCAACTAGATCCATCTAGAACCATCTAGAAAAGTCTTGAAAATATCATGTGATGACAACTTGAAAATCTCATGCACCATGCATTAAGTCTTGCAAAATAACCTTAAAATGTCATCATAAGAGATATTGGAGAGATATGAGCAAATACAATGCTTTTCCTTGCCTTGTGTTGAAATTTCCAAAGATGACTTATAATGCAAGTTTCAAATTAACAAAGCATCACCCATTTTAAAGTCTCAAATCAAAATTCTATTTAAACCAATGTTCTCAAAATGTTGTTTCCAATCAAAATGATATATTGGATGACCTATTTTGGATTTGTAGATCTCTCAAACCAAAATCCAATTTCAACTTTTTTAACTTATAAGCCTTTTTCAAGTCATTTTGACCATTTTAAAATATCCATGCTCCAAGCTTTTTCAACAATTCATGACCTTCTTTCTAGACTTAAAATCACATTTTGAACAACTTTCATGTTTTGAGTTTTTCCATTTGAGGCTTGGAAATAGGAGATATGGCATTTGCTTAAAAATGACCTATAACTGACAAATGACCAAAATACCCCTGTCTTGTTCAAACCATAAGTTGAGTTCTACAAATCCTATCAAGGACTTATACCACTCAAATTAAAGCTAAGAAGATGCCCTCCAACATTCATGTTGACCAAGAGATCATAGGAATCATCCTACTAGGGCAAAAGTTGTCTGCAAGTTGGGTGACTTTCAAGGACCCGGATTCACACACCTCAGCTGACCTGTAATTTGTCAAAACCATAACTTGAGCTCTGTAACTCCTATCAAGGACTTCCACCACTAAAATTAAAGCTAAGAACAATCTCTACAACATTCATGTTGTGGGGAAGATGAGATATCAATCACATCTAGAGCTAAAACTGCCTGGAAGATAGGGATCAAATTAGGGTTTTTTCACTGACAATCCTTGGAAACCCTGACTTGAAGCTTCTCAAACTCCTCAATCATGATGAGTTTGTCTAGGGATCATCCTTTACAACATCTCTATGCATCATTCCATGATCTCATGGCCCTTGGATTAAGTCTCAACCTTCTCCAAATCTTTAGCTGATCTAGGGTTGACCCAGTCAAAACCTTAATTCTACCATTCATGGTTGAATCCTCTGAACTCTTGCATAATGACTTCTCTGGGCTTCATGATGGCTATCAATACATCTCATAGGCTTTCTCCAATCATCAAGTTCATTCTCAAAGTCTCAGAATCATCTGAGGAGCACCCACAACTCTCAAGCTATGAAGCACACAACCCTGGTTCCGACCAATTCCTCTGAAGATCTCTTGAACTGTCTGATGAAGGTATCAACTTTCAAACACTAGATGGATAAATAATTGTTGGTCAAATTTTGGGGTGCAACATATAGTTACTATTGTTATTAATATTATTATTATTTTGGTGAGATAATAGTATTATTATTATTATTATTATTATTTTATTAAGTTATTATTATTATTATTAAGTTATTATTATTATTGGGATTGGAGAATTAAAATAGAGAATGTGAGGGGTTAGTAGTTTTTACGATACATTGTGAGAAGTTAGAGAAAGTGGAAAAAGAACGATAGAAAGGAGAGAAGTGAGAAGAACGGAAAAGGGAGCGAAGAACGAAGGAACGGGGGAAAATCAGAATTGGCCAAACCTTGGAGGGTTCTTTCATCGATCAACCGATTAACAAGGTAAGGGGGAGAAACCTGATTGGGAATGGTTTATACATGTATAGGGTAGTGGGGAGTCCTTAACCCCGTAGGAGATTGATCGATATATGATTTTCTGTATTATATATGGTGATTGTTGTTGATTTTTGATGGTTGGATATTAAACGTTGATGAATTGTTGTTTTTGGCCAATTTGGCATGTAGGTGATTTTACGGTTTTTAGGGAAATTCTGTAGGGATTTTGATGTATCAATAAAGTGTCTAGGTGATGATTTTGGGATTGGGATTAGGAATCATTTAGGCTGAATTACGTGTAATGTTGGTACTGATGTTAAGGTGTGAATTGGGATAGGAGATTAGAGTTATTTGGCCTAGATAGCAATATGCAGAACTGTTAGAAAAATTGGTAAATCGCAGCATTCGCTGGGCTTCGCCTGGCGAATGTTGGCGAAGCTTCGCCTGGCGAAGGGAGGCGAGAGTTCGCCTGGCGAGCGGAGGCGAATGGCAGCGAATAATTCAGAATTAAATCCCAGACCTAAAGGGTAGGAACTTCGCCTGGCAAGTGTGGCCAGCGAAGGTTCGCCTGGCGAATGAAGGTTCGCCTGGCGAATGCACGATAGTGAAATGAGGGCTTCGCCAGCAGGTTCGCCTGGCGAATGCCAGCGAACGTAGCAGAACCAGAATGTGATTTTTGTGATGTGTTGGCCTTGAGCTTGGGCTTGTGGGATCCCTTTGGCCTTGATGCACTGTAAGAATGATGAGTGTGGGAACTAACTTGTGTACTTGGTGATAGTGCATGTTTCCCGTATTAATGACTAGTGGACAATTAGTTGATATATATGTATGTAGTGATCAGTAGGATCGTGTATCCCCTAGTAGTGGGATGTGTCTGTATCTTGGTGATAGAATATGAACTTGTTTACTATCTGGTTGATTTATATGGTGTTGGTGTATGTTATATCTGTACATATATGCATTGATGTATGATGATATGATCAGGAGGATCGTGTGCATGTTGAGTGCCTAAATATATTAGTTATGCATTGGTGTGTGCATATCATGGTGTTTTGGTGGGATGAATCATGTCTCAGGAGGAGCGTAAGTGATTCATCCGTACTTCTTTGTGGAGAATGGTGGGGGATAGATCATGTCTCAGGAGGAGCGTAAGTGATCTATCCAGGTTCGATTGAATGAACCAACGAGTCGGTACCGCATGCATGGTGTTGAGTTGCATTTTGCATTATAATATGTTATATTGTAATTTGAACAGTAGGTTCGTCATATGGTGTTGTTAGGGGTGAATCTTGGTGTGTTGGTGTGTTGTACTACCTTATTTACATGTATTACATTACCATTATATTTTTGATCATGTTTTCTCACCCCTTTGTTGTTGTTGTGGTCTGTGCTTCTTCGGAAGTACAGATAATCCAGGTGCTTAGCTAGCTTGGATATTGGTGTGATTGTCGAGTCTAGGATGCTCTGATACGTAGCACGGGACTTGGGCGTTTTTATTTGTTTTATGTTGAACTTATATTTTATTTCCTTGTGAACGTATCAAACTTTTATTGAATTTTATTATTTAACATTCCGCTGTATTTGGAGAAAAACCTTTTTATAAGGAAACGTTGTTTTTATGTGATATCCCACTTGGGAGAATTGGAACTCTGATTTTGTTTATTTATAATGTTTATTAATTTAGATGATTTTGGGAAGTGGGGTGTTACAGCAGACGCCACTTCCTTGTTGTTTTCATGGTGGTAGGTGTAACACCCTTTTCTACCCCACGAATATTATGGCAAATTAATAGAATTTATCAGAGTAAAATTTTAAACGCCATAAAAATCACCTCAAAGGGCGTACATTTCTCAATAAATTCAAATCAAGGTCAATGCTCCGTAAGCAACGGGTTTTTCTCAAAATTACTCAAAAGTGCTCAAATGGCAACGGAACTAAAAAAGGGAAAAAATCCAAAGTTTTCCTTTTACCGCAAGGAAATCAACATAAAAAAACTCAATAAAATAGTTTGACTCAAGGACCCCAACCCGATGTTACACTATCAGAGGAAGAGCCTCTAAGTCAACCATAATGGCCAACGACCCAAAAACTTCAAAAGTCCTCGGCAGCATCCACGGCTAAACCTGGCCATCTTACGTTACCCATGTGGAGGCATCATTCAAACAGGCAGGGTGAGTAAAACGTTTCATAATAATCAATATAGGAATCAATATATAAAACAACGTCATTTTCATATTCAACATCATCATAATCATCAAGCAACAGCAAAGGTCACAATATTATAAATTACACCAAATTTCCACATAAATGCAAATGCAACAAGACTCATGCATGTGGTACCAATCATCACAGCTCGATGGACATTGGGCCATCAACCCTCCATAGATCTCCATCAATAGGATCGATTCTATACAAGAACCGGAGCACATTAAAATACCTCACATTCGTACAATAGGACTGAAGCCAAAAAAATCAAGGTCCTGAACCGAAGTCCGGATGCACATGAATGCATGATGCACACATCAATAATCATTCTCATAATAACATCATAAGTGCATCATCATTCATCAAAATCATCATAAATCATGTCATCATAGAATCATCAAAAACTCATGGAAATATCATCATAGCTCATCATCATTACTCATAGGAATCATCATTATACAATCATGTATTAATCTCATCAAAATCATAGTTATACTCATGGTAATTCATCCTACAATCACGTATTTAATCTCATAAAAATATTATACAATCAATTATCTTATTTATACTATGTTATATCCCTGTTCATTAGCTTTCTAACGCTTCAAACGGGGGCCAATATGGACTTACGGATAAAAAGTTACGTCCAAAACGATTTCGACCGAACACATGAACAGTCATGACGGATACACTACAAGGAAATTGGCAAATTGCGACGGTTCATTTTGACATATTACGACGGTTTTAACCGTCGCAATTTGTAAGTTACGAGGTTTCAACCCCGTCGTGGAAACGTGCGTCGCGAGGCCGTATTGCGACGGTTGTGAAAGCTATCGTACAAACCGTCGTTATTTTCACGACGGGTAGCTAATTGTCATAATCTCCATATTGTGATGGTTTTCAACCGTCGTAATTATATTTACTAATTCTAAATATTATTTATGCTAGTTGCGACGGTTTAAACCGTCGTAATTTTATCTATAGAATTTTTTTTATAATATTCTATTTTTATTTAAATTACTTTCAGCTCATTTTTTTTATAATAGTTTTTTTAATGTAAACTATTATTGTTTTTTGGTAATATATCAAATATATAAAGACTCACGTATATCAAATATATAAAGACTCACATATAACAAATATATAAATTTATATAACTTAAAAAACAATTGATATTTCATTATATCACTTTTCTAAATAACTTATCATATTTTCTACTAAATATATACTTATGAATATCTAAATGATCAAATGTCATAATCTATAACTTGATATATACAATATAATTAATATAATTGTACAACCTATGATGATCCAAAATATTCTGCCCAATTTTCCACACCAAGTGATGATCCAAGATATTCTACAGATGGCTGAAGAATTCTTTGGTATGATTTTGCCTTAGAGGATAGACATAAACATCTACAAAAGCATAAACATTACTTCCAGTTAGCACCAATAAAGAAAATCACTTGTGATCTTCTAGTATCATCATGAGCCCTTCATAATCAGTTTTGTAGTCTTCTAGTTGTTGCTAATCTTTTGGCTTCACCAACACGCTCTTCCAAAAGCAAAACTTTCTCAGGTTGTGTAGGGTATTCTGGTAGCTTTTTGTTTGAAAAACACTTGTATTTGTTAAGAATAAGAATAAGAATGTTTTACTCCTTCAAATGTCACAGCAAAGACTAAGAATATGCTCCCCACCGATAAGCTTATCTATCTGAAGGAACCATTCCATTTCATATTGGTTCACAAGGGAAATCGCAACCCCAGAGCGCCCTGCACGAGCAGTCCTTCCAACACGATGAATGTAATCCTATAGTAACAAAGTCAGGACTTATCCAGTGAAAACAAAAATTACATTTCCTTGTTCTCAGTTAATTTAGATACATCATCCTAAAATAGTCATGAAATTATAAATTCCTACTATTACTAATAAATTACTGTGTACTTTAGATTAATTATTATTGTGTTAAACATGTCAAAAAAAGTACTACAGTCTACAAGGTGCATATTACTTTGGAGTTTGAGGGAATATCATAGTTAATCACCATATCCACTGCTGGAATATTGAATCCCCTGCTAGTTGTGTCAGTACAAAAGAAGAATATTGAAATCCCCAAACTTGAACTTAAGGCTCCAAGTCTCTTGAGCTGTCAAAAGATATTAGGTACAAATTATAAGGTAAGTTTAGAACAAATTAGAATTATAATGTTAGATATCAGGTACAATTACCTGACTCATATGACCATTAATTGGGATGGCTTTCAAACCAAGATTTCTAAGAATCAAAGTAAGAAGTCAAGTTGCGTCACATGTCTGAGTGAACACCATTGATGTACTTCCGGCCATTTCAGTGAGAATATACACAAGGTAGCAATCCTAGGAAAGAAGCAAGAAATTGATTAACAGTCGTCAAAAGCGTAAAAGATAATAGCGATGATTCATGAAACCTAAAAATGAATGCAATTTTGTTAGTTTAAATCCAAATAGGCAATTTGTAAAAAATAATGACATTTTCTTTGTAACATGTGGGCTTTCTTGTCTACATCTAACACCATAACTCAATATTACTTTGTGTTAGAAATTACTTCTACTGAGCTAATTATATTGTATTTGTCTATCTAACCTTGACTTGACTGTGTCACCCATCAAAAACAATGAAAAGCATCAAATATTTTCGAAAGGGAACTAATGTCAGCTTATGACATTCTTACTTAAATAGCATTCAGCACACAAATAATGAACTAGATGCTCTCTCGTATGCTTTTTAAGTTCCGTTCTGATCTAAATCTAATCTACTTTTAATATATAATGGAAATTTTTCCATCAATGTGGTTCAACTCTAGTTGCCTAATTGCAACATTTGGACTACCTTCATTGCAACCTACAACGCTTTCATTGTGTTGGAAGTGAACCATGAAATGGTGGGTCCAAAATTGGCCAATAGCTATCTATTCTGCAATACAAAGTCAGTACTTTCCTCTCTGTTCTATGAAACTCTCCTATTACACAACTTATTTCTTGTTGATAAATTTGTTCAGATATTCTGCACTTACCGGAAAAAGTTGCAGGACGACTCATGTAAAGAACACTCTTCCCAAGAGAGAAGCTATCTCAATCCTAATTGGTGTCTCAAATTTTGGCATCTCCTTTACAAACTCAAATATCATTTTGGTATCATGCCCACACAGAAATTACAGGTATGCATTTAATAACTGCATGCATAGTGATGTCGGTTGTTATTGTTGTTATTTATACAAAAGAAATTTAGGATAGAAACGGCAAGGAAGACGCAACTATTAAAAAAAGTTTTAGATATATACCAAATTTACCGATAGAGGAATTCACAACAATGCAGTAGGACCAAAATTAGTGGCATCCTTGTAGGTTGACTTGTACCATACAGTAACATTGAATCCATTCCCGTTCGGATTTAGAAAACCAAAAGTTGTTACATGTCAAAACAATAAACATGAGTATAATCTTCCATATATTATGTAGGCTGAAACATAAATGATAAAAGTACCTGAAAATATTGTATTGATCTGTTGTGGGAAACTTCTTTCATGAACTTCATATAACTCATTGTTGAATTCAAAGATAAGTACGAGAATGCGTGAAAGATATTGTCAACCATGCCTGATAATGTCACAGTGTAGTCATTACTGTTTTGCTCACAGCCAATTAAGAGCATTATAGCCAGTACTAGAAAGCAACCATGGCCCACTCAAACCAGATATAATGGCAGGGAGATGTAACTTTATATGCTATTAAAATGCAGTAGTGACTACAAGCCACTGAGAGTGCATGATCAACCAAAAAATGCATAAGAAAAATGTGATTATGACATCGTAAAATAGAGGACCAAATGATTAAAACAACCCATGGTTAACAATATCTAGTGATACAAGAGTCATATCTCGAATTAAAAGAAAAAGTGAATCTAATCAATACAAATTATCATGGACACATTTATAGCATGAATATTAATTAATTCTGATGGATCACAACTCTCTCAACTTTCAGGTTTGCATATAATCATAACAGTCATCTATCTAGAGTTCTTCTTATATCACTTATTTTCTAATGAACCACCACTCAAGCATCCATGTAATAGACCCAAAAGTGTAGAATTCGCGAGTTACAATGGCGGCCAAGACCTTTTAATGCAGATAATGGCACACAAACTCTTTTTTTTTTACTTTATTAGACAGTTAATAGAAGAAAATGTAAGCAATTTTCATGTATGAATGCACTTAAATTGACAGTAGGTAAATCAACAATAGGTAATCTTTTAATATTATACATAAAATTGATCTTTTGTTACCTCGTAGCTTTTCTTGAATAATTCTTCAATAGTTTGAGCAGTACCTCAGCTATAAGAGTATCATTAAATTGAAAAGTAATACTTGGCCTGACGTTTTTAGAAGATTTCCATCCTAAGTTTGACAGATTCTATTATGTACTGCACTTGAAAGCGACATTAGCCAACTTCTAATTTGCTACACCCAGGAAATCAAAGTTGGTAAAAAAAGCAGAAGTCAGAGAAGCACCTCATAATTGCAAACGAGGTCACAACTTCATCTTTGTCAATTCTCCAAACCTGCTTAAGGAGATCATGTTCTGCGGAAGACCTCCCGGGAATTCTCAAAATCTTGGAAAAGGAAACCTAAGAATTTTAAAAAGTGATAACAAAAAATGATCAACTCTGAAAGACAAATTGCGGAACCAAGGATCATGCCACCCTGTCTTTGGCTACGTGTGCTTGTCGATGAGATATAGGAAGGAAAAGACCAAATAATAAGAAAAGGAATAAACATAATACTCATAGATATATGATTCTTGCTAGTATCTAAAATCACCCCTCGTGCAATAGTTTGATGGCTTGACTTGTTACTCAATATCTAAAAAGTAAATAAACATAAGTTTCTAATTAAAAAAATTAATTCACTCTGTACTACTTGTTCACAGAATTATTTGACAACAGTCAGTTAAAATTTGTATTTGAGTGTATTGTAAAAGGAAGGATTCTTTGCAAGTATTGAACATAATGTTGGTTCAGATCTTTGCATTAATATTTAAAAGACTATAGTACAGTCTGGAGGTCTAATACCCTGCACATATTAATCATACAAGAACAGACTTAGTTCTCAACTTTCCCGACATTTTGGATAATAATTGTTAATAAGCCAGTCATCCACAACTTGTTAACAATATACCTAAACCCACTTCCACCAGGGGCTTCAATGAAAGTATCATAAACCAAGCATTATTAATATACAAAAACATAAACCTATATGAATAGTTATGTTTCAATCAGTAAGCATATATAAATAGTTATTTCTAAATCATAAACCAAGCATTATTAATGTACAAAATTAAACCTATAACCTTTGTTGCTTTGGAGATAAACCAAGCTAGTAGGATATAATTATAACACTACTATAAAGTGAATATAATAAATCAAAGCTCCAACTACAAGAAAAAAAACCAGACAAGGAACATAAATATCTAAAGCTACACCATGAACAACCACCTATTCCACAGAACATCAAGAACAACCACATATATCAAATAACCCCTATACGAATAATGAACGGAATAAAATAGAGCCGAAAACAATGATATACCAGGGAAAACACGGTAAACCAGAGCTGAACCAAAACAACGACTTACTCGAAGAAATGAAGAATGGGACAGATTAAAGTTATTCTGAATTTTGCAATCATATTTATAATTGTGCTCAATCCTACTAAAAAGATGTAGCGCAAGACAAGTTGGATAACCAGCACTGAGTTGGATAATCTCTCCTTCCTCTGTTTAAGAACTAACACACTTAAGTTCACAATGTCTATTATTAAAATGGGCACAAGTTTACATCTCAAAAACAACCAACAGCCTTGTACTTACCTCAACATACACACATGCTCAGAAACTAATCACTAATCAATATTTTCCCTTGATTTCGTCAATGGTGCTTTGAAAAAATTAGATATAAAAACTTACATAGACAACAATATCAAAAGTGGTGATGAAATACCGACTTCTCTCGTTAAGGCCATCCAGTCGTTGTTTTTTCAAAAAACTACGCGGAGTCGAAATTGTGTTTGGAAGAACTTATGAAAATACTCTAATGTAAAGACACGGGAGGGCAAGCTGTAGTGCCGATTTTATATGATATTGATCCTTCTAATGTAAGGAACCAGAGGGGAAGCTATGCTGAGGCTTTTTCTAAGCATGAGGGGAAGTCTGACGAATAGAATAAGGTGCAAGAGTGGAGGAACAGTTTGGCAGAATTTGTAAATTTTTCTGGTTGGGATTGTAATGTCAACAGGAAAATTTATATCAACAAACTTCAATATTTTTATTCTATTATTGAAACATTATATCTTTACATATGTTATTTTTGTTATTGTTTTTACAAGACAGAATTGGAATTAGTTGAAGAAATTGCTAAAGATGTTCTAGAAAAGGTGGATCAAGTTTTGTTTTTCATTTTCTCCAATTTGTAACTAGTTTATGTAGTAATTTTCTTAAACTGCTGTCATGATAGTTCTCGGATATCATTTTGACAATTGCGTTTCGCTTAAACTGCTGAACAGAGCTGACTGGCAAAATAATCTGCTTCATGACAAGTAACAACTAGTTAGGTATTGTTTGTTACAATGAAGTGCTTATCAATACTTCATTTCATCAGTTCAGTCCTTGACAGGGGTAAATAGAATGAATTTACCAATTCATTTGTTGAACTTTTAAAAACTAATACTAATGGAATGAAATATGAAATTCTCAATTTTCTTCTTCCTTATTTGGAGCTATAGGATAATACAATAACTCTTTAATTTCTCCACATGAGTAATTCTTACATTCACTTCAAAGTTGAAACACAAAATTCCATCCAAAGTTACTACATAAACTAGTTACTCTACATGATATCCCGCAATTTTTACATGCTTAAATTTGACGATTGTTTGAAAGGTGCAAAATTATACTGATAAACTCATTTTCCACCGCGATTTTTACATGCTTAAATTTCCTTTTTAATTCTAACATCTTATAATCTAGTGTGATGACTTATGCAAATTACCTTAAGCTACCTCCTTATTCATCAAAAGTACCTGATCAGTTTTCTAAAACTCAGCCATAATATATGCATAAGTAACATATGTTCATGTGTTTTACTATTTGTTGAGTCTTTCAGAAAATTTACAGCACTTTTATTAAATCATTCATTACATTGGACTAAGGTTAACCACACAAGTGAATTTAGACTCTACATAGTGTTGAATTTGAATATATTTTTTTAATATCTCACACGTAATACATCACAATCCTTAGAAATTTAGAATCAACAACAAAATATGTATTACTATTTTTTATCACACACTAAATCACTAGCCACGAGATTATTTAATTTTTCACAAATCTTTTTAAACCAAACCATTTGGTTTGATATAGTACTACTACATTACAATAACAGGTGCTTAGAAAGAACAAATTCTTAATAGGAGATAAGTTCTTTGATATGCCACTGCAACCCACACTCTATCTACAACAGGAGAAAAATGCTTAGAAAGAACAAATTTCCATGACTACCATACGATAACAAGTGCTAACAGAAAGTTTGAGGGAAAATAATAATGATAATAGAAAGTTTGAGAGAAAAGAATGCACAGTAATAAATACATAACTAACTCGAATATCTAATGTGATTCTAATTTAGGGTTGACAACTTCATGAATCAAGAGAAAGAGAAAGAGACCATGAATCAGGGTCAGGGTTTTTGAACTGACCTGTTAAGATTGTCAATACCGCAACGTTCTTGGTATGAATCTCGTGCTTTCTAGGTCTGAATAGAAGAAGTGAATATGAAAAGAAAGAAGAAAAAACATTTTGTTTTATTTTAAGTTGTTCTTGGAAATGTAATGGGAGGCGGTACATCTCCGCCGCAGTTTCCAGTTGGGCCAAAATAGAAGGCGGTTGAGCTCAACCGTCTCAGCCCATTAGATTGTTTTAAGTGTTTGAAAAAAAACTGAAGGGTAAGGGCGGTTAACAACCGTCGCAAACCAATATTTATGGCGGTTGGACTCAACCGTCGAAGACCATTAAATTTTTTTAAGTGTTTGGAAAAAAAATTAGAAGGGTAAAGACGGTTAATAACTGTCGTAACCCAATATTTATAACGGTTGGGAATGGAACCGTCGCAATATTTATATTTATTTTTTAAAAAATGAGGGCGGTTTCTAAAAACCGTCGTAGGAACCGTCGTAATATTAAAATAAGGACGGTTTTCAATGAACCGTCGCAACCTAATAGTCGTAAAATGTCAATTTTCTTGTAGTGATAGCATGCAATTTTCTGCGTTTTTCACCGTTGGAGGCCTTCCGGACCTCCGATTTCGATTCCGTAAAAACCCAGACTCTCAGAAAATTAAAACCATTCAACACTGTAATTATCTAAAGTAAATTTACAATTTTAACACAATTAAACTATCTAATCCTTGTTTTAAGATTATGCCTAAAAACTTTAAAATGAAGGGATATAGGTACAATCATGTATCATATTTACGCCTCTAATTCCCATTGTTTCTTACAAATACCTGTCGCTACTCGAAAAATGCATCACGCAACGACGGGGAGGCGAAAAGAAAGGACAGAAGAGTCGCCACCAAACTTTATTTATCCCATGAGGGGTAAGGGAAATATCGAGAAAACCTTCAGAAAGAAATGGATAAGATGGTCTCGCAACCAAGAACGGGTTCGGAAGCCGGTTATGCGAGGGAAAGGTATTAGCACCCCTCGCATCCATCGTACTCAATGGGAACCATTTGTTTGTCGCATGTGTGAATTTATTTGCTTAAATATTATGCTATAAAAGTGTTCTAAAAGATAGCGAGAAGGGTCAGGAATTGGGAAAAGAGAGGTAACAGGGGGAAGAAGAGAAAGGACGGACTCGATAGGACTTCACGGTCCTAGGCCTACGTATTCTCAATAAATATGAGAAAGTCAAAGTCGACGTAGTTCGGGGCTATGGATATAGGGGGAATATGCTCAGCAAGGATTGTGGCCCTTGTGCCTACGTATCTTTACTTGAGAGAAGTAAAGAATCAGAGCAGCCGTAGTTCGGCCTACGGCTCGTTAATGTTTTTATGGATGATGTTATCGTGCGCATTCTAGCAGTTTAGGTGTTTTTGCTGCTCGCATGTGAGGAGACTTAAGCGTTACCTGTTTGCAGTAGAACGGACGTGCCATGCGAGGCAAGATGTCACATTTGATTGGTTGAATTGTTTTTAGGGGGGCGAGATAAGTCCTCGGATAGTAACCCTTACGGGTAGTACCCAATTCTTTATCTCAAAGTTTTTGTTATGAAAGGTGTGGCGAACGTAGCGTCTTCGTATTGAAAGACGAGTATCAAGACCACCCACACTACAGTGAATATCCTGACACTCAGAGAGGAAGAAGACTACACTTAATCCTCTCTCTTTAATTCAATACAAAGAGAGCTTCATTTTCTTATTAAAGATGTTTTTGGATTTGAATGGTAAGTGCTTTTGTGACAAAGAACCCTATGGTAAACGTCAAGCACTCAGGATAGGAGAAGGCCTACGCCTAACCATTCCACGACCATTCAAGATTTATTAAGAAAAGAGGTTTAAAAATGCACTCGGTATGGGACCGAGGTTTTAGGTGAGAAAGGTTGCGGGAGGAAGTTATGGAAGGAGATGGTAGAAAGAGATAGGTGATAGATAAAGTCGCGTCTTCGTATTAAAAGATGAGTATTGAGACCACCCACACTACAGTGAGCATCCCTACACTCGGAGAAGAAAAAGGATACACTTAATCCTCTCTTTTTCTTAATTCAATACAAAAGGGACTCTAATTCTTGTTGGAAGGGTGTTTTGAAAAGGGGTACTCGGTACGGGACCGAAGTATTAGGGGGAAGGTTTGGAAATGAGAACGTCTTAATGAAAGATGAAAACCAAAGCAATATCTTAATGAAGAAAGGGGGTTCAAAGGGTTTACAAGATGACGTACATTTACAGGCATCACGCCTAAACCAACAAAGTCACAACAAATGGAAATGTGAAGTTTAAAAAAACTTCAAGGGGATTCTACATGTTAATCAAGTGAAACAAAATATGATGCTTTACAAATAAAAAACAATACAATCACAAACACAAAAGGTTGATAGACAAAAACTCACATCAAGCACAACAACCAACTTAAGAAAAATGAATCAAAAAATATGAACGATTAAGAGGGTAAAAACCCTAAAAGAAGTATGACAAATTTTAATGCAAAGTGTTTTCAAAAATAAAAAAACTTAAGATATTAAAATACCATGTGAAAATATGCAAGAATACAAAACAATTGCAAAAAGAATCAATTGAAAAGGATAAAAAATGATAAAGTTATGAATTTTGGAAATTTAAAGACAATAAACAAAATCAAAGAATTAAGTTACTAAAATAATGGAAATGCACTTGGTGGGTGTTGAACCCACGACCTCATGATTGCCAGCTCAAAACATAGCCAACTCAACCATGGGCGCGCGTGTGAAAATGAGAGGAAAGAAAGAGTAAAATGTGAAAACATGAAGAATGGAAAATAAAACAAAAGGGTTGATCTCCAACAAAGATCGAACCCAAGTTTGGTAGCAAGGCAAGGCGCATGAGAAAGTAGGCATAACCACTGGGGTGGCAATACATCCATGTATTATGCCACCCCATTAAATACATAAGCCTAAAAATGTGAATTTTTTGGGCAAGGTTCAAGGCAAGCCAACCAAAATACGTTTTGATCACAACTTCTTCAATTCTTCACCAAATTTAACAAAATTTTAGTCAAACTTGCCTAGAATTTCATGAGGAACATGATGGTATCATTAGTTTTCTCAAAAGATGCACAGAAAATAAAACACGATGGTAAATGCAAAAATGATGTTTGAAATGCTTTTTCAAAGTTGTGGTTCAAAACAGATGCATTTGGAGACATGTAAAAGTCTAAGCATGTTTGAAGTGTGATATTGAGTGAGTTCCAACAGAAAATTAAACCACAAGACCTCAGAATAAGAAATTGATATGGGAGTTTCAATTTGATGAAATTGATGTGGAAAGAACAAGAACAGTTATGACTTCTCAATGGAAAATATCCACATAACAATGTTGATCACTAAATACTCCAACAGTTAAGAGGATCACCTCAACATAACCACCATAGCAAATTCAAGACAGTAGCAAAATCAAATTTCAAACCAAAGACAAGGTTCAGCAGTGAGGCATCCTTGTTTCAACTGCTATGCTTTAAATCAATATCTTCAAACAGATACTCACAAACTCCAACAACATACTTAAAATAGCATAACTAGGAATTTCCACACATCAAGAATCAAACAGTTGGTTTGAAAATAGAAACAAAAATCTAGACTGAAACAGATGCAACCATAAGGCAATGTATACACACACAAATTGTCATAACCTGTCAATCATTAGGCCTGAGGAACTTTCAAATATACAAACCAAAGATCCTACATGACAAGATTAGTCAAAAACAAGTCCAAACAAGATCTAGTATGCCAGTTGCAAATGAAGGCTTATGAAATGCAAAATGGTAGCTATAGCTCATGACATCAAAGATTAAGGCTATGTAATGGTATGCAAAAGTCTTAAATACATTGTTCATGGAATTTGGATGCAAATATCATGCAAAGGCAACTCCAAACAGAATTTGGTATTTGGACTGTAATGATGTGAACAAGAATGCTTAAAATGCTATTTTGGCAAAAGAGTAAAAGTTCATGATGCAGCCTACACTCTCAACTTCAAACAACATGCACAAAGTGACTCATACACATTAAATCAAGGATTCAAACATCTTGCAAGAACTTAACAACAATTTGTGGCACATGAGTTGAAGCATGAAACAGAGGTTAACAGCAAGTTACATGGCAAACAAAATCAAAATTCCAACTATTCACACATATGCAACTCTGTGATGCCTTTACAAAAACAAAACATCTTAAGAAAATTGCATCAGTTTAAACAAAATTAGTTTATTCTTGACAGTTAGCAATATTGTGCTCATGGACTAGCACTTAAACACAATTTGGATCCAACATGTAAAAAACTCATATACACAACAGCAGCAATTGGTCCTCAATCAAAAATCATGCCAAACATAATACATTCAGATCAAGCCTTGAAAAGTGATGGTTACAACCATAGGAACAAGTACCTAGACAGATTTCTAACAAGAAAATCAATACTAGCAGCAAGTAGTACAAAATGGCAATTAGCACCCAAACAAGGCATGCTTTTGGTTTACAAATAAATCACAATAGCACAGTTGACAGAGATTGAAAGTAATCATAGCAGCATAAACTTGACAAAGTTTGAAGAAAACATAGCAGCATGGCAATGTCCATGAATTCAGGCAGTTATGACATCAACATATGGCAAAATCAATTATCAATGGCTAGCCCTAGTTCTATATGCACAAATCATCTTGCAAAACACATGTCAAGTGCTAGTCTACAACAAAATGGTGTTATGGCAGTTTCAAGACCCTAGGCAGTTGTGGCAGCAGACAGGGATTTTACAAAAAGGCAAGGCTAGCATAAATCATCAATCAGTCCTAATACCCCTAATGCATACAACAACTTGCAAACTTAACAAAGGCATCATGACAGTCGGTTCTCAACAGAAAACACAAGGCACAAAGATGCAAGTAAACAAAATTTTAACCAATGAGGCTGAAATAGAAGTTCAAAACAGGTTCACACCATAGGCTCATAATGCATCAAAACAGAACACACAAGCTTAACACAAATGACAAAGTAAACAAATATGTGGACAAATCATGGTTACAACCACAACCCTATCATAGTGCCTAAGTGATGACAGTAGCATGATGCAAGGGATGAAACAATGCCATGATTCAAAGAGTATCAGTTTTCATGTTAACAAAAATATGCAACAAAAGACAATGGTAGGCAGCAACCTTTAATAAGATATGAACACATCAAGCTTGAAAACAGTCATACCATATAAACCTAATGAAAACACCAACTGATGCAAATATCACAGTGCCAAACATCCATAATACATGATTCCAAGGTACAAGGCTCACAAGTCAAACACAAAGCAAAAGTAACATGAAGGCACACTTAACATAGCAATGGCAAGTATCAAGTCTAAAGCACATGTCATGACAGTTACAAATATCAAGACAACAAAAATAGGCATTGGTCCTCATCATTCACATGAGTCATTCCAATGACTTTTGACAAGTTCAATGAGGCAGAACCACTTACAAGCATGTTCAAAATGTACTAAAGACCAAGCTCAAACACACATATGATCTCAAAAGATGGTAAAACTAAAAAATGACCTATTGGTTGAAAAGTGCACATGGGCTGAAAATGGTAAGAACATAATTGCTGCAGAACCAAAACCAAACTAGTTTTCAACAATACAAACATCACATGGATCTAATATGTAAGGGTTTCCAAATCAAAATGTTAACAAACAGGTTCATGACATGAAAATGGTAATGCAACAGAAGCAAGTCAATATTCTTTCACAAATATAAACAAAACCAAACAGCATTAAGGCATGACAATTGCAACTATCCTCACATGTTTATACATGACAAATTATATCACTTAAGAGACCTCAAGGCTTATCACACAGCCACATGACATATTGTATTATGATCATGAGAACAGAAATACATTAATGAGCAGGCAAGCAAAATGTGGCAGATTCAAACATGAACTACACATACACATAAAGCACATTGTAACAACTAATGCATTTTTATCATGTTCATGACAGTTAGAAAGAGATAGTAGCTACCAACCTCTTGTAGACTTCCAAGCAAGCAAATATAGAAAGAAAACCTTGGAACCTCCAAATGAAATCCAAATCCAATGCCTTGGTGAGAATGATGACCTTTCATGCACTTGAAGTAAACAAGTGGATCTTGGACCAGAACTTGAAATAAGTGATGATGATGAGATTTTAGGTTATGGACAGTTGGTATACCATAAACCTAAGGTGTTTGGAGGTTTACAAAGATCAAAACAGGCCTGGTATGTGTTTTGGCAGATTTTGAGTGTGAAGTCAAACTTTCCTTGGTTGAAAGTTGAATTTTGGGAAAATGAAGTTTTTTTCTGGTTTAAAGGCTTGAACACCTCCCACACATCATTTTTGGATTGTGTGGATGGTTTTTGGTGATTTTGGTTGAGCGAAAATGGTTTTGGAAGCTGTTTTGCTCAAGTGGCATGAGTGACATATCAGTGATTGAAGTGTGGCTAGGCAGTAGGAGGGCTGTTTGCTGCAAGAGTTCCATAAAGTTTCTCTTTCTTCCTTTTCTTTGATTAAAATAATACCACTTGCCTCCAACTTGCAAGACTCACCAAACCTCCTCATTTTCTGCATTTCTTCTCCTCATATGCTCTAAATATCAGATAGAAACATGATCCAAGGGCTGAGAATAGCTCAAGTGACCAAAAGGTGACTTTGTGAAAAAGTGAAAATGTTGGACTCAAGTGTTGAAACCTCATCTTGTTGAATTCATAACTCTCAACTCATAAGGGCTATGGAGGAGTTCTAGTCATGTATCTCTAAAACTTTCATGTTTTCATGAAATTCATATTCCCAATGGAACTAGGTCAAAAGACCTCTCAAAGTTGCTGAAAAACATGCCTAAAAAGTGAAATAACTTAGAATTTTTCTAAGTTATTTTTCCCTCTTGTAATGAATTTGGTTATAACTCCAAATCTATGCATTTTCTGCTCATGGACCACTGTGGGACTTTTGTAGGACTTGTCAAGAGCTTTCCGATGAGCTTTGAACCAACTCAATTGGATGTGTGGTTAGGGAGTTATGGTCTTGCCTCTTTCAAAACCCTAATTTCCCGATTTTTCGGTTACTCCTCCATCCTTGATCCAATGGTCATGAAACTTCATGGGCAGGTGTAATATGACATTAGGACATTTTTGTTTCACACTTTGAGGTCAAATTCCTTATGGTTGAAGGGTTGACTTTTTGGTCAACCGAACGATCGATCGATGACTACCGAGTCAACTATTGATGTTCTGGGTCTTCTGCGACCTTAAAACTTCTTGAGTAGACTTCAATAAGCCATATGAACTTCATGGACCATGGTCCCACTATTGTAGCACCATTTAAATCAAAAGTCAAACTACAGTTGACTTTTTACCCAAATCTCCTGATTTTCAATTGACTGATCAAATGAAGCTCTTCTGATCAAAATTGATGGTCAATCTCCCATCCTCACACACCTTAGGACACATGGAAGGCCATGGGAACAAGTATTGCCCTTAAAAACACATTTATCCTGATTAGAATTGAAACCCTAATTTCACCTTTTTTGTCTGGGCATTGTGCAGATGAACTGGATGATCATTCCAAACCCACCATGACCTCTGAGGTACCCAACAAGCTCCTACCTCATGCTCACACCAATGAAAAAAACTTAAATTTCTTGACAACCCTCTGATGGTTTGTACCAATGCCTTTGATTAACAAAAAGTATGGGCAAATTTAGGGTATGACAGATGCCCCTATCTAATCGGCTTAAACCTTGTAAGACGAAATGCTACGGCATTCATTCTTTCGAGGTAGAAGATGATTAGATATAGAAGACCCTGAATTTTTCCGAAAAGAAAGGAACTGCTTGGGAATGAAATAATGGATATCTTGCAAAGGTCGCTAAAACCAAAAGGATGTTAACAGAGAAAACTTGACACCCAAAGGATGAAAATCTATCACCAAAAGGATGATAGTACGCTCACACACACTGCTCTGAAATTAAAATAAAGTAAGGGACCCACTACCAAAAGGATAGTGGAACACTAAACAGAAACAACCCTAACACCAAAAGGATGTAGGGAATCCATTACCAAAAGGATAATGAAGCGGAAACGCTAGTCATAACACCAAAAGGATGCCAGACCCATCGTCAAAAGGATGACTAAGCGAAACAAAATTAAACCTAACACCAAAAGGATGTAAGGAATCCATTACCAAAAGGATAATGGAAAATACGCTAATCATAACATCAAAAGGATGCCAGACCCATCACCAAAAGGATGATGGAGCGAAACAGAATGAACCCTAACACCAAAAGGATGTAAGGAATCCATTACCAAAAGGATAATGGGAAAAAAAACGTCCATCATAACATCAAAAGGATGCCAAACCCATCACCAAAAGGATGATGTAGCGAAACAAGATCAACCCTAACACCAAAAGGATGTAAGGAGTCCATTACCAAAAGGATAATGGAAAAAATGCTAGTCATGACACCAAAAGGATGCCAGACCCATCACTAAAAGGATGATGGAGCGAATCCAGAACACAGCCCTGAAACCGAAAGGATGTAGGGGGATAAGTTTCTCTGAAGAGATTACCACTTATCGCTGAAGAGGATAATCGAGTCTGCTGGAAACAACTCATTGGGGATGGCCCAAGAGAAAGATTGGATCGAGATAGGTCCACGGGGAACGCCTGCTGACTTAAATGATATGCCCTTGATTGGGTTGAATTTTTCGTTGAAGCTTTGTCTTGGTCAACAAAAGGTTGAACAACTTTTGTGAGGAACGCTCACGGCTTTGCTAAAGATGCCCCTGTCTGGGCTGAATGTTGATTTGAAGATTTGATCAACCATGAGGTCGAAATACGTCATGGGAAATACCCATGGTCTTGAAAAGATGCCCCTGACTGGGCCAAATTTTGCGTTGATATTCTTGAATCCCGTGGGGAACCCATGGTCTTTGCAGATAATGCCCCTGACCGGGCTGAATTTTGCTTTGAAGCTCTTGAGTTTGCCTAACGAAGGTTGCACAACTTCGTAGGGAACACCCACTGTCTTGCGGAAGATGCCCCTGATTGGGCTGATATAACCTTAGAAATCTTCGAATTTTGATCTTGAATCTAATCTCGCATATGTGAATGCTTGATGATAAAAATGTTCCATAAATGGAATGCAAATACCAATGCAAATGCTGATGCACAGAGACGCAAGAGTTGAGGAGGGATGATATGATTCTGGGTATGCGTATGATATAAAAGTGATTATGAAGCAAGATGCTTATGATGTCGAATGCGATGCATATGATGCATATGATTGCAAACGGGTGAGTGGAAATGTAGATGTCAACATGGCGGACTTTGGTAGTTGCCAATGCGGATTGGACTTTGGACCAGGTGGGAAAGTAGAGGACAAGCTTGACTTCCTGACATCATTTCTTCATGATGTAATAAAACTTGGAGGTGCTGATACTCTCAACTCGGGGCCAGCTTTGCTAGGCTTGACGGCCTTGTCTGTCAAGTCATTTCAAGATTTAAAACGGTGTTCCTGTATACTCCTTAGAGTCATGGTCACCCTTTAGTTACCCTAAAAGAGTGAGTCATCCCTTAATTCAATTTACCATAATGTCGTTATATGCAAAACCCATCATCAAATAAACGAAACTTGCAACCATATGGTAATAAAAAAGAACAGAGAAAACTTTGATGAAAGTAATTTTTATTGATGAAAACCCATAAATGGGAAAATTACAAAAGGAGGAAATTCCTAAAAGAGGTAACTGCTTTTGAAAGATACATATATATAAAAGAAACTAAGACAATGTTGGAAACGACTCCTGCCGAGTTTCAAACCCGTTATGGTCCATATGTCTCTGAAGACCCTTGCTTCTGAATGCAACGGTTGAATTGATCTTTCTAAGTCGAGAGCTTGACGATTATGGAGGAGGGTTCACACGTCTTTTCAAGATGCAGTTTTACCTTTTTGAATCCCTAACTTTTTCCTAAGTCTCCCTTTCGGGTTTTCAGCTTACCAGGATAATATTTTTTTTATTATTATTTTTTTATAGTCCCTAATTTTTGCCTAAGCCATTTTTATGGCCCACCAGGACGCCCATTTTTGCATGGATTCTCTTTTTGGTCCACCGGGTCTATTTTTCAGGCATAATATTTTTTAACTACATCCGAATTCACAGGGGATGGAAGATCATCACCGTTCATGGTCGAGAGGATCAAGGCTCCTTCGGAGAAAAACATTTTTACTATATATGAACCCTCGTAGTTTGGTGCCGATTTACCCCTTGGATCAACGTTAGTTGGCTGAATTTTCCTCATTACTAAATCTCCTGCTTGGATATGTCGTGGGCGAACTTTCTTGTCAAAGGCCATCTTCAACCGTTTCTGGTATAACTGTCCATGACAGATGGCTGTCATGCGCTTCTCGTCGATGAGATTAAGCTGGTCGAGTCTAGCTTGTATCCATTCGGCTTCATCTAGCTTGACGTCTGCCAAAATCCTCAAGGAGGGAATCTCTACTTCAATGGGCAATACTGCTTCCATGCCATATACGAGATAAAACGGGGTTGCCCCTGTGGAAGTGCGCACTGAGGTGCGGTAGCCATGCAGCGCAAATGGAAACATCTTGTGCCAGTCTTTGTAAGTCTTCACCATCTTCTGGATGATTTTCTTGATATTCTTATTTACGCCTCAACAGCTCCATTCATTTTGGGACGATAAGGTGTTGAATTGTGGTGTTCAATCTTGAAGCTTTCACACAACTCTTCCATCATCTTATTGTTGAGGTTTGAATCGTTATCCATAATGATCTTGTTCGGGATTCCATACCGACAAATAATCTCTTTCTTAATGAAGCGAGTCACCACTTGCTTAGTGACGTTGGCATAAGATGCAGCTTCTACCCATTTGGTAAAGTAGTCGATGGCCACTAAGATAAAACGGTGTCCGTTCTAAGCGGTTGGCTCGATGCATCCAATTACATCTATACCCAACATGGTGAAGGGCCAAGGCGAAGTCAACACATTCAGAGGGAGTGGTGAAGTATGAACTTTGTCTGCGTAAATTTGGCACTTATGGCATGACTGGACATGAAGGCAACAATCTGTTTCCATCGTCATCCAATAGTATCCCGCCCTCAAAATCTTCTTAACCATAGTATGACCACTAGCATGTGTTCCAAAAGATCCTTCGTGCACTTCGTTTATCATGTGTTCTGCTTCATATTTATCCACGCATCTAAGTAGAACCGAATCATAATTCCGTTTGTACAATATATCACCGCTGAGGAAGAACTTCGAGGAGAGCTTTTTGAGGTACTTCTTGTCAGTGATGGTTATGCCTTCTGGATACTCTTGTGTCTCTAGATACCGCTTGATATCATAGAACCAAGGATGATCATCAACTTTAGGTTCTTCTGCGTTGGCTGTCAAGCAATAAGCGGGTTCGTCCAGATACTCCAGACGGATGGATGGCGCCTCTTTCTTCCACTTGACTTGAAACATGGATGCTAGTGTTGCTAGAGCGTCAACCAACTGATTTTCTCCTCTGGGAATGTGATGAAAAGTGATCTCATCAAAGTACGGGATTAGCTTCAAGACGTGATCTTTGTAAGGAATCAACTTGAGGTCAAGTGTTTCGTATTCCCCTTTAATCTGGCATATGAAAAGCGCAGAATCTCCATAGACTTCCAGAATCTTGATCCTATTATCAATGGCAGCTTCAATTCCGAAAATACAAGCTTCATATTCGGTCATGTTGTTAGTATGTTTGAAGCATAATCTGGCGGTGAATGGCAGGTGAAAACCAGTTGGAGAAGTGATGACTGCCCCAATTCCACAACCTTTAGCATTTGCGGCACTGTTGAACACGAGTGTCCATCGCGATCCTGGTTCGGGTCCATCATCTGGGCCTAGTGTGGTATAGTCTCTAGAAAACATGACGTCTTCGTCGGGGAAATCAAAGCGCATAGAATGGTAGTTGTCCATAGGTTGGTGGGCAAGGTAGTCAGAGAGTACACTTCCTTTGATAGCTTTCTGCGTAACATACTGGATTTCATACTCTATTAATACCATTTGCCAACGAGCCACTCGTCCGGTGAGAGCGGGCTTCTCGAATATGTATTTGACAGGGTCCATCTTGGAGATCAACAAGGTCGCATGGGTGAGCATATATTGTCTCAAGCGTTTTGCTGTCCAAGCCAATGCACAACATGTCTTCTCAAACATTGAATATCTTGATTCACAGTCGTTGAACTTCTTGCTGAGGTGATAAATTGCATGCTCTTTTTTACCAGTTTCGTCATGTTGACCCAACACGCATCCCATGGATCCTTCTAGCACAGTCAAGTACATGATCAGGGGTCGTCTGGGTACTGGAGGCATCAAGATTGGCGGTTCTTCTAGACATTCCTTTATTTTCTCAAAGGCTTTCTGACAATTATCATTCCACACCACTGCTTGATCCTTTCGAAGTAGTTTGAAGATGGGCTCACAAGTGGCCGTTAGATGAGATATGAACCTAGCGATGTAGTTCAATCTCCCAAGGAAACCTCGGACTTCCTTTTCAGTTTTGGGTGCCGACATCTCTTGGATAGCTTTGGCCTTATCTCGATCGACTTCAATCCCCTTTTGGCTCACAATAAAACCTAGCAGTTTACCAGATCTTACACCAAAAGTGCATTTGTTGGGATTTAATCTCAGCTGGAATTTCCTTAGTCTAGCGAATAGATTTTCCAAGTGAATGAGGTGCTCTTCCTCAGTCTGGGATTTCGCAATCATATCGTCTACATAGTACTCAATTTATTTATGTATCATGTCATGAAAGAGAGTGACCATTGCTCGTTGATATGTCGCGCCCGCGTTCTTGAGCCCAAACAGCATGACCTTGTAACAGAAAGTTCCCCATGGGGTGATGAAAGTCGTTTTTTCCATATCTTCGGGCGCCATCTTAATCTGGTTATATCCAGAAAAGCCATCCATAAACGAGAAAACAGAGAATTGGGTTGTGTTGTCTACTAGTACATCAATGTATGGTAGAGGGAAGTCATCTTTCGGACTTGCTCTGTTGAGGTCTCTGTAATCGACACACATTTGCACCTTCCCATCTTTCTTTGGTACTGGGACAATATTTTCTACCCATTGTGGATAGCTGGATACTGCCAGAAAACCAGCGTCTAATTGCTTCTACACTTCTTCTTTCATTTTGAAGGACATCTCTGGCTTCGTTCTCCTCAACTTTTGCTTCACTGGCGGGCAACCTTCCTTGAGAGGCAGCTTGTGCATCACAATCTCATCATCTAGACCGGGCATATCCTTGTAGGACCAAGCAAATACGTCAACATACTCTCGAAGCAATATGACCAGTTTTGACTTAATCTCTGATTCCAAAGTTGCACCTATCTTGATCTCTTTGGCATCCTCTTCAGTTCCCATGTTGATAACTTCGACCTCTTCTTGGTACGGCTGAATGACCTTTGACTCTTGCTTTAGTAGTCTAGCTAGCTCTTCTGGGAGATCACAATCTTCCTCGCAGTCTTCGTCGGCTTGGTAGATCGGGTTATCAAAGTCATATCAGACCATAGCGGGGTTGTTATCAACAGGAACCGGGGAGGATCTGCACGATGAATGAATTCATGCTTTTATTTTTTTTGAGAAAAGATGGATAAAAGGAAGAAAAAGTAAAACCAAACATTGCCTTTCAAAAATAATTTTATGTGCAAAAAGTAAAAATGAAAGAAAGAGAGCGTAATTGGATGCGAAAGTTTATTTATTGATGATAAGTTGTGCTTTAAAAGCAAAAAAGCCCTACAACATGATCCATATGCCTTGGGCAGAGCATAGGATTTTTAGGTAAAATAAACACAGGGAATTACTCGTCTACTAGGGTAACTTCATGGATTTCGACGACTCTCCAATTGTTCAAAGCTTGATTAGGCGTCCTAGGATACACCATGCACAACTCTTCATGATCTTCAGCTTCATTTCCCAAAAACATGACTTGACCATCGACAAGGTGGCTCCCACTAGTAAAAACCAACGGAGTTGCAAGCCCTTTTCCCTTATCAGTTGCATTCTTCTGCTTGTAACCTAGACCAACTCCATTTTTGTTGACGGGCAATTCCAACACTCTGCCCCATCCTCGCGGATGTCCTTCCTCTATCATTGTCCTTGCATCCTTCCAAGTCACTATTGAAGATGTTGTCTTTTCGTAAATCATTTCAACATTGATCACTTCAAAGGCTTGAAACAGGGTCTCATGCACTTCACCTCCTACTTCCACATAGCGGAAAGAAGCCAGATGGCTCACAAGAACATCTTCTTCACCTTCAATGATGACCATCTGATTGTTAATCATAAATTTGATCTTTTGATGCAAAGTTGAAGTTACAACACCTGCGGAATGAATCCACGGACAACCAAGAAGGCAACTATAAGTAGGATATATATCCATTACATAAAATGTAATGATAAAAGTATGAGGTCCAATCTTGATCGGGATATCAACCTCGCCTACCACAGTTCTCTTAGCTCCATCAAAAGCTTTTACAATAGTTTGACTTGGCTTCATAACAAGTCCTTCAATTGACAGCTTGCACAACGAGCTCTTTGGTAACACATTCAGCGATGATCCAATATCAACAAGTACTCTAGAGAATACAACATCCACACATTCGATAGTAATGTGCAAGGCCTTGTTATGATTCTTACCTTCGGGAGGTAATTCATTCTTATTAAAGCTCAAAATATGACCTGATGCTATATTTCCCACCACTTCTTCAAACTGCACTACTGATATCTCCTCTGGCACATTAGCTGCCTTTAAGAATTTCAACAGTGCTTCTTGATGGGCTTTCGAACACATTAATAATGACAACATGGATATCTTTGAGGGAGTCTGATTGAGCTGGTCAATCACTTTGTAATCGCTTTTATGAATGATTCTTAGAAACTCCTTTGCTTCATTATTTGGTACGTCTTTCTGTTTAGATGACTGCCCCTGTTCAATGGTGCTTGGTTTGACAGTATCTTTCCTTGTATTGTCATTGTTGTTGACAGGAGGTACAGCTGGAGCAAAGATTCGACCACTTCTGGTGACACCCCCGGTTCCCACAATATTCTCGACAGTCTTTTTCTCTTCTAAGATATCCTTTTCTCCTATCTTCTGCCCGTTGAGAAAGACAGTTTCATCATATAGCCAAGGTACTGCATTAGTGCTTTCGTATGGAAACGACGCTGGGGCCGAAATGACAAGCAGGTTCATTGACGGTAGAGATATAGGTATCTCAACCGGATTATACGGGATTTGTAGTGGGATAGAAGTCTGCCCATACATGTTGTCCCATTCTTCCTCATCGCACGGTATGGTCAATAGTGTACGTGTCAAATTATCAGAAGGAATCCACAGCTCATACCCATCATCATATGGTATCTCCAATGTTTCAAATGGAATTTCAAGAGTAGCAACTTCTTCAGACTTTGACAGTTGTTCTGCTACTAATACACCTTGATCAATCAGGCTTTGGATGCCTTTATTCAACTCAGTGCATCCTTGAGATTCGCCCAAACAAATGTGGCAATTGGTTGAACAGCCTGGATAAATGTTCCTCAACAGGAGTTACTCCTTAATGGTGGAAAGAGGAGTTCTCAATTTGTCAATATCTGAAATTAATTGGATCCCCTTAGATCCCTCAATCATGTTTGTTGAGTGGTGAGGTGGCATTGGATTGGTTTTGATGTTTGGAGTCTTTCGAGTGAAGTTTATTGCCTTTGAATCGATAAGATCTTGTACAATGTGCTTCAGAGTCTTCCAATTTTCAATGTTATGGCCTGGGGCGCCTGAATGGAACTCACATTTAGCGTTGGCGTCATAGCCAAAAGGGAGAACCTCTGGGGGATTCCTCATTTCCCTAAGCTGAACAAGGCCTCCTTTCAACAAGAATGGTAGTAATCTGGGGTAAGTTGACGGAATTGGATCAAATTTTCTTTCTGGTCTTCTCAGTCTTTGTTGACCCTGGTACTGATTTTGTCGTGGTTGATAGGATTGTTGTTGTCTGTTTTGTTGAACGGCGGGTTGACTTGCTAGAATGGACAACGGTTGTTATGGAGCGACGGCAGCAACATGGTGATAACCTTGATGAGTTCTTCCTCTATCTGTGAACACAACGCTAGTTTCTCCTTCTTTCTTCTTAACGAAACCCTGATAAGGCTTCTTGATCCCACTTGAAGATCCGCCAGCATTCTGAATCTTTCCTGCCTTCATAAAACTCTCTAGTCTTTCTCCAGCCGTGACAAGTTCAGGAAACACGGTAGAGGTTGTAGATGCTAGACGCTCAAGGATCGGTCCTTGCAGTGTGCCCATGAAGAGGTCTATCAGCTCTTTCTCTATCAACGAGGGTTGTACTCTTGTAGCTACTCCCCTCTGTTGCACCCTAAAATTTGCTCAACCTTATTCACTGGGTTTATGTTTCAATATCATTAGCATTTGCATATAGAGTCATGTACATAGACTAATCATCTGCATAGCATAGCATGGCAAGTCATTCAACAGGGGATCAAGCATTATTCTCATCTCTAGAGGCCTATCCAGAGGTCATTATCCTAATTCAATCTCATTCAAGTCATCAGAAAAGAATTTGAGAGCAGAGAGTTCAGTAGATCAAGCCTTGAGTCTATTTCCTATCTGAGGGCATCGGAGGGTCAACAAGGGGGTTGTGAATTGTGAATTGAAGGCATGGAGAGTATCTAGACATTATGAGAGACTTAGAAAGTCATTTAAAGAAGGAGACAAGTCATTGATGAGAGCACAAGAACTACAGCTGAAGACAGTCAACTAGGGTTTCATCTGGGTCAACCCTAGGTCAACCCTAGGTCAATTGACTGATTTAAAGGGCATTCAAGTCTATTGGAGAGATGTGGGGTTCATCATTTGACATATAAAGAAGGATATGGAGATATGCCAAGAAGAAATCAAGAGAAATCAAGGAGAAGAGGAGTTTCTAAATTAGGGTTTCTGTGTAAAATCCCCTAGTTTAGGTCAAATTTCCAAGCAAGATAAGTCAAAATGCTAGCTTCAAATGGCTTATTGGCCAACATGAAACTTGTAGAGGATCTCAAGACCTTTAATTTGAGTGGTGGAAGACATCAAGGAGATTTATAGAACTCAAGTTATGGTCCTTGCAAGTTACAGGTCATCTGAGGTATCTGAAATTTTGTTTGTGAAAGTGACTTGACTTCCAAGCTAGTTTTACCCCTCAAGGAGATTTCAAGTGAATTTCTGGTCAACATAAGAATTGTTCCTCATTGTCTTAGCTTTCTAGAATGGTATAGAATGCCCTCATATGATGTGTGGAGCTCAACTTATGGTCTTGGCAAGCAAAGGGTATTTTGGTCATTTGTGAATTACAGGTCATTTTAACCTATGCCCAAAACTCATACAAGGAAGCTTCAAATGGAAAAACTTACAACATCAAACTTGCTCCAGATGACATTTTGAGTCTAGAAAAGTGACCATGAGAGATTGGAAATGTCCATGGCACAAGGTTTCAAAATTGGTGAATTTAATGAAGGAAAATGGCTTAAAAAATGGTATTTTTCATATCTTGGCCAAATGATGCAAAATTATAGGTCATTTTGAATGGAAAAGGCATTCTAAGGACATTGGCTAAAGTGGAATTTTGAGTCTAGTTCAAGATTTAAGAGTTATCCATGGTTGCTTGCAATATAAGAAACATAATCAACATTCAAGGGAATTTTGCATAAGGGAAACTTCTCCAAGTTTCTAGGAGGTTCCTATATCACCTATATATTCATGCAAGCTGAATCATGCAAGGGTTGGTGCTACCACTTTGTCAAAAACCTCCATTTTCACTCATTTTTCATTCTTGCATAAGCCTCTCAAATTCCCTCAATCTCTCACCAAACTTCAACATTCTTGATTCAATCTTCATCATCATCACACAAAGATCAGAATCCACACATTTCTTTGGAAAATTGAGCAAGGAATTGTGATATTCATCATCATCATTCAAAGTGCAAGAACCTTGGAACTAGAAGATTCAAAGCTTTGGAGCTTCTCTAATTGCATACAGAACTCATCTCCAAGATTACTGATCAATTTCCCCACCTTTCAAGCATTGGATCAAGTGCATTCCATAACTGTTTTCAGTTTCATAACAGAATGGCAAGAATCGTGTGAGATAATCTTGGACTGAGTGCTTAAAATGACCAGGGTGAGGTGTAGGTTAGTTTAGGATGATTTCCATGGAGAATTGAGAGGATCAATATCAGTGGAGAATGATGGATACGATCTGTTGCACCTATCGAATTGCATTATTGTTTGAGTTTTAGAAGAAGGTAATGTCATGGCTGTGTAGAGGGAAGAAATTGGAGTATTTTTGGTTTTTACAGTGAGAGCTTTCATGGAGGATTGAGGGAGAACAGGGAGGAGGAAAGTTCATGCACGATGGTGGAGTTGCAGAAACCCTAGGGTTTCTAAGGTTGAAGATGAAGTCAGAGCCACACGATCCAGGGTTTGACTTGGACTTGAGATGTGATCTGACGGCTGTCATTTAAAGCTGAAGCGGAGGGAAATTTCAAAAGAGACCAAACGCTGTGTTTCATTAATTGGGGGGTTGGGCTCAGAGCGCTATCCACACCCCCCATTTTAATAAGCCCAATGCATTGAACGTGTTATCCCTGCTATTCACACCCCCTCCATTTTATTTCTTTTTATTTTCTTTTATTTCTTTTAATTTTTTCATGCATCTTCTAAAAATCATATAAAATCTAAAAATCATTATTTTTAATTCATTCTTTTTGCATATTGTTCTTTAGGATGTCAAGAAAATTATAAAAAATAAAAATTGCATTTTATTTTTTATTTGATATTTTTCCCATATTTTCTAAATAAATGACATTTTAATAGTTTCATTTTATGCATGATTTTGTTATTTTTTGTTCTATCAAATGCTTCAATATTTTTTGTTCATTCTTTTTAGGTTGTTTAGGTTAGACATTGAACTTATAGATTCAATTTAGTTCCCATTTTTAGAAATTAATTTTAGGTGCTTAATGAAAGCTTGAACAACATGGATAAAACTAGGGTTTTAGGTGATGACTTAGGAGGCTTGATTCTTTCCCTTAGGACTTAGGATTTAACCAGTTTAGTTATGGGACTATAGGGGCTATGGGTAGTTATTAGATCCCCTAGAAAAAGTTAGGATTCCCCTACTGCTATTCTCTACTGTATATCTGATTGACTAGTGTGGTGTGCCCTCTGGGGATTGTTGCTTGCTTGTTTGGGTATTGGGTTTGTCTGGGGACCTGGGAGAGCTGAAGACTTGAAGAGATGAAGACCATTAGAGATCCAGAGATTGAAGATCAACTTCCAGAGTTGAAGAGAAGATTCTTGCTAGCAGATGCTGAGGAACTAGGGTTTAGGAGCTAGGCAGAGCTCTAGGTTAGAAAGTTTGTTTCTCAAACATGGATTGCCTTGTCTGCATCCATTCTTCTCTGTGATTCAGAGTCTCTCTAAGACACTCACCCCCTTCCTTTGGAAGGCTTGGTGATAGTGTCTAAGAGATAGAACTCTTGAGAGAAAATGTCTTTTGTGTTAGAAGCAGTCTGTTCACCACCTTTGGTAGTCAACTGATTGCTTAACACCCAATTCACTCTTGTGACTGATCCCTCATCCCGGAGTTTTGAACTTGAAGAAAAGCCATTGCAGATAGAAGATTGATGATCAAAGCCATTGCCTGAAGGCCATGAAGATGGAGATTGATGCTTGTTGAAGCCTGTAACTGATTGGAGATTACTTGAAGCCAGTTATTGATGTAGAGCTGCTGAAGCTATTTATTTTTCTTGCTGTATTTCATTTCTTGATGTATTGATTGGTTTTCTGGACTGTATTGTTTGCTGTTTACCCTGCTGGGTTGAAAGTGAAGTCTGTTCACTTTTGCCTATTGTTTTCTAGGTTCGAGGTTGAGTGGGACTCCCTTGCCTCGCTTGTACTGTTGCATCCATGCATTTTACTACTGTATATATCTGATATTGTTTCTGTTTCTGCCTATCCCTTAGGATCTCTGTTTCTCTCTGTGCAAGAGAGGAGCATGATAGACACTAGGTCTTAACCCATGCATGATAACATTAAGTTAGTTTGTTTCCCTTCGCAACCGTAGGTTAGAGTTCTGTCTCTTCTTCCTCAAGACAAACAGAAAAACACCATAAAGATTTCAAACACAATAAAAGACACTTCTTCCGTAAAAGAATGTGAACTCATCAAAACGTCATTTTTGTCCGCTGGGACTGTTAATCATAAAAACCCTTTTTCAGAAGGAATAAAAACAATCAAGACAGACTTGTGTCGTACGTGGCCCGAACTACGTTTGCTCTGATCTTTCATGCTGTATGAAAGTACGTAGGCATAGGATGCGATATCCTAGCGAGCAACCTTCCCCTCCTTTCCCGTAGGTAGGCGAACTACGTTGACTCTGATTTCTTGTTCCAGACGAGAATACGTAGGCATAAAGTGCGATACTTTGCCGAGTCATTTTTATTTTCATTTTATTTTCTTTTTAACCCTTGACCTATAGTTTAGATAGAGTAACAATCCATACCCGAAAACAAGCGTGGATCCCGTCGAGTACGACGGACGTGAGGGGTGCTAATACCTTCCCCTTGCGTAACCGACTCCCGAACCCAGGTTTTGGTTGCGACGACCATACCTTTCCCGTGTTGTGCGAGGTTTACTCTGAGCGTTTCCTTTCCCTCCCGTGGGATAAATAACGCATGGTGGCGACTCTTCTGTTCAGCCGGCGCCGATTTTTGCAGTAGCGACAGCTGGCGACTCTGCTGGGGATCCAACGTCCCCTGGCTGCTAAGGACTGCGATGGTTCTTATGCATTTGGGATCCAACGTCCCTTAAGAGAGTCGATCCTAGCGCTTGTTTTCCCGTCGAGGATTTTGTATGGAGTTATTTTATATTTCTACCCTTGTATTTTCAGCTTTATATATTGATTATTATTGCTGTATCTGGGGTGACGGGTGTTCTGATATTGAGTGAGAAGCCGGACCTGGGCTTGAGTGCACCTAGAATTAGAGTAGAAATTAGTGGGCGCCCGCTTGCTTTGCTTGCTTTGGTGTCCCGTGAAATCTACACTCAGACGAGGTTCCTCTGGTTGGCCTCCTGCCCCTTCCTTTGGTTGGCGTGGGTTGCTGGTTAGTTGGATTGTCGACTCTGGGGACCAATCATTTGGAAGTTGGCTAAGTGAGGCCTCTTCAGGAATTGATGATGCCACTCCTTCTGGGAATCGTATCATCAACCCTGAAAGTCTGTGACGCCGACGACCGCATAGGATGCCGTACCTTGTGCCAGTAATAGGGCCACCCACCTGTGAGGGGATTCAGGGTTATGCAGGTAACTAGACCTTCAGACCACCGGTTTGTTTCTTGATCAGGATCCTGGATATTTATGGAGGGTTCTAAGGTCTGTCAGAGACCAGGTGGAGATGTGTTCTAAGGTCTGTCAGAGACCAGTTGGTGTGTTCCGAGGTCTGTCAGAGACTATTTGGAGATGTGTTCTGAGGTCTATCAGAGACCAGTGGGAGAAATGATTTGAGGTCTGCCAGAGACCATTCAGGTTATGATTATGGGGTCTATCAGAGACCAATATTGGAGCTTTGTTTGAGGTATATCTGAGACCAGGGCTTGAGGATTTCTGGATGGTCTATCTGAGACCTTTCTTGATTGGGTTCAGGCTATTCAGCTACAGCTTCGGTTCCTGTTGCATGTTGCTTGCATTGCATTACTGCATATCCATTACCATTTGCATTTCACTAACGTGTGTCTGTGCTGCAGGTGCATTTGCATTTCCCTAGTTCTAGTGCCCAGACTTCTGAGTGTTTGATCATGACTAGCTTAAGGAGAACGGTTGCTTACAAATTGCCTACGCCTGATATTGTTCCTCTACTTGGGTTAATCTCTCTTGCTGATGAGGGTGTTCGTAGGAGCTTCCGGATGAGCTATGGTAGATTATTGAGATTGGTGTGCAAACCTACAGAGGTAGAGTTAGATGGGCTGTATGCTCTGATGCAATTCTACGACCCTGCTTTGAGATGCTTTACGTTCTCTGACTTTATTATGGGACCAACCCTGGAGGAATACGCTGAGTATGTTGAGCTGCCCGTGCAGAACCAGGTTCCATTCATTCATTATGACGCCAAGCCCAAGCCGGAGGACTTGGCAAAAGCTTTGCATATTGATGCTTCTGAACTGGTGACTACTGTTTCCCGTGGAGTTCCAGGCTTCTCATTTCAGTTCTTAGTTGGTAAAGCCCAGGAGTACGCCAAGAGCGGGTGCTGGATTGCTTTCAATGCTGTGTTGGCTTTGTGCATTTATGGCATAGTTTTGTTTCCCAACATACCGGATTTTGTGGACTTTGATGCTTTCTACTTGTTTGCCGCTGGTAATCCTGTACCTACCTTACTCGGAGATCTCTACCACTCACTGCATTACAAGAATGAGAAGGGAAGAGGGAAGAATGTTCATCTGTGTGTGCCCTTGTTGAGTATGTGGTTTGAGAGTCACCTTCCTAAGAGAGGATCTGTTGCAGAGACTACAGTCCCAGTTGGTTGGCCGGAGCGCCTGATGAGGCTATCGTCGGAAGATATGGAGTGGTTTGATAGAGATCTGTTGGGATCTGAGCTCATCTTCAGTTGTTCTGGGTACCCTAATGTGCCGTTGATAGGAAGGAAAGGGTGTATCAATTACAACCCTTCTCTATTCATTCGCCAGTTCGGATATGCACTGAAGAACCCGCCTCAGGAGGAAGAAGTACAGGAATCTCTGTACTTCACAGGTGACGTGAAGGGGGAGTTATTAGCCAAGTTGCAACATGCCTGGACGCGTATTAACCGCAGAGGGAAGCCGTTGTTAGGAAAGAATGACTGTCAGGCCTATGCACCTTATAGGGTTTGGATTCAGGAGAGGGCTAGTCAGTTGAGGATGCCGTTTCCAGACGCACCAGTTCTTGATCCTATTCCGGTAGCGGAGCCAACTACCGTTTCTAGGGAAGTCTATGAGCAAATTGTGAGAGAAAAAGAAGCCTTGATGAAGATCAACGAAGGGTTAGAGCAAGAGCTAGCTCAAGTACGCAGTGAGAAAAACAAGGTCGTATATGCTCTCCAACAACAGATCGAGCTGTTAAACAGGTTAGGGGTTGAGTTGACCGAGGAAAAGAAAAAGCGCGAACGTCTGGGGCAAGAGTTCAGAAGCTCCCATGACATGCTGGAAGCCAAAAAGAAGGCACTCGACGCAGCACACCGAGAAATCTCCTCTTGCAATAAAACTTGGAATGCTACACTCACCAATAACAAGAAGAGGGAAGATAAGTTGAAGCAGCAAATCTCCGACCTCGAAGAGAAGTTGAAGTCTAGCATCATGAAGTGTGAGGAAGAAGTGATGACCCGGTATAGTGTCCAGCATGCACTGAACAAGGCAATCAAATCCAGAGATGAAGCGGTGTCTCAGAAGCGAAAGCTCGAAGATTGCTTCGGGGAAGCAACATGGGAAGAAACTGCTGAAGACGTGCGCCGCGTTCTTAAGAAGAGAAACCAACTGGTTGAAGGGCTGCTTACCCAACCAAGTCATCCGGAGACCAAGAAGTTGCTAGAAGAGTACCAGACTTATGGGAGTGTTTGATCATTTCATGTAGTAACTTGTATGCTTTATTTGCATAGTGCTGACCATCACCAGGATTGTTGGTTGAGGTCATGCCTTCTTATTGTACTCTCAGTGATATTGTACTCTCGGCTTATTGATTTTCCCTGCAATATATGAGGCTTTCTATGATTCAGCTCCGATATTCCTATTGTCAACACTGTCACTGCACTGGCACCTTCACACTAGAACTGGGGGAATGAATTTCCCTAATGCACAGACACATTGCATTGCATTCATACTCATACTGCATCCCAGGTAATCTTTGAATAGTGTCTTATGTCCTGCTCTGTACCAGGTACTTTCCAGGATTGCAGATCAACATCCGCACCGCTATTCTACCCGCACCAACTGTCGAAGAATCATGGATCAAATGCAGAACGAGATGCAAGATGTGCGCGAGAAGCTCGCTCTCTTTATGCAGACCATGGAAGCTATTGCGAAAGGACAGGAGAATTTGCAGGCCATGGTCCAACCTCTGTTGGCTCGAAACGCTGGTCATGGTAACGAGGATCATCAGTCTGTACGGGTCGATACTGCTCATGGAGACGACACTCCCACGCCAGTGGCTCCACCTGTAATCAATATACCCGCTGCTAATGTCAACAACGCTACCGCTGCTGTAAATGGTAACGTCGGAGTTGGAAATGAGACTGCTGTCCATAATGTTGGGCTGGGTGATGTCAATTTGGGTGATAATCTAGGCGGCAACGGCTTTGTCAATGCTGGATTTGGATTCAACGATCAGGGATTCGATAACACTGGGAAGTATGGCTTTAATGCTCAAGGCTTTGGGCAAGACGGTTATGGCGCGACCAATCAGGGTTACGGAGGCTTTGGAAACGGAAACGGCACTGGATTTATGGCTTTTGGTCCTGCTGGAGGTGTTCAAGGGTACGGCAACAGAGGCCGAGGTCCGGGGATGAATCAGATCAGAGCTGGGCGTAATAATGGATATGATGGATATGGGGCTGGAAACGGTATGTGGCAAGAAGATCAGCAGGAAGACGCCTTCTCCGGAGGAGGTTTTGAAGGGCCGATGGATGATTCCCAGAAGATCAGAATGCTGGAAGAGCAGATGAGGGGAGTCTTAAACCAAAGTGCTGTGGGTTTGGACATGGCAACAATGGGGCTGGTACCTGGCTTGAGGGTGCCAATTAAATTCAAAGCTCCTGCGTTTGACAAGTATAAAGGAGATACGTGTCCAAAAGTGCATGTACGAGCTTATTACAGAAAGATGTCTGCATACTCAACTGATGAAAGAATGCTGATGCATTTCTTTCAGGATAGTCTGTCGGGCCCTTCCCTAGAGTGGTACATGGGGTTGGAGCCAACAGATATCAAGACGTGGAAGCAATTAGCAGAGGCATTTGTAGCCCATTACAAGTATAACAGAGACTTGGCACCCAATCGGGTCCAGTTGGCCGGGCTGTCGCAAAAGAAGGGGGAGAGCTTTAAAGAGTACGCGCAAAGGTGGCGCGATATGGCTGCCAGGGTCCGTCCTCCGGTAGAAGATAAGGAAATGAATGACATGTTTGTCGGTACATTCACAGGTCTGTTTCATGATATGCTGTTTCACACGTCTCTGGCCAGTTTTTCAGACCTAATTCTGATGGGGGAAAAGATTGAACGTAACATCAAGCAAGGAAAGTTCCAAGTCGAGGAATCAACTGCATCCAGCAGTAATAGGAAAGCTTATGGTGGGCGCCGTCAGGGCGAGGCAAGCGCAGTATTTGGAGGCCGAAGCCGAGGCCGAGGCAGAGGACGAGGTCAATATCGTCAGCCGCAGCAGGTGGCAAGTGTGACTATCCCGTATCAACAACAACCACTCCAGCAACAACAACCGGTTCAGCAACAGCCAATGCCACAGCAGCAGCAGCCTCAGCAGGGTGCACAGCAGGCTCAGCGAAGATTCCAGGGTAGTAAACCGAGAAGAGTGTTTGAGAAGCCTCCCTCGACCTACGCCGATTTGTTGCAGACATTGTTGGGATTGAATCTAGTAGAGAAAAGAACTCTGGCACCGATAACGGGAGCTCCCCCGTTTGGTTACGATGCAAGCCGGCACTGTGAGTTTCATTCTGGGGCCCCGGGTCACGATATAGAAGGTTGCCATGCTTTTAAGCACGTGGTGCAGGATCTTTTGGACAACAAGACTATCAACTTCGGAACGGCAGGTCCGAATATAGTGCAGAAACCCATGCCTAATCACGGGGCGAACGCCATTCTGACTGAGGAAGGGTTGAATCTGATTAGGAATGTCGATGATTTGAAGACGCCGCTGAGCGAGATAAAGAGCCGACTGTTGCAAGGGGGTGTTTACCCAGGATGTAACGAGTATTGCTTAGATTGTTGGACCCTAGCTGGAGGGTGTGAGGAGTTGAAGAAAGGCATTCAGGCCTTAATTGATGAGGGCATATTGCAGTTTGACCGAGCGGCAACTGATGAGCCTGCAGGGGCAGTAGTGGATAATCGGAGTGATGTGGCCACGGTAACGATTCCTCGGAAGACGATCACTATTGCAGCACCAGCTCAGCGACCACCGATCACCATAACTAAGGCCGGGCCGATCCCGTATGAAAACACGAAAGCAGTCCCATGGTCATATGGGTTGGAAGTATATTGTGAAGGAATAAAAATTGATGTTAATAAACAGCCAGCCGAGACGGTGGATAATGTTGTCGGCTCAGGAGGCATGACAAGGAGTGGCCGGATCTTTATATCTCCTGAAGTGGAGGCTGAAAGACTAGCGAAAGGAAAAGGGAAAGTGGTTGAAAATGTTCCGGTGCAAGCAAGTGAAAAAGAAGCGACATCGAAGGATGTAGAAGAGTTCATGCGCTTGATTCGAAAAAGTGATTATAAGATTGTGGAGCATCTGCAGCAGACACCGTCCAAAATATCTATCCTGTCATTGCTGTTGTGTTCGGAAGCTCACAGAAATGCTTTGCTGAAAGTCCTGGACACTTCTTTTGTACCCCAAGACGTCTCCGTAAATCAGCTAGAAGGAGTATTGGCACATGTGAATGCAGGCCACAGCTTGGGCTTTACCGATTTTGACTTGACTCCGAAAGGGAGAGATCATAATATGGCACTACACGTATCTGTTGAGTGTAGAGGATCAGTAATGTCGCACGTATTGGTTGACACCGGATCATCTTTGAATGTGCTGCCCAAGAAGGCGATGATGAAGTTGGATGTTAGAGGAATCTTGTGTACACCCAGTGATTTGGTAGTCAGAGCGTTTGACGGCACGCGGAGAACAGTCTTTGGATCGATTACTTTGCCTCTGCAAGTGGGGCCGGAAGTGTTTGCAACTGAGTTTTATATCATGGATATACAGCCTGCGTACAGCTGCTTGCTTGGAAGACCCTGGATTCATGGAGCAGGGGCAGTCACATCCACCCTGCATCAGAAGTTAAAATATATGGTCGGAGGCAGCGTAGTCACCGTGTGCAGAGAAGAGGACATCCTGGTCAGCCATCTATCTTCATTTAAATATGTGGAAGTCGACGGAGAGATCCACGAAACACCATGAAAGGCATTCGAAGGTTTGCGCATCAAGGACAAAGGTCCCGGGCCGAGCAAAGTGCCAGAGATAGCTGTCTCATCGTATAAGGAAGCTCAAGCTCTAGTGGAAGCAGGAGAAGCCAAGGGCTGGGGCAAAGTGCTGGACATTCCTGTGAAGATGGACCGGTTCGGGCTGGGGTACCAACCGTTTCAGAAGGCCAATCACCATCTCTGCCAGTGGAGTATGTCACGAAACTGTCAATGCTGCTTCGGAATCTGATGAAGGAGACAGCGACTGTGATATGGATGCCTGGATTCAGCCAAGCACGCCAGGGCAAGGGCTGTGCAACTGGTCTATTCAGGAGCTTGTTCCTGTGACTTTTAAACAGTAATGCTTTGCTTTATTAATTGTTGAATAATCTGATGTCTTGCCTGGGGCATCAGGATTTGCTTAGGGCTGTGTTGTTATAAACATTGCGTGTCAATCATTAAATAAATGGCGTTTTTTCATGTGCAAATACTGTAATCCCTGTCTTTCTTGTTTTATATTTTTTTTTCAATAAAATGGCAACGTGGTTATTCGCTTTATACGCATTTTGAAGCACTTAACCATTCCTTTTGCAGGATAACATTTTCAGATGACATCCTTGAACCACCTATGACTCGTCCCGACTTTGAGCACCCGGTGTTTCAGGCCGAAGAAGAGGTTGTCGAAGATAGCGACGTTCCTGAAGAACTGTCCTGGTTAGTAAAGCAAGAGGAAAGAGCCATTCTGCCTCACGACGAGGTCATCGAAATTATCAATTTGGGGTCGGAAGGGGTTGAGAAAAACATTCGTATCGGAGCCGCGCTGCAGGATGATATCAAGTGGAGACTGGTTGAAATGCTCCAAGAGTATAGTGATGTATTCGCTTGGTCGTATGAAGATATGCCAGGGCTCGATACAGATATGGTCGTGCATCGCCTGCCACTGAAAGAAGATTGCCCGCCGGTCAAACAAAAGCTTCGCAGAACTCGACCAGATATGGCAATGAAGATCAAAGAGGAGGTTCAGAAACAGTGGGACGCTGGTTTCTTGGCTGTGACAAAGTATCCTTCATGGGTTGCCAACATCGTACTAGTGCCCAAGAAGGATGGCAAGGTTCGAATGTGCGTAGATTATAGAGATTTGAATAAAGCAAGCCCAAAAGACGATTTCCCACTTCCTCACATTGACGTGTTAGTTGATAATACTGCTCAGTACTCCGTATTCTCCTTCATGGATGGCTTTTCAGGCTATAATCAGATTAAAATGGCACCAGAGGATATGGAGAAGACTACTTTCATAACGCCTTGGGGAACATTTTGTTACAAAGTGATGCCCTTCGGTTTGAAAAATGCTGGGGCAACATATCAGCGTGCGATGACGACTCTTTTTCATGACATGATGCATAAAGAGATCGAAGTATATGTTGACGATATGATTGCCAAATCCCAGACGGAGGAAGAGCATCTGGTGAATCTGCTAAAGCTATTTAAAAGGCTTAGGAAGTTCAGGCTGAGGCTGAATCCTAACAAATGCACCTTCGGGGTGAGATCGGGTAAGCTCCTGGGGTTTATTGTAAGCGAAAGAGGAATAGAGGTCGATCCTGCTAAAATAAAAGCAATTCAAGAAATGCCGACGCCTAAAACAGAGAAAGAGGTGCGCGGGTTTTTAGGGAGATTGAACTACATCGCCCGGTTCATATCTCACCTAACGGCCACGTGTGAACCATTATTCAAGCTGTTGAAGAAAGATCAAGCTGTGACGTGGAACGAAAATTGTCAAAAGGCGTTCGATAAAATAAAGCAGTATTTGCAGGAGCCTCCTATTTTGATACCCCCAGTGGCAGGTAGACCCTTGATAATGTATTTGACGGTTCTTGAGGAAAGCATGGGTTGCGTTCTCGGTTAACACGACGAGACGGGAAGAAAAGAGCATGCGATCTATTACCTGAGTAAGAAATTTACAGACTGCGAATCTCGGTATTCAATGCTGGAGAAAACTTGTTGCGCGCTAGCCTGGGCCGCCAAGCGTTTGAGGCAGTACATGCTGAATCATACAACCATGCTCATCTCGAAGATGGATCCTATCAAATATGTGTTTGAAAAGCAGGCGTTGACAGGGAGAATTGCCCGTTGGCAGATGGTCTTGACTGAATATGACATTCAATACGTCTCGCAGAAGGCTATAAAGGGGAGTGTGATGTCTGAGTATCTGGCGGAGCAGCCTATTGAAGAGTACCAATCGATGAGGTTTGATTTTCCTGACGAGGACATCATGTACTTAAAGATGAAAGATTGTGAAGAGCCGTTGCCAGACGAAGGACCAGAGTTGGGTTCTAAATGGAGGATGATCTTTGACGGAGCTGTGAATGCTTACGGTAGCGGAATAGGGGCGATCATCACTACGCCACACGGGTCGCACATCCCGTTTACTGCCCGATTGACCTTTGCCGTTACCAACAATGAGGCCGAATATGAAGCTTGTATAATGGGGCTTGAAGAAGCCATTGATTTGCGAATCAAGCATCTAGACGTATACGGAGACTCAGCTCTGGTGGTGAATCAAATCAAAGGGGAATGGGAGACACGTCAGCCCAACTTGATACATTACATGAATTATGCAAGGAGATTGTTGCCTTTCTTCGACGAGGTGGAATTGCATCATGTACCGCGGGCAGAGAATCAAATGGCTGACGCCCTGGCCACTTTGTCTTCCATGTACAAGGTCAACTTCTGGAACGAAGCTCCCCGAATTATTATCTCCCGGCTTGACAGGCCAGCTTATGTATTTGCTATTGATGAAGCATCTGACGACAAACCGTGGTATTTTGATATCCTTAATTTCCTGAAGAATAAAGAGTATCCGGTTGGGGCATCCAGTCAAGATCAGAAGACTCTCAGGAGATTAGCGGGTAATTTCTACTTGAATCCGGATGGCGTCTTATACAGAAGAAACCACGATTTGGTGTTGTTGCGTTGTGTAGACGAAAAAGAGGCAAAGCTGCTCATGGAGGAAATACACGAAGGTACCTTTGGTACGCATGCTGGTGGACATGCTATGACGAGAAAACTGCTGCGGGCAGGTTACTTTTGGCTGACTATGGAAACTGATTGTTTCAAGTTTGCGAGGAAGTGTCACAAGTGCCAAATCTATGCTGATAAGATCCATGTGCCTCCAAGTCCTCTAAATGTGATGTCATCGCCTTGGCCATTTTCAATGTGGGGAATCGATATGATTGGAAAGATCGAGCCGACAGCTTCTAACGGGCATCGGTTCATCCTAGTAGCAATCGATTATTTCACCAAGTGGGTGGAAGCGGCGTCTTACGCAAATGTAACGAAGCAAGTGGTGGCCAGATTCATCAAAAGAGATATCATTTGCCGATATGGGATTCCCGAGCGGATAATCACGGACAACGGTTCAAACTTGAACAACAAAATGATGAAGGAGCTCTGTCAGAATTTCAAGATCGAACATCACAACTCCTCCCCGTACCGACCCAAGATGAATGGCGCTGTTGAAGCGGCCAATAAGAATATCAAGAAGATCGTTCAGAAAATGGTGGTGACTTATAAGGATTGGCACGAGATGCTACCTTTTGCTCTGCACGGTTATCGTACGACGGTACGCACATCAACCGGGGCAACCCCGTTCTCATTAGTGTACGGAATGGAGGCGGTATTACCATTGGAAGTCGAAATCCCTTCTCTGAGGGTATTGCGAGACGTTCAGCTGGACGAGGCAGAATGGGTGAAAGATAGGTTGAACCAATTGAGTTTGATGGATGAGAAGAGGCTAGCTTCTTTAGCACATGGTCGTTTGTACCAGAGCCGAATGAAGAAAGCGTACGACAAGAAGATACATCCGCGAAGCTTTCAGACGGGCGACCTTGTGCTGAAAAAGATTCTCCCGCCGCAAACAGATCACAGGGGCAAGTGGACCCCCAACTACGAAGGGCCGTACGTTGTCAGGAAGGTCTTTTCAGGAGGAGCGTTGTTGTTGTCCACCATGGACGGAGAAGACTTTGCGTCACCTGTGAATTCGGACGCAGTTAAAAAATACTTTGCTTGAAATAGACCCGCTGGATAGAAAAAAGAGAGTCCAAGCAAAAATGGGGCATCCTGGCGAACCAAAAACAGAATGAAAGGTTCGGGCAAAAATTAGGGATAAAATTGAAAAAATGTACACCCGCGAAGTTGAAAACCTACACTGGGCGGCTTCGGCAAAAAAAGGGTATCCCGGTGAACTGAAAACCCGTAAAGGGCGGTTCACGCAAAAGTTAGGGATTTGAAAAGCAAATGACTGCGGTCCGAATTTGATAGTTGCAATGAGCATCAATGCGGGAGAATATATTTGAGGAGCCAGTTATCGGATACAATCTCTTCAGAAGTGGGGATACCGGGAAGGCATTAGGGTCGGACGAGTCATGGGAGGATCAGTTCGTGGTGTTCATTTGCGTCCCGTTGCCGACATGTGTACAAATTTAAGTTGTCAATATTTATGCTTCTTGTGCATACTTGTATACTTGTATATTTGCTTTGTGTAGCTTCCTCATTTCAGGAGTTACATCCCGTGTACAAAACTCCGCCCATTCAGGGGCCCGATCAATAAAACACGTTATTCAGTACTTGACACTGTTCTTTACTGTTTTGTGCATGATTAACGCCTAAGTTTGGTGAAACTAGCATGAGTATAACATCGCTGGCCCTTGCCAACAGTTGCTAAAGCTTTGAATTAACTGAGAATAATGTCACTAACCTGAGTTGATTTGGTTGCATAGGCTTGTCTTGTCTGGTTTGTGTTGTTGCAGGTTTCATAACCGTACGAGAAAGATGATCGAAAGATTGCAATAACGAAAGACTCAGCCTTCACGCAGGTCATGCAGGTTCTTCCTGAAGAAGGATCGAACTCTCCAGCTAGTCATAGCTTGTGCAAAAAAGGATCGACGATTCCAAGATCGTAAGGCTGTATTCAGACAGGTTCATCTTTCCCCGCAGGGTCATTCACTCTCCCCCAGCGGAGTCAGTGGATTCCCCCGAGAGAGTAGTCCCACCAGCAGAGTTCTCTCCTTGCAGCAATTGTTCTTTCCTCCCAGTGGAACCCGGAGATCAAGAACATCCCCAGCAGAGTTGGTGGTGGGTCCTGTCATTTATTTTGTCAGGGACACTGTGTAATATCAGTTCACTCTCCAGCAAAGAAGTCCAATCATACTTGGCATACCTGCTATTCCTCAGCAAAGTCATTTTCCCCAGCAGGGGTTTACCTCAAAGGGGTATTTGGTTCAAGCTCCCAACTTCCCAGCATGGTTGACTTCACCCTGCCGGCATTTATTTTGCTGGAATAATTCTGTAGCATCTGACTATTCCCGGCGGAGTCGGCATTATCCTCGGCATTTATTTTGCTGAAGCAGTTTCTGTACTCTAGCAGTTCAGGTGGAGAGAACTCTTGCTCAAATGAACTACCAAACGCTCAAGATCTCGGCATGAGATATTCAATGATAATGTCAGTTTAGGCAGTATTCCCTACAGAGTTATCAGGATAAGTCCCTCTTTATTCCCAAGCAGAGCTATTTGTCATCAAAAGGGCTTCATGAATTGGAATTTCAGAAGTTTCCCCCGGTTACCAGAGCAGGCATCCGGTAGTTTGGTTTCCAAATATCCCCAGTAAAGTCCGCCCCAAAGTCGCCGTCACGTCGGTGCTAAGAAGTTTGTGGGTGGGGATTAATGGAGAACTAAGTCCTGACGTGGACAATTTATTCCTATATTGACGGGATTTCTTCAGAAGTGGGCGTCCTAACGTGGACAGGTTTATCTCCCCGGGTTGGTGAAGTGTGTTAGTCCTAACGTGGGCAAATTCAGATTCTCGAAATTGGTGAAATGGGAAGTCATGACGTTGACAAAAGTGATTGCTCTTTGTGTTGGTGTCCTGACGCGGACCAGTTACTCTCAGCAGTTATCTTTTTTCGTGTTGGCAAAGCATGGGTCCTGACGTGGACAGATCAGACAAAGGTGTGAGTCCTGACGTGGACAAGTCTTATTTCCTCAGCAGGTCGAAGATGCCTGAATCCTTACGTGGACATATCAAAAGGTATTCCTTACGTGGAAGAAAAATAGTTTCCTTACGTGGAAAAAGATGGAGATTCCTTACGTGGAAAGACGAGTTTATTCCTAACGTGGAAAGATGAGATTCCTTACGTGGAAAAGAATGGGTTTCCTTACGTGGAAAGATTGAGTCCTCACGCGGACATATCAAGATTGATTCCTGACGTGGAAAGAAAGAGATTATTCCTGACGTGGAAGAGTTTAGTCCTGACGCGGACAGATCAAAGAAGTTATTCCTAACGTGGAAGAAGAAGATAGATTCCTTACGTGGAAAATTTAGTCCTGACGTGGACGAATTCAGAAGAAGAAGTATGCCTAACGTGGAAAGAAGGCGTGTTCCTTACGTGGAAGAGAAAGAGAAACTTCAGGTCCTTACGTGGAAAGATGGGAGTCCTTACGTGGACAAATCAGAAAAATGGTTCCTTACGGGGAAAGGAGATCGTGTTCCTTACGTGGAAAAGATTGAGTCCTTACGCGGACACATAGGAGGAGGATTCCTTACGTGGAAAGAGCGGAGTCCTTACGTGGAAAGATTAAGATGGCATTCCTTACGTGGAAAAATGTAGTCATGACGCGGACAAATCGGAAAGAGTTGGTTTCCTTACGTGGAAAGATTGGGGTCCTTACGTGGACGGATTCAAGAAAAGTTGATTCCTGACGTGGAAGAATGATGTACTCCTTGCGTGGAAAGGTGAGTCCTAACGTGGACAGGTTCAGAACCAAAGTTGTATTCCTTACGCGGAAAGATTGGAGTCCTGACGCAGACATATCGAGTTGTACTGGAGTCCTTACATGGACAGATTGATACGGTTCTCCTTACGTGGAAAAAGAAGATTGCATCCTGACGTGGAAAGATGGAAAGTTTAGTCCTGACGTGGACAGATGCAGAAGAGATGATTCCTGACGTGGACCGGTGTTATTCCTAACGTGGAAGGGCTTATTCCTAACGTGGATAGTGTATTGAAATGCAGACAGATCATCCCCAGCGGAGTTGCCAAGATTCTTCTGGGTTAACAGCAAGTGGATTCCTAACGTGGACAGGTTCTAGTTGAGATTTCTTCGTATTGATGACAGACAGAGTCTTAATGTGGACAAGCAAGCAATCTGTTCTCCCCAGCGTGGTCGTTACGAGATCAGTGAGCGGCTGCAAACAGTCAGATCCAGGCAGTGGATGTCGTTACCCAAACAGGGGTGCAGTTTATTTCTGCGGTTGGCAAATTTCCGGGTTTCTTAGTATTCAACCGTCTCGTACCGCGAATGTTTGAAGGCTGTTCGCTCTTCACCCAATCGGGTCCAAGTCGCTTGAATAGGGGCAGCTGTTGCACCCTAAAATTTGCTCAACCTTATTCACTGGGTTTATGTTTCAATATCATTAGCATTTGCATATAGAGTCATGTACATAGACTAATCATCTGCATAGCATAGCATGGCAAGTCATTCAACAGGGGATCAAGCATTATTCTCATCTCTAGAGGCCTATCCAGAGCTCATTATCCTAATTCAATCTCATTCAAGTCATCAGAAAAGAATTTGAGAGCAGAGAGTTCAGTAGATCAAGCCTTGAGTCTATTTCCTATCTGAGGGCATCGGAGGGTCAACAAGGGGGTTGTGAATTGTGAATTGAAGGCATGGAGAGTATCTAGACATTATGAGAGACTTAGAAAGTCATTTAAAGAAGGATACAAGTCATTGATGAGAGCACAAGAACTACAGCTGAAGACAGTCAACTAGGGTTTCATCTGGGTCAACCCTAGGTCAACCCTAGGTCAATTGACTGATTTAAAGGGCATTCAAGTCTATTGGAGAGATGTGGGGTTCATCATTTGACATATAAAGAAGGATATGGAGATATGCCAAGAAGAAATCAAGAGAAATCAAGGAGAAGAGGAGTTTCTAAATTAGGGTTTCTGTGTAAAATCCCCTAGTTTAGGTCAAATTTCCAAGCAAGATAAGTCAAAATGCTAGCTTCAAATGGCTTATTGGCCAACATGAAACTTGTAGAGGATCTCAAGACCTTTAATTTGAGTGGTGGAAGACATCAAGGAGATTTATAGAACTCAAGTTATGGTCCTTGCAAGTTACAGGTCATCTGAGGTATCTGAAATTTTGTTTGTGAAAGTGACTTGACTTCCAAGCTAGTTTTACCCCTCAAGGAGATTTCAAGTGAATTTCTGGTCAACATAAGAATTGTTCCTCATTGTCTTAGCTTTCTAGAATGGTATAGCATGCCCTCATATGATGTGTGGAGCTCAACTTATGGTCTTGGAAAGCAAAGGGTATTTTGGTCATTTGTGAATTACAGGTCATTTTAACCTATGCCCAAAACTCATACAAGGAAGCTTCAAATGGAAAAACTTACAACATAAAACTTGCTCCAAATGACATTTTGAGTCTAGAAAAGTGACCATGAGAGATTGGAAATGTCCATGGCACAAGGTTTCAAAATTGGTGAATTTAATGAAGGAAAATGGCTTAAAAAATGGTATTTTTCATATCTTGGCCAAATGATGCAAAATTATAGGTCATTTTGAATGGAAAAGGCATTCTAAGGACATTGGCTAAAGTGGAATTTTGAGTCTAGTTCAAGATTTAATAGTTATCCATGGTTGCTTGCAATATAAGAAACATAATCAACATTCAAGGGAATTTTGCACAAGGGAAACTTCTCCAAGTTTCTAGGAGGTTCCTATATCACCTATATATTCATGCAAGCTGAATCATGCAAGGGTTGGTGCTACCACTTTGTCAAAAACCTCCATTTTCACTCATTTTTCATTCTTGCATAAGCCTCTCAAATTCCCTCAATCTCTCACCAAACTTCAACATTCTTGATTCAATCTTCATCATCATCACACAAAGATCAGAATCCACACATTTCTTTGGAAAATTGAGCAAGGAATTGTGATATTCATCATCATCATTCAAAGTGCAAGAACCTTGGAACTAGAAGATTCAAAGCTTTGGAGCTTCTCTAATTGCATACAGAACTCATCTCCAAGATTACTGATCAATTTCCCCACCTTTCAAGCATTGGATCAAGTGCATTCCATAACTGTTTTCAGTTTCATAACAGAATGGCAAGAATCATGTGAGATAATCTTGGACTGAGTGCTTAAAATGACCAGGGTGAGGTGTAGGTTAGTTTAGGATGATTTCCATGGAGAATTGAGAGGATCAATATCAGTGGAGAATGATGGATACGATCTGTTGCACCTATCGAATTGCATTATTGTTTGAGTTTTAGAAGAAGGTAATGTCATGGCTGTGTAGAGGGAAGAAATTGGAGTATTTTTGGTTTTTACAGTGAGAGCTTTCATGGAGGATTGAGGGAGAACAGGGAGGAGGAAAGTTCATGCATGATGGTGGAGTTGCAGAAACCCTAGGGTTTCTAAGGTTGAAGATGAAGTCAGAGCCACACGATCCAGGGTTTGACTTGGACTTGAGATGTGATCTGACGGCTGTCATTTAAAGCTGAAGCGGAGGGAAATTTCAAAAGAGACCAAACGCTGCGTTTCATTAATTGGGGGGTTGGGCTCAGAGCGCTATCCACACCCCCCATTTTAATAAGCCCAATGCATTGAACGTGTTATCCCTGCTATTCACACCCCCTCCATTTTATTTCTTTTTATTTTCTTTTATTTCTTTTAATTTTTTCATGCATCTTCTAAAAATCATATAAAATCTAAAAATCATTATTTTTAATTCATTCTTTTTGCATATTGTTCTTTAGGATGTCAAGAAAATTATAAAAAATAAAAATTGCATTTTATTTTTTATTTGATATTTTTCCCATATTTTCTAAATAAATGACATTTTAATAGTTTCATTTTATGCATGATTTTGTTATTTTTTGTTCTATCAAATGCTTCAATATTTTTTGTTCATTCTTTTTAGGTTGTTTAGGTTAGACATTGAACTTATAGATTCAATTTAGTTCCCATTTTTAGAAATTAATTTTAGGTGCTTAATGAAAGCTTGAACAACATGGATAAAACTAGGGTTTTAGGTGATGACTTAGGAGGCTTGATTCTTTCCCTTAGGACTTAGGATTTAACCAGTTTAGTTATGGGACTATAGGGGCTATGGATAGTTATTAGATCCCCTAGAAAAAGTTAGGATTCCCCTACTGCTATTCTCTACTGTATATCTGATTGACTAGTGTGGTGTGCCCTCTGGGGATTGTTGCTTGCTTGTTTGGGTATTGGGTTTGTCTGGGGACCTGGGAGAGCTGAAGACTTGAAGAGATGAAGACCATTGGAGATCCAGAGATTGAAGATCAACTTCCAGAGTTGAAGAGAAGATTCTTGCTAGCAGATGCTGAGGAACTAGGGTTTAGGAGCTAGGCAGAGCTCTAGGTTAGAAAGTTTGTTTCTCAAACATGGATTGCCTTGTCTGCATCCATTCTTCTCTGTGATTCAGAGTCTCTCTAAGACACTCACCCCCTTCCTTTGGAAGGCTTGGTGATAGTGTCTAAGAGATAGAACTCTTGAGAGAAAATGTCTTTTGTGTTAGAAGCAGTCTGTTCACCACCTTTGATAGTCAACTGATTGCTTAACACCCAATTCACTCTTGTGACTGATCCCTCATCCCGGAGTTTTGAACTTGAAGAAAAGCCATTGCAGATAGAAGATTGATGATCAAAGCCATTGCCTGAAGGCCATGAAGATGGAGATTGATGCTTGTTGAAGCCTGTAACTGATTGGAGATTACTTGAAGCCAGTTATTGATGTAGAGCTGCTGAAGCTGTTTATTTTTCTTGCTGTATTTCATTTCTTGATGTATTGATTGGTTTTCTGGACTGTATTGTTTGCTGTTTACCCTGCTGGGTTGAAAGTGAAGTCTGTTCACTTTTGCCTATTGTTTTCTAGGTTCGAGGTTGAGTGGGACTCCCTTGCCTCGCTTGTACTGTTGCATCCATGCATTTTACTACTGTATATATCTGATATTGTTTCTGTTTCTGCCTATCCCTTAGGATCTCTGTTTCTCTCTGTGCAAGAGAGGAGCATGATAGACACTAGGTCTTAACCCATGCATGATAATATTAAGTTAGTTTGTTTCCCTTCGCAACCGTAGGTTAGAGTTCTGTCTCTTCTTCCTCAAGACAAACAGAAAAACACCATAAAGATTTCAAACACAATAAAAGACACTTCTTCCGTAAAAGAATGTGAACTCATCAAAACGTCATTTTTGTCCGCTGGGACTGTTAATCAGAAAAACCCTTTTTCAGAAGGAATAAAAACAATCAAGACAGACTTGTGTCGTACGTGGCCCGAACTACGTTTGCTCTGATCTTTAATGCTGTATGAAAGTACGTAGGCATAGGATGCGATATCCTAGCGAGCAACCTTCCCCTCCTTTCCCGTAGGTAGGCGAACTACATTGACTCTGATTTCTTGTTCCAGACGAGAATACGTAGGCATAAAGTGCGATACTTTGCCGAGTCATTTTTATTTTCATTTTATTTTCTTTTTAACCCTTGACCTATAGTTTAGATAGAGTAACAATCCATACCCGAAAACAAGCGTGGATCCCGTCGAGTACGACGGACGTGAGGGGTGCTAATACCTTCCCCTTGCGTAACCGACTCCCGAACCCAGGTTTTGGTTGCGACGACCATACCTTTCCCGTGTTGTGCGAGGTTTACTCTGAGCGTTTCCTTTCCCTCCCGTGGGATAAATAACGCACGGTGGCGACTCTTCTGTTCAGCCGGCGCCGATTTTCGCAGTAGCGACACCCTCCACCTCTGAGCAAAGTCTTTGAATGATTCATTCGGTTTCTGGGTTAAATTCTGAAGCTGCATCCAGTTTGGAGCCATGTCAGTGTTATATTGATAGTCTCACAAAAGCGTCTGCTAATTCCTTCCAACTTTTCACATTGGATCGTTCAAGATGCATGTACCATTCCAGATAAGCCTCTGTCAAACTATCTTGAAAGAAATGGATTAACAGCTTCTCGTCATCGGAATATGCGGCCATCTTCCTGCAGTAAGACCTTATATGGGTCCTAGGACAATTGTTACCCTTGTATTTTTCGAAGGTTGGGATTACAAACTTCGGAGGTATCTTAACTCCTGGTACAAGACATATTTCAGCGGCATCTAGTCCCAAAACATCGGGGCCTTGCATCGACCTTACCATTTCCTGTAAAGTGTTGAACCTCTTCTCTAATTCAGCAGTCTGTGGTGCATATGCTTCAGCTGAATTCTCGTAGAAGCCTTCATGATCATCATAGTGAATTGGTGGTGGAATCGTGGTACCATGAGGATGAGTTGTACCGACTGGGGGATGGACTGTGTTAATAGGTGCAGCACCTGCAGAAGTAGGATTTGCCCCAACAGGGGTTGGGATGGCATCGGTAGGAGTTGGAACTGGAACTGCGCCATCTGCATTAGGAATTGCACCAGCCAAAGTCTGGTTAGCGTTCCTCTCTATTGTTTGCCTTATCTCTTCTTGACTCCTGGCCATGTTCTGAATCACCTCCATGAGTTGATTCATCTGCGTCTTCATACCTAGCATCTCATTCCTCAAAGTAGCCTGGTCTTGCTCTAGCTGATCCATGACTCTTTTCTGATTATTCCTTGTGTTGTACTGATGTCGAGAAGTCAGCTTTCTTTACTCTCTCTCTCTCTGAAAGGGTAAGTGGCGTGTAAGGTCAGGTTTTAGGGAATGCAAAAAGAATGTGCGCAAACGTATGCAATGTTCAAGTGACTTTCGAGGCTTATGATTATCATTGGTATTATAGAACTGTGACTGAATAATAAAGAAATGCACAATTTAGACCAAAAATCAAACTTTCATTAATTCGAGAGAAAATTCAATACAAATGATTGTTGAATAAGCTGAAAATAACAATTCATGCTACAAGAAAATACTGAATAACTAAAACTCTTTCTTTCAGAGACGTTCTTCAAGCTTTTTTGTCTCGAACATGAATCTTCTAACCATTTGATCGCAGAGCTGGATAAAGTGGTGAATAGAAGGAGGGATATCATTTCCTTCCATGTCTTGAATTGCGCTTTCCAACCTCCATGGGATATCATGGATCATGAGGTTGCAATGCTCCACCAGATTGTTATACCTAGTACGACACATGTCTAGAGTCGACTGGTAGTAACAAATGGAATCCACATGGGTGTCCAACAATTCATTGAGCTGAGCCTCCTTCTTGAGCCACTGTGCACTATCCCTTTGCAAGGCGTCGAAACGATTCCTCCAGAGAGTAGGTGTTTCTCGGGCGGTCTCCAATTCCAAACATTTGTTGTTCCACATGTCAGGAGTGACATATGAAGCCCTTAATGCTTCCTCCTTGAGTCGTCGCTCGTCTTCCACTAGGGTCAAGGCATTTCTTAGTTGCTTTTCAAGATCCTCAATATCAGCCTCAAGATTTTCTCTTGTCTCTTTCTTCTCAACATAAGCTATTCCAAAGAAGTTCCATGCTCTATCACAACAAGCCTTAGTTTCCTTTAGGCATTGTCGAAGATTTGTTAATGATGTATCGGCCCCTTCGAAACCTTGCTGATACCTGACTCTCAGGTCTGTTTCTAACTTTAATTTCTTGCTATTCTCAGCCGCTCGGTCTTGTTCAAACTCTACTTTCCTTTTATACTGGCCATTCTCTACATTTGCTTGGTGAATTTCAGCCTCGAGTTTCTGATTTTCTTTAGTTAACCTTTCTACCACTAGCTTTAGTTTCTCATACTCTTCCATAGATACATGGGTGGGAGCAGGAGGTCCTTTTCGCATAGATGGTTCTGAGGGAAACGACAGCAATCTTTCAGCCACTCTGGCTAGCAACCATTGGTTGTATGGCTCTTTAGCCACACAATTCTTTGCCTTCAAGTCTTTCCTCCCCTTTGTATGAATCTTGGCCCATGCTTTAGCAATCTTCCTGGCAAATGCAGCATTTTCTGTTGTGGCAGGAAAAAAAAGCTTTGAACTTTCTCTGCTTCGGGCTCATCTTCCATAGCATAGCCCAACTGGCGCAATGCCATGACTGGGTTATAGTTGATGCAACCAACCCTACTGATTAGAGGTACATTATCGAACTCCCCACAACTAAAGATAATCTCCACATCGTAGTACTCATGAGAATACCAAGCAATATCATTGGCTTCTAGAGACATAATACGTTGATACCACTTCAACTTTTTCTTGTTTTCCATGAACGATCCTCCTTTCGGTAGATGAGAGGTGTATCATTTGAATAATAGGTGAGAACAGCATTGGATCATTCCAGTCTTCTTTTCACTTCTCCAATGAATAAAGTGGTAGACATCAGCGAGGAGGGTAGGGATATGATTATTTTGCATGAAGAGAGTGATAGCAGCGATGTCTATGAAATTATCTACATTTGGAAAGAGGACAATCCCATAAATCATTAAAGCCATAACAATACCAAACCTTTCCCAATCTCCCACAGTCTTATACTGAGCAGCTTTATCTCGCAGAAATTTCAAAGGAAAGCCTTGAACCCCTCCCTTATTGGCTAGCCCATCTTTGACTTCCTCTTTGGTCATACGAAGAGTAAGAGCAATGGCAGGAGGCTTTAGTTCTTCTTCCAAGCCGGTGTAGATAGGTTGATCTTTAATCTTGATATTCAAAATGTGAGAATATTCGTCAAGAGTTGGGGCCAATTGATAGTTTTGAAAAGTGAAACATCTGAGAGGCGCGTCATAGAACTGAGCCATAGCGAACAAAGCCCAAGTATCGACCTTAGAATGGAGGAGATCAAGCAATTTCCCATACTTCCCCTGAAAGTTGATATTGATAGCCTTTGGTACGTCAATCAGAATGTCTTGAATTAATTCCAACTTTGCTTCTCTAAACTTGATGGAATTTGTGCTTCTCTTTCTCTGATCAGTCATTGTGTTCACCAATACCTGAGATAATCACAGTCTCTTAAGTCTCTTGATATGTAAGAATGCTATGCAATGCAATGTTTTATGGATGCACATGATAAAAGAACAATAGTGAGATCAAAGTCACAGGTCCTGCAAAACAACACAAAAGGTATCTCTCCTATCGGATGGGCAATCTATTGGTTTTAGAGAGGGTATCCCAAAAATGCTTTAAAACAAAGTCCCATGCACTAACCCTCAAAAGTTTCCCATCAGAATGACTACTCGTAAGACGGTAATCCTTTGAAAGGATGAACACAGAGTTATGTTTTAGCAACCTTTGGAATAAGGTTCTACAAAGGTCCTCAGAATCACGGACTCCCACGTCGAAAATAAAAATGCCATTACGACTACACGTAAGACATAATCATCCCAACGGGGTCTCATCTGAGCGGTGAATTTTGATCCAACTCGACGAGTCCTAAGTCTCGCAAATCAGAAAGAAAACCACCTCCTAACTTAGTGTATACTCGAAAGCTCGGGTAGAAAGCTTTATTCTCACAAACCAAACCCAAATAAACCCCACGGGTTAGAAAGAACATAACAAAAACAAAAGCAAATAAAACACACATGCGACATGCAAACTAGGTTTGGCTTGCTAGGAGTCCCCAGCAGAGTCGCCAGCTGTCGCTACTCGAAAAATGCATCGCGCAACGATGGGGAGGCGAAAAGAAAGGACAGAAGAGTCGCCACTGAACTTTATTTATCCCATGAGGGGAAAGGGAAATATCGAGAAAACCTTAAGAAAGAAATGGATAAGATGGTCTCGCAACCAAGAATGGGTTCGGAAGCCGGTTATGCGAGGGGAAGGTATTAGCACCCCTCGCATCCATCGTACTCGATGGAAACCATTTGTTTGTCGCATGTGTGAATTTATCTGCTTAAATATTATGCTATAAAATTGTTCTAAAAGATAGGGAGAAAGGTCAGGAATTGGGAAAAGAGAGGTAACGGGGGGAAGAAGAGAAAGGACGGACTCGGTAGGACTTCGCGGTCCTGGGCCTACGTATTCTAAAATAAATATGAGAAAGTCATAGTCGACGTAGTTCGGGGCTACGGATATAGGGGGAATATGCTCGGCAAGGATTGTGGCCCTTGTGCCTACGTATCTTTACTTGAGAGAAGTAAAGAATCAGAGCAGCCGTAGTTCGGCCTACAGTTCGTTAATGTTTTTATGGATGTTATCGTGCATATTCTAGCAGTTTAGGTGTTTTTGCTGCTCGCATGTGAGGAGACTTAAGCGTTACCTGTTTGCGGTAGAACGAACGTGCCATGCGAGGCAAGATGTCACATTTGATTGGTTGAATTGTTTTTAGGGGGTGAGATAAGTCCTCGGATAGTAACCCCTATGGGTAGTACCCAATTCTTTATCTCAAAGTTTTTGTTATGAAAGGTATGGCGAACGTAGCGTCTTCGTATTGAAAGATGAGTATCAAGACCACCCACACTATAGTGAATATCCTGACACTCAGAGAGGAAGAAGACTACACTTAATCCTCTCTCTTTAATTGAATACAAAGAGAGCTTCATTCTCTTATTAAAGATGTTTTTGGTTTTGAATGGTAAGTGCTTTTGTGAAAGAGAACCCTACAGTAAATGTCAAGCACTCGGGATAGGAGAAGGCCTACGCCTAACCACTCCATGACCATTCAAGTTTTATTAGGAAAAGAGGTTTGAAAATGCACTCGGTATGGGACCGAGGTTTTAGGTGAGAAAGGTTGCGGGAGGAAGTTATGGAAGGAGATGGTAGAAAGAGATTGGTGATAGATATAGTCACGTCTTCGTATTAAAAGACGAGTATTGAGACCACCCACACTACAGTGAGCATCCCTACACTTGGAGAGGAAGACCAAAGCAATATCTTAATGAAGAAAGGGGGTTCAAAGGGTTTACAAGATGACGTACATTTACAGGAATCACGCCTAAACAAACAAAGTCACAACAAATGGAAATGTGAAGTTTAAAAAAACTTCAAGGGGATTCTACATATTAATCAAGTGAAACAAAATATGATGCTTTACAAATAAAAAACAATACAATCACAAACACAAAAGGTTGACATACAAAAACTCACATCAAGCACAACAACTAACTTAAGAAAAATGAATCAAAAAATATGAATGATTAAGAGGGTAAAAACCCTAAAAGAAGCATGACAAATTGTAATGCAAAGTGTTTTCAAAAATAAATAAAAAAACTTAAGATATTAAAATACCATGTGAAAATATTCAAGAATACAAAACAATTGCAAAAAGAATCAATTTAAAAGGATAAAAAATGACAAAGTTATGAATTTTGGAAATTTAAAGACAATAAACAAAATCAAAGAATTAAGTTACTAAAATAATGGAAATGCACTTGGTGGGTGTTGAACCCACCACCTCATGATTGCCAGCTCAAAACATAGCCAACTCAACCATGGGCGCGCGTGTGAAAATGAGAGGAAAGAAAGAGTAAAGTGTGAAAACATGAAGAATGGAAAAATAAAACAAAAGGGTTGATCTCCACCAAGGATCGAACCCAGGTTTGGTAGCAAGGCAAGGGGCATGAGAAACAAGGCATAACCACTGGGGTGGCGATACATCCATGTATTATGCCACCCCATTAAATACATAAGCCTAAAAAATGTGAATTTTTTGGGCAAGCTGGTCAAGGTTCAAGGCAAGCCAACCAAAATACGTTTTGATCACAACTTCTTCAATTCTCCACCAAATTTAACAAAATTTTAGTCAAACTTGCCTAGAATTTCATGAGGAACATGATGGTATCATTAGTTTTCTCAAAAGATGCACAGAACATAAAACACGATGGTAAATGCAAAAATGATGTTTGAAATGCTTTTTCAAAGTTGTGGTTCAAAACAGATGCATTTGGAGACATGTAAAAGTCTGAGCATGTTTGAAGTGTGATATTGAGTGAGTTCCAACAGAAAATTAAACCACACGATCTTAGAATAAGAAATTGATATGGGAGTTGCAATTTGATGAAATTGATGTTGAAAGAACAAGAACAGTTATGACTTCTACCTGGCAAATATCCACATAACAATGTTGATCACTAAATACTCCAACAGTTAAGAGGATCACATCAACATAACCACCATAGCAAATTCAAGACAGTAGCAAAATCAAATTTCAAACCAAGGACAAGGTTCAGCAGTGAGGCATCCTTGTTTCAACTGTTATGCTTTAAATCAATATCTTCAAACAGATACTCACAAACTCCAACAGCATACTTAAAATAGCATAACTAGGAACTTCCACACATCAAGAATCAAACAGTTTGTTTGAAAATAGAAACAAACATCTAGACTGAAACAGATGCAACCATAAGGCAATGTATACACACACAAATTGTCATAACCTGTCAATCATTAGGCCTGAGAAACTTTCAAATATACAAACCAAAGATCCTACATGCCAAGATTAGTCAAAAACAAGTCCAAACAAGATCTAGTATGCCAGTTGCAAATGAAGGCTTATGAAATGAAAAATGGTAGTTATAGCTCATGACAACAAAGATTAAGGCTATGTAATGCTATGCACAAGTCTTAAATACATTGTTCATGGAATTTGGATGCAAAAATCATGCAAAGGCAACTCCAAATAGAATTTGGTATTTGGACTGTAATGATGTGAACAAGAATGCTTAAAATGCTATTTTGGCAAAAGAGTAAAAGTTCATGATGCAGCCTACACTCTCAACTTCACAACAATTGGTGGCACATGAGTTGAAGCATGAAACAGAAGTTGACAGCAATTACATGGCAAACAAAATCAAAATTCCAACTATCCACACATATGCAACTCTGCAAAGCCTTTACAAAAACAAAACATCTTAAGAAAATTGCATCAGTTTAAACAAAATTGGTTTATTCATGACAGTTAGCAATATTATGCTCATGGACTAGCACTTAAACACAATTTGGATCCAACATGTTAAAAACTCATATACACAACAGCAGCAATTGGTCCTCAATCAAAAATCATGCCAAACATAATACATTTAGATCAAGCCTTGAAAAGTAATGGTTACAACCATAGGAACAAGGACCTAGACAAATTTATAACAAGAAAATCAATACTAGCAGCAAGTAGTACAAAATGGCAGTTATCACCCAAACAAGGCATGCTTTTGGTTTACAAACAAATCACAATAGCACACTTGACAGAGATTGAAAGTAATCATAGCAGCATAAACTTGACAAAGTTTGAAGAAAACATAGTAGCATGGCAATGTCCATGAATTCAGGCAGTTATGACAGCAACATATGGCAAAATCAATTATCATTGGCTAGCCCTAGTTCTATATGCACAAATCATCTTGCAAAACACATGTCAAGTGCTAGTCTGTAACAAAATGGTGTTATGGCAGTTTCAAGACCCTAGGCAGTTATGGCAACAGACATGGATTTTACAAAAGGCAAGGCTAGCACAAATCATCAATCAGTCCTAATACCCCTAATGCATACAACAACTTGCAAACTTAACAAAGGCATCATGACAGTTGGTTCTCAACAGAAAACACAAGGCACAAAGATGCAAGTAAACAAAATTTTAACCAATGAGGCTAAAATAGCAGTTCAAAACAGGTTCACACATAGGCTCATAATGCATCAAAATAGAACACACAAGCTTAACACAATTGACAAAGTAAACAAATATGTGGAGAAATCATGGTTACAACCACATCCCTATCATAGTGCCTAAGTGATGACAGTAGCATGATGCAAGGGATGAAACAATGTCATGATTCAAAGAGTATCAGATTTCATGTTAACAAACATATGCAACAAAAGACAATGGTAGGCAGCAACTTTTAATAAGATATGAACACATCAAGCTTGAAAACAGTCATACCATATAAACCTAATGAAAACACCAACTGATGCAAATATCACAGTGCCGAACATCCATAATACATGATTCCAAGGTACAAGGCTCACAAGTCAAACACAAAGAAAAAGTAACATGAAGGCACAATTAACATAGCAATGGCAAGTATCAAGTCTAAAGCACATGTCATGACAGTTACAAATATCAAGACAACAAAAATAGGTATTGGTCCTCATCATTCACAGAAGTCATTCCAATGACTTTTGACAAGTTCAATGAGGCAGAACCACTTACAAGCATGTTCAAAATGTACTAAAGACCAAGCTCAAACACACATATGATCTCGAAAGATGGTAAAACTAAAAAATGACCTATTGGTTGAAAAGTGCACATGGGCTGAAAATGGTAAGAACATAATTGCTGCAGAACCAAAACCAAACTAGTTTTCAACAATACAAACATCACATGGATCTAATATGTAAGGGTTTCCACATCAAAATGTTAACAAACAGGTTCATGACATGAAAATGGTAATGCAACAGAAGCAAGTCAATATTCTTTCACAAAGAGAAACAAAACCAAACAGCATTAAGGCATGACAATTGCAACTATCCTCACATGTTCATACATGACAAATAATAGCACTTAAGAGACCCCAAGGCTTATCACACAGCCACATGACATATTGTATTATGATCATGAGAACAGAAATACATTAATGAGCAGGCAAGCAAAATGTGGCAGATTCAAACATGAACTACACATACACATAGAGCACATTGTAACAACTAATGCATTTTAATCATGTTCATGACAGTTATAAAGAGATAGTAACTATCAACCTCTTGTAGACTTCCAAGCAAGCAAATATAGAAGAAAACCTTGGAACCTCCAAATGAAATCCAAATCCAATGCCTTGGTGAGAATGTTGGCATTTCTTGCACTTGAAGTAAACAAGTGGATCTTGGACCAGAATTTGAAATAAGTGATGATGATGAGATTATAGATTATGGACAGTTGGTATACCATATACCTAAGGTGTTTGGAGGTTTATAAAGATCAAAACAGGCCTGGTATGTGTTTTGGCAGATTTTGAGCGTGAAGTCAAACTTTCCTTGGTTGAAAGTTGAATTTTGGGAAAATGAAGTTTTTTTCTGGTTTAAAGGCTTGAACACCTCACACACATCATTTTTGGATTGTGTGGATGGTTTTTGGTGATTTTGGTTGAGCGAAAATGGTTTTGGAAGCTGTTTTGCTCAAGACAGATTTTTGGGATGGTTTTCTTCACTTGTAAGAAAATGCAAGGTAGTAGGAGAGAAATGAGTTTCTCTTGGGTTGTAGAGTGCTCTGGTCTACCTCTCGACATAGAGGAAACCTCTATTTATAGGCAAGGTAAGGCTTGGGGCAGATTGGTACTTTGCACTTTTGGAGGGAGTTTTGAAAAAGTAATCTTGCTTGAGATTTGTTGCAGCTGCAAGTTCAAATCTTTGGCTCAAGTTGATGCATTACTCAAGTGGCATGAGTGACATATCAGTGATTGAAGTGTGGCTAGGCAGTAGGAGGGTTGTTTGCTGCAAGAGTTCCATAAAGTTTCCCTTTCTTCCTTTTCTTTGATTAAAATAATACCACTTGCCTCCAACTTGCAAGACTCACCAAACCTCCTCATTTTCTGCATTTCTTCTCCTCATATGCTCTAAATATCAGATAGAAACATGATCCAAGGGCTGAGAATAGCTCAAGTGACCAAAAGGTGACTTTGTGAAAAAGTGAAAATGTTGGACTCAAGTGTTGAAACCTCATCTTGTTGAATTCATAACTCTCAACTCATAAGGGCTATGGAGGAGTTCTAGTCATGTATCTCTAAAACTTTCATGTTTTCATGAAATTCATATTCCCAACGGAACTAGGTCAAAAAACCTCTCAAAGTTGCTGAAAAACATGACTAAAAAGTGAAATAACTTAGAATTTTTCTAAGTTATTTTTCCCTCTTGTAATGAATTTGGTTATAACTCCAAATCTATGCATTTTCTGCTCATGGACCACTGTGGGACTTTTGTAGGACTTGTCAAGAGCTTTCCGATGAGCTTTGAACCAACTCAATTGGATGTGTGGTTAGGGAGTTATGGTCTTGCCTCTTTCAAAACCCTAATTTCCCGATTTTTCGGTTACTCCTCCATCCTTGATCCAATGGTCATGAAACTTCATGGGCAGGTCTAATATGACATTAGGACATTTTTGTTTCACACTTTGAGGTCAAATTCCTTATGGTTGAAGGATTGACTTTTTGGTCAACCGAACGATCGATCGATGTTTACCGAGTCAACTATTGATGTTCTGGGTCTTCTGCGACCTCAAAACTTCTTGAGTAGACTTCAATAAGCCATATGAACTTCATGGACCATGGTCCCACTATTGTAGCACCATTTAAATCAAAATTCTAACTACAGTTGACTTTTTCCCCAAATCTCCTGATTTTCAATTGACTGATCAAATGAAGCTCTTCTGATCAAAATTGATGGTCAATCTCCTATCCTCACACACCTTAGGACACATGGAAGGCCATGGGAACAAGTCTTGCCCTTAAAAACACATTTATCCTGATTAGAATTGAAACCCTAATTTCACCTTTTTTGTCTGGGCATTGTGCAGATGAACTGGATGATCATTCCAAACCCACCATGACCTCTAAGGTACCCAACAAGCTCCTACCTCATGCTCACACCAATGAAAAAAACTTAAATTTCTTGACAACCCTCTAATGGTTTGTACCAATGCCTTTGATTAACAAAAAGTATGGGCAAATTTAGGGTATGACAATACCCCACAGTCATTAGAGTTATCACAAATCACTTATTATATAGGGTTAAACAATCTCAACAACAGATTTTGGCCACGAAGGCCTAATTTCCTTTACTTTCAAATCAGCCTTAAACCCTTAAATCAACTTTAAATCCCTATACGGTTAAAATCTCAACAATAGATTTTGGCCACAAAGGCTTAATTTCCTTTACTCTCAAATCAGCCTCAAACCCTTAAATCAACTTTAAATCCCTATACGGTTAAAACCTCAACAATAGATTTTGGCCACGAAGGCCTAATTTCCTTTAGTCTCAAACCATCCTCAAACCCTTAAATCAACTTTAAATCCCTATACGGTTAAAACCTCAACAATAGATTTTGGCCACGAAGGCCTAATTTCCTTTACTCTCAAATCAGCCTAAAACCCTTAAACCCTTAAATCAGCTTAAATACATTGAAACACATATTGAAAACAATGAAGGCAATACTCCTCATACCTTAATTGCCGACTCTAAGCCTTTCTCCTTGATTCTTGGAAACCTCGCGAAGCTTTTGTCCCAATCCTCTTCCTCAGAGCTCTGGCATCTATTTCTTCCCTTTTCACGGTCTAACAAAATGAATCCTAATTCCCTAAAAATTCTTTTTTGTTAAACCTAACTTTGGGCCTATAAATTGGGCTTTTCTAATATTACCCTCACTAACTTCTCCTTAATTGTCCAATTTGCCATTAATTCACTTATATTTATTTAAATTAATAATAATACCAATATATTCATATTATATACTATTATTTAAATAAATAACCCAAAACTCCATAATTCTCAATATTTCATACCAACCATCGAAAATCACCAAAAATATGAATATTTATATTTAAATAAATATTCCAATAAATTTGGGGTGTTACAGCAGGCGCCACACCCAAGTGGCAAGTGCCACTTGGTATATGGTGGCCCCCACCCTTTTTTTTCTATTTCTTTCCTTCCATTTTCTTTCCATTTTCTTCCTTTTCTTTCTTTTCCAATTCTTTCCTCATTCCTACAAAAACAAACAAAATGATTAAATAATATGATAAAAGTCGGACAAACTAATAATAATCGAAGGTAAAATCCATGTAACTTATGTCAAATAAACGTTATAATTTTGCATTATCAATACTCGTCTGTATTGATCCTAGATCTTAGACACTCGTTAGTGTTCTTTCAACACTCGCCCGTGTTTGTTTCATTCAGTTTCAATACTTCATCTGTATTAATTTTGGACACCCGTCCATGTTCATTTCATGTTTTTATACCTCTTATCAGTTATTCCCCAGCGAAGTCATTTCTCCCTTTTGCAGATTGCAAATTATAGTGTTCTTTTGGTATTCAATCCCCTTCTACCTCGAATATTTGAATGTCATTGTCTTTCATACCTTCAGGTCCATGTTGATTAAATAGGGGCAGCTAATGCACCCCAAAATTTGCCATCCTTTTCTTTACCTTATTTATCTTATTCTTCATCTCATTTTCATCATCATTTAGGCTTTGCATTGGTTCTAAGACATGGGAACAAGTTTTCTTAGTTGTCCTCAAAAGGAGATGCTTTTAAAAGCAACGAGCAAGGAGGTAGTATCAACATCATGATATTGTTGAGCTACAAGGGTCTCATATTCATCAAGGAATTCTTAATAAGTTTATACAATCATCTGAGGGTTAGGGTTTCATTGGTTGCAAGAGATTCAACTGGTCAAATTCCTAGTGGGTCTAAGTTAGGTTTTGGGTCAAAGGCCACTTATGGTTGTTTTCTTGAGCAAGCCAAGGATCTATAGATCATTATACATTCCAAGGGTACTATATATGCCTTGGGGTTTATCACAAGTTATTTCAGAAGGTTCCTGAGTGCATAGAGGATGCATTGAATTCATCTGGTCAGAAAGTCAACTGTGGCCCTACAAAAGTCAACCCTTGAGTTGTTTAGACAAGTAAGGGAATTTCAACTAATCTTTCATTTTATGATGAGTTTTGATCAAGGAGAAATAAGAAGAATCATAAAATCAAGAGAAGTTGTCAAATTAGGAATTCTTAAAAACTTTCTAAGTATAAAATTCCTTACTTTGTGCATGGTTTCCAAGGCCAAATATCTTCATGATCCAAGCTTCATTTAAAAATATTTTCAACATGAAAGTTGTTAAACACATCCTAAGCTTTCTTTTGATGTAAATAACTCCTCCATTTAGTTTATATATCTTAAGTTATGGTGTTTCAAAGTTGTCAATTTGAAAATATTTAGAAGTTTTCTAAGTGTTTTTTCAATCAAGATTTGGAGGCATGTTCAAGGCCAAATTACATCAATTTCCAAGCTTCATTTCATAATATTTTCAACATGATATTTTTCCTTATCATTCAAGCTTTTCAATGAGCTCAAAAACGCATCATTTGAACTTCTAAAACTCAAGTTATCGTGCTTATAACACATGGTCCAAAAGTTGAGAAATATAGTAACTTAGTGAAACTTGACTAAGTTTTATGAACTAGATTTGAGAAACTACATTCAAGACCAAGCTTCAATCCCAGTTGTCCCTAATAAAAGATTTGTTCACTATCCTTAGAACTCTCATTTGAGCATGCCGCAACTGCGAAAAAACAATCGGTGAAAAAAACTGAAGAGTCGTCACCGAACTTTATTTATCCCAAAGAATAGAAAGGAAAAGATCTAAGAAAACCTAAAAGAAATGAGAAGGCAAGGTCATTGCAACCAAATCTTAGATTCGGGAGTCGGTTATATAAGGGGAAGGTATTAGCACCCCCTCACGCCCGTTGTACTCAACGGGATCCATGCTTATTGTCTAATCAAAGGGTGAGTTATTTAAAAACTACTGCTAAACGGAAACGGGGAAGGGAAAAGAAAAAGGAGACTCGATAGGACATCGCCACCCTATGCTCACGTATTTCCTCGTGCAATGGGAAAGTCATAATCAACGTAGTTCGTAAAACTACAGGTGATGGGGGAAGGTTGCTCGCCAAAACATCATCGTCTTGTGCCTACGTATCCTGATATGGTATGAGAAATCAGAGCAAACATAGTTCAACTAACTAAACCAAAGGTTGATTAAGTTTTTTTATGAGTGACTCTAAGTTCCTATTCCAGCAGTTAGGGTTGATGCCTGCTTGCGGTAAAACGGAAAAGTAACATGCTCTTTTCTGAAAATGAGTTTGAAAGACAACCCCGAAGGATAAAAATGTTTGAAATTTGTTTACGAGCTTTAGTGAAGTGAATTAAATGGTTTGAGATTCACGTTGCACTAAATACTATGATATAGGAACGAATGCGTCGCATATCGCCCCCAGACGAGACGCACACTAAACACTCTAGACAAGTAAGGAAAGACCCCTCACTCATTATTCCCTATATTCTTAAGGCTCGTGGCACACAATGTTTATCGTCTTTATTAAGTGTCTTAGAATTGTTTTGAGATGAGAAGATAATACTCAAAGGTTGAAGAGAAAACACTAAGGGAAACTGAACCCTAATGTTGTCATACAAAATGGTCTTAAGATTGGGATGAAAGGTAAGTCTACCTAATGTTATTATACAAATGATGGACCTAAAGTTAAGGTCAAAGAAGGATTATCCTAATTGTTATCATGCAAAGGATTGAAAGCCTAATATCTCTCCTACTCCTAACTTAATCAGAAATTAAGTAGGACTAGGAATCCTAAGGGATCATGTGAACAAGCACAAGTAAACACCATATAATTCAATCACAAATGAAAATAATATTGAAACTTAAACAAGTCTTAAGAAGACAAGAAAGATGAAGAAGAAAGAAGAAGAATGAAGAAGATGCAATACTATGGACAAACATGAAAGTTCAAATTCAAAAGGCATCAAGAAATCATCAATCTCAATCATACAAGGTAAACATCAACATCATGTTAAGATAACAAGAATGTATTCATATATCAAACCATACCCAAAGATTTGGAATCAAAACCAAATGGCAAAACAAAGTGTCCACACACAAACAAATGACTTAAAACCCAACAAGAAGAGTTAGCAATCATCAAGCAAAGAGAGATGAAGTCAAATAATAGGAGAAACAAGGTAGGGAAGTAGCAACATCACATCATATTCAACTCATGTCAATTGTCAAAGAAAAAGCACAAAGAGTCAAGTCATGTACTACATACTTACACAATCAATTGCCATACAAAACAAGCATGCAAGACATAAATTAAAGTAGTATAAATGAGATATTAGAGCATGAAACCAAGTGAGGATAGAAAAAAAAACATGAATATCAAGTGAAACAACCACTCATGAACAATCAAGAGAAACAATAAGGACTGAATCCAAAACATGCATCAAGAAGAAAGTTCATACATCAAAGCCATTATCAAAAGAAAGGAGATGTTCAAGCAAGGACACAAATGATCAAGTATCATATCATCAAGTTCAGAAACATGTTCAAATGACACACATCATATTCAAATCCAAATCAAAAACCGAACTCAAGAAGAAACATATTCAAGTTCAAGCACAAAAAAGTTAGGCAAGGATCTCTCAAGCTATCCAAAAGAGAAACAAATGGGAATATGAAGTAAATGAGACAAGGTGATCATAAAATGAACCTCTAAATATGAAGATCAGAACCTTAAACATGTCATCCAAAGAATTCAAGAGTCATCAAACATCAATTGGATCATACAAGAAACCATCTCATGAATCTAGGTCAAGACATGCACAAAATCATGGTCAAAACAACATCAACTTGATGCAAAATACAAAAATAGAAACAAGACCAAATAAATTCCAATTAGGAGCTGAAAATAAAGTTAAATACTTTAAGAACAAATGTGCAAAGGATCTAAAAAATAATTGCATAAATGCACCATCAATTGAACCAAACAAACTCAAGTATACAACTAATCGAGCACATCTCGAGGGCCAAACAAAACCAATTAAGAATCATCCAAGAAATGATCATCAAGGCACAAAAACAAAATTTAAACATTCATTAATGATACGTCAAAACATGGTAAAAAGATAGAGCCAACAAGTGTTTCAAAAGTCGTCAAACAACAAACCCTAGCTCTAGGGTAATATGTAAAAGCACATGTCAAATTAATTCAAAATAAAATAGTAAAATTAATTGAAAAATAAAATAAAAATAGTTAAAAATTAAATAGCACATCAAATACTAACAATCATATTTTTGTGGAATTTTATCATGTTTTGAAATAATAAAATAAAAACAAATGAGAAATAGCAAAAAAAGAAGAAAAAAAAAGAGAAGAAAAATACTGGTGCATTAGCAATTATGGGTTAAACTAAACCCTAGTTCAAAACGCACATGGGCCAGAATGGTGGTGGTGTGAATAGCCAAAAAAACACACATGGGCCAGAATGGTAGTGGTGTGAATAGCCAGAAAACAAAAAAAAAAAGGAAGACAATTAGTGAAACACATCGTTTCACTAATTGAAGTGGCCAACACCTGAGCAAGGACATACACGCGTGTGCTGAATTAAAGACACATCAGCATGGTCAAACGGGCCTCCCAGCCACATGAGCAACCCCCGTCAAACGTTGGAGCTAGGACTCCAGTTATCTTCTCCGGGAGGGTTGCTGGAGCTCAGACCAAGGACCACCACGAAACTCAAAAACGAAGGCACCATCCCACACGTTTTTTCACACTGAGCTCAAACCCAACCTCAAAAATCAAGAAAAATAGCTCTAACATCATTAAAACTTGACATGAAAAAACATCACACTAACTGAAACATCCTCAAATCAAAATAAACAATAGGTAAACATTGCCTCCACCAATGGAGGACTTCAGATACAATAAAATCAAGTTCAACTACACGTCTAGTATGTAAGAAAAAGTTCAAAGAACCTACCAAACAAAGTGGCTTTGTTGGCCCTTGTTCTTGCTTGAGAATGAGAGGAAAAGTTCACAGAAAGCTTCCTTACCCTTCAAGAGTTGTGAATCCATCTAAAGAATAGAGAAAGGACTAGAGAAAATGAGCTTCAAAATGTGGAAACTTTGAGAGCAAAAGGTGAATTTTAGATCTGATTTTGAGCAAGAATGGTAGTTGTCTCATCTTTTAGGGTTTACGTTGCTTAAATATGATGGGTTAGGACTTGTTTGGAAGGCCCATGAGGCGTAAATTAACTTGTTTGAAAACTTTGCCAAAAAAACTCAAAATTCATGTACCCACGGGTTATGGGATGATCCTCATGCCATTTGGGTCAGCATCAAAGACAAATGAGGGTGAGGAAATGAATAATGATGCTTGGGATTAAAGGAAATGGACTAATGAGGCGATTTTGCAATTTTCCGTGTTTAGCATGAAAATTCAAATTTGCACATGAAAGGTTAATGTGTGTTTGCTCATTTTGGGCAAAAATTAGATGTCATGTGATGGTGATATGGTGGTATTAAATAGAGACAACAAGAGTACTCCAAGTTATGACTTGAAAGACAAGAAAGCTAAATCATGTCCCATTATCATGCATAATATTTCAAATGAGCATAACTTAATGCATCTTTATCATAACCATGAAGTTTTGTGACCAAATTGAAGCGCAAGGATAAGGGGCAAGTTTTATGTTGGAAGCCTCTTGGGTTGAGGCTTAGAAGTTCATGAATTCTAGCTCATGAAGCCACAATTGACTTTTCTTGATCAGATGAAACTCTAGCACCTTTTATATTGATTGAAGCTCTTGTCATGACTTGTGATGATACATAATACATGTATAGAACCCTCAAGATGTGTATTGAGCCTTAGAATCATGTCTTGCCCAAGAAACTAATCACATATGCCCTTTAACCAAAACCCTAACCTAGTTGTGCACAAGATAGGAGGAGGTGATCAATGCTTGTAACCTTGATTCAAATGGTTGTGAGACATGTCTTAATGATGAGGGGACCTTGGGGCTTGAGAATAAATCCTTTCTTGAGCTTTGAGGATGAAGCTTTTCCTCTTGAGATTTGAACAAAATACCTTGATCCCCTGCCTAGAACCAATGCTATGCATAAATGATTATGCAAATGAAATGGAACATAAGCCAAGAGATAAGAAAAAGGTAAGGCAAATTTTGGGGTGTTACAGTTGCCCCTATACAAACAACTTGGACCTGAAAATATGATAGCAACGACTTTCAGACATTCAAGGTAAAAGGTGATTGAATACAAAAAGAACCCGAAAATTTGCAAATTATGGGGATGTATAGAGTAAAGTGATTGCCAAATAAAGGTGGACTTAAAATTAGTGGGTACCAACCAAAAGCTGGGATAGCCATCGGACACAAGATACCAACCAAAAGTTGGGATAGCAAAAGATAACAATCAAGAAGATACTAACCAAAAGTTAGAATCACCAGAGAGAGTACCAACCAAAAGTTGGAATATAGGTATAAGGTACCAACCAAAAGTTGGGATGCAAGGAGTACCAGCCAAAAGTTGGGATAAAAGGCTACTAACAAAAGTTAGAATCACCAGAACACCGGTCGAAGGCAAACTCACAAAAATGAAGACTACCAACAAAAATTTGGGATGATCGACAAGAGATACCAACCAAAAGTTGGGATAAAAGGCTACTAACCAAAAGTTAGGATCACAAGAGCGCCGACCGAAGGCGAACTCACAAAAATGAAGACTACCAACCGAAAGTTGGGATGATCGATGAGAGATACCAACCAAAAGTTGGGATAAAAGGCTACTAACCAAAAGTTAGGATCACTGAAATGCTGACTGAAGGAAAACTCACAAATCAAGACTATCAACCAAAAGTTAGGATGATCAATAAGAAATGTGAACCAAAAGTTAGGATAAAAGGCTACTAACCAAAAGTTAAGATCACTGAAATGCTGTCCGAAGGCGAATCCACAAATGAAGACTACCAACAAAAAGCTAGGATTATCAACAAGAAATACCATCCAAAAGTTGGGATAAAAGGCTACTAACAAAAATTTAGGATGACCCGAACATCGACCAAAGGCAAGTCCACAAATGAAGACTACCAACCAAAAGTTGGGATGATCAACGAGAAATACCAACCAAAAGTTGGGATAAAAGGGCTACAAACCAAAAGTTAGGATCACCGGAACAATGACCGAAGGCGAATCCACAAATGAAGACTACCAACCAAAATTTGGGATGATTAACGATAAATACCAACCAAAAGTTGGGATAAAAGGCTATTAACCAAAATTTAGGATCACCAGAACACCCACCAAAGGAAAATCCACAAATGAAGACTACCAACCAAAAGTTGGGATAAAAGGCTAATAACCAAAAGTTAGGATCACCGGAACTCCGATCGAAGGCGAATCCACAAATGAAGATTACCAACCAAAAGTTGGGATGACGACTTCGCAGTGGAGAATACCAACCAAAATTTGGGATACAGCTGGAGACTACCAACCAAAATTTGGGATACAGCTGGAGACTACCAACCAAGAGTTGGGATGATCAACAAAAGGGGTACTAACAAAACGTTAAGATAACCAAGACGCCGATCGAAGGCAAATTCATGATGAAAGAATACAACCAAAAGTTGGGATGAAAGGCTACTAACCAAAACTTAGGATCACCATAAGGGACACCAACCAAAAGTTGGGATACGGCCCACAAAAGATACCAAGCAAAAGTTGGGATAACAATGGGCTATACAAGAAGTAGAATCAACCGACTTATGACCTGAAAAGAAGACTCCGATGGGGGAAAGAGAAGTTTAAACAAACAACTCTGCCGGGGAGTACAAGTAAGATGAACATATCTACCAATGATTTTTACGCTAGGGGTAAAGATAACACAACATCTTCTGAGTTATGCCATTATCTACTGGAGAAACGTATGGCAACAATGATATTGAACTTGGCTTATGCTTCAAATGCATATGTTTGAATATGGCGTAATGCTCCATACAAAATGGAAATCCTACGCAGGAGGATGCAATGCAAAAATGTAAATGATATGCAAAAGAGCACCACCAGGAGAAGTGCTGAGAAGATCAACAAAAAAACTCTGTTGAGGAAGACACACTAAATGGCCTTCCTGATAATAACCTCTGTTGAAAAATTCCCCTCTGCTGGGAATTGAAAGTAACATCTGCTAGGAGACGGTCCCAAAAATCTAATTCTGAAAGATGCCGATGATCATTTGACTTTGAACCTGCTGGGGATATTAACCACCGTTAATCTACCTGTCGAGGGAATCAACACCAAACTCTCCTTGGGGAGAGAAGTCAATGAATACCAATCCTGTCGGGGAATCACAATGAGCTTACCCTGCTGTTGGGGGATATCCTACAATCTTACCCTGCTTGAGATAAGTGTCCATCATTGCTGGTGGAATTACTTATGATCTGATGACAAGACTCTGTGGGGAAGACAAAATCTCTGCTGTGGGAGAACAAACAATAAGTCTCCTATTGGACTGCTGTTTATTTGCATATCAACACCATTTTGTCTGATGTAGCCAACCTTTGAACACTCGTTGGGGAGTACAAACTAAACTGGCTGGGTAACATAACCTTCTAAACTTCTGCTGGGGGAGAAATGATTCACCATGCACTGCTGATAATGTGAGAACTTCACTATTGAGGAGAAAAGCTCTACTGAGGGAGGATCATGTCATCCTGCAAACAAACAAAAATCAATAGGATGTTCTACATGCAAAATTGCTACCTCAGTTACCATTCATGACACCCATCGTTCAAGTAAATTCATTGTTTTCAATATGCCTTGTAAAGCCCCAATGTTTTCACATGAAATGTTTATAAAAATTATTGTACATTTTCGCAAACAAAACAGTAACAGTAAAAACAAAAAGGAAAAGCTCCTTGAGTGAAATGAATATTTTATTGATGGAATGACTTGTAAATAGGCAAGTTACAATTTGGATGCAATTCCTGAAAAGATACAAATGGCTTGTAAAAATAAATATACAAATGTCGGCAATGTGTGAACATATATCTACCATGTGTCGATTCAGCTATGACCTTTATGCCTTCAACATTCACAAATGCTTCGCCTTCTGAAAAGACTGACTGAACTGATTCCTTCCTTTTGGATAACCATGTGATCAGTGCATCTTCATACACATTCTTCCATTGTTATACTTAGGCATGGTTTTTTATGTTTTTCGACCCAATTGGGTTAGAACCGAATTTTGTGATGCTTCCTTATACCTAGTAGTAGCCATGCTACTATTCAAAATCTTCTTTTTACGAATTTCATTGTGTTTTGTACGATTTTCATGATAAACTAATTCCTAAGGCAAATCTTGCTGCTTACGGGTTCCATCACTTTTAGGTTATTATAATACCAATTTAATTCAATTTCTTTTCAACTCTTTCCTATGAAATCGTTTTCTTAATTTGATTGCAAACTTTGCTTGATTCAATTGTATTCATAGGATAGAATTGATTAAATTTGATTGTATGCATGTTCCTAAATTTAATTGCGTCTTATCGTTTGCTTAATTCGTTAACTCGTCATATTCTTAACTGTTTGCTTAATTCGGTAACAGGAACATAATTCGTATGATTTTGATAACCGCTTGTCTAATTAATATCATAATCGAATAGGATTGAAGCCGCTTAGAGATTGGTGTTATAATAGCTGATGATAAGTCGGAATCCGAATCAGTAGGATTAGCCATTTTAGCTTATTTTAATAATCACTTTTTATAATCACTTATTTTTCCCTATTTTCTTAATAAAAACTTAAAAACCCCATAAACCTTTTCTTTAGTTGGTTGAAATAATACAAGAATCCTTGAGATATGACTCGATTCATTGTTGCTTTACTACTTTTTCAAAAATACTTTTTTGATCCGTGCGCGGCAGCAGTATACCATGCTTCAAAATGAATTCACAGATTGAGTGCAGACCGCATTCGTTTGCTTTCAAATACATAACTTTTTCCTGGATCATCCTTTCGGGTTTTCAATCCACCGGGATACCCATTTTTTCCAAATTCTCTCTTTTGGGTTTTCAACTTTGCGGGTTTATTTTTTTCTGTTATCCCTAATTATTGCCCGAACCTTTTTCTTTTATGGTTTGCCGGGATGCCCCATTTTTTCTTGGACTTTTCTTTTTGTTTTCCAGCGGGTCTCTTTTAAGAAAAGTATTTTTTAACCACGTATGCATTCACAGGGGAAGTAAAGTCTTCGCCATCCATAGTTGATAGTAATAAGGCTCCACCAGAGAAAACCTTTCTTACCACATACGAATCTTCATAGTTTGGAGTGCATTGTTCTCTGTGATCTGTTTGAGGAGGAAGGATCTTTTTCAAAACCAAGTCACCTGTCTGAAAGCACTAAGGACGTACCTTCTTATCAAAGGCTTTCTTCATCCTGCTTTGGTACAACCGGCCATGTGAAATGGCTGCCATTCTCTTCTCGTCAATAAGATTCAACTAATTCAACCTGGCTTGCACTCATTCAGCTTCGTCAAGCTTCATATCAACCAACACTTTCAAAGAAGTAATCTCAACTTCTAATGATAGGACTGCCTCCGTGCCATACACTAGTGAGAAAGGAGTTTCCCTTGTTGATTTACGTACCGAAGCACGATAACCGTGTAGAGCAAAGGGCAACATCTCGTGACAATCCTTGTAGGTTACCACCATCTTTTGCACAATCTTCTTGATATTCTTGTTCGCTGCCTCAACATCTCCATTCATCTTTAGAAGGTATGGAGAAGAATGGTGGTGTTCAATTTTGAAACTCTAGCACAGTTCCTTCATCATCTTGTTGTTTAAATTTGAACCATTATTAGTAATGATTCTTTCTGGGATTCCATAACGACAGATGATGTCCTTCTTTATGAATCAGGCAACTACCTTCCTTGTGACATTAGCAAAGGAGTCTGCTTCTACCCACTTCATAAAGTAATCAATGGCAACCAAAATAAAACGATGTCCATTGGAATCAGTCAGCTCAATCTTTCCAGTCATATCAATGCCCCACTTAGAAAAGGGAAAAGGAGATGTCAACACGTTCAGAGGGGTCGGTGGCACATGCACCTTATCAACATAAATCTGGAATTTATAGAACTTTCTGGCGTATTTAAAGCAATTTGATTCCATAGTCATCCAATAATACCTAGCTCTCAACAATTTTCTGGCCATTGCATGTCCACCGACATGAGTACCAAATGAACCCTCATGAACTTCTTGCATCAACAGGATTGCTTTGTGCTCATCAACACAATGCAACATGACCATGTCAAAGTTTCTTCTGTACAACACATCATCCTTGTTCAAGTAGAAATTTCTCGCAAGCCTCCTCAAAGTCTCTTATCTCTACTAGATGCCCCAGATGGGTACTCCTGACTCTTGAGAAAGTGCTTGATATCATGATACCATGGCTTGCCATCTGATGCTTTTTCAACTGCAAACATAAATGCAGGTCTGTCAAGATGCATAATGGTGATAGCCGGAGCCTCATTCTAGAAATTCACTTTGTACATTGACGCAAATATGACCAACACATCTGCCATCTGGTTCTCGGCCCCAGGCACATGATGGAACTCAACCCTTCAAAGAAAGGTAGTAGTCTTCTGGTATAATTCTTGTATGGCACCAAGTTGGTCTGACAAGCTTCCCATTCTTCTTTAATCTGATTAACAATCGGTGCTGAATCGCCATATACATCAAGATTCTTGATCCTCAAATCAATGGCCTCTTCTAAACCCATAATGCACGCTTCATATTTTGCTTCATTATTAATGCAAGCGAATGTCAATTGGGAAGTGAACGGTATGTGGGAACAATGAGGAGGTATAATGACTTCCCCGATTCCGTTGCCATATGAGTTGATAGCATCGTCGAAAACCAAACTCCATTAACATCCCACTGAATTCTCAAGAACTGTAAGGTACATGATCAAAGGTCTAACTGCTACTAGAGGCATGAGTTTCAGAGGCTCCTATAAATACTCTTTTATTTTCTCAAAAGCTTTCTGACAATTTTTGTTCCACCTGACCGCTTGATCTTTTCTTAGCAGTTTGAATAAAGGCTCGCTAGTGGCATGTAAGATGAGAGATGAACCTTGCAATATAATTCAATCTCCCTAAGAAACCATGAACCTCCTTTTCCATCCTCGGCTCAGGAATTTCTTGAATAGCTTTGATTTTTGCAGGGTCTATCTCAATACCCCTTTCACTGGCAACGAAGCCTAGCAGCTTTCTAGATCTCACCCCAAAGGAGCACTTATTAGGATTCAACCTCAGCTTGAATTTCCTCAATCTTTCAAATAGCTTCAGATGATTAACCGAATGTCCTTCCTTTGTCTGTGACTTAACAATCATGTCATCAACATAGACTTCAATCTCTTGATGAATCATATCATGAAAGAGAGTCACCATCTCCCGTTGATAGGTTGCCCCAGCATTTTTCAATCCAAAGGGCATCACCTTATAGCAAAAAGTTTCCCACGGTATAATGAAAGTAGTTTTCTCCATGTCCTCTGGGACCATTTTGATTTGGTTATACCCAAAGAAGCCATCCATGAAGGAAAACAAAATATTGAGTAGTGTTATCAACCAACACATCAATGTAGGGAAGCCAGAAATCATCTTTAGGGCTTTCTCTATTTAGATCTTTGTAATCGACACACATCCTGATCTTTCCATCTTTTTTAGGTACAGGATTAATGTTAGCAACCCACGGAGGATAGTTTATGACAGCAAGAAAACCAGCGTCCAACTGCTTCTGAACCTCTTCTTTAATCTTGATTGCCATATCAGGCCTCGTCCTTCTCAACTTCTATTTTACTGGAGGACATTCTTCTCTAAGAAGCAATCGGTGTACCACAATGTTTGTATCCACCCGGGCATGTCTTAGCAAGACTAAGCGAAGATATCCATATACTCATGGAGCATTTCAACCAATCTTCCCTTGATAATGTCTTCTAAAGCAGCCCCAATTCTGACCTCTTTCTTATCGTCCTCGGTATCCAAATTGATGACTTCAATATCCTTCTGATGAGGCAAAATGACCCTTTCCTCTTGCTTTAGAAGTCTGGCTAGCTCCTCAGGCAGTTCAAAATCTTCATCAGTCTCTTCTTCAGCTTGATAAATGGGATTATCAAAGTCATACTGAGCCATAGCTGAATCAGAATTAATGGTATATGTGATAAAAGACCTGCATGATTGATGTTTTATGTTTATTATGAAATGCAACAAACAACATAAACACATTGCCATTTTTCTGTTAATAAATGTGAAAAGAAAAAAAGGGAAAACCGGGATCAAAATATTTGAAGGCGAAAAACATCCTTTATTAATGTTGATAGTGCAAATAAACAAAAAGGCCCTATAAATGGGTCACTACATCTTGGGAAGAATGTAGGACTGAACATAATAAAAAACAATGAGAGTTACTCTTCATGGGTGATCTGAATGACATCCTCAACAGTCCAATTGCATAACCTCTGGCCGAGAATACAAGGACGAATCCAAGCATCCATGTCGCAGTCATTGTCCCCTTCATCATCCTCAATAGCATGAATTCTATCAAAAATAACTCCACCACTAGTGAATCTGACAAGTCCTTTATACTTCGTAGGGTCTTGTGATGAGCTAGAGGGCTTGTATCCTAGACCAAACTTGTCTTCCTTGATAGGAACATCCAAAACCTGGTCCACCTTTGAGAGTTACCAGATTCAAAAATTGCACGTGCTTCCTTGAACTAAGACATTGAAGACATAGAAACTTCTGGCCCTTTAACCTCAATAGAAGGCTTCTCTTAAATTTGCACAGCTTCAAAGGCTTGACAGAGAGTTTCGTGAATTTCCCCATCCACTTCCACATACTTGAATATTGATAGATGACTGACCATTATATCCTTCTCCCCAAAAACAGACTACCTTCCCTTCCATCATATACTTCAGCTTTTGATGTAGAGTCGATGTTACTACCCCTGAAGCATGTATCCAAGGTCGGCCTAGCAGGCAGCTATAAGCCGGTTGAATGTCCATTATATAAAATGTCACATCAAAAGTTTCAGGCCCCACTTCAATTGGAATTGTTATCTCCCTAAACACCGATCTTTTAGAACCACCGAACACTCGTACCACAAGATCACTTGGTGTGCAGATTAAACCTTGAGTATCCAACTTCATTAATGCTTTCTTCGACAACACGTTGAGTGAAGATCCTGTATCAACTAGGACATGCGACAATAACGATCCTCTACACTCCATAAAAAATGTAAGGCATGGTTGTGATTCCTCTTAGCAGGAGTCAAGTCTAGATTAGTGAAGCCTAAACCATTGCCAGCATTAATGTGTGCCACCACTCCTTGCAACTCATTAATAGAGATTTCTTGGGGTATATAGGCTGAATTCAAAATCCTCAACATAGCATCGCGATGTGCTTTAGAACACAACAACAAAGATAAAATGGAGATTTTTGAAGGAGTCTGATTCAGATGGTCCACAATTTTATAGTCACTCTTGTGGATTAATCTCATGAACTCTTTAGTATCTTTAGAGAAATAATTGCCATCACCAGCCTGTTGCTGCACAACATCTTCAACAATTGCCTTCCTTTTACCTTTATCTGCCTTGTCATATTAACTTCAAATGGAGAAAAGACTCTTCTACTAAGAGTAAAAGTTTCTCCTGCACCAACTATATTATCAACAGTAGAACCCACATACGAAGAACCGATCAATTCTTGTTTTTGTCCATTGCAGAAAACCTCAGCCCCATAATTCCATGGGATGGCCTTAGCACTTTCATATGGCACTAGTCTTGGCATTGTGATGATTACAAGTGTTGGCCTTGCTGGCACTGAAATATTAATAGTCTTGTAAGGGATTGAAATCGTGGCGATATCATTTCCATCATCACTAGCCTTGTCATCAACCTCTTCCACATTTTCCACACCAATTCTATCAAACTGCAAATAACCATCATCGATCATTTTTTTAATACCACTTTTCAAAAGACCACAACCATTGGGTCTGAATTCACATTCTTGACAACCAAGAGAACAACCTGGGAACACACCCCCTTCAATAATTTATCTTCATAAAACTCAAAGGAGTCTTCAATTCATCAACATCAGTTACTACATTCAACCTTTCCCAATTAATAATAGCATTTGTTCTGGCTACTCCATGGTTCGATGTGGGATTCTAATTAACATTGGGACCCTTATTTGTAAAAGTGATAGCTTTGGAATCAAGCAGATCTTGAACTATATGCTTAAAAGCTTTGCAATTATCAATGTTGTGACCAGGAACACCAGAATGGAATTCATATCTAGCATTTGCATCATAATCGGGCAGAGGAGCAACAGTAAGAGGCGTCAAAGTTCTCTTTTGAATCAACTGTAGCTGAAGCAAATGCTGCAATAACTGGGAGTATGGCATAGGTTGGGTTTCAAATTGTCTATTTGCCATTCTCGTTCTATCACGTTAACGACAGGGAGCATTAGCTTGTTGCTATGGTGCAGCCAGGATGGCTACAGTAGCAACTTACTGATTATATTCTGGTTGTGCTATGCCTTTACCTCTATAAAAGGAGATTGAATTAGAATCCCCCTCTCACTTCTTCGGGTTTCATGTCTACAACTTCTTAACTCTTCCAAACGAGGACTCACTTTCGCTTTGAACCTTTCCAGTCTTAATACCGCTCTCAACTCTTTCACCGGCCATCAGTAAGTCTAAAAAACCTATTGACATGCAACCAACCAACTTCTCATAGTATTTCCCATGCAACATAGCCATAAACATATATATCAGTTCCCTCTCCATCATTAGAGGTTGAACCCTCACAGCCAACTCACGTCATCTCTAGGCGTACTCTTTAAAACATTCATTATTCCTCTGAGACAAATTCTGCAACTGCACCCTGTTTGGTGTCATGTCACTATTGTATTGGTAATGACGGACAAAGGCTTCCGCAAGATCTCTCCATCTTTTAACATGAGTTCTCTCCAGCCCCATGTACCACTCCAATGATGGTCCTGCCAAACTATCCTGAAAAAAGTGCACTAGGAGTTTCTCATTATCAGAATATGCGGACATTTTTCTGTAGTATGCACGAATATGAGTTTTAAGACAAGTAGTCCCCTTATATTTGTCAAAGTCCGGCACTTTAAACTTTGGAGGGATTCTTACCCCTGGGACCAAACCGAGGTCTAACATGTCGATACCTAATGAGTTTTGATTCTCATAAGCATTCATCTTCTCTTCAATCAACTTGAACCTTTTGTAAGCTTCCGACGGAAGACCGACGTCCATATCACACATAGAGAAGACATCATCTTGATGATCTTCTTCCTATTGAGGGCCAGCATCCCCATGCAATGCACATACACTTCCACTAGCACCACCTATCCGAGCTCTACCAGGAGCACCTCCGCTCGAAAGGTTAACAATAGTAGGTGATCGGGAAAATAGCAAGTGTGCTATTTTTACCAATTGTAGTAATAAGGGAAAAGTCTCAAGTATCGATCTCGAGGACTGCGTAGTAATTAACGGAATTTTTAGGATTCAAATGAACAAAAGGTCTAGTGGTTTGTTTGGTAGCAGAGTAATATAACAAGTAAATAGGGACTTAATGAATCAATCAAAGAACAGTGTTAGGGGAGTGGAGACGATGCGAGTAAAGACCATGTATGATTATTCTACTATACTAGTTATTAACCTTAATTTATCAGTTGGCCACTTTAGTTGCCTTAATTCCTTAATGAAAACCCTTTGATGATTTTCCTGTACACTAATTCCTCAGTGTCCCTGAAAAGCATCAAGCAATAGTTCCAACCATAAAATACGTGATACGGGATATCCTCATTCCTAAGCAATATCGACCGTGAGACTATTTTGCAAAAGTGTTAGGTTGACTTTCCAGACTAAAGCCTAAGCACGATTCGAATTCTACTTTCCAATATGAATACGATTAAGATTAATGCAAAATAAAATATATCAAGGTAAAAACATAGTTCTCATAGAATAATTAAACAAAAGTCATTACATCGCACTTAGGACCACCCCCTAACAACTTGGGGTTTAGCTGCTCATGTTCTTGGTAAACATAAAAGCAATTAGAAATGAAAAGGAGAAGATCATTACAATGCAAGTTGAAATCCTTGGATCATCAATTGCTTCTGCTTTTGATTGATCCTCTGTTTCCAGCCGAACTCTCCTCTCAGTTGTCAATCCTAATATCAGTTCAAAAGTGTCCCCTACTTTCTAAAATGTGCCTCTTATATCTAAATTCAAATTACATCGCGAAATGTCTCAAAGGCCCTTCGAAATAGGTCTGACAGCAAAAAATCAGAAAACAGAGAAATTTCACTTTCAGTGGCCCTGACACGGGCCGTGTTGTGCAACACGGGTGGCCGTGTCAGGCTGCTGACTTCTTCAGGGCGTGTCTCCTCTCCAAGGGCTGCAACACGGGCCGTGTTGCATGACACGGGCACCCGTGTTGCAAGTCTGAGTCTTCTTTTCTTCTGCTTTGGTCCACCCGTGTCTGCCAACCGTGTACTCCATGACACGGGCCGTGTTGTGCAACACGGGTACCCGTGTTGTAGCTCTGATTTCCCTTTTTCGACTTTTCTTTGCCTCCGAATGCGGTGCGATTGTCGTGCTATCCATTCCTGCCAAAAACACACTAAAAGAAACCAAATCAAACGCACCAGCGGCAAAAGCAACATAAACTTAAAAATAAGACTCAAAGACACACAACTACGAGTAATGCAGATAATAACAACTAAAGCTTCAAAAAACAGATAAAAACATTGCGAAATTAACCACAAACAGCGTTTGAAAACACAACTGAAATCCACCGATCAAACTCCCCCAAACTTGAACTTTTGCTTGTCCTCAAGCAAAAAGCTCACCAACCCGAACTTAATATCTTTTTTTTCGTAACGGAACCGTCCATAGAATTGTGAGTTATGGTGATAATACTCATACTTGAACTTCTCATTCCAAGTCCCCTAGGATTAATCTCGGCTTTTCCCTCAAAACAGGTAACATGCAAACACTAGACTGCGGTAAACCACAGACCTCAGTCTCCCTATGGGTAACCTCTCCGACTATGCTTTGTACTTAAGTCTTCTTTTTCGATTTTCCTCCCTTTCATTCGGACAATCACTATACGGCTTTTATGATTTTCCTCGTGTGCACAAGATTTATCAATGACATTTTCTTTTTCTGGCACTGTTATTCTTTTTGAATGGCATTCAGGTTCGACCGCCGTTGGGCTGAATAACCGGGTGAGGGTTACCCAACTTAGAAGGATTAGTCACCTAATTTCCCCTTTTTGTTTGTTTTTTTTTTGTTCCTTAACTCAATATTTTTTTCATTACCCTTGCACACACGATTATTTTTGATGGAACCTGATTGTCAAAATAAACTACTCAGGGGTACTTCTCAGATCAAAGCACTATGGTACAAATCTACACGTCGAACTCGTTCCTATTTGGGAAACCCAGGGTGTTGGCCTTTTACCTATCTCTCAAGATTATCCCGATTTCATCCTCACGGTTCTTTTCTGAGTATTCTATATACTTTCTCATCACCTCACTCAACATCTTCACTAAACAGTTCCCCAACCAGCAATGTTATTAATTTTATTAGCTCAATGTTAGGGGGGTCTTCCTGTGGATCGCTATCATGTTCTCAAACTAACACTGGAAATTAAATAAACAGATAACTGCAACAGAATTGAAAACACACGAATAACATAAACAACTAACATAAAAACACAAATAAAATAAAAACACAAATAAAATACCCCCACACTAGAATTCAACAGTGCCCTCACTATTGGAACACTAGTAGCAGAGGACTCACAGAGTTCATGGTTGCGGAGGTTGGTCGCGCAGCATCATCTGCCGCATCCATTCATGCATCTCACCGATCAACCTGCCTTGTCGGATTTGTTCGTTCCCTTGTCTTGTCTGCTCCTCACCTTGCCTCGTCTGCTCACTTCGGTGATGGCACATCTCATTCTCCATCCAATCCCATTCTTTTTTAGATAAGCTCCAAGAGCCTGAGCCGGATTCCTGATGGGGTGAGAATCGAGTAGGCGGTATAGTCGCTTCTTCTACCTGATCGCCTTCATCCTCAAAGAATTATGCACCTGTACCATCATAAAATTGGTCTTCTTCATCCTACATGGGGCTCTCATATAGCCAGTTATTAACATTTTGAATACTAATAAAGTCAGGGGCAGGTAAAGCAAGGAGATGACTGTTTCGGCTTACCAAGGAGTAGTAATTATCAAAGACTCGAATCATACCTTGGGCAGTCAGTGTGGCAAGATCTATTTTTGTCTTACCTGCAACAGTGGGTTCCTCTCTCAAGAGAGCACCGTGGCCAAAGTGATTTGCGATTTGAGTAATCATACCGCCTACACTTATTTCGCCTGAAGGTGCATTTGCAACCCTCTTCAGGTGATCAGCTACAAAAGCCGCTACATTAATTAGTTCTTGATTTGCCATGCCGTACATGAAGTACAACTCCCTCTGAGTCGCCACTCCTGTGCTGTCACCCCTGCCGAACAGTGTATATGCCAATCCCTTTTGAGCGTACCTGAAACAAGGGGTATGGATACAAGAGGCTTTTGCCGCTTTCGCGACATAATCAGTTCTTCCTGTAATAGCTTTCCAGAAGTCCCCTGCACTAAAATTTCCCGGAGGGGCTCCGGGTCCAAAATTGGGGAGCTTCAGAATATCTCCCAACTCGGCTATGGTCAGGCTATGGTCAGTATCAAATAACCTAAACCTCAGTGTACCATAATATTCTTCCTCCACCCCTGTCCACCTGTGCTTCAACTGAAATTCTAAAGTGCTCAAGAATTCAACAGTTATGCGCTCATAAGTTGGCGCTTCTAATTGCATAAATTCTAACATACCCAGAGTGTGAAACATCCTATGGACCTCTACTCTCAGCCCTAGATTATCAAGCGTAGTGTTACAGATATACCTTATGGGCGCGAGCTTACGCTTGATGATGTTAGAGTACTTTTTCTGATGATCCGGGTCTTCAAAGAGTATGCCGTGAGGGTTCGCCATACGGTGTGCTCTCTTTCTGGGGTGCGAAGTTTCCGCCACTGCTTTTCCGGTGTCTCTACGAGGAGGCATTTTTAACCTGCAAAACACAAACAACACAGATGGTTCGAAAAATTTCAAAATCACTGTTAGTGAAAAACGCAACCGTAGAATTAATCATAATGATGAGTAGAATGTTTTTTGTGAAGGACGGAAGTGTTTCCGATGAGTGGGTGTGGTAGATAATGAAGCTTTTGTGGAGAGAGGGTTATGGAAGTTAAGGGTTTTCTGAGGGAGAAGAAGGAGGAAGATGAAAAATGATATGAATTGTGTGGTTGGTAATGATAAGTGGGGGTTAAAGTGGTGGGCCCCACGGGGTAAACATTTAAAAATTAGAACGCGCCTTGCAACACGGGCCGTGTTGCACAACACAGGCACCCGTGTTGCTCCACTGCTCCACATTTTTCCAAATTTATCATCTCTGTCATGTTGGGCCTGAGACGGCCCGTGTTGTGTAACACGGCCACCCGTGTCAGGGTGTTGTTTTTCAACTTTTTCCTCTCCTCTGGTCTCCGACATTCTTCTTTCACCGATGAACTGCGAGTTGATCAAAACCTGTTAAAACAAAAACAAAATGAAAGCGTGAATGTGAAATATGTGGGTTGCCTCCCACGAAGCGCTTTGTTTTACGTCGCCTGGCTCGACGGTCCGTCATCGTATCATGTGAGATGAACGACATCGTTTCGATCTTTCTGCTGTCCCTCGTAGTAAGGTTTCAGACGCTGACCATTTACTTTAAAAATGTCTCCATTTGCTGGATTTTTCAGCTCGACTGCTCCGTGCGGAAACGTCTTATGTACTACAAATGGTCCCGACCATTTTGATTTACGCTTTCCCGGAAATAGTTTCAGTCGGGAGTTGTACAACAGTACTAATTGTCCTTCCCGAAATTCTTTCTTCTGAATACGTCGATCATGCCATTTCTTTGCTTGATCCTTGTAAATTTTTGCATTCTCATATGCCCGGTTCCTGAATTCCTCTAGCTCATGGAGTTGGAGGGTTCTAGACTCTCCTGCTCTGGTGAGGTCTAGGTTAAGGACTTTTGATGCCCATAATGCCTTGTGTTCTAACTCTAGAGGCAGATGGCAAGCTTTACCATAGACCAGTTGGTAAGGTGACATACCAATGGGTGTTTTGTATGCAGTGCGATACGCCCAGAGAGCGTCGTCCAGCTTTACTGCCCAGTCCTTACGGGATGCACGCACTGTTTTCTCCAATATCTGTTTGAGTTGTCGATTTGACACCTCGGCTTGCCCATTGGTTTGAGGATGGTACGGAGTAGATATTTTGTGCTTCACATTATACTTAAGGAGTAACTTTTCCATGAGATGGTTTAGGAAGTGAGTTCCTTCATCACTTATAAGGGCCCTTGGTACTCCAAACCGCGAAAATATGTTCTCCTTCAGAAACCTGACCACTACTTTAGCATCATTTGTTGGTAGTGCCACTGCTTCTACCCATTTCGAAACATAGTCAACTGCTACCAGTATATAGTGTTTTCCAAATGATGGTGGGAATGGTCCCATAAAATCAATCCCCCAAACATCAAACAACTCTACTTCTAACATGGAATTCTGCGGCATCTGGTTTCTTTTCGAGATATTTCCAATCCGTTGACATCTGTCGCATTCCTTAACTACGTTCTGGGCACCCTTGAACAAAGACGGCCAATACAACCCCGATTGGAGGACTTTTGTTGCGGTGCGGTCGCCACTGAAATGCCCTCCATAATCTGAATTATGACATGCCTCGAGCACCTTCCTTTGCTCATTTTCCAGAACGCATCGTCTGATCAATCCATCCACCCCTTTCTTGTAAAGAAACGGGTCATCCCATAAGTATAACCTGCAGTCATGAACAAACTTTTTCCGTTTGTTAGAATCAAAATCGTCGGGTATGAGACCCCCGACTAAATAGTTGGCGTAATCCGCAAACCAAGGGACACCATGAATAACTAGGATGTGTTCATCAGCAAACTCATCCTTTATCGGGCGCTTTTCCTCGTTTTCTTCAATCGGTGACATTCACGAGAGGTGATCAGCTACAGTATTTTCACATCCTCTCTTATCCCGAATCTCCACATCGAATTCTTGGAGAAGAAGGATCCATCTCAGCAGCCTGGGCTTCGACTCCTATTTAGCAAAAAGATATTTTAACGCAGCATGGTCAGTATAAACAATCACTTTAGAACCCAACAGATATTGCCTAAATTTGTCAAAGGCATACACCACCGCTAGCAACTCCTTCTCGGTAGTTGCATAACTCATCTGTTCCGGGTTCAAAACGTGACTCGCATAGTAAATAACATGCAAAAGCTTCTCTTTCCGCTGCCCCAATACAGCCCCTACTGCGATGTCACTGGCGTGACACATGATCTCAAACGGCAGCGACCAGTCTGGGGCTATCACAATTGGTGCTGACACTAACTTATTTTTCAGGTTCTCGAATGCATCAGCACATTCCTTATTGAACACAAACGCTGTTTCCTTGACTAACAAGGACGTCAACGGTTTAGCTATCTGGGAGAAGTCTCTTATGAACCTGCGGTAGAACCCTGCGTGACCCAAGAAGCTTCGGATACCTTTCTCGTTTACGGGTGGTGGTAACTTGGATATTACTTCCACTTTTGCTTGATCAACTTCGATCCCTTTGTGTGAGATTTTGTGACCAAGGACGATGCCCTCTCTCACCATGAAATGACATTTTTCCCAATTCAGGATCAAGTTACTTTCCTGACATCTCTGCAAAACAAGTGACAGGTTAGTTAAACAATCATCAAATGATGACCCGAAAACCGAAAAATCATCCATGAAGACTTCCATATGTTTCTCGAGCATATCCGCAAAAATGGAAGTCATGCATCTTTGAAATGTGGCTGGAGCATTACATAACCCGAATGGCATCCTCCTATAGGCAAAAACTCCGTACCGACATGTGAAAGCTGTCTTCTCTTGATCCTCCGGCGCAATCGTGATTTGGTTGTATCCGGAGTATCCATCTAGAAAGCAATAGTAATCGTGACCAGCCAATCTTTCTAACATCTGATCAATAAAGGGCTACGGGAAGTGATCTTTTCTGGTGGCTAAATTAAGTCTCCTATAATCAATGCATACCCTCCAACCAGTGACGGCACGCGTAGGAATCAACTCATTCTTGTCATTAGTCACCACAGTTGTACCTCCTTTCTTAGGCACCACGTGAACAGGGCTCACCCATGAACTGTCTGATATAGGATAGATAAGTCCAGCATCCAATAATTTCACCACTTCCTTTCTTACGACTTCCTTCATAACGGGGTTCAGTCTTCGCTGGGGCTGCACAACCGGTTTATGGTCCTTCTCCATAAGGATTTTGTGCATGCAAACTGTAGGACTTATACCCTTTAAGTCTTCGATTTACCAACCAATAGCACTCTTAAATTTTTTAAGAACCCCAATTAGTTGTTTCTCTTGGACACTTTTCAAACTAGAGCTGATAATGGCGGGACACTTTTCCTCGGTGTCTAGAAACACATATTTGAGATTTTCCGGCAGTTGTTTCAATTCCGAACCTTTAGGCTTTTCGTCATTACCCTCCAGCGCTATAGGTTTCCGTAAGTCCTCCCATCGGTGTGGTCGGGATCCCCTTTGGAATGGTCGAGTGTCCAACATTTCGACTACCTCTTTGTCATTCTCATCTACTTCTTTGTCTTCCTTAAAGATTGACATGCTTAGCACTATCTCCAGAGGTATTTGGGTCACACTCTCTAAATGTTCGCTCTCTACGACCTGTTCTAGCACTTGTATGTTGCTACTGGTGCCACGATCCTGTTTATGCTTCATGGTATTACTAACATCAATTTTTAACTCCTCGTCATATACTTTCAAGGTCAGGGTGCCACCTTCCATATCTATCATGACTCTCCCGGTTTCCAAGAATGGTCGGCCCAAAATTAACGGCATTTCTTCATCTTCCGGCATCTCTAGGATCACAAAATCAACCGGAAACACAAATTTATCTACCTTAACTAGTACATCTTGAACCACTCCATATGGCCGCTTAACTGAATGATCAGCAAACTGGAGGGTCATCCAAGTGTCTTGAACCGCACCGATATCCAATTTTTTGTAGATGGACAAGGGCATGAGGCTAATACTTGCTCCCAAATCAATTAAAGCTCTGTTGAATGACCTATCGCCAAAATAGTGCATGGGATAGTAACAGCTCCACTGTCTTTCTTCTTGACCGGAATCTTCAGACCCTGCAAAATAGCACTACAAGTTTCCGTTAAAATAACAGGTTCGGACTCACTCATCCGCTTCTTAGCAATGATGTCCTTCATGAATTTTGCATAGGTGGGCATTTGTTCTAGTGCCTCCAACAACGGAATGTTCAGCTCCAACTTTTTAAACAGCTCCAGGAACTTCTCGAAATTCTTCTCTTGCTATCCTTTCTTCTTATTTCTTGAGGGGTATGGCAGCTTGATCACCGGTTTCGGTTCTACCACTTTTTCTTTAGTTACCGGTACCGGTGTCACCACTTCTTCCTCGACTATTTCATTCTCTTTAATTTCCAGCTCCACTTCAATCATCTGATCATTTAGTTCCGTTTCCTCTTCTCCTACTATCTTGGCTTTTCCACTTCTTGTTACTACCGCCTTAATTTGGTGGTGATCCTTCGGATTTGGTACTGTGGCACTTGGAAGTGTACCCGGCGCTTGTGAACTTGCTAGCTGTTGGGCAATTTGACTCATTTGTACTTCAAGATTCTTTATGGATGCTCCAGCATTCCTGAAGTTACTCCTTGTCTCTTCTTGAAATTGAGAACTTTGGGCGGCCATTTTCTCAATGGCCACTTCCCAATCAGCTTTTCGAGGCGCTTGTGGTTGATATTGAGGTTGGTACGGTGTCTGCTGGTACTGTTGTGGCTGAGGTTGATACGGTTGTTGGCCTTGAACAAGTTTTTGCACATTACCTTGTTGATCTTTCCATGAAAAGTTTAGGTGATTCTTCCAACCAGGATTGTATGTGTTGGCGTAAGGATTGTTCTGCCTCAACATATTAATCTGTTCCACTTGCTCTTGAGTTGCTACACAATGCATTGTAAAGTGTGGCCCACCGCATATTTCACAAGGTGCTGCTTGAACTGGCTCAACCTGTGCCACTACCTGAGTTTCAACATTCATTTTCTTTAACCTTCTCTCTACCTCAGCGGTGATCTGATCCTCCATTTTAACAACCTGGTCTGCCAGCTTCAGATCAATCTTACCTTCCGGTTGGTTAACCGTGCGATCATACAACTCAAGGTGCTCGTTTGCGGCGATTGCTTCTATGATCCTTCTGATACCTGTGGCCGTTGAGAAGTTGGTTGAGCCACCGGCAGCAGTATCTATGAGCTGTTTCGTTTTGAGTCGTAATCCATTCACAAAGTTTTACATCTGCTCCGTGGCGTCCATGTTATGAGTAGGACATGCTGTAAGACACCTCTTAAACCGCTTATACGCATCCCCTAAAGATTCTCCTTCTTTTTGCTTGAAGTTGACAATGTCATATCTTTTTCGGATGAACACTGAGGCAGGGAAATACTCATTCAGGAACGCAGTTTCCATCTCTTGCCATGTTGTGATACTCCCAGCGGGAAGCGAGTAAAGACATTCTTCCGCATCATCAGTGAGTGTGAACGGGAACATAACTAATCTCTTGGCCTCTTCGGAATGTCCTTCTATTTTCAGCGAGGTGGTGGTTGTGAGGAATCTCTGAAGATGTTTATTTTCATCTTCGTTGATTCTTCCAGCGAACGGCTTGCTCTCCAACTGACGGATGGTGGAAGGGTGTAGCTGAAAATGCGCAACATTCACCGGTTGATTCACAATGGTCATCCGGTTTGGTTGAGCATTGGCCCCTCCATAGTCTCCTAGCAGTCTTTCAGGCTGAGGTGGATTTCCAGCCATTTGAACAGTTTCCGGTGTTGTCTCTCTCTCTTCGGAGTCGCTCTGCACAGATATAATTTCCTCTATTTCTTCCAGTCTTTTAACTTTAGCTAATATCCGTCTTTCGTGTAATGCTCGTTCTGGTTCTGTATCAAAAGAATATTTAGCTGAGGCCTGACCTCGCATACACAATTAGACAAGCGTTAGATAATAAGCGGGAAAATAGCAAGTGTACTATTTTTACCAATTGTAGTAATAAGGGAAAAGTCCCAAGTATCGATCTCGAGGACTGCGTAGTAATTAACGGAATTTTTAGGATTCAAATGAACAAAAGGTCTAGTGGTTTGTTTGGTAGCAGAGTAATATAACAAGTAAATAGGGACTTAATGAATCAATCTAAGAACAGTGTTAGGGGAGTGGAGACGATGCGAGTAAAGACCATGTATGATTATTCTACTATACTAGTTATTAACCTTAATTTATCAGTTGGCCACTTTAGTTGCCTTAATTCCTTAATGAAAACCCTTTGATGATTTTCCTGTACACTAATTCCTCAGTGTCCCTGAAAAGCATCAAGCAATAGTTCCGACCATAAAATACGTGATACGGGATATCCTCATTCCTAAGCAATATCGACCGTGAGACTATTTTGCAAAAGTGTTAGGTTGACTTTCCAGACTAAAGCCTAAGCACGATTCGAATTCTACTTTCCAATATGAATACGATTAAGATTAATGCAAAATAAAATATATCAAGGTAAAAACATAGTTCTCATAGAATAATTAAACAAAAGTCATTACATCGCACTTAGGACCACCCCCTAACAACTTGGGGTTTAGCTGCTCATGTTCTTGGTAAACATAAAAGCAATTAGAAATGAAAAGGAGAAGATCATTACAATGCAAGTTAAAATCCTTGGATCATCAATTGCTTCCGCTTTTGATTGATCCTCTGTTTCCAGCCGAACTCTCCTCTCAGTTGTCAATCCTAATATCAGTTCAAAAGTGTCCCCTACTTTCTAAAATGTGCCTCTTATATCTAAATTCAAATTACATCGCGAAATGTCTCAAAGGCCCTTCGAAATAGGTCTGACAGCAAAAAATCAGAAAACAGAGAAATTTCACTTTCAGTGGCCCTGACACGGGTCGTGTTATGCAACACGGGTGGCCGTGTCAGGCTGCTGACTTCTTCAGGGCGTGTCTCCTCTCCAAGGGCTGCAACACGGGCCGTGTTGCATGACACGGGCACCCGTGTTGCAAGTCTGAGTCTTCTTTTCTTCTGCTTTGGTCCACCCGTGTCTGCCAACCGTGTCCTCTATGACACGGGTCGTGTTGTGCAACACGGGTACCCGTGTTGTAGCTCTGATTTCCCTTTTTCGACTTTTCTTTGCCTCCGAATGCGGTGCGATTGTCGTGCTATCCATTCCTGCCAAAAACACACTAAAAGAAACCAAATCAAACGCACCAGCGGCAAGAGCAACATAAACTTAAAAATAAGACTCGAAGACACACAACTACGAGTAATGCAGATAATAACAACTAAAGCTTCGAAAAACAGATAAAAACATTGCGAAATTAACCACAAACAGCGTTTGAAAACACAACTGAAATCCACCGATCAGTAGGAACATTATTGCCTTACGGAACAGCGCCACCAACAGGTGGAGGAATAACACCAGCTACTCCATGTAAAACACCGCCTTCATCAACATGTGCATTTAGAGGTTAGATCAGAGTTCCCAGTTGTTCCTATGCTTGAGCTATGATTTGTATCAGTTCTATAAATTGCGTCATACGAGTCTTGAGTTCCTGAAGCTCAGCTTGTACTTGATTCATGACTCCCTGTTGATTCCCCCGAGTTGAATATCTATGAAAACTGAATTCCATAATCCTGCTAATGAGAGAAAGCCAAGCAGAGATAAGAATAAAACCATAAGACCTACCATGAAAATTAGTATCCTAATGCAAAATGCAAACATGTTTATATATTTCAGGGAGATCTCCCTCTTGATTCCAGTTTCACAATAAATGGGCAGTAGAAATAGACAAAAAATCAAAAGCTTTGCTCATAATAAAATCAGAATAATAAAGTCAATGCATATAATCCACAGATAAGAAAGATAATTGAATATAAAAGCTGGTGATCTCATCCAACAAGTCTGGTGATGATCAGGTACTAGAAAGAAAAAAACTACTGAGACCCATCATCAACTAAAGATAACCCTCCCCAACCACTGTGCTCCTTGCACCAAGTATGGGCTTCCTTGAGCAGCTTCTTTGTGTATGGATGCTCTGGTCTTATAATCAATTCTTGGATGAGAACGTCTCTTCTGCGTATGACATCTCTCAAACACTGATAATACTCTTCTCAAGCATCATCTCCAAAGACATCTTCAAGCCTAGGCTTCTTCAACTCCTCCCTAATCTTGAGCTCTTCAAAAGATGATAAGGTCTCTTGGAGTTTCTGCTCACTTGTCTATCTACAGGATGACTCTGCCACAACTTCTCTCTCTTTGAACCTGAGATGTGCCTTCAACTTATCAATCTAATTGTAAAGCTCGTCTTCCCTATTCTTATTGGTTGTTACTGTAGCATTCCATTGATCATTGAATTTGGATATCTCCATATATACTTTGTCCAAATCCTTCTTTCTATGTGTAGCACCCCAAAATGAGCCCATATTTTCTATTGGATTTTGGCTTATGTTCCATTGCATCTCATATTCACTTTTGCATATCATTGTTCTTGACATAGGATCAAGGCATCATGGTTTGTTTCTCAAGATAGGAGGAACATGTTTCTTCAACCTCAAGCAAGGTTTCTTATTGACTTTATGGTATTCTCAAGCCCTCAAAGGTCCCTCATTTTCAAGTATGATTCAAGGCAACATCATTTCAAGATCATATGTGGTTCACTATGGCTTATTTTGCAAGAAACAATCAAAAGATTCAAGTTTGGTTCAAGGTGTTTGACCTAATTTAGCAAATTGTGGATGTTATGATCAAATGGGCATAACTTCTTCATTTTTCAACATCTTGAGGTGGTTCTTTTTCTAATGAAATATTCTCATCATCCCCCCCCCCCCCCCCTAACAAGTTCTCTTTGCAAGGAAAGATCCAATTATACTTGGAAAGTCACCAAACGTTTGAAGACATAATAAGTTATTTTGGTTTTTGGAAGGATTTTCTAGCCAACTTCAAAAGGTCATAACTTGGTCAATTTTTATCATTTGGAGCCCATTAATTTTCTAACATGAACTTGTAGATGTCCCCTTGATTCAAGGTGAAAGTTCTAAAAATTTATGGAAGGTCTTGGTTTTTATCAAAATATTATAGGTCATTTGTGGTCCCTAAAAAGGCTTGAAATTTTTCTAAGTGTTTTACAATTTTGAGCCTTTCCATGGAAGCCACTTTGAAGGATCATATCTCTCAACTCAGAATGCCAAATCAATCATTTCTTTTCACATTGCAAATTTGACATCATCCTATATCTAATGCAAGAAGAAGCATCTCAAAAAGTCTCCTACATTGTGAGAGCCATGGTTGCAAAATTTGAATTTTAAAGCTGAAAATCCACATCAAGTCATAATTGAAATTGTTTTAATTGGCCTCTAATCACCAAATTAAGCCATGAATTCAATCTAAACATGATTAACCAACTTTCCTGGGTTAATTAGAGCATTGAAATGCAAGGTTTGGGTGATTTTTGACATTTTTCAAGTCACATTGTGCTCATGCTGCAGGTGTGCATGAATTCACCTCAATTCACATCATTCACACTCCTTCTTCATTCAGGAAGCTTCCCCTATAAATAAGGGACTCATTCCACACATTTTCACAAGCTTTGATAGCTAGAATCACCCTGCTGAGATCCCATTTGAACTCTTAAGCTTGAACTTCGAATTTTTATTTCCACACCCTAAACACTTAAATTCTCCATCCAGTTAACTTCACCAACATTCAGTGAAGCTAACCAACTCAAGAACTTGAAGGATCGTGGCCTGAATTAAGCTAGGGAACTCCATTTTTAGAGCTTTGAAGTTGAATTTCAACAGGTACAATTCTTAACCATTTCAACTCAAATTTGTTGCTAAGATGTAGTCCTTGATGTGCTGATGTTGTTAAGATTGTTAGATTTTGGTTTTGATTGAGTTTTGATGCTTAATTTTCAAATTCGTGTTTGCTTTTCTTTCTGGTTTTTTTCCAAATCGTGTAAGTTATGGTTTAAAAAATTTTGGCGCGATGATATGGTTGAGATCGTCTTGAAAAGACGCATCAAATGAAACCACTATGAGCTCCAATGGTTATGGATTGATGAATCCACGAATTTCTGCATTCTCTAAAAATTTTCAGTGGCTGTAGATTGAAGATGATGATCTCGCCATCCATCATGCCACTTGTTCTAATCTAGTGGTTTTAACTTTCGCTGGATGGAAATGATGAGGTTGACTCAGATCCACCGTGGGTGCACGCTTTCTAGCCTTTGCATTAGACACATCATTTAATGAACTCAAATCCAAAACATCTTATTTTTTCTGTTTTATTTTCTTTTTCTGATTTGTTTTTAAATTCATTTTTATTTTCAGAAATTAATAGAAAATTCATTTTTAATCATAAAAATACCAAAACAATTTCTAAAGTTTCCTTTTATTTTTGTCTTTATGATTTTTATTTTTGTGCATTTTTATTTTTTTAATTTTCTATTTTTTTTTAGTTTTAATTTTTTTGAGCTAATTTTAATTAGTTTAAAATTGTTTTTAAGCATTTTAAAATTATGAGAAAAATATTATATGATCCTATAATGGTTTTGAATCTATGGTGATTTTCTTGGATTTTTATTTTTGGTTTTGCTATTTTCCATGTATTTTTGTTTTATTTGGTTAATTTTAATTGGTTTAAAATTATTTTTGAGCTATTTAAAACTATGAGGAAATTAGCATATGATCCCATGATGGTTTCTGATCTATGGTGATGTTCTTCAACATTTGTTTGTTATCTAACTATTTTCCATCCTGTTTTAGGTTTTATTTCCCTTTTATTTTTGTTTTTTATTTGATTTTAATTTGCAAAATTAATGTGACTTTGTTTTTAATTCATTCTTGAGTGATATTTTGTCCCTATTCTTATCTTGTGAATTCTTTATTGCTTGCTTGATTGTGGTTTGCTTTTATGGTTGATTTTGATGTTTGAATCTCCTTGAGGCATGTTTGGTTTCCACTTGTGTCACTTCTTTTGTTTGATCTTGTGTGTGTATGTTTGAATGAAGACTTGTTGATCATGTTGGTGTGTGGCTTCATTTTATTTTCATGTCTTGTTCTCATGCTTTGCCCTTTGGGGGTTGTTTGTATGCATGTTTGTTTGTTATGGTGTTGTCTTGTATATGGGTGAGATGCATGATTGCTTCTTGTGCGTTCTTGTTTGATGATTGATATGACATGAGTGTGGTATATCGTACTTGCTGCCCTACCTTCCTTCTTGTGTCTCTTGACTTTATCTCATCCTGCTCTATGATGATGAATGTTTATTTGATGTTTGATGATGATGTTTTCTTTGTTTGAGATTGAAATGAATGTGCTTGTTGTTTTCATTTTGTTTTGATAATGACTTTCTTGCTTGTTCATTTTTCATTATTCCTCTCTCTTCATCATTCTTTTCATTTTGGGACTTGTTTAAGTTTCATTCTTGTTTTCAATTGTGATTGATTTGATTGGTGTTTACTTGTGCTTGCTCACATGATCCCTTAGGATTCCTAGTCCCTCTATTTAAGATGGGAGTAGGAGAGACATTAGGCTTTCAATCCTTTGCATGATAACAATTAGGATAGTCCTTTTTACCTCAAATTTAGGACCATCATTTGTATGATAACATTAGGTAGACTTCCTTTTCATCTTGACCTTAGGACCATTTTGTATGACAAGGTTTTTCAGTTTCTCTTTAGTGTTTTCTTTGTGTCTTCTCTTCTCATCTCAAACAATCTTAAGACACTTAATAAAGAATGATGAACGTTGTGTGTCACGAGCCTTAAGTAAATGGGAAATAATGAGTGAGGGGTTTCTCCTCACTTGTCTAGAGTGTTTAGTGTATGCCCTTTGAGTGATATGCGACGCATTCGCTCCTATATCATAGTCTATAGTGCAACGTGAATCATAAACAAGTTCAACTCACTTCACTAAAACTCTTGAACCCAATTCAAATCTTTTTATCCTTCGTTGTTGTTCTCAAATCATTTTCAGAAAAGAGTACGTTACTTTTTCGTTCTACCGCAAACAGGAATCAACCCTAACTGCTAGAATGGGAACTTAATGTCATTCATAAAAAACACTTAGCTAACCAGCGGTCTAGTTTACCCGAACTACATTTGCTCTGATTTCTCATACCAGATGAGGATACATAGGCATAAGACGGTGATGTCTTGGCGAGCAACCTTCCCCCTTTCACCCGTAGTTTTTTGAACTATGTTGACTCTGACTTTCCCATTGCACTAGGGAATACGTAGGTGTTGCGGTGAGAATCGGATATCAATTTATTGATTAACTTGAATCTTAATTCATTGAAATTCACCACTGAGCTTTGATTTATCCAAAGGAAAGGTTAAAGAAAGAAAAACCTTTTTGCGCAATGTAACAACAACGCTAGATTTTCGGGGAACGGGATTTGGTTATGCCTAGGGTAGTTATCTCACATCCTAAACATCTGTAGTACTCCACATGAACCTTTTGTATGTATGTATGCTAAGTTATCTAAGTAGTTTTTTTCTAGGGTCATGGGATCAAGGTTAAGTTAAAGTTTGAGGTAAATACCTAAGGATAGTTCTAAGTTTGCTTGCAAAGATATCACATCTTATGCCTACGTACCCTTACTAGGACGGAATCAGAGCAATTGTAGTTCACCTCACTAAGGTTGAGGAATACTTGACTATGGTCAAGACTCCAAGGGGAAAAATATAACAATTTTTGTATAGAGTTTGACAAAACTCTCTAGATCTAAGTTTAACACTCAAGGGGGTTGACTTTGACAAAAGCCAAGAGGGGAGTAAGTAATCATGACAATGATCCTTACATAGAGTTAACAAACTCTATCCTTAAGTTCTAATTTAAGGATACTCCTAACAAGGGGTAGACCTTTAGACTTAAATCAAAGTCTAATGGATATAGGTTCTAACTTAACTAAGTTAAAGGACCTAATGACTTAACCAAGTCAAGGGGAGGCGTAATGAGCTATCTATGACAGTGAAGTCAATAGAGAGACTTTCCTTTCGAATAAGGGATAACAAGGCAACTTGATGAGAGCTAACAAGCTACATCACTTGGGGAAACTTAACAAAGCCTAAACACACATATGCATTTATTCAAACATGATGAAGATATAAAGTCATGGTAACAACCAAGAAAGATAAGGGAAAGCCTGTGACAACATTAAGCAAAGATGATAACAAGGAAACTTAATGAGAACTGACACGTTCCATCTTTGGGGAAACAAACTTAATAAAGATAAAGGTAAACAAGTAGGATCAATTAACAAATTGAATATAAAAGGCATGGTAACAACCAAGGTTTTACGATTTAACATTACAATGTTCAAAGATCATGAAGGTAACAACCAACAAGGGAAGCATGAAACATGTGTAACAACAACATTTTCATCAATGGTATTCAAACAAAACTCATGCAAACAAACTATAACTTGAATAAAACATGGTATATGTATCAAATAAAGACAAATGTACCACATCTAATCATATTCAAGACATATTGATGACAATCAATCATGGATAGGCAAGAAAAGTAACAACAGTTCAAGCATGGATTCAAACTTCCCAAAGGGAAAGATAAACAAGATTCATAGTATCTTTAAAGGCAAGAAACAACAATAAACATGTTATGATTCTAGCAAGACACATAAACAATTAAGGTGGGGATGAAGGATCATATTCATGACATATTGATGACAATCAATCATGGATAGGCAAGAAAAGTAAAAATAGTTCAAGCATGGATTCAAACTTCACAAAGGGAAAGATAAACAAGATTCATGGTAACTTTCAAGGCAAAAAACAACCCTAAACATGTTATGGTTCTAACAAGACACATAAACAAGTAATATGGGGGTGAAGGATCATGTTCATGAGGTTACAACTTCAAGAAACATATCATGCTTCACAAAGAAGTTTCAAGGCACATTAATGCACTCACGAAGGCAAATATAATCATGGTAAAGCAAAAGATCCAAGTGCTTAAAACATATAAACATGTTAGAAATTCAACAATGATTCATACAAGATCAATATTACAAGAAAAATCAAGTACTATGTCAAGAAAGTTCATGAAAACCAAAGAAAACCCTAAAAAGGACCATGTCATTCAAGTGGACCAAAGTGTTTCAAAATTAAAATTTCTTGAATTCTTACTTCACATATTGAAACTATACATATTAAGGAGAATAGTGCAAAAATAATGGAATCAAAATGATAAAAATCAAAGAATTTATGCACATTTGAAAACTAGGCACAAAACTAGGCAACTAGGGCAAAAAGCAAGGCAAGCCAAGACCTAGGCAAGGTAGAATTTGCAAGAAGGGTCATAACTCACTCAAAACTTAACCAAATTGGATGAAAAAAATCAAATTGTGTAACTTTTTCACAAGGAATCCAATGGTGGTGGTGGTTTTCTCATATCATGCACCATGTGAAAAACTTGATAGCATCATTGAAAATGGCATGTTATGTGCAAGATGGCATGTGTAGTGGCGAAAATAGCAAGTTTGTGCAAGAACAAATCAACAGACAGAAATGTACCTATTCAACATAAACTATATGATCAAGCATATCACATATGACCTATAAATGATGATTACAAGCAGCAATCATCTATGCCTAACTAGAATCAACAAGTTTCATATTGAAATGACACTTAAAGTAAGCTAACAAGCCAAACTAAGGGACAATAATGAATACTCAAATTTATGAGCAAGAAATGGTTCAAACATGACCTATAAAGTGTATCTAGCATGTTCATAATTAGTGTACCTCAAAGCATAACATGATCTTAAAAGTAGCAACTTGGAACACTTACCTCTTGTAGCTTTTTCAAGTTAATGCACAAAATTTGAAAACCTGTTGATGGATGATGATCCAAGTAACTCCAATATACTCCAAATAAGGTGTTCAAATGATGAGAACTCCTCCAAGATCACTTCCTTGATAGAATGCCTTCTTATGCCAAAAAACACCAAAAGCTTCAAAGTGAAACTCTAGGAAATGGTGATACATAACTTTTTTGATGCCATGGATAGTCCAAAAGACTTATATGGAGAGTGTTTGAAGTGTTAGAATGGTTGGAAAAAGGCTGGTTTGGTTCTGGTCTATGAAAATGCAGAAAAGTCAAATTTCCAAGGTATGAGAGTTGACTTTTTGAATGTGAGGTTTTCTGGTGAATGTGAGGGTTTGGATAGCTTCAATGCATTATATGTGATGTATATAAGGTGTTGGTTCAAGTTTTTAGTGGTTGTATTGAGTCGTGGCAGAGTTTTTGCAAGGCCGATTTTTTCTTCACAAGGAAGCAACCTTCTACCACTTGCAAGAAGATGGTGATCAGAGAAATGAGAGAGATTCAACTTGGTTTATAGTTGATTCTGGTGTTATTTGGATGTTAGGAGTGTGTTCTATTTATAGGCAAGCTTGGAGAATGAGAGGTATGGGAAGATTGTGCCAACTTGCCAAGTTTGCCCTTTTTGGAGGCAAAATGAGCAATCCAACTTGGGATTTCTTTTCTGAGGATGAGCCACCTTCCTATGTGTTTCAACATCAGTAATAGCCTGAAAATAGTTCACATGAACTGAAGGAAATAGAGTAGCTGATGCAGTAGCTGAGGTGTAGCAGAAAATGCAAAAAGTTTCTCTCTCCTTGCAACTTGCATCCACTTGCTTGAATAAACAAATCAAGAAATCCAACCTCTGGTTTTTGCTCATGGTAATCCATTGTAATATCATTAGTTAAGCCCCTAAACATCATAGAATGAGTTAAACAAGTGACTAAAAGAGGTTTGAGTGGTTTATGCATCAAAATGCAAGTGCTGAACTTGGTTTTGTGACATGGAAAATCCCTAACTTGCTCTCTTCGATTCTCTCTAACCACAAAGGTTGTGAAAATGATCTTGTACTTTTTAAAAAGCCCCAAATATGATCTACAATGTCCGTTTTTGGACAAATTTTAGATACCAAAGGGAACTAGGTCAAAAATCTTCATGAAGTTGGCTGCAAAACATGACCTACAATTCAAGAAACAAGAAATTTTTCTAAGTGTGGAAATCCTTCACGAATTGATGAGCTCATAACTCAAAATCTATGCATTTTTGGACATCAACCCTCTAGGAAACTTTTGTAGGATTTCTCAAGAGCTTTCCAACCAACTTTGGACCACTCAATTTGGATGTGTGGTTTGAGAGTTATGACCATTCCAAATAAGCTTGTAATTAGGGTTTTTCATAAACCCTAACTTCTTAATTCAGAAGTTATCCATCAATTCTTGATTAAATCTTCACCAAACTCACTCGTTAGGCATAACATGATGTTGGAAACCTTTATTGCTTCAATTTGGGATCAAACCCCTAAAATTCAAAGAGTTGACTTTCCAAACAGACGAACCGAATAGTTGAAATATTCACGATCGATCCTTAGCGTTCTGGGGGTTTTTTGAACCTTTCATACTTCTTGAGGGCACTTCAATAAGTCATAGAAACATCATGGACCATGTTTCAAGCTTTGGAAACCCATTTAGACCAAAAGTCAAACTACAGTTGACTTTTTTAATTAGAAACCCTAATTAGGGTTTTGCACAGCACTGCTTCAATTCCCTTGGTAACAACCTCAAATAGCACTTGTTCTTGGTAAGATATGAACCTCTTGATAATGTGAAGACTTGATATGTAGAATATCAATCCAAAACCTTGATTGATCAGTCCACATGATTCTTGATTTTAATAGTCTAATACCCTAATTCATCTGCATCTTGACAAAGACTAACTTGAGAGAGGTTAGGGTTAGATAATATATTGTTGATGCACCTAGAATGATAATGGAATCTAGGGGTCAAAATTTGGGGTATGACATTAGGCATAAGGCAGCGATGTCCTATCGAGTCTCTTTTCTTTTTCCATCCCCTATTTAGCATTAGCTTTTAGATAACTTACCCCTTTTGATAAACAACATGTATGGATCCCGTTGAGTACAACGGACGTGACAGGTGCTCATACCTTCCCCTTGCGTAACCGACTCTCAAACCCAATATTTTGTAGTGATGACCTTGTCTTTTCTCGTTCATTTAGGTTTTCTTCGATCGTTTCTTTTCCCTCTCTTTAGGATAAATAATGTTCGATGGCGACTCTTCTGTTTGTTTCCGCCAGCCTTTTTCACAGTTGCGACAGCTGGTGACTCTACTGGGGACCTCGGTTCCCTATGCGAGTCAATCCTAGCACTTTTATGTGTTATGTCTTTGGGGTGTTTATTATTGTGAAGTTATTTGTATTTATAGCTTTATCTATTGTACATTATTGCATTTGCATCTTTATTATTATCATATTATGTTGCTATTGTTGTGTTGTTGGGTGGGTTGTTCCATGAGAGATAAGCCCAATACCCAAGCGTGAGCGCATACATAAGATTAGTGTGGAGAGTAGTGTGGACTTGTGTGGGATTTAGCCACGCAAGAGTTCACACGAAATCTACGTCCATACGAGGTTTTCTTTGGAGACATCATATCCTGCGCATTTAGGACAGTTGAGGGGGTGTTGAATTAGAAAGCTAACGACTCTAAAGACCGTTCATTGGGAAGTTAGTTGAGACCTCCTTGATTGATCATGATGCCAAACCAGAAATGGTGAACGTATCACCGTTTCTCGACCTGAGAGTCCATGATACTGATGACCTGCATAGGATGCAGTACCTTTTAAGACTAGAACCTACCTGTGAGAGGGAAGGGTTTTGCAGGAAACTTTGACTTCCAACCAACCCGGTTTTCTGGTTTTCTTGTCAATATGGACTTATATGTGGTACCCTGTCACTTTGGTATTCTGGATTTCGGGTTTGCTTATTGGAGCAAATTTCTAGTCTAATTCAGTCGGTAGCACAATAGCTTTTGATGCCTTGATCCTTGTCTGCATTTACATACTCATTCTCATCTTTGCATTGCATGTGTATGTTGTTTCAGGTTTCTCATCTCTCCTTAGATTCTAGTCTTGGTTTTTCTTTGAAGATGGAAGTAGAGAGGAGGAAGACTATTTTGTAAAAGTTTCCCCTACCGGATCATGGACCTTTATTTGGTCTCATTGTTATGGCTGATATGGGCACTCTTGAGGTGTTTAGAAAAGACTATGGGAGAGTTCTGAGCCTTTTTTGTAAGGTCACAAGTTACGAGCAATGAGCTATCCTCACTTTGCTGCAGTTTTATGATCCTCCACTATGCTGTTTTACTTTCCCAGATTATGCTCTAGTTCCTACGTTGGAGGAGTTTTCTTTTATCCTAGCGATCCTAGTCTGGGATAAAGTATCGTTCTTTCATTCAAAGGGGGAGCCTGATCTTGAGAAGCTTGCAACCGCTCTTTATTTGCGTGCTTTTGAGTTGGTAGGCAGTGTAGTTACCAGTAATGGGGTCTCTGAGCTTACTTTGTCTTTCTTGGTGGACAAGCCCAAAAGTACGCCAAAGAGGGTCGTTGGGTCGTCTTTAGCGCTATCTTGGCGTTGTGCATCTATGGTATTATGATGTTCCCAAATATACCTGACTTGGTGGATATGGACACTTACATAATTTTCGCATCCAGAAATCTTGTACCCTCCCTCCTAGGAGATATGTATCACTCAATACATTACAAGAATAAAAATATTAGAGGGAAGATTGTTTCTTGTTGTACCCCACTATTCCAGAAATGGTTCATAGATCATCTTCCTCATGCAGGAGCTTTCTTTGATTTGAGAAATACACATGAGTGGTCTCAGAGGCTTATGGGTTTCACTGTCGAAGACATTACTTGGTTCAATCGGGATCTGCTTGGTGTGGTGATTGTTTTCAACTATGGTGGTTTCCCCAATGTACCTTTAACGGGGGGAAAATGGGGAGTTAACTATAACCCTTCTCTCGCTGTTAGGCAATTTGGATATGCTTTGAGAGGACCTCCGAAGGATGAAGAAGTACAGGAGTCTTTGTACTATATTGGTGTAGTAATCCAGATGTTCTGACCAAGGTTGTTGAAGCATGAGGAAAGATTCATAAGAAAGGGAAGATTTCTTTAGGAAGGTGTAATTGTAAAGCTTATGACCCCTACTTAGAGTGGATTCAGAGAAGGGTGGAGAAGATTTTGTTGCCATTTCCTATTGAAGAACCCTTATATCCCCTGATGATTGAAGAGACTATGACAGTTGATATTTAGAGATATGATAAGCTTCAGATAGAAAAAGAAGAGTTGTCTAAGGAAAATGAAGATCTGAAAAGAGAGATCAGTCAATTGAACAGTGATAAGAATGAAGTTGTTTATCTAGAGTAAAGACAGAAACCTTGGCTAAGGTGGAGAAGGAGTTGGCTGAAGAGATTCGGGTATGAGAATGGATTGGCTAAGATTTGAAAAGTATTGATAGCGTCCTTAAGCACAAGAAGAGAGAATTAGATATAGCCTATTTGGAAAGATCTAAGTTCAATGATCAGTGGAATGTTACATTGACTACCAACAAAGGAAGAGAGGATGAACTTCGTAGATAGATTGACAGTTTGAAGGTACAACTCAAAGTCAAAGGCAAATAAATTTCAGCAGTATCATCCCGTAGGTATGCAAGTGATCAGAAACTACAGGAAACCTTGTCAGCATTTGAGGAGCTCAAGGTGAGAGCAGAATTGAAAAGACCAAGACTTGAATATGCCTTTGAAGAGGATGCTTGGAAGGACTATTTCCAGGGATTGAAAGATGTCATCTGTAGTAGGGATCTCCTCATCCAGGAGCTGATTGCAAGACATGAGCATCCAGATACAAAGGAGTTGTCGGAGGAAGCTCAGACTTGGTACAAGGCCTATAGTAGTTGAAGAAAGATGTTTGATGTTGTCTTTTCTCTTTTCTCATTTTGACCATCACCAGATCTGTTGGATGGGGTCATATGCTTGTATACAGTTATATTTCCTATTGGTGATTTGTATGCATTGGCTTTTGTTCTCATTTTATTTATGAGAAGCTTTGATGGTTCTTCCGTTTATCTCTACTATTCTGTTATTATATGTGAAACTAGAATCAAGGGGGAGATCTCTTTGAAACATATACACATGTTTGCATTGTTCATTATCATTTTCATTTGCATAGCAGGTGTTTCTGGAGCTTTCAATCTTATATCTCTGTCTAGTTTTCTTCAACAGTTAACAGGATTACAGATCCAGTCTTCCACAGATATTCTACAACAGGAAATCAACGAAGAATTATGGATCAAGTGCAGCATGAGTTACAAGAGGTTAGAGACATAATGGCACATTTTATGGAGATGATGCAAAGTGTGGCCAATGGGAAAGAACAACTGAGAACCTTGGTTCAGCCGCTAATAGCACGAATTGATGGTAATGGTATCCTGCATGGAGGGACTATTGTTATTCCTCCTCCAGCTAATGGCAATATTCCTCATGGTAATGGTGTTCCAACCATTGTTAACCCTCCGGGCAGAGGTAATCAGGGCGGAGTTCATGTAGGTGGCATTGGGACTAGTGTATGTGTCGTTTAGGGAGCTATTGGTTCCCAATGGGAAGAAGATAACCAAGATGATGTGTTCTCAATGAGAGACTTGGATGTGTGGCTCTCCATAGAAGCTGATAGGAGATTTAAATTGATTGAAGAAAAGATGAAAGCCTTCGAGAACCAAAACACTTTGGGACTCGATGTGTCTGATCTGGGACTGGTTCCAGGGGTCAGGATTCCCCAAAAGTTTAAAGTACCAGATTTTGATAAGTACAAAGGGACGACTTGTCCCAGAGTACACCTTAGGGCTTATTTCTAGAAGATGTCTGCCTATTCAGATGATGAGAAACTATTGATGAATTTCTTTCAGGACAGTCTGTCAGGTCCTTCTCTAGAGTGGTATATGGGTCTGGAAAGGACACATATAAAAAGTTGGAGAGAATTGGGGGAAGCGTTTGTGCGTCACTATCAGTATAACAGTGACTTGGCACCGTATAGAGTGCAATTTCAAAATTTGTCACAGAGAAATAACGAAGGGTTCAAATAATACGCCCATAGGTGGCGAGAGTTAGCGGCTAGAGTGCAGCCTCCAATGGTGGAGCGTGAGTTGATTGACATGTTCATGGAGACCTTGCCAGGAACATATTATGAGAAATTAATTGGATGTATATCTGGAAGTTTTTCAGATTTGGTGATGGCAGGAAAGAGGGTGGAGAACGGTATAAAGACAAGAAAGATACCAAGCAGAGCATAATCTTCATCAGGAGGGACGAAGAAGCCATACAATGGAAACATTAAGAAGAGAGAGGGAGATATAAATGCAATATCATCCTATAGAGGTAAAGGTCGAGCACAACATCAGCATCAACAACAAGTTGCTAATATAGCTATTTCGGTTGTACCGCAGCAACAAGCTAATGCACCTCACTGGTACAAAGATAGGGAAATGATGAACAACAGGCAATTTGAGACTCCGTCTATGCCTTATTCTCAGCTTTTGCAGCATTTATTACAGTTATAACTTATCCTGAAGAGAACTTTGGCGCCACTCACTGGTGCGCCTCCGCCAGGTTATGACGCAAATGCTAGGTGTGAGTTCCACTCCAGATCTCCATGCCACAATATTGACAATTGCAAAGCGTTTAAGTATGAGGTTCAGGATTTACTTGAATCAAAAGCAATCAATTTCACCAATGAAACCCCCAACGTAAATTAAAATTCGATATCAAACCATGGGGTGGCCAGGGCCAATGCTATTATTGAAGGAGAAAGGTTGAACTTGATAACTAATGTTGCAGAGTTGAAGACCCCTTTAAGCTTCGTGAAAGATAAGTTGTTCAAGGAAGGTGTATATCCGGGGTGTTCAGAGGATTGTTCAGAATGTGTTGCGTAGCCAAAGGGTTGCAGTTCTTTGAAAAATCTTATTCAGAGTTTGATTAATGAAGGCAATCTACAGTTTGATAGGGTTGTAGGAGAAGAGGTGATTGATGTGGTCAATCATAAACGGGATGAAGTTGCAACAATTTCAATTCCATTCAGGACGATTAACATCTCAGCATCGCCAAGGACAACTCCGGTCATTATTACCACTCCAGGACCTGTACCTTATGAAAACACCAAGGCCATTCCCTGGAATAATGGGGCAGAGGTGTTTTGCAATGGACAAAAACAGGAGTTGACGGGGTCATCATATGGAGGTATTTCAGTTGAAAACATCGTCGGAACAAGAGGAGTTACTAGGAGTGGCAAGATTTTATCTCCGCCAGGAACTAGTGGTGATAAAGGTAAAGGAAAGGCTATGGTGGAAGAAGATGTTCAACCACAAGTTAATAAAGATTCTTTTATGAAGGATACTGAAGAGTTCATAAGGCTTATCCGTAAAAGCAATTACAAGATTATAGATCATTTGCACTAGACGCCATCAAAAATTTCTATTTTATCGATGTTATTATGCTCTGAGGCACACCGAAATGCGCTGTTAAAAATTCTAAATTCAGCATTTTTGCCGCAAGAGATTTCGGTGAACCAGCTAGAAGGAGTAGTAGCTCATGTGAATGCTAGTAATGGTCTGAGTTTTACAGATTTGGATTTGACTCCTGCCTGGAGAAACCATAATCATGCTCTACATATATCCATGGAGTGCAGAGGGTCTCTGTTGTCTCATGTCCTGGTAGACATAGGGTCATCCCTTAATGTACTACCAGAGAAAGCTTTGATGAAGCTGGTTACTCAAGGGCTGATTTGCACGCCAAGTGACTTAGTTGTGAGAGCTTTTGACGGTTCTAAGAGGTTAGTGTTTTGTGAGATCACTATGCCGGTACAGGTGGGGCCGAAAACTTTTAACGCAACGTTTTATATCATGGATATCCAGCCATCTTACAGTTGTTTGCTCGGCCGACCTTGGATACACTTTGTTGAGGCAGTTACTTCAATGTTGCATCAGAAATTGAAATATATGATGGAGGGGAAAGTGGTTACCATCTGTGGAAAGGAAGACATTATGGTAAGTCAGCTATCATCTTTTAAGTATGTGGAAGTGGATGGAGAAATCCATGAGAAACTTTGCCAAGCTTTCAAAACTGTGCAGATTTAGGAGAAGCCTCTTATAGAAGCTAAAGGTTCAGAGGTCTTGATGTCGTCATTTAAGGAAGCCCGTGCTATATAGGAGTCTGGGTCTTCTCAGAAATGGGGCCAAGTAATTGATGTTCCTGCTAAGTATGACAAGTTCGGTTTGGGGTATATTCCCTCTTCTTCCTTAAAGAATCCTCCAAAGTACAAAGGACATGTTCAGTTTACCAGCGATAGGGTTATATTCGACATGGTAAACGCTGTTGGCGATGATGAAGGAGACAACGACTGTGATATGGATGCTTGGATTCGTCCGTGTATCCCTAGGCAGAAGCTTTGCAACTAAATTATGGAAGAAATCATCTGCGTCATACAGAAGAGTGATTCCGCTTTTGCTTTTGTTTATGACTGGTCCTACGTTCTTCCCAAGGCGTAGTGACTTATTTTGTAGAGCCCTATTTTAACATTTTAAAGTTATCATGAATAAAAGGCATCCTTTTTACATTCATATATTTTGATCACTGGTTTTCTTTTCTTTTTTTGCTTTTAAAAAAAATGGCAATGTGTTTTGTGTTTGTTTTCATATCATAATTAGCATAAAACATCAATCGTGCAGGTTTTACATCTCAGACACCATCGATTCTGATTCGGCTATGGCTCGATATGATTTTGATAATCCCATTTATCAAGCAGAAGAAGAGGCTGATGAAGATTGTGACCTACCTGAGGAACTGGATAGGCTTCTAAAGCAAGAGGAAAGGGTTATTTTCACTCATCAGAAGGATATTTAAGTCATCAATCTAGGTCACGAAGATGAGAAAAAGGAAGTCAGAATCGGGGCTGCGTTGGAAGATGATGTCAAGTGAAGACTGGTTGAAATGCTCCGTGAGTATAAAGATGTATTTGCTTAGTCTTGTCAAGATATGCCAGGGTTGGACACTGATATAATGGTGAACCGTCTATCTCTTCGAGAGGAATGTTTGCCCGTGAAGCAGAAGTTGAGAAGGACCATACCTGATATGGTATTCAAGATCAAAGAGGAAGTCCAAAAGCAGTTGGATGCTGGTTTTCTTGCTGTTACTAATTACCCTCCGTGGGTCGCTAACATTGTTCCTGTACCTAAGAAAGATGGAAAGGTTAGGATGTGTGTTGATTATCGAGATTTGAATAGACCGAGCCTGAAAGATGATTTCCCGTTCCCCCACATTGATGTGTTGGTTGATAAGACCGCTCGATACTCTGTGTTTTCCTTCATGGATGGTTTCTATGGGTATAACCAAATCAAAATGGCCCTAGAGGACTTGGAGAAAACTACTTTTATCACACTGTGGGGGACTTTTTACTACAAAGTTAAGCCTTTTGGATTGAAAAATGCAGGGGCAACCTATCAGCGGGTGATAGTGACTCTCTTTCATGATATGGTTCATCATGATATTGAAGTATATGTTGATGATATGATTGGAAAGTCACAAATGGAGGAAGAACATCTGATCAATCTTCTGAAACTGTTTGAAAGGTTAAGGAAGTTTAAGCTGAGGTTGAATCATAACAAATGCACCTTCGGGGTGAGATCAGGAAAGTTGTTGGGTTTCATTGTCAGTAAAAGGGGTATTGAGGTGGATCCTGCCAAAATAAAATCTATACAAGAAATGCCTGAGCCGAGAACAGAGAAAGAGGTTCATGATTTCTTGGGGAGATTGAACTACATTGCAAAGTTCATTTCTCACCTTCCAGCCACTTACGAGCCAATATTCAAATTTTTAAGAAAAGATCAGGCAATTTTCTGGAATGAGAATTGTCAAAAAGCCTTCGAAAAAATAAAAGAATATTTACAGGAGCCTCCGATATTAATGTCTCCAGTTGCTGGAAGACATTTGGTTATGTATTTAACGGTTCTAGAGAATTCGATGGGTTGTGTGCTCAGTCAACACGACGAGACGGGTAGAAAAGAGCATGTTATCTACTACCTGAGTAAAAAATTCACTGATTGTGAGTCTAGGTACTTGATGTTGGAAAAAACATGTTGTGCACTTACTTGGGCAACTAAACGTTTAAGGCAATACATGTTAAACCACACAATCATGTTGATTTCGAAGATGGATCTAATTAAATATTTGTTTGAGAAGCAGGCGCTTTCCAGAAGAATTGCTAGATGGTAGATGGTGTTAACAGAATACGACATTCAGTATGTTTCCCAGAAGGCCATTAAAGGGAGTGTTTTGTTAGAGTATCTTGCCGAACAGCCAATTGAGGATTATCAACCAATGAGGTTTGAGTATCCTGATGAAGATATAATGTTTTTGAAGATGAAGGACTGTGACAAGCCTTTACCTGGCCAGGGCCTCGAGATTGGGTCTCAGTGGAAATTGATTTTTGATGGTGCAGTCAACTCATACGACAACGGAATCGGGGAAATTATTATAACTCCTCATGGTTCCCACATACCGTTCACTGCCCGTTTGATGTTTGCCTGCACGAATAATGAAGTTGAATATGAAGCATGATGTTGTGATGAGAATCGTGATACCAAGCTATTGATTAACATGAATCTTAATTCTTAAATTCACAACCGGACTTTAATTTATCCAAAGGAAAGGTCTAAAGAAAGAAAGAACCTTTTGCGCGATGTAACAACAACGCTAAGAGATTCGGGGATCGGGGGTTGGTTATGCCTAGGGTAGGTATTTCACATCCTAAACATCTGTAGTACTCTACAGGAACCTTTTGTTTGTTTGTATGTTAAGTTTGCTAAATGTTTGCTATGAATTGGGATTGGGTAAAAGGTTAAGGTTAAGACCTAAGGATAGTTTCTAAGTTTGATCGCAAAGACATCGCGTCCTCTGCCTACGTATCCTTACTAGGATAGAATCAGAGCAATCGTAGTTCACCTCACTAGGGTTGAAGAACACTTGATTATGATCAAGGTTCAAAGGGGAACAAACATTACAATGCTTGTGTAGAGTTTAAGAGAACTCTCTAAGTCTACATTGAACACTCAAGAAAGGGGAGTAAGAAATCATTTCCATGATCCTTACATAGAGTTAACAAACTCTATCCTAAGTTCTAATTGAAAGAGCATTCTTAACAAAGGGTGAGTTTCTTAGACTTAAGCAAAGTCTAAAGGATAGGTTCTAACTTAACTAAGGGTATGGATGACTTAACAAAGTCAAGGGAGGGTAATGAGCTATCTATGACACAAGGGTCAATAGAGAGACTTTCCTTTGGAAGGATAGAAGGGGAGGCAACTTGGATAAGAACTAAAGAGTTCCATCACTTGGGGAAAATAAACTTAATAAGGCATAATCGAACATGATGAATATGAAAGACATGGTTACAACCAATCAAGCAAGCATATTATAATAAGCAAGGATTTAAACAAGATAAATGGTTACAACCAAAAATCATGTAAGCAACAAGATATCACAATATTGTAAAGAGGGTTTTTACAAGACTAAAGCACAAAAGTTTAAATTCAAAATGACATATCTTAATGAAGATGATGGTAGCAACCCAAAAGAGATATATTAACAAATATGAATGTAACAATCATGCAAATAAGTTACAACTTGAGGTAAACATGTTATAGGTCAAAGTATAGCAAATGTAACAATTTCATACTGACAAAATATGCTTTGATGACAATCAAAAACAAGCAAGAAGGGTTACAACAGTTCAAGCTCAAGGTTTTATGAAGAACGCATACAATTTCATAGTGACGACCAAAAGAAAGTAGGCCCTAACATGTTATGATTCTAAACATACTCATGAACAAGTTAACAAACACATACGGATCAAGCACAAACAATCTCACAAGATATCTCAAGCATTAATTGATAAAAAGTTTCAATGAGAAACAAGGTAAATAACTTTAAAAGGAAACAACTTTCAAGTGGGTAAAAGCATTATAAACATGAACAACTTTGAAATATTTTCTCACTATATGAAACTAGACATAATTAGGAACACTTTGCAAAAAGAATGGATCAAATATAATAAAACATGAAAAAGTTATAAGGTTTTGAATTTTATGAAGAAAATATAAAAATAAGTGATAAAATTAATGGAATGGTCATGGAAGGTGTTGAACCCATGCCCCTTAGTTTACAAACTCAAAATATTACCAAATCAACCACTGCGCACGCGCGTACATTCAATAGACAAGAAAGAGAAAATAATAAAACCAGAAAAACAAAATAAAACAACAAAAAAATGTCCCACTCAGGGATCGAACACATGACTGGTAAGGAAACAAGGTACTTAGCGCGCATGTTATAACCACTGGGGTGGCGATACATCCAGTATGTAAATCCACCCCATTAAAACATATACTTAACAAAGCACATTTCTGGGCAAGGTTACAAGGCAATTCAAAGCAAGCATGATGAAAACGACTTCAATCTAATTTTCTCAAATCCTAACCAAATCTAACAAAATTAAAGTCTAAATCACTTGGAATCTCATGAGGATTAAGATGGTAACAATTGTTTCTTAAAATGATGCACAAACAACAAATTTCGAATGAACACGCAAATATGAGCTTTGAGATGCACTTTGGTATTTCATGACTAAAACAGATGCAGATGGATAAGTAAGGGCCTGAACATATTTAAATCATGATATGAACCTAGTTCCAACAGGAAAAACAATCATAATGCAGCAGAATAAAGAAATGGCATGTGAGTTTCTATTATGAACATGAACAAACAAATGCAAGGTGATCAAAAAAAGAGTGAGCTTAAGACCAACATAGGTCTGTTCATGCTTGGAGCATCAAACTCATGATGAGTTCCAATGGAATAACTCACTTTTGTCATGAATCAAAATGGGGTTGTCAAGCTGCAAACTTAATGAAAAGGTTATGAACAAAACTTGTGTAAAAGCCAAGACAAATGATTCACAATAACTTGAGTTCAAGAACATGACAATGTTTAACTAAACTATCCTGCTCCAATGATATTCACTAAATCCCAACAGACCTTAAAATGCTAAAGCAAAATCTGATGAGACATCAAGTTGATAAACCCTAACAGCTAAAATGGGCAGCAGGCTCAGCATGAAACCAAGATGTCAACAAGACTTGAAATTCCAAGAATTTATCACAGGCTTATGACAGCCCTATGTACACTTGCTAAAAGCTAGATCAAACCAAATGTGCACCAAGTAAAAGTTCAACAAACAAAGAACAGGCCAGCTACATCCAAACCTACACAGAACCACTGAGATTGGCATTACAATGCCAAGTCTAAAGGGAATGCAGACTAAAAATAAAAGTTAACCACTCTAGATATCTTGCAGGCCTCACACCAATTCCAACAGTAGGTCTGAATTCAATACACAAAAGTGCAATAGCTAAAACTAAAACTCAAAGGTATCAGAATTTGAGCACATTTCAAAGCAAGCAATGAGTGACAGACTTGCACAAAGGTTTTCGAAAACAGCAAACACTCATCCGAAATTCCATTGGTCTAGGCAGCAGCCATATTTGTGGTGCTTCAACAATATCCATTAATGAATTGCAGCCAACATTTCTTTTCAAAGACATGGCTCCAACAACAATTTTGAAAAAAAACAAACTAAGACCAAGACACCAAACAAAAGCATTTTGCTCAAAACATAAACAAACACCAAAAACTGATGCTACAAGTTATAACCAACACAGCAGTTTAGGCTTTTCCTTGTGGCAGTCAAAGTAAATTAACAGCCCTTAGTAGTGGCTGGTGCAAACATAACAATGCTAATTATCACCTTTCTCATAAGTTACAACTTATCAACAACCTTAAAATGAACACTAAATAGAAACTGCTAAAATCATAAGTTGACTAACTTAAAGATCCAAAACAGTTCAATAGCAGCAGTGACAAGTTGAGCTCTTGGTATTCCAATCCATGGATTCCAATCATAGCTCCAACAGATTACTCATAACAGTAATAGCTCAAATATTTTCAAAGTAAAAAAACATGATTCAAGCAACAACTCAAAGGCACATGACAATTTCAGAAAACACAAGGCAGCAGCTTACAAACTTTTGCAATAAGAATAAGTTCAAGCAGGCATAAAAGCAAGTTTTGAAACAAAATCAAAGTATAGACCAAAACATGACTGTCTGTATTCATGGCAAGTACTGAATATAGGGAAGGGATAATGACAGATCAGAGATTAGCAAAACAAATAGGGAAAGGGTTAACAGCTAGGTTTTGGTATGAAAATCAAAGTGTCCTCACAAAGAAAAATCACAAATCTACATTCCAGTTAAGTTTTGTGCACAAAATATGAACAGTCACAACAAAGATCAAGCAAGCAGACCCTACTATGATACTCTAAGCATGACAGTCATTACTTCATTAGCAAACCCTAGCATGTAAGCTTACTGCTGACAGCAAATGATACAAGATATGGCAATGCCAACTATCTAAACAGAGCATGATTCATTTGATATTACATTTTCAAGACAACAAGCATGTGCCAAGCACAAAAACAGCAGTTCAAAAACACCACAGAGGTAAACTTGGCATAGCACAGTTAAACATCCAAAACTCAAAGCACATGATGGCTACAGCCTTGATAGTATGCATGAACAACACTTGATCATGAGGAATAGGTGTTAACAAACACACACTCAAAATAACAGTTGAACTCAAAGAACCAAATGTTTATGGCACATGAGAATGAATGCAAACATATCCAATTTTATGGTCAATAGTTAATGATGCATATATACATGAAAGAAAACAAAAGTTAGAGGTCACCAACCTCTTGTAGACTGCTAAATACCAGCTAGCTGCCCAGACAGAAAACTAGAGATCCTTTTAGAGCAACTTGGTGAAGCTTGCTTCCTCTTGAAGAAATAACCAAAGCTTGATGACAGTTTGAATAAACTCACTTCCAGCTATGATTTATGATAATGAGCAGCTATAATATCATGGATATGGTATGTTTTGAGTGTTAAATTGGTGAGAGTGGATGCAAGTATGGTTTGATGTGAAAAGTGCTCAAAAGTCAAACTATGGTGGTGTGAAGTTTGACTTTTTGACTTATGGAGTTTTTGGTGAATGTGATGATTGAAACAGCTCTAGATAGTTATTTTGAGGTTGTGTATATGGTTTTAGTGAGGTTTGAATGGTTGGAATTGGAGCTGGTATGGAATTTGCACAAAGGCAATTTTGGTGGTTTTGGAGGGTTTCTTTACTTTCAAGCAAAGAGAGGAAGGAGATGAGAGTTATGTTTCTCTGGTGCTTAGAGCTGCTCTGGTGTGGTTTGGAGAGTGGAAAGAGCCCTCCTTTTATAGGCCAAGAAGGCTGGGGCAGAATTGTCATTCTTTGAATTGCAAGCTTGCATTGGTGGGAAACCTCAATACCTCAAAAGTGTGTCTGCTGGTTTAAGGTTAATTCCATCAGTTAATGTCCTTCCTAACAGCTGTCCTCAAGCTGGCTGTGTCTAAGATAGCTATTCTGCAGCAAAACCAATGTTCCTTACACAATTTGCTTTTGCTTTTCAACATAGTAATCAAAGGGATTATGGTGAGATTCTTGGTTTTCCCTTGGTTTCCACCCACATCAGGTTCTAACCTAATTCTAATACCACACCAAATATATCTCTATGGTTGGAAATGAATCATATGGTTGAAAATCAATTTATGTTGAATTTTGAGAAGTTAACAAACCAATGCTCAGGCCCAACTTGCACACTTCATAACTCTCAGCTCACAAGGGCTATGCATGAGTTCTATAACTTTTTGGAAAGCCCTCATAGAGCTCTACAACTTTTATGTTTTTGAGATTTTCAAATTCCCACTGGAACTAGGTTAAAAGGCCTCTCAAAGTTGCTGAAAAACATGCCTAAAAGACCAATAACATAGAATTTTTCGAAGTTATTTTCCTTCTTGAAATGAATTTGGTCATAACTCCAAATCTATGCATTTTCTGCTCATGGACCACTTTGGGACTTTTGTAGGACTTGTCAAGAGATTTCCAATGAGCTTTGAACCAACTCCATTGGATATGTGGTTAGGGAGTTATGGTTTTGCCCTTTTTAAAACCCTAATTTCTGATTTTTGCGATTACTCCCTAACCCTTGATCCAATGGTGTCATTAGGAACATTTTTTATTCCCACCTTGAGGTCAAATTCCTTATGGTTTAAGAGTTGACGTTTCGGTCAACCGAACGATCGATCGATGGCTATCGAGTTGACTGTTGATGTTCCGGGTCTTTCGAGGCCTTGAAACTTCTTGAGTAGACTTCATTAAGCCATATGAACTCCATGGACCATGATCCCACCATTGGAACACCTTTTAAATCCAAAGTCAAACTATAGTTGACTTTTCCTGATCGAAATCCCTAATCGGGTATCCTGAACTACACTGTTCTTGATCCTTGGGTAACAACCTCAAATTGGATTCATAATTGACCCATTAGAGTATATTTGATGATATGGGAATTTATTTCATGGAGAACCAATCCAATACGTTGACTGATTAAACTCTTGAAATCTCGATTCTCGGTTGTATGGAACCCTAATTCCTGTATCTTGACAAAGACCAACTTGAAACATGTTGAGGTTAGATAATCAAATGCGTATGACCCTAAAACGATGATGAAGATCTAAGGGGTCAAAATTTTAGGGTGCAAGACATGCATCATGGGTCTAGAAGAAGCTATTGATTTGAAAATCAAGAATCTAGATGTGTATGGTGATTCAGCCTTAGTCGTCAATCAAATCAAAGGAGAATGGGAGACTCATCAGGGCAACCTGATGCCTTATATGAACTATGCAAGAATATTGTTGCCATTCTTTGATAGAGTCGAGTTTCATCATGTACCGAGGGCTGAAAATCAAATGGCAGATGCCTTGGCAATGTTATCATCAATGTATATAGTGAACTTCTAGAATGAAGCTCCAGAAATCACTATCATGCGCCTTGAGATGTCAGATTTGTATTTGCAATTGAGAAAGCATCGAATAGAAAGCCCCTGTGGTTTGACATCAGACATTACCTCAAGACTCAATAGTATCCGCCTGCGGCATCAAGTAAAGACAAGAAGACTCTAAGGAGACTGTCGGGAAATTTCTACTTGAACAAGGATGATGTGTTGTACAAAAGACACTTCGACGTGATGTTGCTACGTTGTATGGATGAGTGTGACGTAAGCTTGATGATGGAAGAGGTCCACGAAGGTTCTTTTGGTACTCATGCAGGTGGGCATGCAATGTCTAGAAAACTATTGAAAGTAAAGTATTACTGGATGACCATGGAGTCTGATTGTTTTTAATATTCTAGGAAGTGCCATAAATGCCATATTTATGCTGATAAAATGCATATTCCACCTAGCCCTCTAAATGTATTGACATCTCCTTGGGCCTTTGCTATATGGGGAATTGATACGATTGGGAAAATTCAGCTGACTGCCTCCAATGGGCATCACTTTATCTTAGTAGCAATTGATTATTTCACCAAGTGGGTAGAGGTAGCTTCCTTTACCAATGTCACCAGGAAAGTGATTGCTCATTTTATAAAGAAGGACATCATTTGTCGTTACGGAATACCAGGGCGAATCATTACTGATAATGGTTCAAATTTAAATAGCAAGATGATGAAGGAGCTCTGCCAGAGTTTCAAAATTGAACACCACAATTCCTCTCCATACCATCCAAAGATGAATGGCGCTGTTGAGGCAGCAAATTAGAATATCAAGAGGATTGTGCAGAAGATGATGGTGACTTATAATGATTGACATGAGATGTTGCCCTTTGCTTTGCATGGTTATCGTGCTTCAGTGCATACATCAACTGGGGAAGTTGCCGTACCACTAGAGGTCGAGATACCATTCCTGACATGAAGCTTGATGAAGCAGAATGGGTGAATGCTAGGTTGAATCAACTTAGTCTGATTAATGAAAATAGATTGGCAGCTATCACCCATGGTCGGCTATATTAGAGCAGAATGAAGAAGGCTTTTGATCAGAAGGTGCGCCCTCGACATTTCCATATAGGTAACTTGGTGTTGAAGAGAATCATCCCTCCACAAACAGATCACATGGGCAAATGGACTCCTAACTACGAAGGTCCATACGTAGTAAGAAAGGTTTTCTCTAGCAGAGCCTTGTTACTATCAACCATAAACAGTGAAGATTTTACGTCCCCTAAGAACGAAGATGCAGTCAAAAAATACTTTGCTTAAAATAGACCCGCTGGACACAAAAAGAAAGTCCAGACAAAAATGGGGCATCCCGGCAAATAATAAAAAGAAAAGTTCGGGCGAAAATTAGGGATAAAGAGGAAAAAAAGAATAATCCCGCAAAGCCGAAAACCTGAAAAGGCGACTTTGGCAAAAATGGGTATCCCGGTGGATTGAAAACCCGCAAGGGCGATCCAGGAAAAAGTTAGGGATTTAAAAGAAAATGACTGCAATCTGTGTTCGATATGTGAATGTGTTTTGACTCTTGGAAGTCCCGAAGGCTAAAAACTAATCTAATTAGTCTCTTCAGAAGGCAGAGCATTGGTGAAACATCGAAAACATACGGATCATAGCCAAATCGACACATGGTGGTTGTCTGTTACCACATTGTCGACATTGTATCTGTTGCATCTGTTGTAACTTACCTCTCTTTTTGCGCAATTACCTCTTTTTAGGAATTGCATCGGTTGTAACTTACCTATTTACAGGCCTTCCCAATCAATAAAGTATTATTCACTCAAAGAGCTTTCCATTTCCTGTTTTTGCTCTTACTGTTTTGTTTACAAAAAGAGGCGTCGGATATTTTTGTTAAACTTTACATGTGAAAACATTGGGGTATTACAAGTCATATTGAAAATAACGAATTTACTTGAATAATGGATGGTAGACATGATCCTTTTCCCCGATAGGTTTAACTTCTCGGTGAGTTTTCAGGGGTTGATTACAGTAGTCAGGTGTGATATACAATCAGGCTTTCATTTGGCAGAAGATTTGTTTGTCTACCCACAACAGAGTTTGTTATCCCCACAAAGCATGGTTGTCAGATCAAAGGTATACAAGAGTGTCTCTCCCCAAGCAGTTGTTGGCGTTGATTTCCTGTTTTTCCTCTTACTATTTTGTTTGCAAAAAGAGGCTTCTGATATTTTTTTTAAACTTTACATGTGAAAACATTGGGGCATTACAAGTCATATTGAAAACAACGAATTTACTTGAATGATGGATGATAGACATGATCTTTTTCCCTAGTAGAATTTATCTCCTCGATGAGTTTTCAAGGGTTGATTACAACTGTCATGGTGTGATATACAGTCAGGCTTTCACTTGGCATAAGATTCTTTTGTCTACCAACAACAGAGTTTGTTGTCCCCACAAAACATGGTTGTCAGATCAAGAGTATACAGAAGTGTCTCTCCCCATCGGAGTACTCTTTCCAGGTTGTAAGTCGGTTGATCCTACTTCTTACCTATCACGGGAGTTATGTTCCAACTTTTGGTTGGTCATCCCTGGCTTAGTCGTTTCTTGGATGTTATCCCAACTTTTGGTTGGTAATCTGTTGCTTGTTTGGATGTTATCCAAACTTTTGGTTGGTAGTCCTCTTTTTTTCCCCTCAGAGTCGTTATCCCACCTTTTGGTTGGTAATCTTTGTTTTGGGTAGGTTCGTCTTCGGTCAGTGTCCTGGTGATTCCAACTTTTGGTTGGTAGCCATCTGCTTATTTGGATGTTATCCCAACTTTTTGTTGGTAGTTCGTTGTTTCTTGGATGTTATCCCAACTTTTGATTGGTAGTCCTTAATTGAACTTCGAATTTTTATTTTCACACCCTAAACATTCAAATTCTCTATTCAGTTAGCTTCACCAACATTCAGTGAAGCTAACCAGCTCAAGAACATGAAGGATCATGGTCTAAATCAAGCTAGGGAACTCCATTTTCAGAGCTTTGAAGTTGAACTTCAACAGGTACAATTATTAACCATTTCAACTCAAATTTGTTGCTAAGATGTAGTCTTTGATGTGCTGATGTTGTTAGGATTGTTAGATTTTGGTTTTGGTTGAGTTTTGATGCTTAATTTTCAAATTCGTGTTTGCTTTTCTTTCTGGTTTATTTCAAGTCGAGTAAGCTATGGTTTAAAGAAATTTGACCCGATGATATGGTTGAGATCGTCTTGAAAAGACGCATCAAATGAAACCACTATGAGCTCCAATGGTTATGGTTTGGTGGATCCATGAATTTCTACATTCTCGGAAATTTTTCAGTTGTTAGAGGTTGAAGATGATGATCTCATCGTCGATCATGCCACTTGTTCTAATCTGGTGGTTTTGACTTTTGCTAGTTGGAAATGATGAGGTTGACTCAGATCCACCGTGGATGCGTGATTTATGGCCTTTGGATTGGACACATCATTTAATGAACTCAGATCCAACGCATCTTGTTTTTTCTATTTTATTTTCTTTTTCTAATTGGTTTTAAATTCATTTTTATTTTCAAAAATTCATAGAAAAACCATTTTTAATCAGAAACATACCAAAATAATTTCTAAAATTTCCTTTTATTTTTGTCTTTAAGATTTTTATTTTTGTGCATTTTTATTTTTTCATTTTCTATTTTCTTGAGTTTTAATTTGTTTTAGCCAATTTTAATTAGTTTAAAATTGTTTTTAAGCATTTTAAAATTATGAGAAAAATATTATATGACCCTATGATGGTTTTGAACCTACAGTGATTTTCTGAGATTTTTATTTCTGGCTTTGCTATTTTCAATGTATTTTTGTTTTATTTGGTTAATTTTAATTGGTTTAAAATTATTTTTGAGCTATTTAAAACTATGAGGAAATTAGCATATGATTTCATGATGGTTTCTGACCTATGGTGATGTTCTTGGAATTTTGTTTGTAGTCTAACTATTTTCCATCCTGTTTTAGGTTTTATTTCCCTTTTATTTTTGTTTTTTATTTGATTTTAATTTGCAAAATTGATGTGAATTTGTTTTCAAATCATTCTTGAGTGATATTTTGTCCCTATTCTTGTCTCGTGAGTTCTTGATTTCTTGCTTGATTGTGGTTTGCTTTTATGGTTGATTTTGATGTTTGAATCTCCTTGAGGCATGTTTGGTTTCCACGTGTGTGACTTCTTTTGTTTGATCTTATGTGTGTATGTTTGAATGAAGACTTGTTGATCATGTTGGTGTGTGGCTTCATTTCATTTTCATGTCTTGTTCTCATGCTTTACCCTTTGGGGATTGTTTGTATGCATGTTTGTTTGATGTGGTGTTGTCTTGTATATGGGTGAGATGCATGATTGTTTCTTGTGTGTTCTTGTTTGATCATTGATATGACATGAGTATGGTATGTTATACTTGCTGCCCTACCTTGCTTCTTGTGTCTCTTGACTTCATCTCATCTTGCTCTGTGATGATGAATGTTTGTTTGATGTTTGATGATGATGTTTGCTTTGTTTGAGAATGAAATGAATGTGCTTGTTATTTTCCTTTTGTTCTAATAATGACTTTTTTGCTTGTTCATTCTTCATAATTCCTATCTCTTCATCTTTCTTTTCTTTTTGGGCCTTGTTTAAGTTTCATTCTTGTTTTCATTTGTGATTGATTTGATTCGTGTTTACTTGTGCGTGCTCACACGATCTCTTTGGATTCCTAGTCCCTCTGTTTAAGATGGGAGTGAGAGAGACATTAGGCTTTCAATCCTTTGCATGATAACAATTAGGATAGTCCCTTTTACCTCAACTTTAGGACCATCATTTGTATGATAACATTAGGTAGACTTCCTTTTCATTCTGACCTTAGGAGCATTTTGTATGACAACAATAAGGTTTTTCAATTTCCCTTTAGTGTTTTCTTTGTGTCTTCTCTGCTCATCTTAAACAATCTTAAGACACTTAACAAAGAATGATGAACGTTGTGTGTCACGAGCCTTAAGTATATGGGAAGTTATGAGTGGGGGTTTCTCCTCACTTGTCTAGAGTGTTTAGTGTATGCCCTTTGGACGATATGCGATGCATTCATTCCTATGTCATAGTCTTTAGTGTACCGTGAATCTCAAACAAGTTCAACTCACTTCACTAAAACTCTTGAACCAAATGCAAACCATTTTATCCTTCGGGGTTATTCTCAAATCATTTTCAGAAAAGAGTACGTTACTTTTCCGTTCTACCACAAACAGGCATCGACCCTAACTACTGGAATGGGAACTTAATATCACTCATAAAAAATACTTAACCAACCAGTGGTTTAGTTTATCCGAACTACGTTTGCTCTGAATTCTCATACCAGATGAGGATACTGTTGCACCTCGAAAAATCATGAATCGAGAACGTACGACCCTCGCACAAAAGGCGCGGAAATACGGTTTGACAGAGTCGCCACCGAACTTTATTTGACCCATAAAGGGAAAAAGAAAATATCGAGAAAACCTTCTCAAACGAAAGGACAGGAATAGGGCTGTCACAACTGATGTTCCGGGTTTGGGAGTCGGTTATGCAAGGGGAAGGTATTAGCACCCTTCACGTCCGTTGTACTCAACGGGAACCTCTTAGGGTATTTTACGATGGGCGTTATCTAAGCTTGCTTGTTTTCTTCTCAATGATAAATGTAAATTGGTAGGATAAACGGATAAAGACGTTTAGGGGAAATGGGGTGGTTATAGGTTAGGGTGCTCGCCAAGGATTGGGGCCTTTGTGCCTACGTATGCTCATTCGGACGAGAATGAGAAATCAAAGCGTCATAGTTCGACTAAGGGAAAGGATAGGGGAGAAACAGAAGATGGATAGAATTGTGATGGAATAACGGAGAAAGATAGAAGTATGCTCGCCAAGATTTTCACAATCTTGTGCCTACGTATCTTACATTCAGACGAGAATGAAGAATCAGAGCATTCGTAGTTCGTGGTAACGACCACGAAAAGACAAGGTTTGAATTGGTTTGAAGTTTAGTTGATTTGGTTTGGAAACGAAAGACAAGGGGCGTGCCTCGAGAGCTGTCACTCAAGAATCCAAAGAATACAAGATTCCAAGAACTCAATTCTTCCAAAAGTTAATTGAATAGGTTGAAGATAAATGTTAAGCGTTTTGAATCGAAAGAGCGAATGACCAACAACTCAAGGGGCGTGCCTCGAGGGTTACTCATTCGAAGATTCAAGGAATGCTAGAATCCAAGAATATCCTTCTTCCGCAAGTTTGATTACGAAGTATGTTTGAATATAAATTAAGTGTTTTAAGACGAAAGGGTGAATGAACGAAAACCCAAAGCGTACGCCCTAAGAGTCATTCATTCGAAGATTCAAAGAATGCTAGACTCCAAGAATTTTTTCCTCTCGTTAATTGTTTAAGAAAATCGTTTGTAAAAGATTGAATCAGATACGTTGCGAAAAGATGTGAATTGCGAGGCAAAAGGCACTCGGCCTACAACTTGGCTTAAAATACCACTTGACGTTGGATCAAGGGTTTGACTTATTATACGCGTGCAAAAAGTTTTGAAATGGAAGTGGGTTTGAAAATGGAACCGACTTGACGACGAGTCAAGGGTTAAGTTGTGAGAAACGATACTAGTCCCTGAGGGAGCCCCCAATATCGAAACCATGATGAATTGTGAAAGTGCGTGTGATAGGTTGATGGCGAATACAGACAAGCACTCGACTTACGGAGGGTGTTTGAAATGGCTCGATGACGAATCGAGAATTAGTTTGAAAACAGTTTAATCTATGCTAGTCCCTATGGGTGCTCCTAGAAGATAAACCACGATCAAAGCAATACGAAAGCGTACATCAAAATGGGAGAGGGATACATGTGAGTTACACGGGATTGCACAAAATAAAAGGTCTCATTGTAAGGCATCCCAAGAGAAATCCGTGTGTGTGCGAAGTGTCCTAAACTATGCCTTGAGCAAAAGTTGGGCAAAACTCCAAGCTAGGGTTTCTGACAAAGTCCAAAAGTCCATTGCTCAGACAAATAGGCAACAGTCCACCAATTTAGGCTTTTATCGTTTTGATATTTGTTAAGTGTTTTTGGATTGAATATGAATAGGAGATGATCAATATAAATATGTACAATATGAATAATATGACGATATGAATAATATGGCAAGATATATAACAATATAATCGAGATAATATTCTCAATAATATAATTGAGATAAATATTAACAAGTATATGAACAAGATAATATAAATCAAGATATAATTGACTGAAATTAAAACAGTGTATATTTGACTAAAAATAAAACAATTGTATATTGACGAAAATTAAAGTTAGTGGTTAGTCGATTTGTGAATTGAATCGGGACGAAATATGACGCTAAACCTTCGTAGCTTGACTCATGACGAAAGCCGAACTATAGGAGGTCGCATGAATTGATATTCGTGCTAAAAACAAGATATAGAAATGATATTGAGGACCATTCTCCAATTTAATCATGTCGCACGGACGAAAGAAGAGTGGGATCTCGTCTTAATCATAAACTCGTGTTAATTAATCGAGGGTAACCTCTCACGATCCTAAAGAATAGAAAAATGATCCAAATGATCATCTTCTACAAATTTGAAATAATAAAGGTTAACAACCTCGAAAACCAACGTTTGCGAATCGAAAGACTTCACAGATCGAAAAATGAAATAAAATCGGGATAGAGAAGAAAATGAGAAGCGAAAAAGTAGTTGGTCTCAGATTTATCATTATTTATCAATAATTTGACTAACAATGATTTTTGAGGTCTCTTCATCGACCCAAAAGAATTGAAAACAAAATTGAAACGAAAATCAAAATGAAAATAAAAGGTGAGAAAAAAATAAACCAAAAGGTAAGATCTAAATAAAAGTATGATAAAAATATAATAATAAAATTTTTAGAAAATAAGAACAATCTTAAACAAAAGAAGCAATCAAAATAAAATAAAATAAGGGGTGCACTTTTAAGAAGCTGAGATGTGATAGTTTGACAAGGAGCAAGATTGGTGGTAGGAATCATTATGGGCCTAACCAAAGCCCATTCGTCCTCTCACAGTGGGTAAAAAAAAGAAAACAAGGGTGGCTAATTGAAATCAAAATAGGATAACGCCCAACAATCACAGTATGACGTTGGAAAACTAAGTTCACAATACATATCAGCTTCAAACCACAGACACGTCAAATTGAAAGGGACATATGGATGAGATTCCTACATATCAATAATAAACTTAAGGTAGAAAACATTTCGTCCAACAAGAAAATCAAGAGCAAAACACTTCGTCTCACCCTCGTCTCATGCGCAAAATTGTAAAAGTCCTCACCAACATTCGTTCTCTCATTCTGCTCACACAGGTTCGTGGTATTTCATGTTTCGATTCATTCTCCAGTCTTCTCTCTTCTAATTTTGAATGGGTTTTGCTCTGTTTTTGATTTTTTGGATTTGGGGTTTCACGTCGTATAATGGTATGAAGGTCGTTCATGTTGTTTCGGTTGGAGAAAAGGGTTGAAATTTTATGGTTTTCTGGGTGAGGTTTTGGTTGAGGATGAAGAAGGTTTTAGGAGAAGTTGAAGGGTCTGTGAGGTTGCAGATTGAAAGAGGAAGGAGGTTGGTTATTTTTTCTGCAGAATTTGCGTAGCTCTTTTGATGCGAGAGTCGTTTTGTGTGAAGTTATTTTCGGTTCCATTTTTAGATTTAGGTTATTGGGGTTAAGGAAGGTTTGTTGAATGAAGTCTAAGGTTTTGGTTTGGTGAGGAATGAGACGAGTGGTTTTTGCGGATAGAGGTCCCCCCCCTTAGAATGAAGAATGGGTTCCGTTTTTATAGAATTTTGAAGGTGGGAAGGTAAAATGGAAACTTGGCCATTGCGGTGCATTTTCAACTGAGATTCATGGGGATTCTTTGACAAAGGACTCAACACGTACGGTACCCACTTGCTTCTAAAACAAAATCTCTTTTTTTATTTCGTATGACTCGTATTTCTTTACATGTGCTGCGTAATGGCTTTAGGTTCCATAATGTTATGATGTAGGTATTTTTGCGCAAGGTGTAAAGTTTGTGATGATGTTGTATGTGGGTCTGTACAGAGTCTGCAAATCCTTCTTCCTAATAGGAAACTTTTCCTTGTAATGAGCTTGAACGGCATGGGCCTACCTTTTTGAGTTTGAATGTGAGCTTTGTCTTAGAATTTACACGTATTGTAACATTGGCATTTTGTATTGTGGAATCATGCTTTCTCTCCCTTTTCTTTTGGCAATGTAGGTTGTAATTGTAAAGAACTCATATGCCTTTATTTATGTAGAATTATTTGTATGAATTTTGTAATGGTGGACTTGGTATCATGATGAATAATGGGCTTTCTTCTTGGATTGTAACATGGATTTTTATTGTAGAGTTTTGGGTAATTTTTTTTGTAATCTTCATAATGGATTTTCTTGAGAAAATATGAAAAATGGGCTTAATAAGTGTTATGTCAAACTCCACCTTTTGGGTTTTGAACAATGTTGCAACCTTAATTGACCTTGAATGACACAATGCTCGAATAATTTTTCCGAATTAATCCACAAATCCCATAAACCAAATTCCGTCCTTGTTTGAATTCTTAACTTGAGTTGATCTTGAGAAATAAAACTGACCATGAATGAATCAATTCTGAATTAATCTCAAACTTGGACCCTTGAATCGTGATAAACCAAAACCTTCATTGTGAAACTTCTGGAACAAGACCATGCCTTGAAAATCAGAAGGTCAGGACTTGAAATACAAACTCCATTGCACTAAATTCTGCCTAAAGATGAACTGAACCTTAATAATCTTCAATTGTGAAATAACTGACAATCATAGCCTCTAAACATAAATAGCCTGAATAGAAACAAAAATCCTAACCGCAACCTTAAACAAACGCCACTTGAGTTGATGCATCCAAACCTAATCTTGAAACAAACCCTTGCCTGGCCCATAAATTAGGTCAAATCCAACTGAAAATCAACATTGCACACCTCTCTGCCCTGATAGCCTCAACTGAATCTTATTTCCCTTCAACTCAACCTTGTGATATCCTGAGTTTGGACAACAAGCAGAAGTAACATTTTTTTTTGGGATTTTTCTGAATGACGGTTAGTGGTAGGATGTATAGAATGAAAGTTATACCCAAGTAGGACAAATTTGGGGTATGTCAGATAGTAGGCACAAGACGGTGATGTCTTGGTGAGAAACCTTCACCCGTAGTTTTCTGAACTACATTGACTCTGACTTTCCCATTTCATGAGGGAATACATAGGCATATGACGGCAATGTCCTATCGAGTCTCTCGTTTCTTTTTCCATCCCCAGTTTAGCATTAGCTTTTAGATAACTCACCCATTTTGATAGACAACAAGCATGGATCCCATTGAGTACAACGAACGTGAGGGACGTGATGGATCCCTTGCGTAACTGACTCCCGAACCCAAGATTTGGTTGCGATGACCTTGTCTTTTCCTATTCTTTTAGGTTTTCTTCGATCGTTTCTTTTCCCTCTCTTTAGGATAAATAACGTTCGGTGGTGACTCTTCTGTTTGTTTCATCCGGCCCTTTTTACAATTGTGACACTATAATTCAAGAGGCTACTAGTACTCTTCAGATCTGGTCCAACTCGCTCTCTCATCCTGGTCTCATAAAAAAACTCCTTCTCCTTCTTGGTCAATGTTTTTGTCCTCACCTTGGCCAAGTAGACAGCTTCACTCTGGTCATGCTTCAGCTGACTGATTTCCTTTTTCAACGCCTCATTCTCTTTGCGCAGTTCTTCCTTCGCTTCCCAAAGCTTGTTGTACTCTAGGATATCAAACGTCGTAGGCTGCTCAATGACCAAAGGGTGCAAAGTTTCTTCAACAGAGAAAGGCAATAGTACTCCCCCAACCCTTTTCTGGATCCATTCCATATAAAGATCGTAAGCTCTACAGTCACCTTTACCCAAGGAAAGCTTCCCCTTATTATGATTTTCCCCATACATCAACAATTCTCTTTAGAATATCAAGGTTAGTTATACCAGTAAAGTACAAAGACTCTTTAACATCTTCGTCCTTTGGTGGTCCCCTCAAAGCATATCCAAATTATCTAACGGCGAGAGAAGGGTTGTAGTTAATTCCCCCTTTCCTTCCCATCAAAGGTACATTATGAAAGCTACCACAACTGGAAATGATCTCTTTACCAAGCAGATCTCGGTTAAACCAGATAATATCTTTGGCAGTTAAACCCGTCAGTCTTTTTTACCATTCAGAGGAATTCCTAGAATCAACAAAGGCTCCAAAACGAGGAAGATGATTCATAAACCACTTGTGGAGAAATGATGCACAACAAGAAACTGTCTTTCTTCTTCTCTTCTCGTTCTTGTAAGTACGGAATGATATGGATCTTCTAAGAGCATTGGCACAATATTCTTTGATACAAAGAGACAAACAACACTCATATCTACAAAGTCTGACACATTGGGAAACAACACAATACCATAAACACACAATGCCAATATGGCACTGAAGACAACCAAACAACCCTCACTAGCATATTTCTGAGCTTTCTCCACCAAGAAGGTCAATATATATCCTGAGATTCCGCCTTTTCTGACAATGTTATCCACTAACATAGACTTGCTAAAATAAAGAGCAACATCAAACTCGTCAAAATCTGGCTTCTCCTCATAATAAAAGAATGGTGTTTCATCCTAGACAGGGATTCCTAAGATATGAGCATACTCCTCTAAAGTGGGGACCAAAAAATAGTCTAGAAAGGTGAAACAACGTAGAGGTGGGTCATAGAACTGCAACAGGGTGTGAATGGCTATATACTCATAGTCTGTGATGTTACGAACGAAACTCAGAATCCTCCCATAATCTCTTCTGAACACTTCAAGAACACCGGGATCGGCCATAGCAATCAGATCAAGAATAGGTCCCAACTCTAGTGACGGGAACTTGTATACGATGATCTTCTTTCTGTCAACCTCCATCTTTATAGAAAACTAGATAACCGGAATCAAAGGCGAAACAAGAACCTGAAAGTACATAAACCTGCAATATTAAGATGCAGAATGATTATGCAGATGCAACAAGGGATCAAGGTATCCAACGCTCAAGATAAGCTGTTGTATTGTTGGTTGAGTAGAACCAGAACTCCGCTCTAATAAGAAACCCAAAAAACCAGAACACTGAGGTGATAAAAAACCAGAATACCCAAGATCAAAAGTCTTCACTAACGAGAAAACCAGAATACCGAGTTGGTTGAAAGTCAAGGTTACCTACAAAAACCCATCCCCTCTCACATTTGGGTTCTAGTATTGGATGTCACGACAATCCTAACAGGTTATCAGTATCATGGACTCTCAAGTCGAGAAACGATGATACATTCACCATTTTTGGTTTGGCATCATCATAAATCCTGAAGGCCTCATTTGACTTCCCAATGAAAGGTCTCCAAAGTCATAAGCTCTCTAAGTCAACACCTTATCAAATACACCAGACGTACAAGATAGAGCATCACCAAAGAAAACCTCGTCTGGATGTGAATTTCGTACGAACTTTACGTAGCCAAACACCACGCAAGTCCCCACTACTCTCCACTCTAATTCTAAGTGTGTACTCAAGCCTGGGTAGTGGGCTTATCCCTTGTAGAACAACCCACTCAACAGTACAGCAACAACAACATAATAGGATAACAATAATATACAACAGTAAAATGCAAATAAAATAATATACAACAACAAATATACAAAAGATACAACATACATATTCACAAAAATAAACACCCAATGAAACAAAACAGACAAGTGCTAGGATTGACTCACATAGGAAACCCTAGTCCCCAGCAGAGTCGCCAGCTGTCACAACTGCGAAAAAACAACTAGCAGAAACAAACAAAAGAGTCACCATCAAACTTTATTTATCCTAAAGAAGGGAAAGGAAACGATCAAAGAAAACCTAAAAGAAAGGATAATACAAGGTCATCGTAACCAGATCTTGGGTTCGGGAGTCGGTTACGTAAGGGAAAGGTATTAGCACTCCCTCACATTCGTTGTACTCAATGGGATCCACGCTTGTTGTCTAATTAAAGGGTGAGTTATCTAAAAACTACTGCTAAACGGAAACAAGGAAGGGAAAAGAAAAAGGAGTCAGCGTAGTTCGGAAAACTATGGGTGATGGGGAAAGGTTGCTCGCCAAGACATTGTCGTCTTGTGCCTACGTATCCTCATCTGGTATGAGAAATTAAAGAAAACATAATTCGACTAACTAAACCAAAGTTTGGTTAAGTATTTTTTATGAGTGACGCTAAGTTCCCATTCTAGAAGTTAGAGCCCATGCCTGTTTGCGATAGAACAGAAAAGTAACGTGCTTTTTTCTGAAAACGAGTTTGAAAGACAATCCTGAAGGATAAAAAAGTTTGAAATTTGTTTATGAGTTTTAGTGAAGTGAATTAAATGGTTTGAGATTCACGTTGCACTAAAGACTATGATATAGGAACGAATGCGTCGCATATCGCTCCCAGACGGGACGTACACTAAACACTCTAGACAAGTAAGGAGAGACCCCTCACTCATCATTCCCCATATGCTTAAGGCTCGTGGCGTACAATGTTCATCGTCTTTATTAAGTGCCTTAGAATTGTTTTGAGATGAGAAGAGAATACTCAAAGGTTGAAGAGAATACTCAAAGGTTGAAGAGAAAACACAAAGGTAAACTGAATCCTAATGTTATCATACAAAATGGTCCTAAGATTGGGATGAAAGTAAAGTCTACCTAATGTTATTATACAAATGATGGACCTAAAGTTGAGGTCAAAGAGGGACTATCCTAATTGTTATCATGCAAAGGATTCAAAGCCTAATGTCTCTCCTACTCCCAACTTAATCAGAAGTTAAGTGGGACTAGAAATCCTAAGGGATCATGCAAACAAGCACAAGTAAACACCATACAATTCAATCACTAATGAAAACAAGATTGAAACTTAAACATGTATTAAGAAGAGAAGAAAGAATAATAATAAAGAAGATGCAACGCTATTATTGCATCACTGCGAAGAAGGGGTCGGCAAAGACAGAAGAGTCGTCACCGTTCGTTATTTATCCCAAAGAGAAGGAAAGGAAACGATCAGAGAAAACCTACAAAAAGGGAATAAGACAGGTCATCACAACCAAATCTCGGGTTCGGGAGTCGGTTACGCAAGGGGAAGGTATTAGCACCCCTCACGTCCGTCGTACTCGACAGGATCCACACTTGTTGTCTATCTAAAAGGGTGTAAAACTATCTAAGCTACATGCTCACAGGGACGAAAGAAATGAAAAGAGAAGAGACTCGATAGAGTACCGCCGCTCTATGCCTACATATTCTGTCGTGCAATGGGAAAGTCAGAGTCAACATAGTTCGGAAAACTACGGGTGAAAGTGGGGAAGGTTGCTCGCTAAGACACCACTGTCTTGTGCCTACGTATCCTCATCTGGTACGAGAAATCAGAGCAAACATAGTTCGGGCTGACACAACTACAAATTGGTTCAAGTGTTTTAACTGAGTAGGGTTAAACAGTGGTTCCGGCAGTTAGGGACGACGCATGTTTGTGGTAGAACCAAAGCTTAACACACTCTTTCTGAAAATGATTTTCATTAATCCCGAAGGATAAAAAAGGGTTTGATGTTTTTATTTTGTATTTTTTAAGACAAGAAGTGAATTGAGTTATGGTTTGACACTCATGTCGCACTAAAGACTATGACTCGAGAGCGAATGCGTCGCATATCGCCCAAAGGGCATACGCTAACACTATAGACAGTTGAGAGGAGGCCCCACAACCATCATTTCTCAAATACTTAAGGCTTGCAGCGTATGACACAAATTATACTTTATTAAGTGTTTTGAATTGTTTAGGAGATGAGAAGAGAAAGACACAGACTAAGGGGAAACTGGACCCTAAAGTTGTCATACACAATGTTCCTAAAGTTGGGATGAAAGGGAATGAAACTATCCTAATATTATCATGCATAGGATTAAACACCTAATGTCTCTCCTACTCCCGTCCTAAACGGAGGGACTAGGAATCCTAGGGGGATCATGGCACAAGGCCAAGTAAACACTAAATAATTCACTCACAAATGAAATAAGAAAGAATGGAAGTTGATTGGAATAGGTGGACATGCAATGCAAATAAAGGATGCAAAGAAAAGATGCAACAAACAAAGAATAGAGGGAGGAAAACACGCAATGAACAAGTGACAAAACATCAAGTACATTAATTTGTAAATTCAAAGTAAAATGATAAAATAAATTGAAAATTAAGATAAAATAAGAAGAAAAATAATTAACACAACAAAATATTAGACAATGATTTTTTTGGATTTTTGAAATTTAAAACTATTTTTTAAAAATAAATAAAATAAAATAACAAATAAATAAAAATAAAGGGAAGTAAAATAGACAAATGACTAAAAATAAGAAAGTGCCTACACCAAGAGTAGAAACCTTGACCTTGGTGTTATAGGCATATAGCTAAACCAACCCAACTAAACCACACGCATGCAAATAAATGGAAAAAGAAAGAAAAATATTAAAACATGAAAAAAAGAATGAAAATAAAACAAAGATGCCCCCGCTGGGGGTCGAACAGGGGTTCATGGGCAAGGCAAAGTTCTTTAAGGCATAGTGACAACCACTAGGGTCGCGATACATCTGTTGTATCAAGCCACCTCATTAATACATGTACCAAAGGGGCGTGTTCTTCTGGGCCAAACCAAGGCATGCTCAAGGCAAAACTCAAGATACGATTTGATCACAACTCTTCCAAATCCTAATCAATTTTCACAAAGTTTGAGTCTAAAGTGCTTGTTTATTCACAAGGTTTATGATGGTGCCAACCAAATCTTCAAATAATGCACACATTTTGAAACACGAATGAACATGCAAGTATGAGTTTGGAAATGCATTTTTGAGGTCATGGTTCAGAACAGAGGCATTTAAGATCAATGAAAGATGTGCACATGTTTCAAATACATTGTTCATGGATTATGTCCAAAGATAAAGCTCAAATTCTCACTGAGTCAAAAAGTGATCTCCAAGTTGCAAGTTATTGAAATGGTGTCAAAACACCTTTGTGTAAAACCAATGCTAAAAACAAAGATCTATGACCACACAAGTTTATTGATCTAAACTGCATTATGCCATGAATCTCTCATACACATAGACTTGCAAAAAGTCAAATCAAAATGACAAAACTAGAGGTTAGCAAACCTCAAAACAGAAACTTGACAACCATCCACAGAAATGTGGTTTCAACAGCAACCATGATGAGCCTTACCAACAATCCTTTTTTTCAAGAATCAAACATCCTCACATAATTCAAACTGGTCTAAACAACCAATAAGTTTATCATGATGAATAGCATTTTTCACAACAAAATCAAAATCAACACTGTCTTGTTTTTAAACAGAAATAGCAGAAAACTTGGTTATTACAAAGCAAACATCAATTCAATACCTCTTGCAAGCAAACACAAGTTTGAACAGACTCAACTCAAAAACAGTTCAACAACACTGTTGTAAATTTAAACATGACAATGCTTAATTCAACCAGCAACTAGTTTACTACCTTTTTCATATGATAGTTACAACTTATGATAGTAGGCCTAAACAAACTTATAGCATAAAGACCAGTTCAAGCAGGCACAAATGCAACCTTGTGATATAACAATGCCAACATCAAACAAAGCTCAATACATACAGGAAAATTACAACTTAGCAAGCAAACAAAAGACCAACTTTCAGTTATAGAGTTAAAACAGAAGCATCATCAAGTTTTGGGACATAAAAATATCAACAGTAATTCAAATACATTGCTTCAAATGAAAGTTGTTATTTATGACAGCAAACACAACCAATTTTTAATCACCATGACAACAATAGGAGCAAATACTTGACATGAGAAGGTGCTCTTTCAAAAAAACAGCTAGGATGTAACAAACTTCAAATGATTCAACAACATCAATGTTTCTCTATTTTGAAACTCAGCCAAGCAGATACTTAAACAGTCCAGGTTTGCTAGAAAAGCTTCAAAAATGAAACTGATGGATAGGTAGGCTAATAAGCCTAGACAACAGACCTAATTCCTCATGTATCAAACATCATTCACTAAAGGTTTCAACAGAAGTGCTAAAGCAACACATAAGTTCACAACTCAAACAAATCCAAACTGGACAGCAGCTATGACATGGATAAGATCATACCACCAACTGAGATTGGATGAAAGGTTAAGTTGGCATACCTCAACATCAACAAATTTAAACAATTAGACTTCAAAAGCCAAAGTTTCAAAGATGGACAACATCTTAATCAAACCTAAATCTGCCAATAATGTGTTGACAAGACTGAAGCAAACATACTTTGATATAAGTATGCTAACCAGCCCTCAAATACAATGATAACCAAATATGAATTAGCCTACTTAAACCACCAACAACGCTTGGCAGAACAAAACAAAATTCAACCATGTTGATGCTCTTAAAGACCTGTTAATATGCATTTCTAACAAGAGATTGCAACTTAAAACAGTGTGTAAAAACAACTTGATAGTTACAGTGGTGAGCTCTATCTTGACAAAGTTAGATCACTTAAAACAAGGTCCAAGACTCCAAACACAAAGGCAAATCTGTAAGCCTTATGACAATAGCAATTTGGAGCATAAATGCACCCTTCTAGGCCTAACAATACTTGTCAATCCAAGATCAAACCCCCTATGCCAAATCTCAATGATAGCAAACAAACAAAGGCAACAATATCCTCGAAGTAGGCAAAGTAGTGCTGTTCAACAAAAGCTGCAGCATCAGCCAAATATCTGATGGGATCTAAACTGGTCAAACTCTCCAACAAGCCTAGACAGCAGGCATAGCATCCACAAAATTGAAATCCTATTCTGTCAAGAACTCCAACAGGCTCATGATGATAGCCTCTACACAATAAAACACACTAGCAGGGAAAACTCATTAGCCTCAACTCCAACTTAAATCAAAGGCAGCCCCCTGATGTTCTAATAGCAACAAATGAGCCCCACCTAAATCACACTAAAACCAACCAAAAGCTACTCTAAATAGAATTGCCTTTAAGGATCACATCAGAATAGAGGCCACTACAGTCTTATAAAATTTAAAGGAATGACTGTACTAAATAGCCAAATCCCCATCTCAATGACAGCAACAGTTTTGGTTCTCATAATGCCAATCTCAAATACTGAATCACAAATGGCACTGAAAGACAGTCATCAATTTGCCATAATAAATACAAACCAACCTCTAGCATGAAAAACCAGTTCTAAAGCAGCAATACATCAAGAGCTGACAAACTCCATTTCAAAGTAGTTTTGACAGCAAAGATCATCATTTCAACACAACAAAATCAAACCTTAATGCCATACATTCCAACAGTCTAGTCTTCTTAAAAGGTAACAACTTAACCGCATTGCCCTAGTCACAAACACACATCCATTAGCACATGAGTTTGACAAACTCATGATGATTCCTAAAAGAACCAAACCAGGGGTAAAGTATCCCAAATAGAAAGTCAACAACTCAAAACCTACCAAAATGGAAACATTCATATAGCCCTAAAGTGTAGCCTAACCATACTTGTATGTCTCAAGAAGAATCAACAGTTTTGCAACCAACACTTCTAGCATAACAAATAACAGAAACAACTTGCAACTTCAACATAACAATGATGTATATCCAACAACAGGCTTAACAAAATCAAATTAATGCTTCAAACATCATGGTAGCAAACACAAATAAGATTTAACATAAGAACCAAGTAGAAGGTGCAATAGACATGAGTTAACAAACACAAACTTCAAAACAGTTTTGACAACATTGCTGCATTTTAAACATGATGCATAATGAGGAGACTTATGGCTATATACCTCTTGTAGATCTCCCAAAAGCAAGCTAGCAGCAAAATATCCCTCCCTCCTTTGAGCAAGCTTTGAAGTTCCTTTTGAAGCAACAAATGATTTTTGATGATAGTTCTAAGAAGTGATGTTCCAGCTGTTTTTCAATGATTTGGACATTTGGTACAATAAATATGTGGTGTTCAAGGATTCAAAGAGATCCAAACTGATCTAGGCAGTGAGTTTTCCCATATTGTGCAGAAAACTCAAACCAAAGGGTGTGAGAAGTTGACTTTTGGTTTTGTGATATTTCTGGTGAAACTGATGGTTGGAACACCTTCTAATAATGATTTTGAGATTGTGTGGATAATTTTTAGGGTGGTTGGATGATTGGAGAAGGTGCTGGTACGAGATTTGCACAAGACAGTTTTTGTGGTTTTTTTTGGAGGATTTCAAAGCTCAAGTTCTGGTGTCTCGCAATAGTGGTGGCTAGGGTTTATGTTGACTGATATTTAGCTTAAATATGAAGTGAAATCAGGCTTGGAGGATTTTCACCATGGTAAAAATTGAATGGATAGATTTTCATTTTCATGGTGATTTTTGAATCAATGGTTGATCATGAAGATGGTACATAAGCAGGCCTGCATCCTTGTCTTCTTGTGGGTTTCTTGTGAGTGAAGAGAGCAGAATAGCTGGGCTGCAGGAAACAGAACAAGAGCAGTTGCTAGTCTTTTCCTTGTTTTGGCAAAAGATTCAAAAATGGGGCAAAGAGGTACATGCCTTGGTTTGGCTCTTTTAGGCAATGTTTGGTGGGCTTCCAAACCTCAAATCCCGCGCATGGGACATGACTACATGGCTGATAAACAAAAAAAAATCAAAATGTCACATATTTCATCCTTTGAAAAAGTGTCCAACACACCAACTTTGAGCAATGATAACTTTGTGCACACAACTCCATTTGCTTAGATCTTGCGCTCAAATGAAAGAGGGCATGGAGTAGAACAAATTTCATGTTGGTGAAAATTCCATTTGATTATTGGAAGATCATAAAATTTGAGGTTGAAAAGCATGGCATGCAGGCTGTCTACAAATATCTTAGAAAAAAAAAATTCTAAGTTATGGATTTTGCCTTATTTTTCCTCAACTTTGCACATCCATAACTTGAGCTTCCCAAATCATATTGAGGACTTCTTGGACTTTTTGGAAAGCTTGTAACATGCTCTACAACGTTAATTTGGGACAAAGTTTCATATGACATCAAGAAAGTGATGAAAATTGGCTTGCAAAGTGAGTGCAAAAATCTATCCAACTTGCCAACTTTGAAGTCATTAAAAATCTCCAACTTTGAATGATCATAACTTGAGCTCCAAGTATCATATGATTATGAATTGGTACTCAAAAGAAAGCTTGAAACACAAGGAACAACTTTGATGTTTGAGCCAAGTCCATTTGAAACCTTTATCATGAAGAAAAATGGCCTTGAAGATGGCTGCTTCAACCATGAAACTTTCCATAAATGGAAAGTTTCTAAAACCCTAATTCCCCAAAATGGCAACTTTCAACAATTCTTGATTTTTCATTATTCCCTTGACTTTTCTTGATCAAATTCCATCCATGGGCCGTATTGAACTTGAGGAACATGATATTGACCTCAAAAAGTCCGGAGTTGACTTTTTCACTGCACAATTGACTTTTTCCCCAAATCTCCTGATTTTTAATTAACTGATCAACTGAAGCTCTTCTGATTAAAATTGATGATCAATATCCCATCCCCGAACACCTTAAGACATATGGAATACCATGGAAACAAGTTTTGCTCCAAAAAAACAAGTTTAGCCTGATTAAAAATGAAACCCTAATTTCACCCTTTTTGCCTAGGCATTGTGCAGATGAACTGAGTGACCGTTTCCACTCCACCATGACATCTGAGGTACTCAACAAACTTCTACCTTATGATCACACCAATGATAAATCTTTATGGACCCTTTAACAACCTTCTGATGATTCCTTGATAATAACACCCATTTGATGGCTTGTACCTGTGCCTTTGCTTGAGCTTGAAGCCAATAAAGACTCCCCTCTTTGGATGACACACAAACACAATCACTTGATCACCTGTAAGAACTATGCTATGAAAATGCAAGATGCTAGAATGCAATGAAACATAAGCCAAAGATTAAGAAACGAGGTTGGTCAAATTTTGAGGTACAACAACTATGAACAAACATGCAAGTTCAAACTCAAAAGGCATCAAGCAATCATCAATCTCAATCACACAAGGTAAACATCAACATCATGTTAAGGCAACAAGAATGTATTCACATATTAAACCATACCCAAAGATTTGGAATCAAAACCAAATGGTAAAACAAAGTGTCCACACACATACAAATGACTTAAAACTCAACAAGAAGAATTATCAACCATCAAGCAAAGAGAGGTGAAGTCAAATGAGAGGAGAAACAAGGTACGGCAGTAGCAACATTATTGCGGTGAGAATCGAATGTCAAGCTATTGATTAACTTGAATATTAATTCATTAAATTCACAATCGGACTTTGATTTATCCAAAGGAAAGGTTAAAGAAAGAAAGACCTTTTGTGCGATGTAACAACAACGCTAAGAGATTTGGGGATCGGGGTTGATTATGCTTATGGTAGGTATTTCACATCCTAAACATCTGTAGTACTCTACATGAGCCTTTTGTAATTTTGTATACTAAGTTGCTTGCTATGGTTTGGGATCGAAGATAGTGTAAATCTCTAAGTAAAGACCTAATAATAGTTTCTAAATGCTCGCAAAGATATCACATGTTCTGCCTACGTATCCTAGTTGTCGTACCTCGAAAAAAGAACGATCCTCTGCGAATGGTTGCGGAAAACAAAGTCGCCATCTAATTTTATTTATCCCAAAGAGGGAAAGGAAAATATCGATAAAACCTTTAGGGATAGAACATGGTCATCGCAACCAAGTTCTAGATTCGGGAGTCAGTTACGCGAGGGGAAGGTATTAGCATCCCTCACGTCCATTGTACTCAATGGGAACCTCTTGATTCGATTTGTGAGAAATGTTAGCTCAGTTTGTTTGTTTTCTTGTAAGGAAATAAAGAGTAAAGGTAAGGTAAAGGGATTAGATTTCTATGGGAAAATGGGTGGTTTTTAGACTAGGGTGCTCGCCAAGGATTAGGGCCTTGTGCCTACGTATTTTCACTTGAAAGAAGTGAAGAATCAGAGAATTCTTAGTTCGTAGGACTACGGCAGAAAAAAGAGGAGGTTTCTTGCTAGGATCTCGCAATCCCATGCCTACGTATTCTCATTGACAAATGATAAATTAGAGCATTCGTAGTTCGGACTACGAATCTTGGTTTGATTTTATCGGAAGGTACTTAGTCGCATTTGACAGAAAATATTACTTTATCCAAACGGATGAGGAGAGGACGCTTGCATCATCTTGAATGGATTTCCATACATCAACATATATGGGAAACACGCCACTTATCTCGACTCAAATAAGTTACAGACGAGGCAATATTTTGCATCGTTCTCAAGACACCATATCTCACGTTTATGAAAAGGTTTGATGGTTCACACGGTGGCGAGAAATTGAATTAATGCATTGATGTATTTTGATTGGAAGACGATTACTTGAAGCTTCAAAAAGGCTCCTCGGGGCCAAGTAATCGAGAGAGTGGGTCAAAGACTTGACCCTCTCTCTTTTTCCATCCTTAATTATTAAAAAGTTTTGATATAGTTAAAGTAAGTTAAATGGATGACGATTACTTGAAGCTTAAGAAAGGCTCCTCGGGCCCCCAAGTAATTGGGAGAGTGGGTCAAAGACTTGACTCTCTCTCTCTTTTCATCTCGAAAAGAGGTTATGTTTGGAAGGTCTTTTGGAACAATGGAAGATAGTTAAAGTATTTTAAATCGGATGACGATTACTTGAAGTTTAAGAAAGGCTTCTCGGGCCCAAGCAATCGGGAAAATGAGTCAAAGACTCGACTCTCTCTCTCTTCTCATCTAAGTGATTAAGGAAATAAATTTGATTTCGAATCGGGTTATAAATCTTTTAAAGAAGACAATTATTCAGACTTAAGAAAGGTTTTTCGGGCCTAAACAACTGAGGAGAGAAATTGAAGATTCAATTCCAAATCCCTTTTCATCTTTTATTGAAATATAATCTAAATATAATTAGGTTAATTGATTTGAATTTGAGAAAATGTTCGATGTTAAACAAATTTTAAATTTGCGAACGGAAAAGTTCATGGTTTGAACTAAACGGCAAGGAGGTCCTAATGATATAAGGCAAGGTCGATGGCGAGGCAAAAGTGATCGACTTACATAATAAAATAAATAGCTCGACTTTGGATCGAGGATTTATTTTTAAAATGTTTTAGAATGAAGAATGGAAATTAAAAAAAATATGAAATGAATATTAATCACACATGAACAAAAGTACGAGCATCAAGAAATTCTAGTAATATATGAACAAAAATAAAGTTAACATAAGGAAGATTCACTAATCAAATTAAATGTGAATGTCTAATAAGACTTAAATAAGAAAATAAATAATCAATATTAAACAAAGATTTTTAAGATAGAGTGATAGAGTCTAACTTGAATTAAAATCTGAAGGCTGAAACAATGGGGTACATGGTATGGGCTATGAGGGACACACACAGGAAACTGAGGAGATAAACATCTCCTGTGAGAAGTGTCAAGGCAGGGGACACTTGTCAACTTACATACCTGTCAACACGATCTAAAATAAATAAAAAAAGAAAAGGGTGGAAAACTCTCACAAATTGTGAGTCACAATCTGATTCAACCTCACTCTCTCTCCATTTGCTTCGTTCTCTCACTATCCTCTTTTTTCTGGCCAAACCTCTGCCGGAGAAGGCCGGCGGCCGGCGGTGATGCCGTCGTCTTCTCCGGCTACTCACCGCCCCAAAATACAAAGTTTCCAATACAAACCCACCCCATTTTTCAACTCTTAACTCAAATCCGACCTCACTTTCACCCAAATACTCTCCATTTGCTCATATCGACACTTCTAGCAACCTCAAAAAAGAACTTCACAATAAACCATAAAAAAACTTTACCAACAAAGATCTAATCAATGAAAAGAGAATAACTCCAACACCGGGAGACAAAATCATACTTGATTCTACTCAAAAGCGCTCACCTCAATTCAAATACAAACAACTACTAACATTTCACCAAATATCGCAAGGAAAATGTGAGGAAGGACAAGATAAATACCGATCTAGATGTTCCCGAAGGGAGGTTCCACAAGGTAAATACTTCTTCGTCTCCTTCTTGTTAATGTGCCTTGGTATCGTTGTTGATGCGGTTCAAAGAATCTCTGATTTAGGGCTCAACGACGGCCATTCATAGTTTTTCTTTCTGTAGCAACTTAGGTTTTTCTTTCTTCCAAAACCTTTAAAAAATCGTTCTATGAATAGTGTTCCCTTTTTATATTGTATCAATTAGGGTTTCAGAATAAAACCATGTGAAAAATTATGAATTCTGACAATACTGCTCTGGTTGTGTAATTCTTGCTGCAAATTTTTTTGTCTCTTTTGGTTTCCATTTTCATGTTAAAAGTACAGTACTATGAACTTCTGTTGTTGCTATTGTTCCTCTATTTTCGTTAATTATGCATTTGTGGTCCCTACTGAACCTGGATGAATATGCTATGACTTTTTATTGAAATGTTTGAATTTTCTAGTTAATCCTATTGCGAAATACCTTAGTGAATTTGGATAAAACAGTATTGAATACAAATGTGCTAAGTGTGACATGTATGTACTTTGCTCATTCTGAAGCTATGTGACATGGCTATAGTCTGGCCCTGGAAAAAAAAACTTGTCTTATGAAGCATGATTTGGTTTATTTGAAAATTGTGTACGAAGTTGCTTGTATTTTTGTGGATGATGACATTGAATTTGAAATGGGTGTATATAAGTCTTAGTTTGTGGGATTGAATCTTGAATAGATTGAATAGAACGTTCTTCCATGATGGATGAATTGGCATCGTGACTTATGAATTGGATTTGATGAATGGAAATGACGGTTTGTACTCTAACACATTTTCTTCTCATGTATGTTCATGGAGCAACTCGAATCAATGACGAAGCTTGGGATGATAAGTCGCGTTTGTGGGCTTTGGAGGAAGACTAGAGGCTGGACTAGGGATGATGAAGCTTGGAATGGAAAACAAGAAATTGATGAGGTACGATAATGAAAACTTGACATTGAAATTATGATTAGGGATTGCATCTCATGTATCTAAAACTGTATCATTCTGCACTATACTTGCTAATGAAAGAACATGTATATGAGTCAAAACTTGGATGTAGTGAATGATTGTGAATAGGATGACAATTTATATGAACAAATATGTACGAACGTGCCATGCTTAATCATTCATCACAAACTGAAACATTGAATTTATGTGAAAAATAGCATGGAATAACTTGAAAATGCCTTAGACGTTGATGTTGATCTTGGTACTGACTAAGGATTTGCAAACCATTCAGAACTTTTGAACTCATAAGTCTCTAATTAGATGAGAATGGATTGAATGTCTATGAATGTGACAATGTTTCTTCCTTTTTGATATGCCTTGGATTTGATGGCCTAGGGTGAAGGATCTAATATTGTCTTACTAATAATGGACGCCTTTGCAGGTCGCGTTTGATCATGAAGTTGGCCACAAATCATTCTTCAAAATAAGTTGATTCAAGATGTTCGTAACCCCTGTGAATTTGATCACGAATGGGCATAGAATCCGAGAGGACATTGCTTGATCGATGAAGGAACATTAGATGTCTCGGGAAAAGTTAGCTTGTGATGAATTTAGAGAACATTAAATAGAATAGGGTTCAAAGCATTGGTGCATTTTTGTTGTTGAACATCAATCTTGTAATTTGTTGGTATTTCCCTTGTAGTGGCCCTTAGTATTTGGATCAGGCATGTAGAGCTATCTCACACGGTTTAACAACTTGAATAAGTAATTGGCATCAAGATCTAATTAATCCTTGGCACCTCTTATAGCTTAGGATATATTCAAATGTAGCTTAGAAATAGATTCCAACATAGTTTCCAAAAGTGAACTCCAACATGTCTTGAAAACCCCCACCATGGCATGAGTTGAAAACATGATATGGGTGTTAATTATGTCTTGAAAAGGGACGAAAACGACTTTGAGTTTTGAATCATGGCGTAAAATTAAATGCAAACCCAAACTTGAGGCACATCATGAATTTACGATAAGACTTGCTCATTTAAAAATGATTAGAGACATGGCACAAAGAATTAACTAGAGCCATAAAATGAAATCCAAGTTAGCATGCTTTAGTCTTCAAGTAACACGTTTTTTCAAAGGACAGAAAAACACTTCAAATGAGTCTTCCAAACCATTCTCGACAACCTTGATTAAAATAGATACATGGATTAATTATAAAAAAAGAAAATCCATACTAAATTCTACTTTCAAATCCAAATCAACTAGTACTTGGCAACGAACTTCTGCTGAAAGATACTTATCAAACTCAAACACAAAGAGTGAAACACACTATTCCTCCTACCTGGTATGCACATTAAGGGAATAGTGATTTGAAAACCCTATTCCAAAACCTTCTCAGTTAAACCAAAGATGAAACCTTGACCTCTTAGCGACATCGAGAATTTTGAAGCAGATGACATTGAAGAGTATAGAATCATATAAACCCCATACCAAATAGTCCAAACTCTAAAGAAGAAAAAAAAATGAATCATCCTTGAATGAGGAAGAGGGTTTCACAGGAATAGAGAAACTTCATCTTACACAGAATACTTGGGTCCCAAGCTTTAGAAGCCTAATGGGATGCATAGATGATAAAAATGCTATGGTATGGAAGGACGTGCGATTCAGGGTCAAAACTTAGGGTGTAATAGTTTCCCCTATTTAAATATCTTTAACTAGAGAGTATGAAGAAGGATATTCTTCATATGATCATAGTGGGAGATAGTTAAATACCAAGAAGACCCGAATTTTGATCCTGAATGCATATGACATGACATGCTATGGAAAAAAGAAAACTATGCAATCCTGACATGCAATGAACTCTATCAAGATGATAATGATGGGATGGTACATACAAAATGCAGAAAAAGAAAGAAAACACACGGAGATAAAGTCAACACAGTGAGTAGCAAACCCACTAGGGATGACCAAACACTGGGGAAAAGAAACAATTGGGAAAATTTAAAGTTATTGATCAACAAGTCCAGCCATGACCGGTTGACACTCTAGGACGAAAGGTAAAGTAGGATCCTTATACCAATAGGATCACGCAAGCAAATGCTGGAGTTTTCGAACAAAATTAAACATTCAAGCCTCTGGAACTTCCTTAAACGAAGAGATCAAACGTGATCTTTAGGAAACATCAAGAAAGATATAAGGTATTTAAACTCTTTTGTATACCAAAATAATGGACTTCACGGGGAAACACCCTTTGGATAAGCTTCTCAACTGTGACTTATCGATGTAAGAGACTTATGTACCACCAAGAATGGATAAGCTTCTCAAAAGAGACTGCCACTTATCGTTGATAAAGGATAATCTTCTCGAAAGAGATTGCCACTTATCATAATAGAAAAACAAGCTTATCAAAGAGACTGCCACTTGTTGACAAAAATGGATAAGCTTCTCGAAAGAGATTGCCACGTATTTGCAATAGGGGTTTGTAAAAGATTCCTCCTGCGAGATACAGTGCAAAATAAATGCACGTTCAAACTAGGTTCGATGACCTAACCAAAGCAACACTTGCCAGGGATCAAAGTTTAATCTAGGAACAAGCTAGAAAGAAATGGTCAAAAAGACTTCAACCATTGAAGAATGAACTCGAATGGGCGTTTATCTTATCCAAACATGGAGAAGATAACAGAAGCAACCATCATCCACGAGGATTAAACTCAGTGGGTAATTTAGAAAGGATGTGCATTTTATGCTTAAAGCTGAAGACTCTACTTGGAGAGAGACGAAAAACCCGACCACTTGGAGAATAAATGCCAAAGTGAATGAAACAAGTAAACACCAGCATGGTAGAAAAATGCTTATACGCCATGCATATGTACGAATACATGTATGCGGGATTCTATGTTATTGGTGGAATGTAAAATGGACTTTGTGGGGATTATTGAGATGACTACCAATGAGGTTTGCTGGGGATTGAAAGAAGTAAGGTAGACTGACTCACTGGTGATACTTGAGCAAAATGGTTAGTTTTGGCTTCTTGCGGAACAAACCAAAGGTTATTGGAAATTTGTAATGAAAAATATGCTCTGGATTCGCACGGAGCAAAAAGATAAATGACTGTAATAAAAGACAAGACTTCAGATTTGAACAGAGTAAGAAAAGACTCCGGATTCACACAGAGTTTAAAAGAAAAGGGTTCCCAATTCGCACATAACCAAAAAAAGGACTCCGGATTCGCAGAGAGTTTAAAAGAAAGGGTTTCGGATTCGCACATAACAAAAATAAAAGACTCTGGATTCGCACAGAGTTTAAAAGCAAAGACTTCGAATTCGCATAGAGTAAGAAAAACAAAGACTCCAGATTTGCACAGAGTTTAAAAGAAAGGGTTCCAGATTCACACATAACCAAGTTGATAGTAAAACTTGACAACACAACACGTGGAAGGATGTTTGGTAATTTTGTTAGGCGAGAAGGTAATAGAATCATGACTTATCTGGTAAATGATCTAATAAAACCTTAGACCAACAAAAATTGGACTAAACAAAGAAAAGATGACACGACACTCTTGGCATATAATGACCTGAATGACGTGCGTGCAAGACAAAAAATTGGATTATTGTGACAGACACAGAGGATTTTGGTGTAAAGATGACCCTCTTGTTTTCCTCAACACTCAGGGAAGCACCTTAATTAAAATGAAAGGATGTTATGAACATGTTCTTTTGGTATGCCAAACTTTGCCAGAATCTTATTGGAAAATGACGGGACCAAGTCCTTCTTAGGGTTCATTTCAGAAGTGTTCCGCAAATGTCTTGTAGTTTTGTGGTCTCTGGGGAAAAGACCAACTTCCCTTTTAGTTGTTTCAATTTATTAAAGAAATTATGTATCTCAACATGTCATTATACCTTAGTTTCAAAATGATCATAAAAAATAAGTGACATTTGCAAAAGAAAGATAAATAACACAATGAATAGAGAAGAAAAATGAAATTTTCATTTAAAAATATGGTAGCACATGAAAACATGGCTCCACATGGGATATTACAAAGGAAACAAACAAATGAAAATGGCAATAGGAAAGGTTTACATTGAATCTCAAAAAATGCTTCTTCCCCTATAGCTAAAAGATCCCTAGAACTTCGCTTATGAAGAGAACAATTAGGTTGACCTTCATGCCCCTGTTCCTCTTGCGCTGATTAGATTTGTTCAATATTGTATTAACCTATTATTTACCCCTAACTTTTGCCTAGACCGCCCTCTCGGGTTTTCAATCCACCGGGATGCTCTTTTTTGCATAAGTTGTCCTTACGGGTTTTCAATCTAGCGAGCTTACATTTTTTATATCCCTAATTTTTGCCTAGATCGCCCTTTCGAGTTTTCAGTCCACCGGGATGCCATTTCTTGCCTAAGTTGCCCTTTCAGGTTTCCAACTTAGCGGTTGTCTGTTTTTCTAGGCATAATACAAATGAACTGCATCATAATTTAGTGTCTTATGGAACTCCTCGCCATCAATTGTTGCAAGAATTAAGGCTCCACCAGAAAATACTTTCTTAACAACAAATGAACCTTCATAATTTGGAGACTATTTTCCTCGTCGATCCTTATGAACAGGGAAAATCTTCTTGAGCACAAGATCTCCTTCCTTATACTCTCGAAGATGGACCTTTTTTTCAAATGCCTTCTTGAGTCGCTTCTGATATATTTTCCCATGACATAAAGCGGCCAGGAGTTTCTCTTCAAGTTTAGTTTCCATCAAGATTCTCATCGAAGGGATTTCTACCTTAATCGGGAGAACTGCTTCCATCCCGTATACCAGGGAAAAAGGGGTTGCCCCTGTTGAAGTGCAGTCGGTCGTTCGATATCCATGCAAAGCAAAGGTAGCATCTCATACCAATCTTTATAAGTTACCACCATATTTTGCAAGATCTTCTTAATGTTTTTATTTGCAGCTTCAACAGCTCCATTCATTTTTGGGCGATATGGAGAAGAGTTATGATGTTCTATCTTAAAGCTTTCACACAACTCCTTCATAACTTTGTTGTTCAAATTTGACCTATTATCTGTATTGATTTTGCTTGGAATTCCATATCGGTAGATAATATCCTTCTTTAGAAAGCGAGCAACCACTTGGCTGGTCACGTTGGCATAGGAACCAGCCTCTACCCATTTTGTAAAGTAATCAATGGCGACTAGAATGAAGCGATGACCGTTGGATGCTTTTGGTTCAATAGCGTCAATCACATTGATGCCCCGCATCGAAAATGGCCACGGAGAAGTCAAAACATTCATAGGAGTGGGCGACACATGAACTTTATCATAGTAAATTTGAAATTTGTGGCAAGTTTTGGCATAACGAAAGCAATCAGCTTCCATTGTCAACCAATAATAGCCAGCCCTTAGGATCTTCTTAGCCATGGCATGCCCATTACCATGTGTTCCAAAAGTACCTTCATGTATCTCCTTGATCAACATGTTAGCTTCATTTCTATCCCCACACCTGAGTAGCACCATGTCATGGTTTATTTTGTATAGGACACCGTTGCTTAGGAAAAAATTGGCTGCTAACTTCCTCAGAGTCTTTTTGTCCATGGTTGAAGCATTCTCTAGATACTCCTGGTGTTCTAGAAAGCACTTGATGTTATGAAACCACGACTTGACATCAGCTTCTGCCTCAACTGTTTGATAGTAAGCTAGTTCAGTCTGCCGCCTTATAACAATAAGTGGGGCTTCATTATGGAATCTAACTTGGTACATGGCAGCTAGTGTAGCTAAAGCATCAGCCACTCGGTTTTCTGTACTTGAGATATGATGGAACGTTATGGTATCAAAGTTCTTTATCATCTCTTTGACATAAGCATGATATGGGACCAACTTCGTGTCACTGGTTTCATAATCTCCTTTGATTTGGTAGATCACCAAGGCTGAGTCTCCGTACACCTTAAGATTCTTGATACGAAGATCGATTGCAACTTCAAGATCAAAGATATAGGCTTCATACTCCGTCATGTTGTTCGTACAACTAAAACACAATCATGCAGTAAACGGGGTGAAATTACCATAAGGAGAGACCAAAGTAGCTCCAATGCCATGTCCGTTGGAATTCGAAGCACCATTAAATGCAAGTTGCCAAGTTGCCCCAGGTTCAGGTCCCTCATCAGGGTCTGGGATCTCATAATTCTTTATAGCCATGATATCTTTGTCAGGAAAGTCAAACCTTATGGATTGGTAATATTCCAACGGCTAATGCGCCAAATATTCTTCCAATACACTTCCTTTGATTGCCTTTTGGATGACATACTGTATATCATACTCAGACAACAACATCTGCCAGCGAACCAATCATCCATTTAGAGCAGGTTTCTCAAAGATGAACTTTATGGGATCCATCTTGGAAATTAACAAAGTGGTATGGCATATCATGTACTGTCTTAAGTGAGAGGCGGCCCATGCCAAAGCACAACAGGTCTTTTCTACAGAAAAATATCTCATTTTGCAATCAGTACACCTTTTGCTTAGGTAGTAAATCGCGTGCTCTTTCGACTAGATTCATCTTCTTGCCCCAGTGCGCAACCCATCGAATCTTCTAACATAGTCAAGTACATGATGAGCGATTTCCCAGGCACGGGTGGGACAAAGATGGGAGGCTCATGTAGGTAACATTTTATCTTTTCAAAAGCTTTTGACAATTGTCATCCCACTGGACAACTTAATTCTTCCTCAGTATCTTGAACATATGCTCACACGTAGCAGTCATATGAGAGATAAACCTGGAGATATAATTCAATCTCCCTAAGAACCCTCTAACTTCTTTCTCTGTTTGTGGAGCAGGCATTTCTTGAATAGCCCTGACTTTATCAGGGTCTAGTTCAATTCCATGCAGGCTAACAAGAAATCCAAGCAGTTTCCCTGACCGGACACCGAATGTACACTTAGCAGGATTTAGGCGCAATCTGAACTTCCTCAGTCATTCAAATAGTTTTCGCAGATGTTCTATGTGGTCCTCTTCACTTTGTAATTTGGCTATCATATCGTCGACATATACTTTAATTTCCTTATGCACCATGTCGTGGAAGAGAGTGACCATTGCTCGTTGATAGGTTGCCCCAGCGTTTTTCAACCCAAAAGGCATTACCTTGTAGCAGTATGTTCCCTATGGTGTAATAAATGTAGTCTTCTCCATGTCTTTAGGCACCATTTTGATTTGATTATAGCCTAAAAAGCCATCCATGAAGGAGAAAAGGGAAAGTTTAGCAGTGTTGTCCACTAGTGTATCAATAGGTGGAAGAGGAAAATCATCCTTCGGACTAGCTCTATTTAAATCTCTATAATCCACACACATTCTCACTTTACCATCCTTTTTGGGGACGGGCACAATATTAGCAACCCATTCAGGGTATTTGGACACTGCTAGAAATCCTGCGTCGAACTGCTTCTTGACTTCTTCTTGAATCTTGATGGACATATCAGACCTTGCTCTTCTCAACTTTTGCTTTATTGGTGGGCATTCTGAACGAAGCGGTAGTCGGTGCTTAACAATATTTGTGTCCAAACCCGGCATATCTTGGTATGACTAGGCGAACACGCCTACATATTCATGCAAAATCTTGACCAAACTCTCCTTGATTCCATCTTCAAGAACAATACCAATCTTCATCTCTTTCTTTGCCTCGTCTGTTCCCAAGTTGACGACCTCGATGGGCTCCTGATGAGGCTGGATAGCTTTATCCTCTTGCTCTAGCAACCTTGCTAGTTCCTCAGGGAGATCACATTCCTTCTCGCACTCTTCCTTCGCTTGGTTTACAGGGGTCTCAAAGTCGGGAGGGATTGTAGCATTATCAAGTTCAACAGGTTCATTGATTATTCTACATGATTTTTAATGCTGATTTTAGAAAAATGAAAAGTAAATGCAAGAAAATAAAATGCCTTTTGTGGTTTCGAAAAGGTTGCCATTTTCTTGAAAACGAAAACAAAAAAGAAAGAATGAAAAAACAAGATTCTTTTTATTAATGATGATAATCATTTGAAATAAAGGGGGGCCCTACATATGATTCTTAAGCATTGGGCAGAGCAAAAGGATTTTAAGAAAACGAAAATAAATTACTTTGACAATGAAAAAACTTCAGGTAAGTCAATCGATTCCCAGTTATTCAAATCAGTTGTGTTGTGGTACACCAAGCATGGTGGTGTTGAATCAGCTGCATTGTCTTCTACAGTGGCCACCTCTTTGTCGTGGATGAATCTTGCACTGTGGAACACTTCTTGGAAAACCCTTGCTTTAGCTCCAAATGAACTTTGGGCACCTTCCTTCATCTGAGACTCATATCCCAACCCAAAACGGTTATTCTTCTCAGGAATGTGAATCACTTAACCCCAACCTTCAGGACTGCCCCTCTCGAACATTGCCCTTGCACCCTTCAAAGAGGCAAATGATGGATCTACTGTCTTATCTTGTTGTTTTACCTCCAGGAATTCAGCATTTACGATTTACAAAGCTTGAAAAGAAGTTTCAAATGTGCCTTCATCATCTTCAACATATCTGAACGATGAAAGGTGTCTGATCAACAAATCCTTTTCGCCAGACACTACGATTAGCTTTCCATTCACCACAAATTTCATTTTTTGGTGAAGTGTGGACGTTACTGCATTATTTACGTGGATTCATGGCCTTCCCAACAGACAATTGTATGTTGGGTTAATATCCATGATCTGGAAAGTTATCAAGAAAATATGTGGGCCTACTAGTATGGGTAGGTCCACTTCTCCGATCACAGCCTTGTGAGATCTATCAAAATCCTTTACAATCATCATACTGGGCCTTATCACCGTCTCTGTATAAGAGAGTTTGGCCAAAATGGACTTTAGCATAACGTTTAGTGATGACCCCGTATCCACCAGCACTCGGGCTAAGACATCCTCCAAACATTTCACAGAGATATGCAAAGCCCGATTATGATTTCTTCCTTCCTCGGGAAGCTCTCCATCATGAAATCTCAAAGTATGGCAAGCAGTAATGTTAAATACAATTCCATTAAATTGATTTACAATGATCCCTTGTGTGCCTGCATGAGTACTTTCAGTAAGGACTACCTATGAGCTTCTGAATGGAACAATAATGAGAGCACATAAATTCTCGAAGGAGTTTGGTAAAGCTGATCCACCACTTTATAATCACTTCTTTTAATCAATCTTAAAAATTATTCCGTCTCTTGCGGTGATATTGTCTCAACAACAATCTCCAGCCTTTTGTGGGATTATGGAATTTCAGTAATCTTTTCTCTTACATTCTCTTCAATAACTTTTAGAGGTGGCGTAGGCCCAAAGCACGACCGCTATGGGTCATCCTACTTGTTTCAGCAATATTGGATATGTATGGTCTAGAAATCCTTTCAAACTGGTCCCCTAAGGACACCTCTTGACCATTTATGAAAACCGCAACATTGTAGCGCCATGACACTGCATTGTTGTTATAATAAGGGAGATGAGCAGGTTGAATCACTATTTCTGGACACACGTGTTCTCTTTTGGGTGGAACACTTGGTGTATTATGATACTCAATTTCCCATGTAGGTGGTATTTCAAAATAAGGTTCGATCACCGCTATATCCTTATCAGTTTTTGTGCGACTGACTTGAAGTATCCCTTGATTCATTAATTGTTATACATCTTTGTTAACTACAGAACATCATTTTTCAAGAACAGAGCATTCATCATATCTGTCATGCTTCTTTGAAATTAAACCAGACTCCATCAAATGAGCATGGAGCTCTTTCAGCGGGGTTTTCAATTCTTTGACATCTCTGACAACCTGTTCATCAGACGCTTCTTCGATAGCATGGGTTTCATGTCCATTATGAGTGGGAAGAGGGTTAGTAGCAATATTTGGTCCCTTATCTTTCAAAGACAAGATCTTGCAATTAATGAGCTCTTGAACCCTCGCCATTAGAGAAAAACATCCGTCCAAATCATGCCATGTGGCGCCTTGATGGTATTCGCAATATAAGTCTGGATTGAACCAATGGGGTGGCTTTCCAATGAAAGGAGGTAACGACCTAGTGGTCACTAACCCCTTGTATACCAGAGACGGGTATAAATCTTTATACGTCATAGGGATAGGTTCAAAATTTGGGCTTCTTCTAGCACGATTTTGATTTGCAGGAGCAGCAGGAGGAGCCTGTGGCCTTTGTTACGGATGATTCTGCACCGGAGGAGATGGTGGGCGTGGAGGAGCCATTTGCGGTGGATATCCTGGAATGAATGGTTGATGATACAATGGATAACTGATAGGAGGTGGTGGCGATGGATAAGCTGGCATTACAGATGCCACATAAGGTTGTTGAAAGTATGGTACTGAAGTAGAGTGTTGTTGATATGCAGTTGGTTGTGGAGGTTTTCTTCTTGATTTGCTTCCTCTCTGACCGCTAGATACAACATTGGTCTCTCCCTCTTGTCTTCGTTGGAAACCTCCCTGGTTCTTTCTCACATTATTGGAAGTAGTAGCAGCAGACGCGATTTTACCACTTTTTAAACCATGCTCGATTCGGGCTCCTATAGCCACAAGTTCAGAGAATCCCAACGATGTACTTCCTACCATTTTCTCATAATAGGAAGGTGGTACAGTGTCCATGAATAGTTCAACAAGCTTTTTTTTCGCTAATGAGGGTTCAACCTGAGAGGCTAACTCCCTCTATCTCTATGTGTATTCCTTGAATGATTCTTTGTCTTTCTGCGACATGTTTTGTAACTGTCTCCTATCAGGCGCCATATCCATGTTGTATTGATAATGTTTGATAAATGCGTCAGATAGATCTTGGAAATTTTTAATCTTCCCTCGATCGAGACTCAAGTACCATTTGGGCGGTGCTCTGCTCAAGCTATCTTAAAAATAATGTATCATCAGCTTGTCATCATCCACATGCGCAACCATTCTGCGATAGTACATGATAAGGTGTCTCTTTGAACAAGTATGTCCCTTATACTTATCAAATTCTGGTGTTTTAAATTAGGTGGGATAACCAAGCTAAGAACCAAACACATCTCTTTAGCAGCAGCCCCAAAAATATCATCCCCTTCCATTGCTTGGAGTCGCTTCATGAGGCTTTGATAATTTTCTCTCACCTCCCTAAGGTCCTCGTCTCTTGCATCATCACCTATAGTGACTGACCCGGGAGCATGATAGATTTGATTGTAGTCCTCATATTATGTAGAAATCCCATTTGGAATGACCGTGTGTGGAACGGTATGCACAACAATTTGTGGAGTAGTGTGCATGACAGATCGTGTTTCAATATAGAACGGAGTAGGGATCGTTTCTGGCATAAATTGCCCCATTGTTTCAAATCGCGGCACAAAATCACGATGTAAACCAAATGGGGGCCACGTGGAAGGTACAAACGTCATAGGTTGAGTTCCTCCGAATGACCCTATGATCTCTGAGACAACAGCAATTTAAGGAGGTTCACTTCTGGTAGTTGAGGTTTGGATCATTTCAATGAGTTGATTAACATTCCCTCAAAGATCTTCGATTTTAAATCTGAGTCTTGCATTTTCTTCTTCTATTTCAGACATCCTTTGGTGAGCGCGAGCTCCGGTGTTATATCTGTGTTGAGGACTCAGGATGGAAACTGGAACGAGAGACACAAAATGAGAAACGAGTTGAAAACACATGGTATGCATATGCGGTACGTATGCAAAATGAAATGCAATGCAAGGTATGCATTCTTTGGAGTTTTGAGGAATTGTTAATTAGCTATTAGTTTATAAAAAAATATTAAGGAATCAAACAAATATAAAGCAAATGAAACCCCAGCCATTCATTCAATTGTAGCAGTTAAATGGTACAAAAGGTCATTTAGAATCAATTACAATCCATAATACCTTTTTCTAAAAAATAGGAAAGGGTACAAAAATGAAAACTCAGAATTTTGGCCTACGAGCCTCACGCTCCTTCAATTCTTCCTTAAACCTCTTCAGCATGTTCTTGCAAAGGCAAATAAAATCACAAATAGCAGGAGGAGTGGAGTCACCCATCGCTTCCAAAGCATCTCTAGGCTTCCACACCAAGTCTTGAGCTAACCAGTTTCAAAATTCTGCCAACCCATTGAGCTTATTAAAGTACATATCTCGATCAGCTATAAAAATATGTATAGATCACTCATATCTGTCATAATCTGAAAGCACATTTATCCTTTCAGCAGCCCAAATATCTTTATCTACATGGATAGCCTTTATCTGGTTCTTCTAATATTTGGCAAGATTTCTAACCTTATTCAACTCCCTACATAATCTGTCCCGACCAGTTGGCTCATCCCTAGAGACTCTCATGACATTTTATTTGAGTCTACATTGCTCTTCTTCGAAAGCCCTTGAGTGACGTAAAGCGGTGTTTAGCCTTTGTATTTCCGCTCCCATTTCTTCTCTGATTGTTTTGTTCTTCTAGGTAGTCAAAAGCTAATGATTTTCATGCTCAATGCATTTCCTTTGGGCTTTATCCAATTCTTCCTTGAGCCCACTCACCTTACTATCAGATTGATTAAGACACACATTAACCTTCTTCCTTTTGTGTTCTTCTTCATCAGCCTTTTTCTCTAATGCCTCTAGCTGAGTATTCTTACGTTGAAGTTCCCATTTCATGTTGTTCTTATCCTTAGTGACACTCTGAAGCTTCAGCTCAAGTTGCTCATTTTCTTTTACAAATTTTTCTATGGTAGCTTTGAGATCCTCGACTTCCTCAATTGGGATATGAGTAGGTTTTGGTTCGGGTAAAGGTTCAGATACCTTGACCTGAAAAGGAATTTTAATCTCCTTTGCTCTCTCTTTGACCCACACAAAGTAGGGCTCCTTGGTAATATTGTTCCTTCTACCCAACTCACTCTTCCCTTTGTTCCTAATACTTCTCCATTCTCTCACAATTTTCTTGAATAGTTCAGGGTTCTCAATTTCCAAGCTATGTATCACGAAAGCTTCTAAATTATTCTCTTCGGGAGGAGCCATCATTGGATACCCAAGCTGCCTCACTGATAACATAGGATTGGAGTTAATACAGCCTCGAGTTCCAATGAGCGAGATATTTAGGAATTCACCACAACTGGAAATAACTTCATCATAATCTAGCGAATATCATGATAGGTCAGTAGATCTGAGGGACACAATCCTTTGAGCCTAACTATCACTAGCTTGATTAACAAATGGTCCCTTTGTCGGTAAATGCATATTTATCCACTGATACAAAAGAGGTGCACAACAAACAATAGATCCTCCTTTATTTTCACTCCTCCAACACAGAAAATAAAAGTCTTCTACCAGAAGAGTCGGTACAGGATTCTTAGTCAGGAAGATATGAATGGCCTTCACATCCACAAAATCGTCTACGTTGGGAAACAAGACAATCCCATAAATAGCCAAAGCTACAGCATCGTAACATGCATCCCAACTCTGAGCCTCTATAAGGGTGTTAGCTCTCTCTATGAGAAACTTGAGAGGTAGCCCCTTAACACCCCCTTTAGTTTTCCAATTATCAATGATATTTTTCTTGGACATATGAAGAGCATCAGCAATAATCTTATCATCCATAGATAGATCCACACCCATGAATGGTAACTTGTTCTTCATAGGAATACCCACTAGTTTTTCGTACGCCTCAAGTGTGGGCGCTAATTAGAAGTCTTGAAATGTGAAACATCTCAAAGAAGAGTCATAAAATTGGGCCAAAGTAACGAGCTCTTTTTGATCTACCTCTTGGGTTAAGATGTGAATCAGCTTGCCAAAATCCTTCCCAAAGTTGATTCTGAATACAACAGGGATACGTGAAACCAAGCCGCGTAAGTCTTCCAATTTAGGTCTCCTAAAACTGTAAGGGTAAGTGCTTCTAGTGTTTGTTCCCATAATTTTTGAGTATCTGCAACTTAATTCTTAGATTCCCTGAAAACCAAAGAAATGTGATTGTTATGATATGAATATGAAATGCAGATGCATGGTTAAGGACCACAAGCACAATTCTGAAGCAAGAAAGATAATCTTAGATTATAGAACCCCCATGGGTAGGCTTTTAATAGGTAGGTGCCTAGAGTCGTAGATTTATTTCAAATACATTATGACCATGGCAAAAGGATACCACAATAATAATTTATTTGAAAGGATCTCCTCTAGGTAAGGTTTTTGCATCGTCCCACGAGAAAGGCTCCTCGTGACTCTCTACTACACAACCATCGAGTCCAAGGTTTCTAAAGGTATCTCAGAGTCATAGATCGAGGTTAATAATATAGTTGTCAGAATAACGATACGTTCAAGGGATCTCATCTGATTGGGGCTTTCATGTCAACCCTTATGAGTTAACACTACAAACCACCATAGAAGAGGGGTTAAAAGGTCCTTAGAGTTATCAATTCAGACCTGAAAACATTGCTGCCATGGCAAAGACTCACCAAGACAGTAATATTCCCAAGGGAATCAACTCTAAGCGGGATCTTCGTATCCTCCTAACGAGAAAGGCTCCTCGAGGGATTCCATTACACGACCACCATTCTAAATCCTAAGTTTTTCTCAGACTCGGGTATATAGCCATCTCATAGAGTGCCCATAATCAAAGAAATCCAATAATCACAAGAATTTAAGATAGGATACATAATAAAGATAAACAAGTAATAAATAATCAAGCAAGCAAGAAATAACAACACAAGAAGAAAACAAGTAAGCAAATACCAACGCTCACGAATCGAGTCAAGTTAGGCTTGACTCTCTCTTGCATAGGGCAATGCAAATTCCCTAGGGGAGTCGTCAGCTGTCGTACCTCGAAAAAAGCACGATCCTTTATGAATGGTCACAGAAAATAAATTTGCCATCAAATTTTATTTATCCCAAAGAGTGAAAGGAAAATATTGATAAAACCTTTAGGGATAGAACATGGTCATCGCAACTAAGTTCTAGATTCGGGAGTCGGTTACGTGAGGGGAAGGTATTAGCACCCCTTGCGTCCGTTATACTCAACAGGAACCTCTTGATTCGATTCGTGAGAAATGTTAGCTCAATTTTCTTGTTTTCTTTTAAGGAAATAAAGCGTAAAGGTAAGGTAAAGCGATTAGATTGCTAAGGGAAAATGGTTGGTTTTTAGATTAGGGTGCTCGCCAAGGATTAGGGCCCTTGTGCCTACGTATTTTCACTTGAAAGAAGTGAAGAATCAGAGCGTTCGTAGTTCGTGGGACTACGGTAGAAAAGAGAGGAGGCTGCTCGCTAGGATCTCGCAATCCCATGCCTACGTATTCTCATTGACAAATGTGAAATCAGAGCGTTCGTAGTTCAGACTACGAATGTTGGTTTGATTTTTATCGGAAGATACTTAGTTGCATTCGACATAAAATATTGCTTTATCCAAATGGATGAGGAGAGGACGCTTGCATCACCTTGAACGTATTTCCATACATCAACATTTATGGAAAACACGCCACTTATCTCGACTCAAATAGGTTACAGGCGAGGAAATATTTTGCATCGTTCTCAAGACACCATATCTCACGTTTATGAAAAGGTTTGATGGTTCGCACGACAGCGAGAAATTGAATTAATGCATTGACGTGTTTTGATTGGAAGAAGATTACTTGAAGCTTAGGAAAGGCTCATCGGGCCCAAGTAATCGGGAGAGTGGGTCGAAGACTTGACCCTCTCTCTTTTTCCATCCTTAATTATGAAAAAGTTTTGATATAGTTAAAGTAAGTTAAATGGATGACAATTACTTGAAGCTTAAGAAAGGCTCCTCAGGCCCCAAGTAATTGGGAGAGTGGGTCAAAGACTTGACTTTCTCTCATTTCATCTTGAAAAGAGGTTATGTTTGGAAGGTGTTTTGGAACAATGGAAGATAGTTAATGTATTTTAAATCGAATGACGATTACTTGAAGTTTAAGAAAGGCTTCTCGGACCCAAGCAATTGGGAGAATGAGTCAAAGACTTGACTCTCTCTTTTCTCATCTAAGTAATTAAGGAAATAGATTTGATTTCGAATCAGGTTATAAATCTTTTAAAGAAGACAATTGTTCAGATTTAAGAAAGGCTTCTCGGGCCCAAACAACTGAGGAGAGAAATCGAAGATTCAATTCCAAATCTCTTTTCATATTTCATTGAAATATAATCTAAATATAGTAGGTTAACTGATTTGAATTGAGAAAATGCTCGATGTTAAACAAATTTTAAATTTGCGCACGGAAAGTTTCATGGTTTGAAGTAAACGGTAAGGAGGTCCTAATGATATAAGGCAAGGTCGATGGCGAGGCAAAAGTGCTCGACTTACATGGTAAAAAAATGGCTCGACTTTGGATCGAGGATTTATTTTAAAAATGTTTTAGAATGAAGAATGGAAATTAAAAAAAAATATGGGATGAATATTAATCACACATGAACAAAAGTACGAGCATTAAGGAATTCTAGCAATATATGAACAAAAATAGAGTTAACATAAGGAAGATTCACTACTCAAATTAAAAGTTTTAGTGAATTTGAATAAAATGGTATTGAATACAAATATGCTAAGTGTGACATGTATGCACTTTGCTCATTCTGAAGCTATGTGACATGACTGAGTCTGGCCTGGAAAAAAAAACTTGTCTTATGAAGCATGATTTGGTTTATTTGAAAATTGTGTACGAAGTTGCTTTTATTTTTATGGATGATGACATTGAATTTGAAATGGGTGTATATAAGTCTTAGTTTGTAGGATTGAATCTTGAATAGATTTAATAGAACTTGTTTCCATGATTTGGCATTGTGACTTATGAATTAGATTGGATGAATGGAAATGACGGTTTGTACTCTAACACATTTCCTTCTCATGTATGTTCGTGGAGCAACTCGAATCAACGACGAAGCTTGGAACGACAAGTCGCGTTTGGGGGCTTTAGAGTAAGACTAGAGGCTGGACTATGGATGATGAAGCTTGGAATGGAAAACAAGAAATTGATGAGGTACGATAATGGAAACATTACATTGAAATTCTGATTAGGGATTGCATCTCATGTATCTAAAAATGTATCATTATGCACTTTACTTGCTAATGAAAGAACATGTATATGAGTCAAAACATGGCTATAGTGAATGATTGTCAATAGGATGACAATCTGTATGAAAAAATATGTACGAACGTGTTTGATCATGAAGTTGACCAACAATGGACGCCTTTGCAGGTCGTGTTTGATCATGAAGTTGACCATACATCATTCTTCAAAACAAGTTGATTCAAGATGTCCGTAACCCATGTGAATTTGATCACAAATGCACAGAATCCGGGAGGACATTGCTTGATCGATGAAGGTAAATCAGATGTCTTGGAAAAAGTTAGCTTGTGAAGTTTAGAGAACATTAAATAGAATAGGGTTCAAAGCATAGGTGCATTTTTGTTGTTGTTGAACATCAATCTTGTAATTTGTTGGTATTTCCCCTGTAGTGGCCCTTAGTATTTGGATCAGGCATGTAGATCTATCTCACACGGTTTAATAACTTGAATAAGTAATTGGCATCAAGATCTAATTATGCCTTGGCACCTCTTGTAGCTTAGGATAAATTCAAATGTAGCTTAGAAATAAATTCCAACATAGTTTCCAAAAGTGAACTCCAACATGTCTTGAAAATCGCCGCACCATGGCATGAATTGAAAACATGATATGAGTGTTAATTATGTCTTGAAAAGGGACGAACACGACTTTGAGGGTGGATGAACACTTGAATATGATCAAGGTTCAAAGGAAAAAAAAACATAACAATGCTTGTATAGAGTTTAACAAAACTCTCTATTCTAAGTTGTACACTCAAGATTGACTTTAACAAAAGCCAAAAAAGGAGTAAGTAATCATGACAATGATCCTTACATAGAGTTGACAAACTCTAACCTAGGGTTCTAGTTTAAGAACACTCATAGTAAAGGTGGGTCTTTTATACTTAAGAAAAGTCTAATGGCTAGTAGGTTCTAACTTAACTAATCTAGGGTTCAAGATGACTTAACAGAGTTAGAGGGGGTAAGAGAAAATTATGACCACTAGGGGTCAATGGAGAAACTTTCCTTTGGAATAGGAGAAAGATGAGGCAAATAGATGAGAACTAACAAGTTCCATCACCTGGGGAAGGCTTAACAAAGTTAAAGAAAACACATAAGCATTCATTCAAACATGATGAAGATAAGTAGAACATGGTAACAACCAATAAAGATTAGGGTAATCATGTAACAACAAAAGAACAATAGTTAAGATAAACCTAAAGACATAGAGGTAACAACCATTAATGCAAGTAAAGAACATGTGTAACAACAACAAGTTCATCTATAACATTCAAATAAGATTGATGCAAAAGAGTTACAACTTGAACCAAGCATTCTATAATGATTAAAATGATATTAAAATGTAACAACATAAGACTATCTAAACATATATTGATAACAATCAAACAAGCAAGAATACAAGAAATGTGACAACAATTCAAGTATTTGTTCATGGATTCATGGGGGAAAGTAAGCAAGTTTCATGGTAAAAACCAAGTCAACAATCAAACCCTAGCATATTATGGTTCTAACAAGACTCATAAACAAGTAGGAAGAGGTATGAAAAACATATTCAAGAGGTTACAACATCAAGAATTATGTTATAGGTCACAGATGAAATTCAAGGTATACCATTCATAATCAAGCATTCACAAAGGCAAGAAACAAACCCTAAACATGTTATGGTTCTAAAAGGACACATAAACATGTAGAATAAGTAATGGTAAACATATTCAAGAGGTTACAACATCAAGAACCATGGTATAAGTCACAAATGAAGTTCAACATGCCATTTTCACATGTATGCACTCACAAAAGCAAACATGAATAGAGAAAGACAATGAATCAAACAAATTTGAACATTTAAACATGTTAAAAAACATATATGAATCATACAAGATAAATCTCACTAGAAAAATCAAGTTACAAGTTGAAAAAGTTCAAGAACACCAAGGTAAAAACCCCAAAAACACATGCTATTCAAGTGGACCAAAGTATTTCTAGGATAAGAATACTTGAATTATTTCTTCACTCAATGAAAATAGACATGTTAAGGAGTAGTTTTCAAAAAGAATGGCATCATTAGCATAAAAATAAGCAAGTCATGATCATGGGAAGTTGGTGCACCAAGAGGGCAAAACTAGGTCATGACAAGGTAAGGCAACTTTAGGTCATTTGCATGAAGAATTGGAACTAGGTTATAACTTAACCAAATGAGGTGAAATAAAAGTGAAAATTGTGTACTTTTGAACAAGAAATTCAATGGTACCATTTGTTTTTCCATACCATGAACCCACAAGAAAACCTGATAGCATCATTGGTAGGGCAAGTTTGGTGACAACCAAATGCAAGAACATGTGAACAGTATGGTGTAGTGGTGTGCTTTGTGAAACAAGTGCACCAACATCACATATACATCATATATAGAGGTTGGCACAAGAGAAATCAAGAAATGCACAAGTGGTTTGGCATTTTAGAATCAAAATGCAAAAAGTGACTAGGTTGGGCCTAGTTTGTGACCTGAATTTTGACAGTCCCAAAACTACATATTTTGCTGCAAAAAATGGTTCATACATGACACATAACATACATAAAACATGTCCAAGAAATGTTCAACTCAAAATCATGGCTAGAATTCAAAGTGGCCTGAGAAATGTAAGTTGAAAACATACTTCTTGCAGCCTTGTGTTGCAAACTTGGTAGGCAAGTAAACCAGAGATCCCTCAAGGTCTTTGATGGTCTAGAAATACTCCAAGGATGATAAGAAGATGCTGCAAGTGAACTCCAAGCAAGCTAGTGGGAAGAATACCTTGATAATGAAGAAAACACCAAAAAATCCAAGGATTTTGTATATGTCAAATATAAGGTGTGAGTGGTCTCAAAGCTCAAGGAAATGCAATGGTTTGAAGGCTGCCCTTCAAAATGTAGAAAAGTCAATCAATGAGGTTTTGGAAGTTGAATTTTGGCTTGGATGGGTTTCTGGCTAAAGTGAGGTTTTGGACAGATCTAACACATCATTTGTGATGTGTTTGAAGCTTTTTTTGAGTTTGAGGATGTTTGGAAATGGTTTTAGAAGAGAAAATGCAAGACAGATTTTGAGGTGTTTGGAAACTTGGTGAAACTTTGCACAAACTTGGTGATTGAGTGAGGGAGAGAATTCTAGCTGGTTTCTAGCAATGAACTGGTTTTCTTTTTATATGAGAATGAGGTTCAATTTATAGGGAGAGGTCTTGAAGGAGAGTGTCATACCCCAAATTTTACCCTTAGATTAGTGATCATTTTTGCATTTCGTTTTGTTCCGTATTTCGTTTTAACTAATCGCTAACCGGTTTGCTCAGTCTGTTTGTTGTTGCAGGAAAATATCACGGTGTGCCTTTGACTCATGGAGTGCAGACGTGTTGTTAGTCTGTTAATGATTACAGGGCCAATCCATTGTCAGAGGATTCCCCAGGGTCTCCTATCTCTCAAGTTACGCGACAATTGGTTTGAGATTGGTTTGGATTTCTATGACAATATTGACGTTAGATTTTTCTTGATATAGTTCGTCCTTATTTGAGAACTGGGATATAGTCGTCAGATTGGATGTTAAGTGCTGTTTGATTTATGACCGTATTGATTTGAGGTTGTTAAAATATGAACGGGTTTGGTTTTCAATCGGCGCGAAATTTATTTCAAATAAGTCATTTGAGCAAGTTCGAGCCGCATTCACTTTTATTTCTCTATTGATTACGAGTATATGTTAAAGGCGCAGTGGAATTATGGGTCGCATCAGAGCACTAATGAATATTGGTTTTGGTTTTGTCGCGAGTATCGGTGGATTCAATTCAGGTTACAAAAGTCAGGATTATTCGAGATATGATTTGGAATTTAAACGCGGAGAAGTAAAATTCATTTTTGCTACAAATTTGGATTTATTTATTTTATTCAAGGCTAATTCCGTACAATGTTCAAATTACAGCAAGGATCCGAATTTTACAGAATTACAAGTCAAGTCCTAAAATCCTAAGTTTTCTTAAACTTCCAAGCTCCGTCTTCGGATTCTGAGTTCTTCATTTCCAGAATCTCCACGAAACCTGCAAGATTAATAACCAAAATTGTCAGTGGGGATTTAATTTAATTTTTTACGAAAAGTGGTTTTTATTTGTTTCGAAGCCCTCGGGAAAATATCATCACCGGGCATTTCGGGAGGGCAACAAAAAGTTCGTCGCCAGCTCCCAATTTTCACTTTCTGACCTCGGCAAAAATCCGGCAAGTTTCTGTTCAAACTTTCCGAGAGAGAGAGAGAGAGAGAGAGAGAGAGAGAGAGAGAGAGAGAGAGAGAGAGAGAGAGAGAGAGAGAGAGAGAGAGAGAGAGAAATAGTGCTTTTTGTGAAAAAATGATTTTGCAGCCAAACGGGTCCTTAATCCAAAATCTGGGTCAGAAACAATCCAAAATATCCAAATAGTCCATATCCGAAATATCCAAGAATCCAAATCAGAAAAATCCAAATCAGATCCGAGTATCATCCAATAACCAAATCCGGACTCATTATCATAGAAAAATTAATAATAACATGTCCGAAAATCATGACAGATATGGATATAATCAAATCCAAAATCTCAAAATCCGACAACATCAAAAAGATCATCAAAGTCCCAAATCCAAAAATAGAAACATCAAACATGCCAAAACATGTTCTGCTCAGAAAGGAAAGTGGCGTTAAGGCGTTTAAATCGCTTCAAGAGGAAGAAGATAGTATAAGAAGAACAAAAAATCATAAGTTCAGGGACGGAAAAAAATCATCAAACCATCACGAAAATTAGCCCAGAAAAATCACAGATTTCTCAACGAAAAACTCAGACGAAAATTATCAGTTAAAAATCCCACAAATCCAAAAGTTATCCGAAAGGCAACCAAAGGGGCTCAGAGGTTGTCATCATTGCCCAATTAAAAAAAAAACCAACGCGAATCCGCAAACCGCGAACCCATCATCATAAAACACCAACAAATCAAAGCACCAAAAGTATCAAACCCTCAGATCACAAATACAAGCCCTCAAATCAACATAAAATCGTCCGACATTCGCAAACCCACATCTCAAACTCACGAACTCAGAGAATAAAGAAACATCGCCATCATCGTCCCTACCAATCATCCAAAAATCACGACAAATCCGAAAGTGTAAGCCACCTTAACACGTTTTGTTTAGTTTTTTTGCAGATAAATAGATGAAAGAAAGAGAAGACAATGTTTGAGAGAACAGACGAAAGAAGAAGAAGAAGAAGGGGCCATTCGGCCATGGGAGACTGAGTGGCGAGAGAGATGAGTGGGAAAGAAGAAAAAAATTTCGCAGCAAGATCCCCCATGGAGATCTGCCGTCGCCGCTGCTGCAAAATGAGGGTTTTAAAACCCTAAAAGTTTTCACTCCCCCTTTTAAGCATGCAGTCGGGTCGGCTCTGGGACCTGACCACCCAGCCCGACCCATTTTCCTTTTTTATTTCATTTAATTTTTTTTTCTGTTTACATTTATTTTGAAATATTTATATAAATAAATAATAACATACTAACTACTAACACTAAAATAAAATAAAAATAAATCTAAAAAATATTTAATAAAAAATAAAACCACGAAAAATAAAATATAATTATTAGTTTTCTAATTTTTAAACTTAGTTTTATAAATATATTTAGAATTAATTTTTTAATTTTACTTTTTAAACTAATTGCAAGTTTTTTCTTAATAATTAAAAAAACCCAAGAAAAATTTAATCTTAGTTTTATTAAATTTAAATTCTTAGTTAATTTAGTTTTAAAGCTTAAGCTAATGGCTTTTCTTAATAAATAAATAAACTCTCTTAATTTCATATTAATTTATTTCATCTTTCCATTTTAATTCAATTTCTAAACTTATTTTTAACTTAGACATGAAAATTCTCAAAATACATAAATAATGAACTCCTTTGTTAATTTAGGATAATTAGTCTAGCTTTTTTTAACTTAATTATAATTATAATCCAATTTTTTCTTTTAAGTCGCAAATATCTCACAAAAATCTCAAAAATAATTAAATTCTAACATTTGCCTTTTTTACTTAATTTAATTAATCTAATTCGAAATTCTCAAAAATACTTAAAATCTTTAATTTCAATTTTTCTACTTAATTTTATCCAAAAATTCTAACAGTTTATAAAATTCTCCAAAATCATAAAACAATTAATCTTAACCTCAATTCTCAAGCATTAGGATTAGGAGTCACAAAAATCATAAAACAATTAATTTCATTTCTCAATTCAATCCCAATTTCACCATTACACTTAAAAAATCAAAATCCTTAACTGAGTCCATGGCTAATCACTCTCATTATCATTCTAACTTGACTATTTCATTATGATGTATATATTCATGTATCTCACTCATCATTTATTTACCGCTTTTTCGTTTACCGCTATTTCCCCTTCGAAGGAAAGTTCTAACTATTTAACCGTCGTGTCAATAGTCCTTAACCCTTCACCTTTTCCCAACCTTAAGATTTGAGTCGCCGTACTCATGCTTAGGCGTCCCGCCGTGGACATCTACCCCTTTATCCCAACATTACGATTAAGAATCACCACATTCCATTTAAGTTCTCGCCGTGGAATACTTACTTCTTACCCTTTTTCAACTCAACTTTACAATGTAGAAACGTTTACTTCCCCCTAGAACCTTGAACACATTCAAGAAGTTCCTATTCCTCCCTTTCAAGGGGAACTACGATTACTCTGATTCCAGCCCCTACCTTGGATACGTAGGCACAAGATGCGAATCTTGGCGAGTAAACTTAGGACTAACTCTTTGGGTCTTTCTCTTTACCCTTAACCCTTAGCATTACCCTTAAGCCGATAACCTATAGCAATAGAACATTAAAAAAGAGGTTCATGTAGAATACTACAGAATTTTAGGATGCTAATACCTTCCCTAAGCTTAACCAACCCTCGAACCTTAGATCTCTCCCCACATTGTGTTTACGATGCAAAAAATAGGTTTTTCCTTTTTTAACCTTTCCTTCGGATAAATCAAAGATCGGTTATGAATCAAGATTGTGATTCAAATTAATCAATAATTTGATATCCTATTCTCACCGCAACAGAGAGGCATGGGCATATTGGAACCAAATGGCAATTTTGGCTTTGTCATTTTGAAATCTTTGTGCCAACCAATCAATATTGCATTTCTGACCTCAAGCCACCCTAACAAGAGCTTCTCCATGCCGTATAGGTAATTTTCATCATGCTTGAGGGGATAGGAAGTGACTGGTTGTATCATAGCTAGTGGTTTGAAGAAGGGCAGCCACCATTTTTCTCTTTCTTCACTATTCATTCTTGCAACTTGCATTAAACAATGATTTCCTTCGTTTCTTGTGCCAAGATCGTGACATATAGTGCTAAAAACTTCCATTAGCAATGTGGAGATCAGAAATGGGGCTTAATCCTTGACTAGAGTTGATTTGGGAGGCTTTGGAATCAAGATGTCCATGCTGAGTTGGTTTTGCAGTAATGAGTTTTTGCCAACTTGTGAGCCTTGGTTCTCCCTAACCATGAGGAGTTATGGAACCCAGTTGTAATTTTTAGAAATCCCTTTTTAGGTATTACAACATTTTTTTTTTTGAGTTAGGAACTAATTCCACTTGAAACTAGGTCAAAACCCCTTGTGAAAATGTTGAATTCTTGACTTACAAGTCAAGAAACCTCAAAATTTCTAGGTGTTTAAAATCCTTCACAACTTGATGGATTCATAACTCCAAATCCATTTATTTTTTGCTCATGGGTCAGTAGGACACTTTTATTAGCCTTCTTAAGACCTATCCAACAAGCTTTGAACCACTTTATTTCGATGTGTGGTTAGGAAGTTATGACTATTTGAAGTTTGACCAAAATTAGGGTTTTTTCACTTTGCCCTTGTTTCTTGATTTGTAAGTTATCTATCAATTCTTGATTAAATTTCTACCAAATTTCATAACTAGATGCGAAATGATGTTGGGAACAAGATTGGCTTCAATTTGGGGTAAAAACCCTGTTGGTAAATGGGTTGACTTTTCTGATAGACGAACCAAACAATTGAAAATCTCTAGATCAACTGTTGATGTTCTAGGTTCCATGTGGTCTTGAAACTTCTTGTGTAGACTTCATTAGGTCATATTGTCGCTACTGCAAAAATAAGGTGCCGACAAAACAGAAAAGTCGCCACCTTTAGTTATTTATCCCTCAGAATGGGAAAGGAAACGATCGGAAAAACCTGACGAATAGGTATAAGACAAGGTCATCGCAACCATTGTCTGGGTTCGGGAGTCGGTTACGCAAGGGGAAGGTATTAGCACCCCTCACGTCTATCGTACTCGATGGGATCCACGCTTGTTGTGTTTATAGGACGAGTTGGTTTTACTATCTACCTATCAAGGCTGGCTTAAAACAAAACAAAAGAAAAGAAAAAGAGGACTCGACAAAGCATCGCGCTTTGGGCCTACTTATTCTCATCAGAGAAAATCAGAGTCGACGTAGTTCGGCTAACTACGGGGTACGGGGAAGGTGGAAGGTGGCTCGCCAATACGTTAGTATTGTGCCTACATACTCTCAACAGGTATGAGAGATCAGAGCTTACGTAGTTCGGGATAATACGGAGTACGGGGATTCAGATTCATCTGTTTTTTCGAGCAGGGTTAACAAACAGTTCCAGCGGTTGGATGTACGCAACTCGACCTTTGGAGACTTAGCCGTTACCGTTTACGGTAGAACTGGGAGTTAACGACACTATTTTCTTCAGAAAAGCTTCCTTTGAATTATGGGCCCACAGGGCAAAAAGGTTTGAAGTTTGTTTTCTGTCTTTTACGGAAGAACTGTTTTTTATGTTTGTCTGCAGTTTGTACAGCACTAGAGACTATGACCTGAGAGTGAATGTGTCGCATGTCACCCAAAGGGTGCCATATTAAACATCCAGACTGTTGAAAAGAAACTCTCCAACAATCCTTTCTCAGATAGCTTAAGGCTCGTATCGCGCTTATACTAACTTGCCTTTATTACGTTTTTTACTGTTTTTTCAAGATGAGAAGAGAAAGTGACAACTACGGGGAGACTATCAAGTCCTAATGTTGTCATGCCAAGGATTCATCCTATGGTTGAGGTTTGAAACAGGGAACTCCTAGAAGTTATCATGCATAGGTGTCAACCTAAAGTTCTAATCATCACTTCCTTATCAAAGGAAGTGAGATTCCCAGGGGATCATGACAATGATAAACAGCAACAGATAAAGCATCAGCTAGACAGTAAACAGTAAACGACTGTAAAAATGCATGCAATGCAAGTGAGGGAGGAAATGTGTGTGGGGCATCAGCCTCCACAAGCTCATCTCAACCTCAAGCCAAATATGAATAACTGTGATCATACAAAGGAAATAACATGCTATCAAGCAAAATATAATAACTGCAATTATACAGAAGAAATGAGATAAAATGCCATCAAGCAAACCCAACTAACCACATAGGCAAGGGAGCAGGGCTCTACCGAATACCCGCAAGCAAAGCCATACAGTAAAAATACAAGCAGATGGAGCAACTCAACCTCTAGTGCAATCATGCTCCTAGTTTACATCAATCTAAATATGAACTTATTCTAATGCATCAATCAAATCAAACAAGTCACACCAATACAGTTGCACAGAAAGAAAACAGACAGGAAAGAAAACAGATCAACATCTCCCACAGTAAAGCTCTCCTCTGACAGCAGTTCAGTCATCAGTCTTCAACTACTCTTCAAGGCTATCATCCTCAATAGCAAGTGTCAACTTGCTTCTAATACATCCCTATAAGTATCAACTTATCCTCTCTTCCTTAGGCCTCAGCCCCAATATGAACTCTACCTCCAGGCTTCACTCCTAATATCTAGTATCAACTTGGCCCCTGCAGGCTCTCAATGTATCAACATAAGTATCAACTTATTCTTTCTTCTTCAAGCCTCATCTCTTAACTCAATTTCAATTTGATCTTCTTCACAAGTGTAAACTTGTTCTTCTTCTTCTTCAAGCTCCAGCTCTCTCTCTTTACCAGTATCAACTTGCCCTTCCTGATCTATAAGCTGCAGCTTCAATGGTAGTCCTCAAATACTGGGAAGTATAAACTCCTAACCCCTATCTTCTTCAAGCAAGGAACTCCATCCTCTAGCAAGGGAGAAAGATTCATCTAACAAGAGCAAAGTTTGGATGATTGACAGCAGAGTGAAGACCAAAGGTCACCAATAAGCATCCTATCATCAGAGAAAGGGACCCTCAAAGGTTCTACCCACTTGTAAAGAGCCACACATCCTACCAAAGGAGGGATGAGGCCTTTACAAGGGGACCTTACATCATAGGGAAGAATGGAAGTGATCAACATCTTCCATGTTTATGAAGGAGGGGAATCTATCTAGAAGCTCTGCCTACAAACCCTAATCTTAACACCTAATCAACACTACACCAAAATAAGGGAAATCTTCACATCCAAGCTTCTTCAAGCATTCCATGGTAGCCCAAGCTTGTCTTCAACATCATCCAAGATCAAGAGAGGCAAAACCCTAATCTAAGGGAACTAAAGAAGTCATTCTAGTTGAATTAGTGCATTAGAATCATCTAAAGTTAGCACCTAAGCTAAAATCAAACAAAAATAGTAAACTACATTGTAAATTCCTACAAAAATTTCTAAGGGACCCTAATTCAATCATGAATCTACCATACAAAAATCAGAGGTTGAATCATCCACCAAGTTCTAGATATAAAACCTAAATCATAAGGTACTAGCCATAAACCCTAAAAATGGAGCTCCCAAAGTTTCAACCTAAAACTACCACTTACATTCATCACAAAAATGTGAGAGAAATCTAGGGGGAACATGCATATCTATGCTAGCTACACACACAAAATAAAGGCAAAAATCATCATCAAATGATCAAACCAAATTCAACAAAATCAAGTATCAACCACGGTCATTTTAATATCAATTAAAATTCAAAAATGCACATAAAATCAAAAAATGCATGAAATGTTAATAGTTTTTATCTAAAAAAAACTAGATTCAATCATGAATCCATGGAAAAAAGAATGGAATTAATTGAGTCATTTTCCAATTTTTTATGGATTATTCAATAACCATGTAAAATGAAGAAAATAAAATGAAAATGCAAGGAAATTGATAAGCGCGTGGTGCAGGTAGCAAATATTCTCAGTTCATTTCAGGGTTGGGCCCAAAAAGGGGGTGTGAGTATCAATTAGTGACTAAGCCCACCCAGACTACTTAAATGAAACGCTGCGTTCAAGTACTCAGCCTCCTTCACAAAGTGAAATCAATTCGTGGCCGTTGGATCCTTCCCAGGTCAAAGTCCTCAGCCCAATCCAATGGCTATCTAGTCATCTTCTTCCTTTTGAATTTCTGAAGCTTCCTTCACCTGCGCGCGCTAGGGTCACCGCCGGTGACTTCTCCGATCAGCCACTCCCAACCCTAACTCTCTCCACAAGCCTCCAATCCAAATGGTCTCTACACGAATGTTGTCCCAAATTTCACAAGGAATCTTCCTATACTACTCAATCATTCTAAAAGCTCAAGAATCCAAGAATAGCACTCTCAATAGAAAATTGCATAAACCCTAAATTATCACCAATCTTCCAATTAATGATCCAGAAAGCTTCCTACACCAGCCTACAATGATTCTAACCTAACAAATCCTATTGATTCTACCTAAATTAAGCCATGGAATGAGAATTACATACCTGGTAAAATCGTGTGAACAGAGTGGTTAAATCTTCAAATCAACCCTCAAGAACTTCCAGACTCCTTCACTAGCCTCCAATCAACCTTCTGTATGCAAAGAAAAGAGTTGAAACTTGATAGATTCTTGAACCCGATTCTGAGTTGCAAGCTTCAAACTCCAATGGCCAACTCACAATTCTTCCACAGTTTTGCCTTGAATTTGATCTGGGATCAATCACCAACCTCAGAGCAAGCTATTGGGATCAAGAACTTGGACTGAAATGGCTCCAATGGCTGTAACAGATTTTGATTTGCAATGTGCAAATTCAAAATTCAATCTCACTCTCCTTTCTCAATTCTCACCAACCTTGGCTCTGAATCACTTCATAATCATATATAGGACATGAATGAATGATCTAGAAAGTTCTGGATCACTCTTATGAGAAGTTCAATATCTCATCTCACTTGAAATTCAATCTCATGCCATGGTCATATCAGTTTTGCTAGCAGCTTGCATTTGCCCTCATTCTCATCCAAATTCTCTCCACATGAGATTTTGAGTGTGTTTGGATGTGTTTGCACCTTGGTTTTGATCTTATGAGAAGTTTGGCATATGTACCTTAAGCCTTAAGTAACAAAATACAACTCCATGATTTTGACCTCAAATGAGAAAAGTAATATTTCCAATGTCTTTAAAATGCATTTTACAATCAAAATGACATATAGGTTTGTCTCATTTGGTCACCAAATGAAAAATCACAAATTTGGTCCTTTTAATGAACTTTAATTCTTCCTTTTTAAGTCAATTTTGCAATTTTGAGTTACAAGCAATTCCAACCTCTCATGACCACCTGGATAGCCTTAAAACATCATTTTGAACAAGTTTGATGTTGAACATTTTCCCATTTGAAGCTTGCAAATAGGAGTTATGGACTTATGATTGAAATGACCTGTAATCTCCAAATGCCCAAAATACCCTTGACTTGTCAAAGCCATAACTTGAGTTCTACAAATCCTATCAAGGACTTCTAGTACTCTGTAGAAACCTAAGAGGATAAGGAACAACATTCATGTTGACCAAAAGTTCATAGGAATCATCCTTTTAGGGAAAACGTTTCATGCAAGTTGGGTAACTTTCAAGCTCCAAATTCACATTCATCTGATGACCTATAACTTGTCAAAGCCATAACTTGAGTTCTACAAATCCTATCAAGGACTTCTAGCACTAAAATTAAAGCTAGGATCATGCTCTACAACAATCATGTTGGGGGCAAGATGAGATGACAATCACATCTTGAGCTAAATTGCCTTGAAGATAGGGGTCAAACTAGGGGATTTTACACTGTCAAGCCTTAGAAACCCTAGCATGAAATTTCTCAAGCTCTTCAATCATGATGAGTTAACCTTGGAATCCTCCTTATATCATCTCAATGCATCAATCCATGATCACATGGCTCTTGAATTGGGTCTCAACCTTGTTCAAATCATCAGTTGACCTAGGGTTGACCCAGTCAAACCCTAGCTGCACCAATCATGGCTAAGCCTTCTCAATCTTACACAATGACCTGTCTAGGACTCAAAGTGATCTTCAAAACTTCTCATGAGCTCTCTCAAGACCTCAAGTCCATCTCCATGACCTCAGAATCATCTGATGGCTTTCCACAACTTTCAAGCTAGGAGACCTACACACTTGGCTTCAACCACTCTCTCTGAGGATCTTTTAACTTCTCTGACAAGGGTATCAACCCTTGAGCACTTGAATAACCTTCTTAGCTAGCTTCATAGTCTTGATTGGCCCTTGATTGGTAATCATACCTCTTGATCTCCTGCATACATGTCAATGAAATGCAAATGATAATGCTAATGTGAATGAAATGAAACACAAGCTAGGTAAAGAAATGTTGGGCAAATTTTGGGGTGCAACAGCTGCCCCTATTCAAACGGCTTGGACCTGACTGGGTGAGAAGTGAACGACTCTCAAACCATCAAGGTAAAAGACGATTGAATACCAACAAACTCGGAAATTTGCCAACTACGCAAGTCCACGGTACTCTGATGGGGACAAATCTTCGGAAACTGAAACAATAGCTGCATGACAGCTAGCTGAAGAATTGGTCACATGGTAACCGATGAAATGTCTAATCTCAAATCTCTGTCAGGATGATCATCTGATTTTGCTGCAGATACTCGTCCTCAAGTCATCAAGGGATCACTAGTTGCACGGTAACTGGCAATGCATAGCTGATATTGCCGTCAGGCATTCTGCGACACTGCTGCGGAAGAGTTCTTCGGGACTCATCAGGTCATTAGGAACTTTTTTAACAATCAAGTTAATCATGTCGTCGGGCATTCAAAGAGATTCTCGGGCGTCAGCCAGACTTCGTCAGTAAGTCGGAAAAAGAATCCTCAATCAATTATGAACCAGTAAGGATGTCTGATATTTCACCGTCAAGCACTCCGCGTCAGCTGGGAGAACTGATTTGACATCACAGCTGGACTTCATCAGTAAGTCTGGGGTTTTGGCACCGCTGCCTGACTTCAATCATCAAGTATGCAAGGAAATTTCAACTTCTCTGTTGAAAACATGCTGGGGATGACCCATCTCAGCTGGGGATTCTGGAGAACTATCAAGTAACTCTGCTTCGGGGATCCAGAAATCATTCTGGGTGAATCAACTCTGCTGAAGACTTCAAGAATCATCTTTGGACAAATAACTCCATCGGGAACTTCAAGAATCATCTTGAGCCAATAGCTCTGCTGGAGATTTCAGGAATCATCCTGAGCAAACGCCCTGCCGGGGACTCTAAGCATCAGCTTAAGCACCCTCTCTGGTGACTTCACTGGGGGTTTTAAGAATCATCTTAAGCAATCAACTTCGCTGAGGAGTTCAAGAATCATCTTGGGCGAGCGACTTTGCTGGGGGAATTCAAGAATCATCCTGAGCCACACAACTCTTCTGAGATTTCAGGACTCATCCTGAGCAGACATCCTGTCGGGGAACACCTGCAAAACAAGAACGGTAACGACCTAGCTCATGTTTCATATGCATATGATCGACAATGGCGCAATGCTCCACACGGTGGAAATGCTACGCGTTTTTAGGGTAAATGCTATGCAATCATGCAAAATCCTATGACCCCATCAGCAAAATAAATGCTGAAGGGAGGATCCTTTTGTCAAGGGGTAAGGACCACTCTGGTGGAGAGGAGGAACCATCCTGCCGAGGATAAGAAGTTACACCAATCTCAATTGGATTCCGCCTGAGGAAACGAACTTCAGTCGACTGCTGCAGGGGAATAAAGCTCTACGAGAACCTGAACCTGCCCATCTGGGTATTCAAACCACAAACTGCCGAGGGAAACGATGTCAATCGCAGAAATAAACTGCGCGGTCTTCGCGGCTAAACTTTCCTGGACATAACGACTCCGGTGGGGAAATACAACATCAGCTATTCAACACTCTACTGGAGAAAACCAATCGTGGCCTGAACGCTTTCCAAGGACTCGTCCTGCATGCCGTGGAGAACACAACTCTGTGGGGAATTTCAATTTCGCTGGAGACTTCAGTCTTGAACTATCAATTGCTGCGCACTTCAGTATATGACTCAGCTAGGGAAGCGACGATCCTTCAGGATGCATCTGATTGGGGAGAGAATCTTCTCTGCTTGGGGACGCATACGGCGCACTGCCTGGTATATGCTACACCTGCAACAATACAAACAAACAGACAAGATACCCTTCTCAAAGGGACCTATCAAGGTTATCATCTTGTGACGATGTTCAAGTAATTCATTGTTTCAACGATCAGTGGCCTAGGCCAGTAAGTTTATGTATGCGCATTTTATCAAAAACATTGGCGTTCTTTTTCGCAAACAAAACAGATAAATGCTAAACAAACAAACAGAATTGCTGAATAGTATACACTTTATTGATAACGAACCCCTGAATGGGCAAAAATGTTTTACAACAGATGCAAGCTCCTGGGGTGAGGAAGCTGTGCAAATATAAAACATAAATATACATCAGTATATACACAAATGTCGGCAATGAGGCGTAGACGAACACCATGAGTTGATCCCTCTATGACCCACTCGACTTTGATACTTCTCCGACGCTTCAGCTTCAGAAGAGATTGATTCAGATAAACGGCCCTCAGGTCTTCCAAACCGCTAAACAATGAGAGTCCATACGCGGAACGCAGTCATTTGCTTTTTCAAATCCCTAACTTTTGCTTGAATCGCCCTTTCGGGTTTTCGATTCACCGGGATACCCTTTTTTGCCAAAGTCGCCCTTCCGGGTTTTCGACTTTGCAGGTGTACATTCTTTTCTTTATATCCCTAATTTTTGCCCGAACCTTTTTCCTTTTTTCTGGTTCACCGGGATGCCCCATTTTTGCCTGGATATTCTTTTTCTTTCCAGCGGGTCATTCTTTAAGCAAAGTATTTTTTAACTGCGTCCGCGTTCACCGGGGATGCAAAATCTTCGCCATCCATCGTGGATAACAATAAGGCTCCTCCCGAAAAGACCTTGCTGACGATGTACGGACCTTCGTAATTGGGAGTCCACTTGCCCCGGTGATCGGAATGTGGAGGAAGAATCTTCTTCAGGACGAGATCACCCGTCTGAAAGCTTCTAGGACGCACCTTCTTATCATAAGCTTTCTTCATTCGGCTTTGGTATAGACGACCATATGAAATCGATGCTAATCTCTTCTCGTCCATCAGGCTGAGTTGGTTTAGTCGGTTCTTAATCCATTCCGCCTCATCGAGTTTTACATCAACCAAAACTCGCAAAGAAGGAATCTCAACTTCCAATGGTAGGACAACTTCCACACCGTACACCAGTAAGAAAGGAGTTGCCCCGGTTGATATACGTACCGTTGTACGATAACCGTGGAGTGCAAATGGAAACATCTCGTGCCAATCCTTATAGGTCACAACCATCTTCTGTACAATCTGTTACACCCCAAAATGTGACCAACTTTTCTTTACCTAGCTTATGTTTCATTTCATTCACATTAGCATTATCATTTGCATTTCATTGACATGTATGCAGGAGATCAAGAGGTATGACTACCAATTAAGGGCTACACAAGACTATGAAGCTAACTAAGAAGGTTATTCAAGTGTTCAAGGGTTGATATCCTTGTCAGAGAAGTTAAAAGATCCTCAGAGAGAGTGATTGAAGCCAAGAGGGTGTGCCTCCTAACTTGAGAGTTGTGGAAGCCATCAGATGACTCTGAGGCCATGGAGATGGATTTGAGGTCTTGATAGAGCTCATGTGAAGTATTGAAGATCATTTTGAGGCCTAGATAGGTCATTATGCAAGAATAAGAAGGCTCAGCCACGAGTGGTGCAATTAGGGTTTGACTGGGTCAACCCTAGATCAACTGATGATTTGAACAAGGTTGAGACCTAATTCAAAGGACATGTGATCATGGATTGATGCATTGAGATGCTATAAGGATGATTCCAAGGTCAACTCATCATGATTGAAGAGTTTGAGAAGTTTCAAGCTAGGGTTTCTAAGGCTTGACAGTGTAAAATCCCCTAGTTTGACCCCTATCTTCAAGGCAATGTAGCTCAAGATGTGATTGTCATATCATATTACCCCCAACATGATTGTTGTAGAGCATGACCTTAGCTTTTATTTGAGTGCTAGAAGTCCGTGATAGGATTTGTAGAACTCAAGTTATGACTTTGACAAGTTACAGGTATGTGAATTGGCTTGAAAGTTATCCAACTTGCATGAAACTTTTGCCCTAGAAGGATGATTCCTATGAACTTTTGGTCAACAAGAATGTTGTTCCTTATTATCTTAGCTTTCTATAGAGTACTAGAATTCCTTGATAGGATTTGTATAACTCAAGTTATGGCTTTGACAAGTCAAGGGTATTTTGGTCATTTGGAGATTATAGGCCATTTCAATCATAAGGCCATAACTCCTATTTACAAGCTTCAAATGGGAAAATGTTCAACATCAAACTTGTCCAAAATGATGTTTTAATGCTGACCAAGAGGTCATGAGAGGTTGGAATTGCTTGTAGCTCAAAATCACAAAAATGGCTCAAAATAAGGGTGATTTTCAAATGAACCAAAGATGGAAATTGGTATTTTTGATCTACATGTCCAAACCAAGGCATGTAATATGTCATTTTGATTCTAAAACACATTTTAAGAACATTGGTATTGCCACAATTTTGACTTGAGGTTTAATTTGTGGACTTGCTTTGAAAAGTAGTTACTTACATCATAAGTAACCATTGCCAAACCAAAATTCAAGGCATAACCAAGGCCCCTTTCAATCCAAACACATCCAGAATACCATTAGGGGAGAAATTGGAAGAGAATGAGGGTGAATACAAGCTGCTAGCAGAATTGGTATGACCATGGCATGAGATTGAACTTTCCATGAAGTGAGATATTGAATTTCTCATTAGAAGGATCTAGAGCTTTCTAGATCATTCATACATGGCCTATATATTGAATAGAGGTGATCCAAGGCCAAGGTTGGTGATAATTGAAGGAGAGAATAGAGATTGAGATTGAAAATTTCTTGCTTGCAACTGAATTCGGTTACACCATTTTCTTCACTTTCCATCCATTTTCTTGATTGCAATCACTTCCATGGATGCTAGTGCATGATTCTAGATCATAATCAAGGCAAATTCGTGGCTGAATAGTGTTCTTGATCTCTGATTTTTTCACCTGCAACTCAGAATTGGTTCCAAGAATCCAGAGCATTTCCATCCATTTCATTGCATACAGAAGCTTTGAATTGATTCATTGAAGGAGTCTGGAGCATTTGAGAGCTTGATTTGAAGGTTTACTACCTCTGTGCACACGAAATTCTCAGGTTAGTAACTTTCAATATCCAGCTTAAATTAGGTAGAATTAAGAAGAATTATTGTGTGGGATGCATAGTAGAATGGTGTAGGAAGGTTTATGGATCATTAATTTGAGAGTTAGTGACCAATTAGGGTTGTTACCATTTTCGGGTGAGACGTTGTTCTTGCGAATCTTGAGGTTTTAGGTTGAATTAAGGGCATGAATGAACTCCTTGTGAGATTTGGGACAAGATTCATCAAGGAATCGTGGCCTATGGTGGATTCTATAGCAAGTTAGGGTTGTGGAATGGTGATCGGAAAATGTCACCAGCGGTGACTATGGCGCGCAGGTGACCTGAGTTTCAGGGATTCAAATTGGGGAAGAAGACTTGATAGCCATCAGATCTTGGTTGGACTTTGACTGAAGGCAGGATCCAACGACCATGGATTGGTTTCAATTTGTGAAGGACTCTGAATCACTTGCAACGCTGCGTTTCATTTAAGTTGTGGTTTTGGGCTTAAGTCATAGATGCTAACCACGCCCCCCTTAGGGCCCAATTTCTAAAATGAACTGATTTCTCTTGCTACCTGCACCACGCATTTGTCATTTTATTTTGATTTTCATTTTATTTTTCATTTTATTCATGGTTATTGATTAATTCATAAAAAATGAAAAAATAACTCAATTAATCCCATTCTTTTTGCTATGGATTCATGATTGGATCTATTATTTTTTAGATAAAAAATATTATTATTTCATGCATTTTCTGATTTTATGGGAATTTTTACATTTTAATTGATATTAAAATAATCATGTTTGATGCTTGATTTTGTTGAATTTGGTTTGATCATGTGATGATGATTTTGGCCTTGAGTTTTTGTGAGTAGATAGCATAGATATGCATGCTCCCCATAGATTTTTCTCACATTTTTGTGATGAATGTAAGTGGTAGTTTTAGGTTGAAACTTTAAGAGCTCCATTTTTAGGGTTTATGGTTGGTACCTTGTGGTTTAGATTTTATTTTTAGAACATGGTTGATGATTCAACCTCTGATTTTTGTAGGGTAGATTCATGATTGAATTAGGATCCCCTAAGAATTTTTGTAGGAATTTACAAGGTAGTTTACTTTTTTTGTTTGATTTTAGTTTAGATGCTAGCCTTAGATGATTCTAATGAACTAATTCAACTAGAATGACTTCTTTAGTTCCCTTAGATTAGGGTTTTGCTTTGCTTGCTCTTGGATGATGTTGAAGACAAGTTGAAGATGCAATGGATTGCTTGAAGAAGCTTGGATGTGAAGATCTTCTCTCCTTTTGGAGTAGTATTGATTAGGTGTTAAGATTAGGGTTTGTAGGCAGAGCTTCTAGATAGATTCTCTTTCTTCATAAACATGGAATATGTTGCTCAATTCCATTCTTCCCTATGATGTAAGGTCCCCTTGTAAAGGCCTCATCCCTCCTTTGGTAGGATGTGTGGCTCCTTGCAAGTTGGTAGAACCTTTGAGGGTCCATTTCTCTGATGATAGGATGCTTAGTGGTGACCTTTGGTCTTCACTCTGCTACCAATCTTCTAAACTTTGCTCTTGATGGATGAATCTTTCTCCCTTGTTAGAGGATGGAGTTCCTTGCTTGAATAAGATTGAAGATGCTAGAGGAGTTGATACCTCTCTTGTGTTTGAATATTACTCTGAGAAGCTGAAGCTTGTAGATGAAGAGGAACAAGTTGATACTTGTAAGGAGGAGAAAGCTGAAGCTTGAAGACCAAGTTGACACTTGTGAAGAAGATTCAATTGGGATTGAGTGAGGAGCTGAGGCTTGAGGAATAAAGGATAAGTTGACACTTATGTTGATACACTGAGTCCCTGAAAGAACAAGTTGATACTTGCAGTTAGGAGTGAAGCCTGAAGGTGGAATTGACTGAAGAGCTGAGGCTTGGAGAAGAGGGAATAAGTTGATACTTATGTTTGATGTGTTAGAAGCTTGGAGAAGCAAGTTGATACTTGCTATTGAAGATGATAGTCTTGAAGGGTAGTTGAAGTCTGAAGACTGGACTGATGTCAGAGGGGCTTTGCTGTGAAGCTGTGGAAGCTGTTGATCTGCTTTCTTTCTTGTCTGTTTGCTTGCTGTGCAACTGTATTGATGTGACTTGTGTGATTTGCTTGATGCATTAGAATAAGTTCATATCTAGACTGATTTAAGCGAGGAGCATGATTGCACTAGAGGAAGAGTTGCTCCCTCTGCTTGTATTGTTATTGTATGGCTTTGCTTGCTGGTATTTGGTAGAGCCCTGCTCCCTTGCCTATGTGGTTTGTGATTTGCTTGATGGCATTTTATTTCACTTCTTCTGTATGATTGCAGTTATTATGTTTTGCTTGATAGCATGTTATTTCTTCTGTACGATTACAGTTATTCATATCTGGCTTGAGGTTGACATGAGCTTGTGGAGGCTGACACCCCAGACACATTTCCTCCCTCACTTGCATTGAATGCATTTTACAGTTGTTTACTGTTTACTGTTTAAGCTGATGCTTTATCTGTTTCTGTTTATCATTGACATGATCCCCTAGGAATCTCACTTCCTTTGATAAGGAAGTGATGATTAGAACTTTAGGTTGAAACATATGCTTGATAACTTCTAGGAGTTCCCTGTTTCAAACCTCAACCATAGGATGAATCCTTGGCATGACAACAGTAGGACTTGATAGTCTCCCCTTAGTTGAGCTTGTTCTCTCTTCTCATCTCAAAAAAAATGAAAATACAGTAATAAAGGTTAACGGATGTCGTACGTTACGAGCCTTAAGCTATCTGAGAAAGGGTTGTTGGAGAGTTTCTTTTCAACAGCTTGGATGTTTAGTATGACACCCTTTGGGTGACATGCGACGCATTCACTCTCAGGTCATAGTCTCTAGTGCGATATTGGTTGCAAACATCCATAAAAAACAGTTCTTCCGTAAAAGACAGAAAACAAACTTCAAACCTTTTTGCCCCGTGGGCCCATAATTCAAAGGAAGCTTTTCTGAAGAAAAGAGTGTCGTTAACTCCCAGTTCTACCGCAAACGGTAACGCCTCAGTCTCCAAGGGTCGAGCTGCGTACATCCAACTGCTGGAACTGTTTGTTAACCCTACTCGGAAAAATAGATGAATCTAAACCCGTAAGCCGTATTATCCCGAACTACGTAAGCTCTGATCTCTCATATCTGTTGAGAGTACGTAGGCACAATACTGACGTATTGGCGAGCCACCTTCCCCGTAACCCGTAGTTAGCCGAACTACGTTGACTCTGATTTCTCATTCTCTGATGAGAATACATAGGCATAAAGTGCGACGCTTTGCCGAGTCATTTTCTTTTCTTTTTTAAGCCAGCCTTGATAGGTAGATAGTAAAACCAACCCGTCAGATAAACACAACAAGCGTGGATCCCATCGAGTACGATGGACGTGAGGGGTGCTAATACCTTCCCCTTGCGTAACCGACTCCCGAACCCAGACAATGGTTGCGATGACCTTGTCTTATACCTTTTCGTCAGGTTTTTCCGATCGTTTCCTTTCCCGTTCTGAGGGATAAATAACGAAAGGTGGCGACTCTTCTCTTTTGCCGGCACCTTATTTTCGCGGAAGCGACAGCTGGCGACTCTGCTGGGGATTTGATAGTTTCCTAGGATCCAACGTCCCTTATGCGAGTCAGTTTGGGCATCCAACGTTCCCTGCGGGAGTCAATCCTATTGCTTGTATGATTACTTGTTGGGTTGTGTTTATTTATCGCATTTTACTTCCCGCATTTTATTTTCAGTATGATATGATTATCTGTGCTGTTGTGGGACGGGGATTCTGATGAGTGAGAAGCCAGACCCAGGCTTGAGTGTACCTAGCATTAGTTGTGGAAATTAATGGGCGCGTGCTTGCTTTGCAGGCACTAGTGTCTCATGAAATCCACGCTCAGATGAGGTTCTCCCGATTGACTTCTTTTCCGGCCCTTTGGGCCTGAGGGGTTGTTGGTTTGGAGGATTGTCGACTCTGGGGACCGATCATTTGGAATTCAGCTGAGTGAGACCGCTTCAAGAGATGGTGATGCCACACCTTCTGGGTATCGTATCACCCCTCTTGAATGTCTGTGACGCTGATGACCGCATAGGATGCCGAACTTGTGTCAGTTTAGGTCCATACCTGTGAGCAGGGTTGGGTTTGTTGCAGGAAGCCTTAACCTTCAGACTACCTGGTTTTTTTGATAGTGAATCAGTGTTGTTGGTATCAGAGGTTCTCATCATCATACGTATGTGTTCTTGACAGAGCAGAGTTATGGTCCTATATCAGAGGTCCTTATCTTCAGACGTATGTGTTCTTAACAGAGCAGAGTTATGGTCCTGTTTCAGAGGTCCTTATCTTTAGACGTATGTGTTCTTGACAGAGCAGAGTTATGGTCCTGTATCAGAGGTCCTTATCTTCAGACGTATGTGTTCTTGACAGAGCAGATTTATGGTCCTGTATCAGAGGTCCTTATTGTCAGGTGTATGTTTGTTCTTGATAGAGCAGATTTGTGGTCCTGTATCAGAGGTCCTTGTCTTCAGATATGTGTGTTCTTGACAGAGCAGAGTTTATGGTCCGATATCAGGGTTTTCTTATTATCAGAGATTGTGGTTGTTCTTGACAGAGCAGTATCATGGTTTTATTGATACAGAATCTTCACCTTCATCTCCTCAACAGCGCAGTCGTCTTGATCTCCTGCTGCATGATTACATTTTGCATTGTTTTGCATATTCATTTGCATTTCAGTAACGCGTGTCTGTGTTGCAGGTACCGTTTCCCCCGATTCAGGTTTTCTTGCCTTCTATTGTGTTATCATGGGTTCTCTGAGGAAGACCGTGGCTTACAAACTCCCCACTCCTGATGTTGTTCAGCTGATTGGTTTGATTGCTTTAGCAGATGATTCTGTGAGAGATGAATTCAGAAAGTCTTACGGTAAACTGCTCAGTTTGGTTCGTAAACCTTCTGTGTTTGAGTTGAATGGGTTGCACGCCTTGTTGCAGTTCTACGATCCGCCATTGAGATGCTTTACTTTCCGGGACTTTGTTCTCGCACCCACACTAGAGGAGTACGTTGATTTGTTAGGTGTGCCTATCAAGAGTCAGATGCCCTTTGTTCATATGGATGTCGAGCCTGACCTGGCTAGTCTAGCCCCTTCACTTCATCTGGATGCCTCCGAGTTGGTCTTGTCTAGTTGGAACAGGGTTCCCGGTTTCTCCTTGCAGTTCTTAGTAGGGAAAGCTCAGCAGTGCGCCAAAGACGGATGTTGGGTCGTGTTGAACGCCATTCTCGCTCTGTGCATATATGGCATCATTCTATTCCCCAATATGCCCGGCTTTGTAGACTTCAACGCCTTTCACATCTTCGCATCAGGGAATCCAATCCCTACCTTGATAGGAGATGTCTACCATTCCGTCCACTACAAAAACGAGAACAGAAGGGGCAAGAATGTATCGTGCTGTGTGCCCCTGCTTTATAGATGGTTTGATAGTCACCTACCTAAGAAGGGTCCCTTTGCTTCGTCTGCAGCCACAACTGAGTGGCCCGAGCGTCTGATGAGTTTGTCAGCAGAGGATATTACCTGGTTTGACAGAGATAGATTGGGTACTGAGATCATCTTCAGCTGCAGCGGGTTTTCGAACGTGCCTTTGATAGGCAGGAAGGGCTGTATCAACTATAATCCATCTCTGCTGGTCCGACAGTTTACTTATGCTTTGAGAGCTCCGCCGAAGGATGAAGAGGTGCAGGAATCTCTGTACCTCACTAGTCTTCTAGAGGGGAATAGGTTATCTAAGCTTCAGCGCGCTTGGAATGGTATCTGTAAGCGGGGAAAACCATTGCTGGGGAAAAGTAATAGCCAGGCCTACGCTCCATATGTGACTTGGATCAGAGCCAGAGCAGATGCTATAGGGATGCCGTTTCCTCCTGCCAGGTCAGAAAGCCCTCCAGTGATTGAAGAGCCTACCACCGTGCCTATTCAGCAGCATAATCAGGTGTTAGCTGAGAGAGATGAGCTGAAAAAGGCAAATGAAGAACTGGAGAAAGAATTGGCTCAACTCAGAAGCGAGAGAAGCGAAGCCGTTCATTCCTTCAAGAGGCAGACAGAGCTGGTGAACCAGTTGGGGGCAGATTTGACTAAGCAGATAGTTGAGCGCGAGCGCATGGGTCGAGACTTCAAAGCTGTCAATGATGTATTGGCCACCAAGAAGCAGCACTTGGATGAAGCGTACCGTAGAATATCCAAGTTCAATCAGAATTGGAAGGCCACCCTAGCCAACAGCAAAGAACGGGAGGATAAGCTGAAGCAACAGATCTCCAAGTTGAAAGCCCAAGTGAAGGCTAGTGAGAAGAGGTTTGATGAAGAAACTGCTCGCAGATACGCCACCGAAAGCCTGCTAAACAAGGCTCTTGCCAACCTGAAGGAGCGCAAACGGACGTTTGTATCCAAGAAGCGGAAGTTAGAAGATTGTTTCGGCGAAGGAGCATGGGAAGATTCGGTCGAAGGTCTTCAATACACCATTATGCAAAGGGAACTACTCGTCGAAGGGTTGCTCACTCGGCCTGATCATCCAGAAACGAAGGGGTTGTTAGAAGAGTTTCGCGCCCGCGGCCGTGCTTGACTATTTGTAATCCTTTTGTGTTGATTATTGTTGTATGCTGACCATCACCAGGCTTGTTGGTTGAGGTCATGCTATTGATTCATCTTGTATTCAGTGACGTTGTGTACCGCCTTGATGGGCTTTCCTTATATATATGAGATGTTATTTCTATGACTGGACTCAGACTTCTTATTATCAGCACTGGCACTCAGGCACTAGGATCGGGGGATACTTCCCTAACGCACAGACACACGTTTGCATTTGCATGAAGCATTTGCATGACGAGCACTTTGTTGTTTTTTCTGACCCTTTTGTGTATACAAGTTATTTCAGGTTGTTCCAAGATTGATTAGAGACCTGTCCACCACTATCCGACCAGAGCAAATCAAGCCAGAGTTATGGAGCAAATGCAAACTGACGTTCAAGAACTCCGAGAAAGGATGGACCGCTTCATGGAGCTCATGCAAGCGGTCGCCAACGGCCAGGATCAGCTCAGAACCTTGGTTCAGCCTCTGATTTCAAGGGTCGACAGCAATGGTATACTCCATGGTGGGACTGTGCCAACTCCTCCACCTGTTGAAACTCCTCAGAATGGCGTCCCCGTGACCGGGGGGAATGGTAGTGCCAACGGTAATGTGATAGCTAACATGAGACTCAACGGTAATACAACTGGCGTCGGTAATGGGAATTTTGAAGCTAATGTCAATGTTGGACTGGGCAACAGCAACGCGAGCGTTGGAAATCTGTTTGGGCCTCAGCCGTGGTTAGAAGACCGCCAGGACGATGTGTTCTCACAGAGAGGTGCTGAAGGGGAGCTGACTGCTGAAGCACAGCTAAGGTTTAAGGCACTCGAGGACAAGATGAGGAATTTCGAGAACCAGAACACCATGGGCGTTGATATGTCCAAGTTGGGACTGATTGCTGATTTCAAGGTGCCTCCCAAGTTCAAGGTTCCTGACTTTGAAAAGTACAAGGGCACCACTTGCCCTCACGTCCATTTGAGATCATACTACCGGAAAATGTCAGCTCACTCTGAGGACGAGAAGTTGCTGATGCACTTCTTTCAGGACAGTCTATCCGGGCCCTCCCTGGAATGGTACATGAGTCTGGAACCTACCAGTGTGCGCACGTGGAAGGAACTTGCTGAAGCATTCGTGCACCACTACCAATATAACAGTGACTTGGCTCCGAACTGAGTCCAACTGCAGAATCTGTCATAAAGGAACAACGAAGGGTTCAAGGAATACGCCCAGCGGTGGCGTGAACTGGCAGCCAGGGTTCAGCCGCCGATGGTTGAGCGCGAGCTTGTGGAAATGTTCGTGGCTACCCTCCCAGGGGTTTATTATGAGAAGTTGGTCAGCAGTATGTCCGGAAGCTTCTCAGATCTCATTATCACGGGTGAGCACGTGGAAAACGGGATCAAACTGGGGAAAATTCATGGTGATCTGTCCTCAGCTGGAGGAGGAAAGAAACCTTATGGTGGAAAAAGGAGGGAAGGAGAGACGAGCGCCGTATCCAACGCTCGAAGGAAAGGCAAGGGCTAGCACCAACAGATGGCCAGTATAACTATCCCCGCTGTCCAACAACCCCAGCAGCAGCAGCAGCCGAACCAACAAGGGTACAGAAAGTATCAGAACAGGGCACCTCTGTCGAGCCGTCACCTCGAGACACTGCCCATGTCCTATGCTCAGCTATTACAGACTTTGCTTCAGTTACAGTTGATCCAGAAGAGGACCCTGGCTCCCTTGACGGGGGCACCTCCGCCAGGTTATGATGCGAATGCGACTTGCGAATTTCACTCAGGGGCACCAGGCCACACGATATAAAATTGCAAAGCCTTCAAGCATAAGGTGTAGGACATGGTGGACGCTAAGATCATCAATTTCTCAGATAATGTGCCAGACGTCACGAAGAACCCTATGCCGAATCATAGGGGAGGTGGAGTAAATGCCATTATTGAAGACGAGAGCTTGGATTTGTTGACTGACGTCAGAGATCTGAAGACACCGCTTAGCTTCGTTAAAGCTAAGCTGATGAAAAGGGGTTTCTTTCCAGGTTGTGGAGAGCTGTGTATGGGCTGTGCGACAAGTCCTGATGGATGTGAACAGTTGATAGAGGGGATTCAAAGTCTGATGACCGAAGGAATCCTGCAGTTTAGCCGAAGGGCCGAAAGTGGATCGGGAGAGGTAATGCTGAAGGAAGATGATGAGGTTGCCACCATCACCATCCCTCGTCGGACGATAACTATTTCTGCACCCAGACCGCCCACGATTACCATCACCAAAGTCGGGTCGATACCTTTTGAAAGCACCAATGCTGTCCCGTGGCACTATGGGGCAGACGTCTATTGCAACATACAGAAGTTGGAATTGGAACCATCAGGGTCGTCTGTGGAGAACCTAGTGGGCGTTAGCGGAATTACTCGCAGCGGAAGAGTATTTGCTCCACCTGAGATCGTGGTGGACAAAGCTGATGCAACTGATAAAGGAAAGAGTAAAGTCGTTGAAGAGACCTCTCGTGGGGTAGAGCAGGACTTACTTGTTAAAGACGCCGAAGAGTTTATGAGGTTGATTAAAAATAGTGACTACAAAATCGTGGATCATCTCCATCAAACACCCTCGAAAATTTCCATCCTGAATTTGTTACTGTGTTCTGAGGCACATCGCAACGCGCTGCTGAAGGTGTTGAACGCCACGTATGTACCGCAGGAAATATCGGTCAACCAGTTGGAAGGGGTCGTAGCCCACGTGAATGCTGGAAATGGGTTGGGATTCACTGACCTTGAGCTGACGCCGAAGGGAAGAAACCACAACAGTGCCCTGCACATCTTGATAGAGTGTAGGGGAACGATTATGTCTCATGTGTTGGTGGACACAGGGTCATCACTCAATGTTCTTCCGAAGAAAGCATTGATGAAGTTAGATACTCGGGGAGTGATTTGCACACCCAGTGATCTGGTTGTGAAAGCATTCGATGGAACCAAACGACATGTTTTCGGGGAGGTGACCCTACCAATCCAAGTCGGGCCGGAAATGTTCGACGCAGTCTTTTACATTATGGACATCATGCCTGCCTACAGCTGTCTCCTAGGCCGGCCATGGATCCATTCGCTGGCGCCGTGACCTCCACATTGCACCAGAAGCTCAAGTATACGGTTGGAGGTAGCATCGTGACTGTATGTGGCGAGGAAGACATAATGGTGAGCCATTTGTCGTCCTTCAAGTATGTTGAGATGGATGGGGAAATCCACGAAACCCTATGCCAAGCGTTCGAAGCTGTTAAAGTCAAGAACGTGGCTCCTGTGACGACTGAGAGACCAGAGATGACTCTCTCTTCTTTCAAGGAAGCCCGGGCAGTTGTTCAAGCGGGATCTACCCCAGGCTGGGGGCGGATTCTAGAGATACCTAACAAGCAAGACAAGTTTGGGTTAGGATATTCTCCTGCGGCTGAAGCCTCCTCCTCTTCTAGCAGTGCGTCGCGAGGTAAAGGGCCGATCTAGTTTACCAGTGGCGGGGTGAAATTTGAAAGCGTCAACGCAATGTCTGAAGACGGCGAAGATAGCGACTGCGACCTGGACTCTTGGATCCATCCAAGCAAACCAGGCGAGAGCCTCAACAACTGGTCCGTCAGGGATATCATCCAAGTGACAGACAAAGAGTAATGATTTACTTTTTCCAATCATTGTACAACCCTATGTCCTACCCGGGGCATAGTGGTTTATTGTCAGGGCCTCGTTTGATTATGTACATGCATTTTACCAATAAATCAAACGGCGTTTTTCTTCGTATTCAATATTGTGATCTCTGTTATTCCTGTTTTATATTTGTTTCGAAAAACAATAAAATGGTAATGGGGTTTGTGCTAACATGCATATCCTTGTTTTAAGCTTAACCCTTGTTATTGCAGGATCCACATAGCAGATGACATCGACTCTGGACCTTCTACGACTCACTTCGACTTCGATTTCCCGATCTATCAAGCCGAAGAAGACATTGATGAAGACGAAGACCTTCTCGAAGAGTTGGCCCGCTTGTTGAAACAAGAAGAGAAGGTTATTCTGCCTCACGAAGAAGAGATCGAGATTGTGAATCTGGGTTCTGAAGAACTTGTCAGGAACGTCAGGATAGGGGCTGCATTGTAGAGTGATGTCAAGCAGAGACTAGTCGAGATGCTGAGAGAGTATAGTGACATCTTTGCTTGGTCATACGAGGATATGCCCGGACTTGATACTGACATCGTGGTCCATCACTTGCCGCTGCGAGAAGATTGTCCTCCTGTTAAGCAGAAGCTTAGAAGGACGCGACCAGATATGGCCGTTAAGATCGAAGTAGAAGTGCAAAAGTAGCTTGATGCTGGCTTCTTAGCGGTCACCACTTACCCTCCTTGGGTTGCCAACATAGTGCCTGTACCGAAGAAGGACGGTAAGGTACGAATGTACGTCGATTATCGGGATTTAAATAGGGCGAGCCCTAAAGATGATTTCCCGTTGCCTCATATCGATGTGTTGGTCGACAATACAGCTTAGTTCTCCGTATTTTCGTTCATGGATGGCTTCTTCGACTACAATCAGATCAAGATGGTGCCGGAGGACATGGAGAAAACTACGTTTATTACACCCTGGGGAACATTTTGCTACAAGGTAATGCCTTTCGGTCTGAAGAACGCTGGGCCACTTACCAACGAGCAATGGTCACTTTGTTTCATGACATGATTCATCATGAGATTGAAGTCTATGTTGATGACATGATTGCGAAGTCCCAAACGGAGGAGGGACATCTGGTCAATTTGCTGAAGCTTTTTGAGAGGCTTAGGAAGTTCAGGTTGAGGCTGAATCCTAACAAGTGTACTTTCGGAGTACGGTCTGGAAAGCTGCTGGGGTTTATCGTGAGTGAAAGAGGCATTGAGGTTGATCCTGCGAAGATAAAAGCAATACAAGAAATGCCAGCGCCAAAAACCGAAAAAGAAGTTCGTGGTTTCTTGGGCAGAATAAACTACATTGCAAGGTTTATTTCTCAGCTCACAGCCACGTGTGAATCGATGTTCAAACTGCTAAAGAAAGATCAGGCAATTATCTGGAACGAGGATTGCCAGAAGGAATTTGATAAGATAAAACAGTATCTGCAGGAACCTCCAATCTTGATACCCCCAGTGGCCGGACGACCCTTAATCATGTACTTGACAGTTCTTGAGAATAGTATGGGGCGTGTTCTTAGTCAGCACGACGAGACGGGCAGAAAGGAGCATGCCATTTACTACTTGAGTAAAAAGTTCATAGAATGTGAATCTCGTTACTCGATGCCGGAGAAAACGTGTTGTGCACTAGCCTGGGCTGCCAAACGTTTACGACAGTACATGCTCAATCACACAACCATGCTAATTTCGAAGATGGATCCGATCAAGTACGTCTTCGAGAAGCAAGCGCTTTCGGGCAGGATTGCCAGATGGCAAATGGTGTTGACGGAATATGACATTCAGTATGTTTCCCAGAAGGCCATCAAGGGAAGCGTATTGTCTGAATACCTGGCCGAACAGCCGATCGAGGATTACCAGCCGATGAAATTTGAATTCCCTGATGAGGATATCATGTTTCTCAAGGTGAAAGATTGCGATGAACCGTTGCCCGACGAGGGTCCAGATAGGAAATCCCAATGGAAATTGATATTTGACGTGGCGGTTAACTCTTATGGAAGTCGCATTGGGGTAATCATCACGACTCCCCACGGATCCCACATCCCGTTCACTGCGAGACTAACGTTTCCGGTCACCAATAATGAAGCGGAGTACGAAGCATGCATCATGGGTCTGGAAGAAGCGATTGATTTGAGAATCAAGAACCTAGATGTATATGGTGACTCGGCACTTATGATTAACCAGATTAAAGGGGAGTGGGAGACTCGTCAATCGAATTTGGTGCCGTATATGAACTATGCCAGAAGGCTGCTTCCGTTCTTTGATCGAGTGGAACTCCATCATGTGCCCAGAGCAGAAAACCAGATGGCTGATGCCTTAGCCATGTTGGCTTCGATGTATAAAGTTAATTTTTGGAATGAAGCTCCAAGAATTGTCCTTTCTCGTCTTGATAGACCTGCCTTTGTCTTTGCGATCGAGGAAGCCTCCGATGGCAAGCCATGGTTCCATGATATCCAGACCTTCCTTATGACTAAGGAGTATCCTGCGGGAGCGTCAACCCAGGATAAGAGGACTTTGAGGAGGCTGTCTGGAAATTTTTATCTCAATCCTGATGGAGTTTTGTATAAAAGAAACCACGATCTCGTGCTACTCAGATGTGTAGATGAGAAAGAAGCGAGTATGCTCATGGAAGAAGTCCATGAAGGCACATTTGGTACGCACGCCGGCGGGCACGCTATGACGAGAAAGATCCTGAGAGCAGGATACTACGGGCTGACGATGGAATCAGATTGCTTTAAATTCGCGAGGAGATGTCATAAATGCCAGATTTATGCGGATAAGATTCACGTGCCGCCGTGCCCGTTGAATGTCATGTCCTCCCCGTGGCCGTGCTCCACGTGGGGCATAGACATGATAGGCAAGATCGAGCCCACTGCATCTAACGGTCATCGCTTCATTCTAGTAGTATCGACTACTTCACCAAGTGGGTGGAGGCAGCCTCATATGCTAACGTGACCAAGCAGGTGGTGGCTAGATTCATAAAGAGGGACATCATCTGTCGTTACGGAATTCCCGAGCGGATCATTACTGATAATGGTTTGAACACCACAACTCATCTCCTTACCGGCTGAAGATGAATGGCGTCGTTGAAGCGACTAATAAGAACATTAAGAAGATTGTGTCGCTTCCGCGAAAATAAGGTGCCAGCAAAACAGAAGAGTCGCCACCTTTCGTTATTTATCCCTCAGAACGGGAAAGGAAACGATCGGAAAAACCTGACGAAAAGGTATAAGACAAGGTCATCGCAACCATTGTCTGGGTTCGGGAGTCGGTTATGCAAGGGGAAGGTATTAGCACCCCTCACGTCCATCGTACTTGATGGGATCCACGCTTGTTGTGTTTATCTGACGGGTTGGTTTTACTATCTACCTATCAAGGCTGGCTTAAAAAAGAAAAGAAAATGACTCGGCAAAGCGTCGCACTTTATGCCTACGTATTCTCATCAGAGAATGAGAAATCAGAGTCAACGTAGTTCGGCTATCTTGTTATTCAGATTCGAACCATTGTCAGTAATGATCCGTTCGGGAATTCCGTAACGATAGATGTTGTCCCTCTTTATGAATTTAGCCACCACCTGCTTGGTCACATTAGCGTATGAGGCTGCCTCCACCCACTTGGTGAAGTAGTCGATAGCTACAAGAATGAAGCGATGACCGTTAGATGCAGTGGGCTCGACCTTGCCTATCATGTCGATGCCCCACATGGAGAACGGCCACGGGTAGGACATGACATTTAATGGGCACGACGGCATGTGAATCTTATCAGCATAAATTTGGCACTTATGACATCTCTTCGCGAATTTAAAGCAATCTGATTCCATCGTCAGCCAGTAATATCCTCCTCTCAGGATCTTTCTTGTCATAGCATGCCCGCCGGCGTGCATACCAAATGTGCCTTCATGGACTTCTTCCATGAGCATACTCACCTCTTTCTCATCTACACATCTGAGTAGCACGAGATCGTGGTTTCTTTTATACAAAACTCCATCAGGATTAAGATAAACATTTTCGGACAGCCTCCTCAGAGTCTTCTTATCCTTGGTTGACGCTCCCGCAGGATACTCCTTAGTCATAAGGAAGGTCTGGATATCATGGAACCATGGCTTGCCGTTGGAGGCTTCCTCGATCGCAAAGAAGAAAGTAGGTCTATGAAGACGAGAAAGGACAATCCTTGAGGCTTCATTCCAAAAATTAACTTTATACATCGAAGCCAACGTGACTAAGGCATCAGCCATTTGATTTTCAGCCCTGGGCACATGATGGAGTTCCATTCGATTAAAGAACGAAAGCAGCCTTCTGGCATAGTTCATGTACGACACCAAATTTGATTGACGAGTCTCCCACTCCCCTTTAATCTGGTTGATCACAAGTGCCGAGTCACCATATACATCCAGGTTCTTGATTCTCAAATCAATTGCTTCCTCTAGACCCATGATGCATGCTTCGTACTCCGCTTCATTATTGGTGACTGGAAACGTCAGTCTCGAAGTGAACGGGATGTGGGATCCATGGGGAGTCGTGATGATCGCCCCAATGCCACTTCCATAAGAGTTAACCACCCCGTCAAATATCAATTTCCATTGGGATTTCCTATCTGGACCCTCGTCAGGCAACGGTTCATCACAATCTTTCGCTTTGAGAAACATGATATCCTCATCAGGGAATTCAAATTTCATCGGCTGATAATCTTCGATAGGCTGTTCGGCAAGGTACTCAGACAATACGCTTCCCTTGATGGCCTTCTGGGAAACGTACTGAATGTCATATTCTGTCAACACCATTTGCCATCTGGCAATCCTGCCCGAAAGCGCTTGCTTCTCGAAGACGTACTTGATCGGATCCATCTTCGAAATTAGCATGGTGGTGTGATTGAGCATGTACTGTCGTAAACGTTTGGCAGCCCAGGCTAATGCACAACACGTCTTCTCCAGCATCGAGTAACGAGATTCACAGTCTGTGAACTTTTTACTCAAATAGTAAATGGCATGCTCCTTTCTGCCCGTCTCGTCATGCTGACCGAGAACACACCCCATACTATTCTCAAGGACTGTCAAGTACATGATTAAAGGTCGTCCGGCCACTGGGGGAATCAAGATTGGAGGTTCCTGCATATACTGTTTTATCTTATCGAATGCCTTCTGGAAATCCTCGTTCTAGATAATCGCCTGATCTTTCTTTAGTAGTTTGAACATCGGTTTACACGTGGCCGTGACTGAGAGATAAACCTTGCAATGTAGTTTATCCTGCCCAGGAAACCACGAACTTCTTTTTCTGTTTTTGGCGCTGGCATTTCTTGTATTGCTTTTATTTTCGCAGGATCAACCTCAATGCCTCTTTCGCTCACGATAAACCCGAGTAGTTTTCCCGACCGTACTCCGAAAGTACACTTGTTAGGATTCAGCCTCAACCTGAACTTCCTAAGCCTCTCAAAAAGCTTCAGCAAATTGACCAGGTGTCCCTCCTTTGTTTGGGACTTCGCAATCATGTCACCAACATAGACTTCAATCTCATGATGAATCATATCATGAAACAAAGTAACCATTGCTCGTTGGTAAGTGGCCCCTGCGTTCTTCAGACCGAAAGGCATTACCTTATAGCAAAATGTTCCCCAGGGCGTAATAAACGTAGTTTTCTCCATGTCCTCCGGCGCCATCTTGATCTAATTGTAGCCGGAGAAGCCATCCATGAACGAAAATACGGAGAACTGAGTTGTATTGTCGACCAACACATCAATATGAGGGAGCGGGAAATCATCTTTAGGGCTCGCCCTATTCAAATCCCGATAATCGACGCACATTCGCACCTTACCGTCCTTCTTCGGTACAGGCACTATGTTGGCGACCCACAGAGGGTAATTGGTGACCGCTAAGAAGCCATCATCAAGCTGTTTCTGCACTTCTTTGATCTTAACGGCCATATCTGGTCGTGTCCTTCTAAGCTTCTGCTTAATGGGAGGACAATCCTCTCGCAGCGGCAAGTGGTGGACCACAATGTCAGTGTCAAGTCCGGGCATATCTTCGTATGACCAAGCATAGACGTCACTATACTCTCTCAGCATCTCGACCAATCTCTGCTTGACATCACTCTGCAATGCAGCTCCTATCCTGACATTCCTGACCAGTTCTTCAGAACCCAGATTCACAATCTCGATCTCTTCTTCGTGAGGCTGAATAACTTTCTCTTCTTGTTTCAATAAGCGGGCCAACTCTTCGGGAAGGTCTTCGTCTTCATCAATCTCTTCTTCGGCTTGATAGATCGGGCAATTGAAGTCGAAGTGAGTCGTAGAAGGTCCAGAGTCGATGTCATCTGCTATGTGGATCCTGCAATAACAAGGGTTAAGCTTAAAACAAGAATATGCAGGTTAGCACAAACCCCATTGCCATCTTATTATTTTTCAAAACAAATATAAAACAGGAATAACAGAGATCACAATATTTGAATACGAAGAAAAACGCCTTTTGATTTATTGGTAAAATGCATGTACATAATCAAACAAGGCCCTGACAATAAAACCACTATGCCCCGGGTAGGACATAGGGTTGTACAATGATTGGAGAAAGTAAATCATTACTCTTTGCCTGTCACTTGGATGTTATCCCTGATGGACCAGTTGTTGAGGCTCTCGCCTGATTTGCTTGGCTGGATCCAAGAGTCTAGGTCGCAATCACTGTCTTCGCCGTCTTCAGACACTGCGTTGACACTTTCAAATATTACTCCGCCGCTTGTAAACTGGATCGGCCCTTTACCTCGCGACGCACTGTGAGAAGAGGAGGCTTCAGCCGCAGGAGAGTATCCCAACCCAAACTTGTCCTGCTTGTTGGGTATCTCTAGAATCTGCCCCCAGCCTGAGGTAGATCCGGCTTGAACAACGACTCGGGCTTCCTTGAAGGAAGAGAGAGTCATCTCTGGTTTTTCAGTCATTACAGGAGCCACGCTCTTGACTTTAACAGCTTCGAACGCCTGACATAGGGTTTCGTGGATTTCCCCATCCATCTCAACATATTTGAAGGACGACAAATGGCTTACCATTATATCTTCCTCGCCAAAAACGGTTACGATGCTGCCTCCGACAGCATACTTGAGCTTTTGGTGCAACGTGGAGGTCACGGCACCCGCAGAGTGGATCCATGGCCGGCCTAAGAGACACCTGTAGGCAGGCATGATGTCCATAATGTAGAAGACTGCGTCGAATGTTTCCGGCCCAACTTGGATTGGCAACGTCACCTCCCCGAAAACATGACGTTTGGTTCCATCGAACGCTTTCACAACCAGATCACTGGGTGTGCAAATCAATCCTCGAGTATCCAACTTCATCAATGCTTTCTTCGGAAGAACATTGAGTGACGATCCCGTGTCCACCAACACGTGAGACATAATTGTTCCCCTACACTCTATCGAGATGTGCAGAGCACTATTGTGGTTTCTTCCCTTTGGTGTCAGCTCCAGATCGGTGAACCCTAACCCGTTCCCAGCATTCACGTGGGCTACGACGCCTTCCAACTGGTTGACCGATATTTCCTGCGGTACATACGTGGCATTCAACACCTTCAGCAGCGCGTTGCGATGTGCCTCAGAGCACAACAACAAATTCAGGATGGAAATTTTCGAGGGTGTTTGATGGAGATGATCCACGATCTTGTAGTCACTCTTCTTGATCAACCTCATAAACTCTTCAGTGTCTTTAACAAGTAAGTCCTTCTCTACGCCACGAGGGGTTTCTTCAACGACTTTACTCTTTCCTTTATCAGTTACATCAGCTTTGTCCGCTTTGTCTGCCATAACCTCAGGTGGAGCGAACACTCTTCCGCTGTGAGTAATTCCACCAATTCCCACTAGGTTATCCACAGAATTCCCGGATGGTTCCAATTCTAACTTCTGTCCGTTACAGTAGACGTCTGCCCCATAATGCCACAAGACGACATTAGTGCTTTCAAAAGGTATCGGCCCAGCTTTGGTGATGGTAATCGTGGGCGGTCGGGGTGCAGAAATAGTGATCGTCCGGCGAGGGATGGTGATGGTGGCAACCTCATCATCTTGCTTCAGCATTACCTCTCCAGATCCACATTCGGCCCTTCGGCTGAACTGCAGGATTCCTTCAGTCATCAGACTCTGAATCCCCTCTATCAATTGTTCACATCCATCAGGACGAGTCGCACAACCCATACACAGTTCTCCACAGCCAGGGAAGAAACCTCTTTTCATCAGCTTGGCTTTAACGAAGCTAAGCGGTGTTTTCAGATCCTTGACATCAGTCAACAAATCCAAGCTCTCGTCTTCTATAATGGCATTTACCCTACCTCCCCTATGATTCGGCATAGGGTTCTTCGTGACGTTTGGCACATTATCTGAGAAATTGATGATCTTAGCGTCCACCATATCCTGCACCTTGTGCTTGAAGGCTTTGCAATTTTCTATCGTGTGGCCCGGTGCCCCTGAGTGAAACTCACAAGTCGCATTCGCATCATAACCCGACGGAGGTGCCCCTGTCAAGGGAGCCAGGGTTCTCTTCTGGATTAGCTGTAACTGGAGCATAGTCTGTAACAGTTGAGCATAAGACATGGGCGGCGTCTCGAGGTGACAACTTGACAGAGGTGCCCTATTCTGATACTTCCTGTACCCTTGCTGATTCAGCTGCTGTTGCTGCTGCTGCTGCTGTGGCTGTTGCACTGCGGGGATGGTTATGCTGGCCACCTGTTGGTGCTGGACTTTGCCTTTCCTTCGAGCGTTGGACACGACGCTCGTCTCTCCTTCCCGCCTTTTGCCACCATATGGTTTGTTTCCCCCTCCAGCTGAGGATAGATCGCCTTGAATTTTCCCCAGTTTGATCCCATTTTCAACGTGCTCACCCATGATAATGAGATCTGAGAAGCTTCCACACATACTGCTGACCAATTTCTCGTAATAAACCCCTGGGAGGGTGGCTACGAACATTTCAACAAGCTCCCGTTCAACCATCGGCGGCTGAACCCTAGCTGCTAATTCACGCCACCTCTGGGCGTATTCTTTGAACCCTTCGTTGTTCCTTTGTGACAAATTTTGCAGTTGGACCTGGTTCGGAGCCAAGTCACTGTTATATTGGTAATGGTGCACGAATGCTTCAGCAAGTTCCTTCCACGTGCGCACACTGGTAGGTTCCAGACTCATGTACCATTCCAGGGAGGGCCCGAACAAGCTATCCTGAAAGAAGTGCATCAACAACTTCTCGTCTTCAGAGTGAGCGGACATTTTCCGGTAGTATGATCTCAGATGGACGCGAGGGCAAGTGGTGCCCTTGTACTTCTCAAAGTCGGGTACCTTGAACTTGGGAGGCACCTTGAAATCTGCAATCAGTCCCAGCTTGGACATGTCAACACCAATAGTGTTCAGGTTCTCGAAATTCCTCATCTTGTCCTCGAGTGCCTTAAACCTCAGACGTGCTTCAGCAGTCAGCTTTCCTTCAACACCTTTCTGTGAGAACACATCGTCTTGACGGTCTTCTAACCATGGTTGAGGCCCATACAGATTTCCAACACCTGTGTTGCCGTTGCCCAGCCCAACATTGACATTAGCTTCGAAATTCCCATTACCGACGCCAGTCGTATTACCATTGAGCCCCATGTTAGCGATTACGTTGCCGTTGGCACTACCGTTCCCCCCAGTCACGGGGACACCATTTTGAGGAGTTTCAACAGGTGGAGGGGTTGAAACAGTCCCACCATGGAGTACACCATTGCTGTCAACCCTTGAAATCAGAGGCTGGACCAAAGTTTTGAGCTGGTCTTGGCCGATGGCAACCACTTGCATGAGTTCCATGAAGCGGTCCATCCTCTCTCGGAGCTCTTGAACGTCAGTCTGCACTTGCTCCATAGTGTTGCACCCCAAATTTTGACCCCTTAGATCCTCATCATCATTTTAGGATCATATTCAGTTGATTAAATAACCTTAACCCATTTCCAGTTTATCTTTGTTAAGATGCAGATGAATTAGGGTTCCGTACCGTCAAAATCGGGATTTCAATGGTCTGACCAATCAATGTTTTGGATTGATTCAAATTCAAATAAGTCTCCACAAGATCAAATATACTCCATTGGATCAAGTATGAATTCAATTTGAGGTGGTCACCCAAGAATTGAGAACAGTGCAGTTCAAGACGCCCGATTAGGGTTTTCGATCAGGAAAAGTCAATTGTAGTTTGAATTTTGGTTTAAAAAGTGTTTCAATGGTGGGATCAAGGTCCATTAAGTTCCTATGGCTTAGTAAAGTCCATCCAAAGAGTTTCAAGTCTTCAGAATGTCCGGATCACCGACAGTCGACTCGGTAGTCACCGATTGACCGAACGGTTGACCGAAAAGTCAACTCTTCACTCATGAGGAATTTGACCTCAAGATGGGAATCAAAAATGGTCCTAATGATATATTATACCTACCCATGAAGTTTCATGACCATTGGATCAAGCGTTAGGGAGTAATCGCAAAAGTTGGGAAATTAAGGTTTTGAAAAGGGCAAAGCCATAACTCCTTAACCACACAAGGGTTTTTGACCTAGTTTCAAGGGGAATGAGTTCCTAACACAAGCATAAATATTGTATTACCTAATTGGGTCTTTCTAAAAAGTACAAGTGGGTTCCATAACTCTTCCTAGTTAGAGAGAACCGAGGTCCACAAGTTGGCAAAAACTCACATTGGCAAAACCAGGTCAACATGAGTTTTTTTATTCCAAAACCTCTCCAAATTGATGCTAATCAAAGACTAAGCCTCATTTATGATGTTTACATTGTTAATAAACATGTTTAACTTCAATTCCCACGAAAATGGACCAAAGATCAAAAGAAATCATTATTTAATGCAAGTTGTAAAAGTGAATAGTGAAGAAAGAGAAAAAGGTGGCTACCTTTGTCAAATCATCAACTTTAATTCAACAAGTCACCTTCTATCCTATCAAGCATGATGAAACAAATCTATGAGGCATGGAGAATATCTTATTAGAGTGTCTTAAAGACAAAGATGAAGATTGCATTGGAAAACTCAAAGATTTTCATGATGGAAGGTTAAAATTGGCAATTTGCTTCACTTTTGCCCATACCTTGATCCAAGGCCTTTGGCTATAAATAGAACTCACTTCTTACATCACAAAACACACAAGCTCCATGCTAGAAACCAGCTAGAACTTTCTTCCTTACACAATCACAAGTTCTTACAAAATCTCATTAAGTTTCCAAAATCCCTCAAAATTTGCTTTTGAAAAACACCTTTCAAAACCATTTCCAAACTTCTTCCAACTCAAGAAACACTTCAAACACATAAAGTATGACGTATTGAAGCTATCCAAGTCACTTCCACACTTATGTAACAAGATCTTGGAAGAGCTCTCAAGATCTCTGGTTTTCTTATTGCTTAAGCTTGCTTCAAGAGGTAAACCTAAAACTCATAAATGTGAACTTTCCACTTGCATTCCACATGTTATCATGACTGTTTTTTTTACCATGATGATCTTGAAAATTTTCAACTTGTAACTTGATTTTTCTTGTGATATTGATCTTTTATTATTCTTAAAATTTTGTTAACATGTTTAAATAATCAAATTTGTTTGATTCATTGTCTTACCATGTGCATTTTATTCCTTTTATCATTTAGATTTTCATGTTTTGTTCATCCAAACTTCAAAAAATCATAACTCATCCATTTTTCATCATTTTGAACCCATTATTTTTGCATTGTGTTTGTCTTGATGCCTACTTTCATGTGATATTTTTTAATTCCATGTTTGTCCATATTTTCATGCCTTTTGGTTGCTTGTAAGCTGCCTTTATATTGAGATCGTTATCTCGCGTATGCAGATGAATTTCTTTTTCACCGTGATCATTTGTGTTATGATATTCACTCATTCTCATTTATACTATGTTAGTTAACATGTTAGGGTACTCTCCCTTGGTTGTTACCATTATTTCATATTGCTTTCCTCCTAAATTATGATGTTAAACTAATTTGCTTGTATTTGATTGTCATCGATACATGTGGTTGTTACCTTCAATATTTGTTAAAATATACCTTTAATCTTTTTTAAGATATGCTTTCATCTTTGTTAAGATACATGATCTTTGGTTGTAACCATGCCCCTTTTGTTTAAAGTATTGATTACTTTGTTAATTATTTCTTCCCCAAGTGATGGAACTTTTTTAGTTCTCATCCAAGTTGCCTCATCTCCTCCCTTCCAAAGGAAAGTCTCTCTATTGACCCTTGGGTCATAGATAGCTCAATACCCTCATAGGCCTCGAAAGAGCCTTAACCCCCTTTTTGGTCTGGATAGAACCAATAGGATATAAACTCATAGGTCTGGATAGAACCTTCCCCTCTTTTGGTCTGGAAAGAACCAATTGATTCCTTAGTTCGAGCTCGAACTACGACCGCTCTGATTTCTCATTGGACAATGAGAATACGTAGGCACAAGATGCGATATCTTGACGAGCAACCTTCCCCCTCACTAGGAGTGTTTACAAATAGAACCCTAGGATAGAGTTGTTAACTCTATGTAAGGATCATGGATATGATCACTTACTTCCCCTTTTGAGTGTTACAACATAGACATAGAGAGTTTTGTGAAACTCTACACAAACATTATTAGGTTTGTTCCCCTTTGAACCTTGATCGCAATCAAGCGTTCTTCAACCCTAGTGAGGTGAACTACGATTGCTCTGATTCTATCCTAGTTAGGATACGTAGGCAGAGGACGCGATGTCTTTGCGAGCAAACTTAGAAACAATCTTAGGTCTTCATCTATCATAACCTTCACCTTTTTACCCAATACCCAAACCTTAGCAAATATTTAACAAACTTAGCATACAAATAAACAAAAGGTTCCTGTAGAGTACTACAGATGTTTAGGATGTGAAATACCTACCCTATGCGTAACCAACCCCCGATCCCCGAATCTCTTAGCGTTGTTGTAACATCGCACAAAAGGTTCTTTCTTTCTTTAGAACTTTCCTTTGGATAAATTAAAGTCCGGTTGTGAATTTTAAGAATTAAGATTCAAGTTAATCAATAGCTTGATATCATGATTCTCACCGCAACAGAAATGGCGACTTCACTGGGGATACTTAACTTGAGGGTTTAGCCTATTTTGTTTGTTTATATGCTATATTTGTGAATATTTGCTTAACATGTATATTTGTCAATATATTTGTTTGTGGTTGGATATTGGGTGTTTTGAGTGGTGAGACAGTACTATACCCGTACTTGAGTGCACTTATGATAAGATGGTGGTATATTCAAGAAGGCTTGTAGGGAGTTGATTCCCGACCAAGCTAACTTGAGAAACCACCGCTCAGTGTAGGCCCTTTTGAGAGTTAGTGATGTTGAATGAGTATTCATGAAAACATTACTACTCTCAACAAAGGAGCCGTTGACACTGTGGACCTTTAGATTACATTTTCACCCCACTTTGGCCTTGTTAGGACGTAGTGCGATGATCATAAGGGAGTAATTCCGAAATGGTTTATACGCGATACTACACTCGGACGAGACTCTCTTGAGAATATTATCAATTACCGAGTAATTTGGGAAATTGGTAATATCCGAAAGATGGGTTGATGACTCTGGGAACTTTGTAGAACCCGTTCGGCAGGTACAAATTAACCCATAGTACAAATCCTTGGGTATAGGTAGACCTTTGACTCTTTGCTCTTGAGCCTAGGAGGTCTTTGTGTATGCATTGTATTTGTGAATACTTGCCTTTGTGTTATGTGTGCATCATCACATCATATCACCATAAACATATCATGTCGCAACTAGTTTTATAAAACTCAGTCGATCTCTGGTTTTTTTTTAAAAAAAAAGTTATAACTTTTTCCAATGATAAATGAAATGGGGTTTTTAACCTAATCAAACTTCTGAGTTTTGTAAAACCAGTTGCGTTTTTGCACTTGCATCAACATTTTACATATCATACTTCGTTGCATTGGTTTTTTTGGTTCATTATGTGTTCCGTTGACATCATAAGGGGGATATCTAGCACAAATAGGCAACAATGGAAGGACTTTTGAAAGCTCAGGAAATGCTGAAAGAGGACATCAGAATTCTCAAGTGTCAGATGAATTGGGTACTTGAGACATTGCAGAATATGATGAAGAAAGAGGGTCACTCTGACCATGTTGCGTCCAGAGAAACGAGGGATGCATTATCTCCGATGATTCCTCCGACTCAAGGACATTCTCGGTATCAACGAACAAATAACCATCAATCACGTCAGTACGCCCAACATTCAGTGTTTGTTCCTCCTCAAGCTTCTCAAAGCCGAAAATTGAACAAGAAGGATCATGTCAGGAAAGATAAGAGTTGCGGTAGACAAACTCCAGTACCGTTAAGCAAGCTTTACCCGCTACTGATTCAGAACTCACTAGTGACTCCACGATTATCCAATCCGGTGCCAGGACCATGGCATAATGCGAACCTAAACTGTGAATTTCACAAAGGAGCCGAAGGACACAACTTAGATGCATGTATATCATTGGGTTATCTTGTACAAGAGCTAATCATTGACAAACACTTGATCCTCGAGGAAGACCACCCAGAAGTAGAATGTGGATATCATACTGGGACAACAGGGCACCTAGTTGAAGAGTGTGAAGGTTTTAAACTGAGACTGCAAGAGTTGCTGAAACCTCAGGAGGATAAATCAAATGACAGTGCTGCGATTCCTAAATCCAAAGGCAAAGGACCGGTGAGACCCCTCATAATTCTATATCACAAGGAGAAAGTGGTGGTTGAAGGTGTTTCCCCACATGGGCCTAAAATTTGAATTTTAATTCCCTAAGGCTGGCAGCTGTAGACTGTTTCAGCATGTGTTGTAACTTCTTTGCATTTGAATTGCTCGTAAGCTGTTGTTTATTTGAATTTGGCAATATTAATGAAATGTTTGTGCATCTTTTGATTAAGTCCATTCGTTTCACTCTTTCTTTTTCCTTTCATTGTTATGAAATACGAAAAATGCAAAATTTTCTTTTCTTTACTAAACTGTTGTTTAAAGCAAAGATTGGTGTGGATGATGAAAATTATATCCATAACTGCTGTTGATATGCTTTCAATTTAACTTTGCCGATGATGTAAGGCATTGTTTCAATCCCTAAACACTGGAGAAATAAGGAAGATAATCCCTCGTTAACCCCTTCGAGCCTAGAAGTAGGAGTTTTTCCTTCTTTACAAAAACAAAACCTTAAATCTCGAACCTGGGGCGGGTAGTTCTCGGTTAACTCAAAGATATGTGCATACAAGACACTTTTCATATAAAGGTGGTGCACTCAGGTTTTCCTTCGTGCACAACAAGAAAGTGTCGAAGATGCTTTTCAGCATAAAAGACGATGATGGTTTACCATATCCATTAAATTAGGTAGTCACCTCCTTTCCCAAAAGAAAAAAAAGGAAAAGTGAAAAAAAAGCCCGCTAAGTCGAAACCTATGAAGGAGACTTAGGCAAAGATGGGGCATCCCATTGACTGTATATTCGAACAAAGCAGTTCAGACAAAAGTCAGGGATAACAAAAGAGAAGAATTTTGTAAGAGTTATCACTCTTAAAAATCCTCAAATAGCAAAAAGCTATCAAATACTGTAAGGGAGTCGTGACTACCTTAGGTTTGTAAGCCATCACCAACTATCATCAGTCCAATTCTTAAGCCTGTAAGAACCTGAATATATAGTTTGAGTTAACTGAGTGTAGGATTGGAGTTCATCATGGAGAGTGGGTGGGACAAATAACTTTTGAGCCTTTATCCTTTGTTTCACGAACCATGAACCAAGCCACGATACAACCTTTAAAAGACCTAATTGAGGTAAGGTTGTTTTGAAAGCATATTACAGCAAGGTTGGATAACCTGACTCCTAATGATCTTTGATTGTATGTGTTCATCACTTTATCCATCATTTGTAAAATGATTGGATCACTTTCACTTTGATCACTTGATCACTCCGCCGTGTGTGTTTTATTAAAAAAATGTTTTCAAAAGATTGCATGAATTTTACATTGAAAATTGCCAATTTTTAATGAACAACATTGTGTGCAAAACAATCCAATGTCAAAGGAATCCCAACAAAAGCTTCCAGCTAGGGAAATTGACTTGATAAAAAAGGCTCATCCTGGGGCAATCAATTTGAAGGATTTGTTAATCATTTGTTACAACGTTCAGCTAATCAAAGCTAACCAGGTCAAGATCAGATGAAGCTCTCAATGAACAGTTTAGTCTGGGGCAAACCTTTTGCAGTTACCAGCTAGCAGGGGCAAGTTTGTTCCCCAGTCGTTACTTCCACAGTCCGAGACTTTGTTGTGCAAGCACCGTTAAACTGGGGCAATCACGTCGAGATTTGTAAATCTCTCTCTATAAGAGTTTAAAGACATTGAAGCATCTTTATGCTAGTTCTCTCGATGGTTTCTTCCCATAGACCATGTAATCTGGGGTAGAAAAGGTTAAAGACTGTTTGTCACAATAGCCGTTGCTCACTGAAAGAGGATTGTTATACTATCAATGGGGCAGAAAGATTTTGGTCTCATGATACCCTTTGTCAGCTCTCTGATTAAGTTGTTACTTCGGTTGATCTTGGAACTTCCCTTGGTGATTTTCCTTCAACAAAGAATTCAAACTCATGATGGCAATCCAAGTGAAGTCATGATGTTGTGTCCTAAGTAGATTACTCTCTCCCAGAGATGGTTGTAACTTTGAAGTGGAATTGTTGTTCTTCATGATCATCCCTTTGATGTCCAATTTTGGTTGGGTCTCCGTGTCGAGATGCTTATTTCATCTCCAGTTTTGTTTTGTCTAATTTGTCAGCATAAACATAAGCATGGCATAAAGCATATGCATAACATCCGTGCGTTTTTGCTATCTCTGGTTACTTGTTCCTGTTTCACTTTGATTCCCTCCTCGGTGAATGGGTATGCTGTCCCTCTCCAATTGAGTTGTCAGCCCTTAAGCATAAAATGTCCATCCTTTATCAATTCCCCACAGAGTTTAATCCTCTTGGATGATGGTTGCTTTAGTTATCTTTTTCCATGATTGGATAAGATGGGTCCCCATTCGAGTTCATTTCTCAATGGTTGGAGTCTTGTTTGAAAGTTTCTTTCTAGCTTGATCCTAGACTGAACTTCGGTCCCTGTCGGTCGCCGAACCTACCTAGATGTGCATTTATTTTGCACTATCTATCAAGAAGAACATCTTACATGGTAATACAGATAAGTGACAATCTTTGACAAGAAGCTTGTCGTCTTCAGCGATAAATGGCAGTCTCTTCGGAGAAGTTTAATCGTATTCACAGATAAGTGGCAATCTTTGACAAGAAGCTTATCGTCTTCAGCGATAAATGGCAATCTCTTCGGAGAAGTTTAATCGTATTCACAGGTGAGTGGCAGTCTCTTGGGAGAAGCTTAACCTTCATCAACGATAAATGGTAGTCTCTTCGGAGAAGTTTAATCGTCTTCAACAGGTGAGTGGCAGTCTCTGTAGAGAAGCTTAACCTTCATCAATGATAAATGGCAGTCTCTTCGGAGAAGTTTAATCGTCTTCAACAGGTGAGTGGCAGTCTCTGTAGAGAAGCTTAACCTTCATCAACGATAAATGGCAGTCTCTTCGGAGAAGTTTAATCGTCTTCAGTGGTGAGTGACAATCTCTTAGGAGAAGCTTAACCTTCATCAGCGATAAATGGCAGTCTCTTCGGAGAAGTTTAATCGTCTTCAGTGGTGAGTGGCAATCTCTTAGGAGAAGCTTAACCATATTCAACGATAAATGGCAGTCTCTTCGGAGAAGTTTAATCGTCTTCAGCGATAAATGGCAATCTCTTCAGAGAAGTTTAATCGTATTCACAGGTGAGTGGCAGTCTCTTGGGAGAAGCTTAACCTTCATCAACGATAAATGGCAGTCTCTTCGGAGAAGTTTAATCGTCTTCAACAGGTGAGTGGCAATCTCTTAGGAGAAGCTTAACCATATTCAACGATAAATGGCAGTCTCTTCGGAGAAGTTTAATCGTCTTCAGCGATAAATGGCAATCTCTTCGGAGAAGTTTAATCGTATTCACATGTGAGTGGCAGTCTCTTGGGAGAAGCTTAACCTTCATCAACGATAAATGGCAGTCTCTTCAGAGAAGTTTAATCGTCTTCAACAGGTGAGTGGCAGTCTCTATAGAGAAGCTTAACCTTCATCAACGATAAATGGCAGTCTCTTCGGAGAAGTTTAATCGTCTTCAGCGGTGAGTGGCAATCTATTGGGAGAAGCTTAACCTTCATCAACGATAAATGGCAGTCTCTTCGGAGAAGTTTAATCGTCTTCAGTGGTGAGTGGCAATCTCTTGGGAGAAGCTTAACTATATTCAACGATAAATGGCAGTCTCTTCGGAGAAGTTTAATCGTTTTCAGTGATAAATGGCAGTCTCTTCGGAGAAGTTTAATCGTCTTCAACAAATAAGTGGCAATCTCTAAGGAGAAGTTTATCATCATCAAAAATAAGTGGCAGTCTCTTTAGAGAAGCTTATCATCCCAGCGATAGATGGCAGTCAAATTTGAGAAGTTTATCTTAAGGATGTCGACGCACGGTTGTGACTAGCATTGTTTGAAAATCTAGTGGATACCGATATAAATAATTTGGTGGTAACCAATCATATTTCAAGTAAGTCCCGTTGGTAATTGACATTATGAAAATCCATGGACAACAAATACTGACAATTTGGTTGTGTATCAGTCCAAACTAGTCACGATGGTTTCCATCCCAAGCTCAGGTTTCGTACCTTTGGAGATGTATTATACCAAGCTCAGGTTTCGTACCTTTGGAGATGTATTGTTTGATTCCAAGCACAGGTTTCGTACCTTTGGAGATGTTTGTTTCTATCCCGAGCACAGGTTGTGTACCTTTGGAGATAGATGTTTGTTGTCATCCCAAGCTCAGGTTTCGTACCTTTGGAGATGTATTGTTTGATTCCAAGCACATGTTTGGTACCTTTGGAGATGTATTGTTTGATTCCAAGCACAGGTTTTGTACCTTTGGAGATGTTTGTTTCTATCCTGAGCACAGGTTGTGTACCTTTGGAGATAGATGTATTGTTTGATTCCAAGCACAGGTTTTGTACCTTTGGAAGAGGTTTGTTTCTGTCCCGAGCACAGGTTGTGTACCTTTGGAGATAGATGTATTGTTTGATTCCAAGCACAGGTTTTGTACCTTTGGAAGATGTTTGTTGCTATCCCAAGCACAGGTTGAGTACCTTTGGAGCTAGATGAATTGTTTGATCCCAAGCTCAGGTTTCGTACCTTTGGAGATGTATTGTTTAACTCCAAGCACAGGAAGAGGCTTGTTTCTATCCCGAGCACATGTTGTGTACCTTTGGAGATAGATGTATTGTTTGATTCCAAGCACAGGTTTCGTACCTTTGGAAAATGTTTGTTGCCATCCCAAGCACAGGTTGTGTACCTTTGGAAATGTATACTTTGGATCCCGAGTTCAGAAGTTCCCAGAGACTAAAGTGGTTGCGTTTGCATGAAGTGTTTCATATCCTAATGTATTGAGGATGTTCAACTTTCATATCGTAATGTATTAAGGATGTGCAGCTTTCTGTATCCTAATGTATTGAGGATGTTTCAACTTTCCTTCCTAATGTTTTGAGGATCTTCGTCCAATCCTAATGTGTTGAGGGTTGTATCTCTTCTATATCCTAATGTATTAAGGATGTATAGCTTTTGTTCCTAAGGTATTGAGGGACATATTTGAGCTTCCTGGTCGTCACCAAAACTCTTTGAAAATCCAGTTCTTTCTAAATCCAGTGGTTACTAGCATTGTTTGAAAACTAATCATTATTAGTACCGAAAGTTGATTGTTACCAACTTCCCCAACCGAAGTCCTGTGTTTTACCAATATTGTTTGGAAATGCCCAATTGTAATTGGAACTTTGATTTGGTCGTCACCATATCCCCAGGAAGTCTAAGTGGTATTTAGCACTTCTTGGAAACCATTGTTGATTCGGTCGTCACCATCATCCCCAGTAAGTCTAGTGGAAACTAGCACTGTTTGAAACTGTTTGTTGTTCTGGTCATCACCAGTCTCCCCAATTGAAGCTTTTGATTTTCCAGTCGAGTCTCGGAGAACTAGTGGATACTAGTTTCCCCGACGCGTCCGGTCTTGTTTCTAACCTTTCCCTGAAGATCCCGTTTGAACTCTTCATTATAGGAATTTTCTCATCTGGTTATCCCCAGTGAGATTCGTGTCTTTGTTCCGTCTTTTCCCCGGTAAGCTTCGCTTCCCCAGTGGATTTTGTTCCCCAGCAAGTTTTCCCCAGTGGTTCCTTCCCCAGTGAATTTTGCGCTTCTTTTCTTTCGTATCCCCAGTGAAGAATTGTGATCTTCCCCGGTGGACTTCCTCATCTGGTTATCCCCAGTGAGGTTCGTGTCTCCTCTCCCCAATGAAGATGTGTCTACCCTGGTGGAATTTATGTCCCATGCGTGAAAGATTCCCTTGAACAAACATCATTAGTCATGTCTGAACTATCTTGCTTACTTCGCTCGGAATCTTTCCCCAGTGTGTTGGGTCCTCGTGAGTGGTTACTCGTCGTTTCGCCGTTCTTTTATATTTGCTCGTGTGTCCGCATCTGTCTTGCATTCAAGCATCATATAGCATCATTTAGATTCATGGCATATTTGCGTTCATCCTTTTTGCATACCATCGGATCTAAGGGACAAAATTTCTGGTTTACTATATTTAAATACCTTTCACTGCGATTCTATGAGGATTGTCATCTCTCATCACCATCTAGTGAAGATATTTAAATAGGGGCAACTATTGCACCCCAAATTTTGACCCCTTAGATCCTCATCATCATTTTAGGATCATATTCAGTTGATTAACTAACCTTAACCCATTTCCAGTTTATCTTTGTTAAGATGCAGATGAATTAGGGTTCCGTACCGTCAAAATCGGGATTTCAATGGTCTGACCAATCAATGTTTTGGATTGATTCAACTTCAAATAAGTCTCCACAAGATCAAATATACTCCATTGGATCAAATATGAATTCAATTTGAGGTGGTCACCCAAGAATTGAGAACAGTGCAGTTCAAGACGCCCGATTAGGGTTTTCGATCAGGAAAAGTCAATTGTAGTTTGAATTTTGGTTTAAAAAGTGTTTCAATGGTGGGATAAAGGTCCATTAAGTTCCTATGGCTTAGTAAAGTCCATCCAAAGAGTTTCAAGTCTTCAGAATGTCCGGATCACCGACAGTCGACTCGGTAGTCACCGATTGATCAAACGGTTGACCGAAAAGTCAACTCTTCACTCATGAGGAATTTGACCTCAAGATAGGAATAAAAAATGGTCCTAATGATATATTATACCTACCCATGAAGTTTCATGACCATTGGATCAAGGGTTAGGGAGTAATCGCAAAAGTTGGGAAATTAAGGTTTTGAAAAGGGCAAAGCCATAACTCCTTAACCACACAAGGGTTTTTGACCTAGTTTCAAGGGGAATGAGTTCCTAACACAAGCATAAATATTGTATTACCTAATTGGGGCTTTCTAAAAAGTACAAGTGGGTTCCATAACTCTTCCTAGTTAGAGAGAACCAAGGTCCACAAGTTGGCAAAAACTCACATTGGCAAAACCAGGTCAACATGAGTTTTTTTTATTCCAAAACCTCTCCAAATTGATGCTAATCAAAGACTAAGCCTCATTTATGATGTTTACATTGTTAATAAACATGTTTAACTTCAATTCCCACGAAAATGGACCAAAGATCAAAAGAAATCATTATTTAATGCAAGTTGTAAAAGTGAATAGTGAAGAAAGAGAAAAAAGGTGGCTACCTTTGTCAAATCATCAACTTTAATTCAACAAGTCACCTTCTATCCTATCAAGCATGATGAAAAAAATCTATGGGGCATGGAGAATATCTTATTAGAGTGTCTTAAAGACAAAGATGAAGATTGCATTGGAAAACTCAAAGATTTTCATGATGGAAGGTTAAAATTGGCAATTTGCTTCACTTTTGCCCATACCTTGATCCAAGGCCTTTGGCTATAAATAGAACTCACTTCTTACATCACAAAACACACAAGTTCCATGCTTGAAACCAGCTAGAACTTTCTTCCTTACACAATCACAAGTTCTTAAAAAATCTCATTAAGTTTCCAAAATCCCTCAAAATTTGCTTTTGAAAAACACCTTTCAAAACCATTTCCAAACTTCTTCCAACTCAAGAAACACTTCAAACACATAAAGTATGACGTATTGAAGCTATCCAAGTCACTTCCACACTTATGTAACAAGATCTTGGAAGAGCTCTCAAGATCTCTGGTTTTCTTATTGCTTAAGCTTGCTTCAAGAGGTAAACCTAAAACTCATAAATGTGAACTTTCCACTTGCATTCCACATGTTACCATGACTGTTTTTTTTTACCATGATGATCTTGAAAATTTTCAACTTGTAACTTGATTTTTCTTGTGATATTGATCTTGTATTATTCTTAAAATTTTGTTAACATGTTTAAATAATCAAATTTGTTTGATTCATTGTCTTACCATGTGCATTTTATTCCTTTTATCATTTAGATTTTCATGTTTTGTTCATCCAAACTTCAAAAAATCATAACTCATCCATTTTTCATCATTTTGAACCCATTATTTTTGCATTGTGTTTGTCTTGATGCCTACTTTCATGTGATATTTTTTAATTCCATGTTTGTCCATATTTTCATGCCTTTTGGTTGCTTGTAAGCTGCCTTTATATTGAGATCGTTATCTCGCGTATGCAGATGAATTTCTTTTTCACCGTGATCATTTGTGTTATGATATTCACTCATTCTCATTTATACTATGTTAGTTAACATGTTAGGGTACTCTCCCTTGGTTGTTACCATTATTTCATATTGCTTTCCTCCTAAATTATGAGGTTAAACTAATTTGCTTGTATTTGATTGTCATCGATACATGTGGTTGTTACCTTCAATCTTTGTTAAGATATACCTTTAATCTTTGTTAAGATATGCTTTCATCTTTGTTAAGATACATGATCTTTGGTTGTAACCATGCCCCTTTTGTTTAAAGTATTGATTACTTTGTTAATTATTTCTTCCCCAAGTGATGGAACTTTTTTAGTTCTCATCCAAGTTGCCTCATCTCCTCCCTTCCAAAGGAAAGTCTCTCTATTGACCCTTGGGTCATAGATAGCTCAATACCCTCATAGGCCTCGAAAGAGCCTTAACCCCCTTTTTGGTCTGGATAGAACCGATAGGATATAAACTCATAGGTCTGGGTAGAACCTTCCCCTCTTTTGGTCTGGAAAGAACCAATTGATTCCTTAGTTCGAGCCCGAACTACGACCGCTCTGATTTCTCATTGGACAATGAGAATACGTAGGCACAAGATGCGATATCTTGACGAGCAACCTTCCCCCTCACTAGGAGTGTTTACAAATAGAACCCTAGGATAGAGTTGTTAACTCTATGTAAGGATCATGGATATAATCACTTACTTCCCCTTTTGAGTGTTACAACATAGACATAGAGAGTTTTGTGAAACTCTACACAAACATTATTAGGTGTGTTCCCCTTTGAACCTTGATCGCAATCAAGCGTTCTTCAACCCTAGTGAGGTGAACTACGATTGCTCTGATTCTATCCTAGTTAGGATACGTAGGCAGAGGACGCGATGTCTTTGCGAGCAAACTTAGAAACAATCTTAGGTCTTCATCTATCATAACCTTCACCTTTTTACCCAATACCCAAACCTTAGCAAATATTTAACAAACTTAGCATACAAATAAACAAAAGGTTCCTGTAGAGTACTACAGATGTTTAGGATGTGAAATACCTACCCTATGCATAACCAACCCCCGATCCCCGAATCTCTTAGCGTTGTTGTAACATCGCACAAAAGGTTCTTTCTTTCTTTAGACCTTTCCTTTGGATAAATTAAAGTCCGGTTGTGAATTTTAAGAATTAAGATTCAAGTTAATCAATAGCTTGATATCACGATTCTCACCGCAACACATAGCTCTAGCTTGGTTTGCTCTGGTCGGATAGCGGTGGATTGGTCTTTGATCAATCCTGGAACAACCTGAAACAACCTGGTAAACAAAAGGGTTAGAAAAACGACAAAGTGCTTGTTATGCGGATGCTTCATGCAAATGCAAACGTGTGTCTGTGCGTTAGGGAGATATCCCCCGATCCTAGTGCCTGAGTGTCGGTGCTGATAATAAGAAGTCCGAGTCCAATCATGGAAATAACATCTCATATATATAAAGAAAGCCCATCAAGGCGGTACACAATGTCACTGAGTACAAGCTGAATCAATAGCATGACCTCAACCAACATGCCTGGTGATGGTCAGCATACAACAATGATCAAAACAAAAGGATGTTAGACTAAGGCACGGATCTAGAAGGGGGGGTTGAATAGATCCCTTTTAAAAATTTGAGTGGCGCTACCAATAAAATTGGTTTTCAAAATTGTTTTCAAATGCGGAAGCGGCCTTGGAAAATATAGTCTAAAACGAACAACTATTGGAGAGCCGGATATGCGTCAAGCAGATGAATTTAAGACGATAACGGATAGTAAATCACTACACACTTTTATGCAAAACTCAGATGTGATTCACTCGTACTATTTCCTTATTCCAATGATAAAAAATTACACCAAAACTAGCAGCAAAATTAAGGCAATTTTAGTTCAGCACTTTTGTCGAACAGTTGGTGTGCTCAAAACTAGCAGCAAAATTAAGGCAATTTTAGTTCAGCACTTTTGTCGAACAGTTGGTGTGCACAAATACCTTAAATGATATTTGTGTTGAATGAGTGATTGAAAAAGCCTTAGTACAGTATTTCTATTGTACTTAGTAGTTAAAAAACAGTGTTTCACCAACTCACTCAATCAATACTACAATTTGACAAAATCACTTATTCTAGAATCACTTAATTTTTAAGCTGTAATTGAAAATGCAGAAAATAAAGGAACACAAGATTTGATGAGGCAGTTCCCCCAGTCGTCCTCGCGTTGGGGTACGTCTGCCCTCAATTCTACAATGAGAATTGAGATATGTATTGAATAGATATCACCTGTTTGGTAGAACAGTTATACACAAGAATCGATAGACAATTGATACAAACAATCTTAATGTTGCTGATAATTTCTACCACTTCTTGCCCCTTGATTCAAGATGAATCAAGTCCTCCAATTTGATGTGAATGACCTCCGATTGCAGCCACCTTATTGACAACTCTTCCGTTGATCAAACCTTCGGCACGGCTGATCTTAGACACACCCAAATTGAACCCGGAACGTCTTCAACCTTTCAACGCCCTAGCTACTAGATTGATCAACCTTCCGCTAATCAATCACCTTCGCACTCGCTTGATTGTTGAACCGACGATTCCGTAACAAAAGCCTTCAAAACCTGTAGTCTTGATAGGTAAAACCTCAAAGGTTTTCTCCCAAGAAACACCTGCACCAGCTTCCACTCGAACCGGATCTTCAATCACGCGTTCGAACCTTATCACCGTCGAGCAAACCACAAACCGCAGCAAAAAATTGATTATCTGTAATTTGAGGATTTGTGAGTTGATTGAACGATGAAGATGAAGAACACTGATGCACCTCTTTCACGTTTCTTGACCTGAACACTTTCTCACAATGCTTTCAAAAATGTTGTAAAAAAAATGTTCGTCGTTAAAATTGAAAAGACAGCTATTTATAGTAATATACAAAACAGACAGTTGACAGATCAATGAAACATAGCAGAATTTCTGTTTCTGCGCGCGAACGGTCGACCATAGGGTCGGCGTGCGCTGAGCCGTGTGACACTCAAACTGTCATGCGCCGAGTCAGCGGTCGACGCATGATCTTCATGCGCTGAGCCGTCTGATTCTTAAACCTGCATGCGCCAAGTTAACGGTCGACGCATGGTTACATGCGCTGACCCGTGGGGAATACACATCTTCATGCGCTGAGTGGTATGGTTGACTCATAGCTACAAAACCTGCAAAAATTGATATGTTTGTTGTTTCGTGCATCTTGTCACGACCAAACATTAGTCACATATATTGCCAATGAAATATGATGATTTAAAAGGATATAGGAAGGATGTAATATGTTAAGTATTGCATGACGATTCTGATTCATCCGAGGTTGTACTTTGTCATCATCGTAAGTATGCATGACGACTCCGATTCATCCGAGGATGTACTTTGTCATCATCGAAACTTGAGAACGTATGTTGTGAGACAGTTTTCCCTCACATTCTCCCCCTTTTTGATGATGACAAACCTGTGCGAAGCTTGGTGAACACAACATGCGATATCTTTAACATATCTTTAACATAGTAGTAAGCTCCCCCTTTCTTTTACAGTCATAGCTGTTGTGGTCTACAATCTACTTGTCTTTTCTCCCCCTTTGACAACATCAAAAAGAGATGGAGAAAGGTAAAGTTTTGGCATATTAACAATTAACAAAATACTCAACAGGTTATAAGTAATCATATACCAATATCCACACAAAATATTGACAATGAGCAAAATATTGAAAATAGATTAAACCAGATTAAGGACACATAAGTCATAACATTTTATAGGAATCAAGACTGTAAAACAAACATTAGTGTGCACTTAGGAGAGATAAAACAGAACATGATAACAAAAACAACATGGAGAATGAGCAAATGCAAAAACAAATGACTAATATCCTTGTCCCTTGCCCATATCAAAGGAAGACGGATAACGATATGGATCAGCCATATCAGTGAGGTAATCCACTGCTTGATTCAGGCGATTGATGCTGCGAGAGACGACTGTTTCTTGGTATCCATGGGCAGTTGTGAAAGCTGCAAATCTTTCATTCATTCTTGTTGAAAAAGAGTTGAACTGTTCAGATTTGGTGTGTAGCTCAGTTCGGATGCACAAATGTAGATTTGCACTTAATGTCACATATCAAGCCATATTTGATGCCTACCTAAAATGCCACAAAACAATTTGCATCCAAACAGTTTATCATACAAAAAAAATTTCATACATATGCAACATAGGTCAAACGATACAATTGTTGATCATGAGAGTTATTAGAGAGAGAGAAAGAACAATATCACCTTGATGCCTGATTTGCTTGATACACAACATACTTATACTTACACGAATATCAAATTGTTAGAAGTACAACAGCATGATTATTTGAATGAAATAAGATAACATCAGCAAATATTATTCCCGTTCCGAAATGTCGAGGATGCCAAGTTCTCGGCGGATATGAAAGAAAGGTTCCGTTGCTAGCGGCTTTGTGAAAATGTCCGCTAGTTGGTTTTTAGTGTCAACGTGTTCAAATACAACATCACCTTTCTCAACATGGTCCCTAAGAAAATGGTGTCGAATTTCTATATGTTTAGTGCGAGAGTGTAATACGGGATTTTTGGTAAGGTTAATAGCGCTAGTGTTGTCACATAGGATAGGAATACGTTCAAGTTTAAGATTGAAATCTAGTAGTTGTTGCTTAATCCACAGAATTTGAGCACAACAACTACCAGCGGCAACGTATTCCGCCTCGGCCGTTGATAAAGCAACTGAAACTTGTTTCTTGCTATGCCAACTAACCAAGGAGTTTGAAAACAAATGACATGTACCACTAGTGCTTTTCCTATCCGATTTGCACCCGGCAAAGTCGGAATCGGAGTAACCTACCAACGAGCAATCACTACCCTTAGAATACCACAATCCATACTTCGGGGTACCTGACAGGTATCGAAGAATTCGTTTAACAGCTTTTAGGTGGGATTCTTTGGGACATGATTGGTATCGTGCACACATGCACACACTAAACATAATATCAGGACGTGACGCAGTAAGATAGAGAAGTGAACCAATCATACCTCTATATCGTTTTACCTCTACGTCCTTGCCATTTTCATCTTTATCCAAATTTACGCATGTAGGCATTGGGGTGTCTATGGCCTTGGATTTTGCCATGTCAAATCTCTTGATCAAGTCCAAACAATATTTTGTTTGGCTCACGAATGTCCCTTCTTGGAGTTGTTTAATTTGCAGGCCGAGGAAGTATGTGAGCTCCCCCATCATACTCATCTCGAATTCGCCCTGCATGAGGTCAGAAAACTCTCTCACGAGATTCATGTTAGTGGATCCAAATATAATATCGTCAACATAGATTTGCACCAAAATCAAGTGCTTTCCTTGACGTTTAATGAAGAGTGTAGTGTCAACCTTTCCTCGTGAGTACCCCTGATTAAGTAAAAACTTACTTAGTCGCTCATACCAAGCTCTAGGAGCTTGTTTGAGACCATATAAAGCTCTTTTTAACTTGTAAACATGTTCAGGGTATTCATGAGATTCAAAACCGGGAGGTTGAGACACATATACTTCTTCATTTATGTGACCGTTAAGGAACGCACTTTTAACATCCATTTGAAATAACTTAAAATCCTTTGCACATGCAAAGGCGAGTAAAAGGCGTATAGCCTCGAGTCGGGCAACCGGCGCATAAGTTTCCTCATAGTCGATGCCTTCCTCTTGGTTATACCCTTGAGCGACCAATCTCGCTTTATTACGGGTTATTACCCCGTTTTCGTCCAACTTGTTCCTAAACACCCATCGGGTGCCGATTACTCGATGGCCTCGCGGAGGAGGGACAAGGTCCCATACCTCGTTTCTTTTAAACTGATTTAGTTCCTCTTGCATCGATAAAAACCAGTGCTCATCGAGTAGGGCCTCTTTGGGGTTTTTAGGCTCTATTTGTGAAACGAAAGCGAAGTGATAACAAAAGTTACTTAGCTTAGATCGAGTGGTGACTCCCTTTGTGATGTCTCCGAGAATATTGTCAATTGGATGATCTTTACACGACTTCCAAGCTTGAGGGAGATCATCGTTTGTAGGCGGATGAGCTTCCTCAGTTACCTCATGGTGTGCATCCTTATCCTCCTCAATTTTGACTCTATCGGGTTGATCAATCCCCGTTTCGCCACCTTTGAGTATGTCTTCTGTGGATGTACCTGCACCATGAACAACACTATCCTTTCCGACATTTCTCGGATAGGACTCATCAAACGTAACGTGCACAGACTCTTCAACAGCTAGTAATCTTTTATTATAAATCCTATATGCTTTACTCTAAAACCAATAAACACATTCTTCTTATCACTTTCATGCACAATTTTGCAGCAATCTTTTGAAAAGGAAACATTGTAACCTTTGTCGCATAATTGGCTAATGCTAAGGAGATTATGTTTAAGGTTTTCGACAAGCAACACATCGGAAATTGTAGTAGAGGAGGGATTACCTATACTACCTTTACCTAGTATCGCTCCGCGGTTGTTATCACCGTATGTTACATACCCTTTCTTCTTAGCCACGAAGTCTATGAATAAGGATATGTCTCCAGACATGTGCCTTGAGCACCCACTATCAAGAACCCATCTTCTCTCGGTGGACTCGACACATTTCACCTGTCAAAATATAACTCAGAAAAGGGAGGTACCCAATGGCATATTGGGTCCTAATGGGTTAGCGACAAGACGGTTGCGTTTGGGCAACCATTGGTAGATGCCTTTAGGAACAAGAAATCTCCTAAATCGACATTTACCAATGGAGTGGCCTTTCTTGCAACAGTAAAAGCATACAAAGTCGACATTAGAATCACTTTCACTTGCTTGATCCCTAATTACATATGCATATTTTTGATATGGATTTATCATACTTTTTCTAAAATCCTTTTTATCGATTGCAAATGTAATTTTAGGTTCAAGTGCCTTGTCTAATTTGGCCTTAAGGTTTCTAACCTCACCTTGCCAAATATGACAAGTATCACAACCAAAGTTGAAAGGATTACTATTGTCCTTACAATCCGATTCATTATCTTTCACAATGGAAGCCTTAAGGTCCTCTAATTTCTTTTCGGACTCTAAGACTTTGTGCTCTAAATATGTAAAAATTCTTCTATTAGAAGCAAGTTTCTTAAAGGCTTCAGTTGCTTCCTTGTGTAAAACATCGAATGCGGTTTGTAATTCGGAATGAGACATATTAGATGACATATTATATCTAGAGTGACGTACCTGTTTCTTTTTCTTTTTCTGATTTGCGGAGAGACATAGATTCACGGACTCTTCTTCATCACTAGAGCTTTCATTAGAGGAGGAAGAATCACTGTCGCTTTCCCACGCGATGTACGCCCTCCTAGGCTTTGATGCTCTCTTATGTGACTTCGATTGTTCCTTTTCTTTTCCCTTGTTGTTCATTGGACAGTCCGGTTTGTAGTGACCGGGCTTTCCACATTTATAGCACGTTCCTCTAGTCTTTTTGCCTTTTTGATTGTCATCTTTGGAGAACCTTGATTGCCTTCGGAAATTTACCAGGTTCTTCTCCGAATGTTGGATGCCGTTCTTTCTCACGTACCGGTTATACCGTTTAACGAACAGCCCCATGTCCTCATTTATGTCTTCTTCTTCGTCGTCGCTTGAAGAATAATCACTTTGCTCTTTTGCTTTAGACTTCGAGGAAGAAGCCTTAAGAGCTATTGACTTCTTTTCACTCATCTTTACTTTGTCCTTCTTTTCTTTCCTTTCATGTTGGTCAAGACTCAAGAGTACCTGTTCATGCTCTTGTAGTTTGCCAAACAATGTAGTCAGGTCTAATACCGTAAGATCATTTGCCTCTTTGATGGCGGTCACTTTCGGCTGCCATTCCCTGCTAAGACATCTCAAAACTTTATTAGTAGCAAGATCATTGGAAATAGGTCTTCCTAGTGAATGTAATCTGTTTATGAGATGAGTAAATCTCTTTTGCATGTCAGCAATGGTTTCCCCTTGCTCCATGAAAAAAAGATCAAACTCTTGTATAAGAGTGTTGATTCGAGCCAACTTAACATCGTTTGTCCCCTCATGGGCAATTTGTAATGCATCCCACATAGTCTTAGCCGTAGGGCAATGGGATACACGGTAGTATTCATCTACACCTAATGAGGAGATTAGAATGTTCTTAGCTTTCCAATCGTAATTATACTTTCGCTCATCGTCGTCGGTCCATTGTGCTTCGGGCTTTGGCACAACTTCGTTATTCTCATTTGTCATGGTTATTTCAATCGGACCATTGAGAATAACGTTCCATATCTTTCTATCTATGGAATTAATGTGCACCCGCATACAGTCTTTCCAATAGCTATAATTTTCACCGTTAAAAACGGGAGCTCTATTGTACGCCCCTTTTGGTTCGTTAGCCATTATTCTATCAATGTTGTATTTGAAGCACCGGAGAACCGGAGCTCTTGATACCACTTGTTAGACTAAGGCACGGATCTAGAAGGGGGGGTTGAATAGATCCCTTTTAAAAATTTGAGTGGCGCTACCAATAAAATTGGTTTTCAAAATTGTTTTCAAATGCGGAAGCGGCCTTGGAAAATATAGTCTAAAACGAACAACTATTGGAGAGCCGGATATGCGTCAAGCAGATGAATTTAAGACGATAACGGATAGTAAATCACTACACACTTTTATGCAAAACTCAGATGTGATTCACTCGTACTATTTCCTTATTCCAATGATAAAAAATTACACCAAAACTAGCAGCAAAATTAAGGCAATTTTAGTTCAGCACTTTTGTCGAACAGTTGGTGTGCTCAAAACTAGCAGCAAAATTAAGGCAATTTTAGTTCAGCACTTTTGTCGAACAGTTGGTGTGCACAAATACCTTAAATGATATTTGTGTTGAATGAGTGATTGAAAAAGCCTTAGTACAGTATTTCTATTGTACTTAGTAGTTAAAAAACAGTGTTTCACCAACTCACTCAATCAATACTACAATTTGACAAAATCACTTATTCTAGAATCACTTAATTTTTAAGCTGTAATTGAAAATGCAGAAAATAAAGGAACACAAGATTTGATGAGGCAGTTCCCCCAGTCGTCCTCGCGTTGGGGTACGTCTGCCCTCAATTCTACAATGAGAATTGAGATATGTATTGAATAGATATCACCTGTTTGGTAGAACAGTTATACACAAGAATCGATAGACAATTGATACAAACAATCTTAATGTTGCTGATAATTTCTACCACTTCTTGCCCCTTGATTCAAGATGAATCAAGTCCTCCAATTTGATGTGAATGACCTCCGATTGCAGCCACCTTATTGACAACTCTTCCGTTGATCAAACCTTCGGCACGGCTGATCTTAGACACACCCAAATTGAACCCGGAACGTCTTCAACCTTTCAACGCCCTAGCTACTAGATTGATCAACCTTCCGCTAATCAATCACCTTCGCACTCGCTTGATTGTTGAACCGACGATTCCGTAACAAAAGCCTTCAAAACCTGTAGTCTTGATAGGTAAAACCTCAAAGGTTTTCTCCCAAGAAACACCTGCACCAGCTTCCACTCGAACCGGATCTTCAATCACGCGTTCGAACCTTATCACCGTCGAGCAAACCACAAACCGCAGCAAAAAATTGATTATCTGTAATTTGAGGATTTGTGAGTTGATTGAACGATGAAGATGAAGAACACTGATGCACCTCTTTCACGTTTCTTGACCTGAACACTTTCTCACAATGCTTTCAAAAATGTTGTAAAAAAAATGTTCGTCGTTAAAATTGAAAAGACAGCTATTTATAGTAATATACAAAACAGACAGTTGACAGATCAATGAAACATAGCAGAATTTCTGTTTCTGCGCGCGAACGGTCGACCATAGGGTCGGCGTGCGCTGAGCCGTGTGACACTCAAACTGTCATGCGCCGAGTCAGCGGTCGACGCATGATCTTCATGCGCTGAGCCGTCTGATTCTTAAACCTGCATGCGCCAAGTTAACGGTCGACGCATGGTTACATGCGCTGACCCGTGGGGAATACACATCTTCATGCGCTGAGTGGTATGGTTGACTCATAGCTACAAAACCTGCAAAAATTGATATGTTTGTTGTTTCGTGCATCTTGTCACGACCAAACATTAGTCACATATATTGCCAATGAAATATGATGATTTAAAAGGATATAGGAAGGATGTAATATGTTAAGTATTGCATGACGATTCTGATTCATCCGAGGTTGTACTTTGTCATCATCGTAAGTATGCATGACGACTCCGATTCATCCGAGGATGTACTTTGTCATCATCGAAACTTGAGAACGTATGTTGTGAGACAGTTTTCCCTCACAAAGGATTACAAATAGTCAAGCACGACCACGGGCGCGAAACTCTTCTAACAACCCCTTCGTTTCTGAATGATCAGGCCGAGTGAGTAACCCTTCGACGAGTAACTCTCTCTGCATAATGGTGTACTGAAGACCTTCAACTGAGTCTTCCCATGCTCCTTCGCCGAAACAATGTTCTAACTTCCGCTTCTTGGATTCAAACGTCAGTTTGCGCTCCTTCAGGTTAGCAAGAGCCTTGTTGAGCAGGCCTTCAGCAGCATATCTGCGGGCGGTTTCTTCATCAAATCCCTTCTCACTAGCCTTCACCTGGGCTTTCAGCTTGGAGATCTGCTGCTTCAACTTATCCTCCCATTCCATGCCGTTGGCTAGGGTGACCTTCCAATGCTGATTAAACTTGGATATTCTCCGGTAAGCTTCATCCAAGTGCTGCTTCTTAGTGGCCAGTACATCATTGACAGCTTTGAAGTCTCAACCCAAGCGCTCATGCTCAGCTATCTGCTTAGTCAAATATGTCCCTAACTGGTTCACCAGCTCTGTTTGCCTCTTGAAAGAATGGATGGCTTCGCTTCTCTCGCTTCTGAGTTGAGCCAATTCTTTCTCCAGTTCTTCATTTACCTTTTTCAGCTCATCTCTCTCAGCTAACACCTGATTATGCTGCTGAATAGGCACGGTGGTAGGCTCTTCAATCACTGGAGGGCTTTCTGGCTTGGCAGGAGAAACGACATCCCTATAGCATCTGCTCTGGCTCTGATCCAAGTCACATATGGGGCGTAGGCCTGACTGTTACTTTTTCCCAACAATGGCTTTCCCCGCTTACTGATACCATTCCAAGCGTGCTGAAGCTTAGATAACATATCCCCCTCTAGAAGACCAGTGAGGTACAGAGATTCCTGCACCTCTTCATCCTTCGGCGGAGCTCTCAAAGCATAAGCAAACTGTCGGACCAACAGAGATGGATTATAGTTTATACAGCCCTTCCTGCCTATCAAGGGCACATTCGGAAACCCGTTGCAGCTGAAGATAATCTCAGTACCTAACTTATCTCTATCAAACCAGGCAACATCCTCCGCTAATAAACTCATCAAACGCTCAGACCACTCAGCTGTGGCTGCAGACGAAGCAAAGGGACCCTTCTTGGGTAGGTGACTATCAAGCCATCTATAGAGCAGGGGCACACAGCAAGAGACATTCTTTCCCCTTCTGTTCTCGTTTTTGTAGTGGACGGAATGATAGACATCTCCTATCAAGGTAGGGACTGGGTTGCGTGATGCAAAGATGTGGAAGGCGTCGAAGTCTACGAAGTCAGGCATATTGGGGAACAGAATGATGCCATATATGCACAGAGCGAGAATGACGTTGAACACAACCCAACATCCATCTTTGGCACACTGCTGAGCCTTTCCCATTAAGAACTGCAGGGAGAAACCGGGAACCCTGTTCCAATTAGACAATACCAACTCGGAGGCATCCAGATGAAGTGAAGGAGTTAGACTAGCCAGATTAGGCTCAGCATCCATATGAACAAAAGGCATCTGACTCTTGATAGACACACCTAACAAATCAGCATACTCCTCTAGTGTGGGTGCGAGAATAAAGTCCTGGAAAGTAAAGCATCTCAAAGGAGGGTCGTAGAACTGCAGCAGGGCGTGCAACCCATTCAACTCAAACGCAGAGGGTTTACGAACCAGGCTGAGCAGTTTACCATAAGACTTTCTGAATTCATCTCTCACAGAATCATCTGCCAAAGCAATCAAACCAGTCAGCTAAACAACATCAGGAGTGGGGAGCTTGTAAGCCACAGTCTTCCTCAGAGAACCCATAATAGTCAGAAGGCAAGAAAACCTGAATCGGGGGAAACGATACCTGCAACACAGACACACGTTAATGAAATGCAAATGAGTATGCAAAGCAATGTAAAATGCAATCATGCAGCAGGAGATCAAGACGACTATGCTGTTGAAGAGATGAAGGATTTGTGTCAACAAAACCACAATACTGCTCTGTCAAGAACAACCCTATCTCCGATGAGAAAAAAACCCTGATATCGGACCATAAATCTGCTCTGTCGAGAACAAACACACATCTGATAATAAGGACCTCTGATGCAGGACCATAAATCTGCTCTATCAAGAACAATCACACATCTGACAATAAGGACCTCTGATACAGGACCATAAATCTGCTCTATCAAGAACAAACATATATCTGATAATAAGGACCTCTGATACAGGACCGTAACTCTGCTCTATCAAGAACACATACACATCTGATGATGAGAACCTCTGATACCAACAAAACTGATTCACTATCAAGAAAACCAGGTAGTCTGAAGGTTAAGGTTTCCTGCAACAAACCCGACCCTGCTCACAGGTATGGACCTAAACAGACACAAGTTCGGCATCCTATGCGGTCATCAGCGTCACAGACATTCAAGAGGGGTCATACGATACCCAGAAGGTGTGGCATCACCATCTCCTGAAGCGGCCTCACTCAGCTGAATACCAAATGATCGGTCCCTAGAGTCGATAATCCTCCAAACCAACAACCCCTCAGGCCCAAAGGGCCGGAAAAGAAGTCAACCGGGAGAACCTCGTCTGAGCGTGGATTTCATGAGACACTAGTGCCTGCAAAGCAAGCACGCGCCCACTAATTTCCACAACTAATGCTAAGTACACTCAAGCCTGGGTCTGACCTCTCACTCATCAGAATTCCCCTCCCACAACAGCACAGATAATCATATCATACTGAAAATAAAATGCGGGAAATAAAATGCGATAAATAAACACAACCCGACAAGTAATCATACAAGCGCTAGGATTGACTCTCGCAGGGGATGTTGGATCCCCAAACTGACTCGCATAAGGGACGTTGGATCCCCAGGAAACTATCAAGTCCCCAGCAGAGTCTCCAGCTGTCGCTACCGCGAAAATAAGGTCCGGCAAAACAGAAGAGTCGCCACCTTTCGTTATTTATCCCTCAAAACGGGAAAGGAAACGATCGGAAAAACCTGACGAATAGGTATAAGACAAGGTCATCGCAACCATTGTCTGGGTTCAGGAGTCGGTTATGCAAGGGGAAGGTATTAGCACCCGTCACGTCCATCGTACTCGATGGGATCCACGCTTGTTGTGTTTATCGGACGGGTTGGTTTTACTATCTACCTATCAAGGCTGGCTTAAAACAAAAGAAAAGAAAAGAAAAATAGGACTCGACAAAGCATCGCGCTTTGGGCCTACGTATTCTCATCAGAGAAAATCAGAGTCGACGTAGTTCGGCTAACTACGGGGTACGGGGAAGGTGGAAGGTGGCTCGCCAATACGTCAGTATTGTGCCTACGTACTCTCAACACGTATGAGAGATCAGAGCTTACGTAGTTCTGGATAATACGGAGTGCGGGGATTCAGATTCATCTGTTTTTTCGAGCAGGGTTAACAAACAGTTCCAGCAGTTGGGTGTACGCAGCTCGACCTTTGGAGACTTAGGCGTTACCGTTTGCGGTAAAACTGGGAGTTAACGACACTCTTTTCTTCAGAAAAGCTTCCTTTGAATTATGGGCCCACGGGGCAAAAAGGTTTGAAGTTTGTTTTCTGTCTTTTACGGAAGAACTGTTTTTTATGTTTGTCTGTAGTTTGTACAACACTAGAGACTATGACCTGAGAGTGAATGTGTCGCATGTCACCCAAAGGGTGCCATACTAAACATCCAGACTGTTGAAAAGAAACTCTCCAACAAGCCTTTCTCAGATAGCTTAAGGCTCGTATCGCGCTTATACTAACTTGCCTTTATTACGTTTTTTACTGTTGTTTCAAGATGAGAAGAGAAAGGGACAACTATGGGGAGACTATCAAGTCCTAATGTTGTCATGCCAAGGATTCATCCTATGGTTGAGGTTTGAAACAGGGAACTCCTAGAAGTTATCATGCATAGGTGTCAACCTAAAGTTCTAATCATCACTTCCTTATCAAAGGAAGTGAGATTCCTAGGGGATCATGTCAATGATAAACAGCAACAGATAAAGCATCATTTAGACAGTAAACAGTAAACGACTGTAAAAATGCATGCAATGCAAGTGAGGGAGGAAATGTGTGTGGGGCATCAGCCTCCACAAGCTCATCTCAACCTCAAGCCAGATATGAATAACTGTGATCATACAGAGGAAATAACATGCTATCAAGAAAAATATAATAACTGTAATCATACAGAAGAAATGAGATAAAATTCCATCAAGCAAACCCAACTAACCACATAGGCAAGGGAGCAGGGCTCTACCGAATACCCGCAAGCAAAGCCATACAGTAAAAATACAAGCAGAGGGAGCAACTCAACCTCTAGTGCAATCATGCTCCTAGTTTACATCAATCTAAATATGAACTTATTCTAATGCATCAAGCAAATCAAACAAGTCACACCAATACAGTTGCACAGAAAGAAATTAGACAGGAAAGAAAACAGATCAACATCTCCCACAGTAAAGCTCTCCTCTGACAGCAGTTCAGTCATCAGTCTTCAACTACTCTTCAAGGCTATCATCCTCAATAGCAAGTGTCAACTTGCTTCTAATACATCCCCATAAGTATCAACTTATCCTCTCTTCCTTAGGCCTCAACCCCAATGTGAACTCTACCTCCAGGCTTCACTCCTAATATCTAGTATCAACTTGGCCCCTGCAGGCTCTCAATGTATCAACATAAGTATCAACCTATTCTTTCTTCTTCAAGCCTCAGCTCTTCACTCAATTTCAATTTGATCTTCTTCACAAGTGTCAACTTGTTCTTCTTCTTCTTCAAGCTTCAGCTCTCTCTCTTTACCAGTATCAACTTGCCCTTCCTGATCTACAAGCTGCAGCTTCAATGGTAGTCCTCAAATACTGGGAAGTATCAACTCCTACCCCCTATCTTCTTCAATCAAGGAACTCCATCCTCTAGCAAGGGAGAAAGATTCATCTAACAAGAGCAAAGTTTGGATGATTGACAGCAGAGTGAAGACCAAAGGTCACCAATAAGCATCCTATCATCAGAGAAAGGGACCCCCAATGGTTCTACCCACTTGTAAAGAGCCACACATCCTACCAAAGGAGGGACGAGGCCTTTACAAGGGGACGTTACATCATAGGTAAGAATGGAAGTGATCAACATCTTCCATGTTTATGAAGGAGGGGAATCTATCTAGAAGCTCTGCCTACAAACCCTAATCTTAACACCTAATCAACACTACACCAAAAGAAGGGAAATCTTCACATCCAAGCTTCTTCAAGCATTCCATGGTAGCCCAAGCTTGTCTTCAACATCATCCAAGAGCAAGAGAGGCAAAACCCTAATCTAAGGGAACTAAAGAAGTCATTCTAGTTGAATTAGTGCATTAGAATCATCTAAAGTTAGCACCTAAGCTAAAATCAAACAAAAATAGTAAACTACATTGTAAATTCCTACAAAAATTCCTAAGGGACCCTAATTCAATCATGAATCTACCATACAAAAATCAAAGGTTGAATCATCCACCAAGTTCTAGATATAAAACCTAAATCATAAGGTACTAGCCATAAACCCTAAAAATGGAGCTCCCAAAGTTTCAACCTAAAACTACCACTTACATTCATCACAAAAATGTGAGAGACATCTAGGGGGAACATGCATATCTATGCTATCTACACACAAAAAATCAAGGCAAAAATCATCATCAAATGATCAAACCAAATTCAACAAAATCAAGTATCAACCATGGTCATTTTAATATCAATTAAAATTCAAAAATGCACATAAAATCAAAAAATGCATGAAATGTTAATATTTTTTATCTAAAAAAAACTAGATTCAATCATGAATCCATGGAAAAAAGAATGGAATTAATTGAGTCATTTTCCAATTTTTTATGGATTATTCAATAACCATGTAAAATGAAGAAAATAAAATGAAAATGCAAGGAAATTGATAAGCGCGTGGTGCAGGTAGCAAATATTCTCAGTTCATTTCAGGGTTGGGCCCAAAAAGGGGGTGTGAGTATCAATTAGTGACTAAGCCCACCCAGATTACTTAAATGAAACGCTGCGTTCAAGTACTCAGCCTCCTTCACAAAGTGAAATCAATTCGTGGCCGTTGGATCCTTCCCAGGTCAAAGTCCTCAGCCCAATCCAATGGCTATCTAGTCATCTTCTTCCTTTTGAATTTCTGAAGCTTCCTTCACCTGCGCGCGCTAGGGTCACCGCCGGTGACTTCTCCGATCAGCCACTCCCAACCCTAACTCTCTCCACAAGCCTCCAATCCAAATGGTCTCTACACGAATCTTGTCCCAAATTTCACAAGGAATCTTCCTATACTACTCAATCATTCTAAAAGCTCAAGAATCCAAGAATAACACTCTCAACCGAAAATTGCATAAACCCTAAATTGTCACCAATCTTCCAATTAATGATCCAGAAAGCTTCCTACACCAGCCTACAATGATTCTAACCTATCAAATCCTATTGATTCTACCTAAATTAAGCCATGGAATGAGAATTACATACCTGGTAAAATCGTGTGAACAAAGTGGTTAAATCTTCAAATCAACCCTCAAGAACTGCCAAACTCCTTCACTAGCCTCCAATCAACCTTCTGTATGCAAAGAAAAGAGTTGAAACTTGATAGATTCTTGAACCCGATTCTGAGTTGCAAGCTTCAAACTCCAATGGCCAACTCACGATTCTTCCACAGTTTTGCCTTGAATTTGATCTGGGATCAATCACCAACCTCAGAGCAAGCTATTGGGATCAAGAACTTGGACTAAAATGGCTCCAATGGCTGTAACAGATTTTGATTTGCAATGTGCAAATTCAAAATGCAATCTCACTCTCCTCTCTCAATTCTCACCAACCTTGGCTCTGAATCACTTCATAATCATATATAGGACATGAATGAATGATCTAGAAAGTTCTGGATCACTCTTATGAGAAGTTCAATATCTCATCTCACTTGAAATTCAATCTCATGCCATGGTCATATCAGTTTTGCTAGCAGCTTGCATTTGCCCTCATTCTCATCCAAATTCTCTCCACATGAGATTTTGAGTGTGTTTGAATGTGTTTGCACCTTGGTTTTGATCTTATGAGAAGTTTGGCATATGTACCTTAAGCCTTAAGTAACAAAATACAACTCCATGATGACCTCAAATGAGAAAATTAATATTGCCAATGTCTTTAAAATGCATTTTACAATCAAAATGACTTATATGTTTGTCTCATTTGGTCACCAAATGAAAAATCACAAATTTGGTCCTTTTAATGAACTTTAATTCTTCCTTTTTAAGTCAATTTTGCAATTTTGAGTTACAAGAAATTCCAACCTCTCATGACCACTTTTCTAGCCTTAAAACATCATTTTGAACAAGTTTGATGTTGAACATTTTCCCATTTGAAGCTTGCAAATAGGAGTTATGGACTTATGATTGAAATGACCTGTAATCTCCAAATGCCCAAAATACCCTTGACTTGTCAAAGCCATAACATGAGTTCTACAAATGCTATCAAGGACTTCTAGTACTCTATAGAAAGCTAAGAGTATAAGGAACAACATTAATGTTTACCTAAAGTTCATAGGAATCATGATTCTAGGGCAAAAGTTTCATGCAAGTTGGGTAACTTTCAAGCTCCAAATTCACATTCATCTGATGACCTATAACTTGTCAAAGCCATAACTTGAGTTCTACAAATCCTATCAAGGACTTCTAGCACTCAAATTAAATCTAGGATCATGCTCTACAACAATCATGTTGGGGGCAAGATGAGATGAGAATCACATCTTGAGCTAAATTGCCTTGAAGATAGGGGTCAAACTAGGGGATTTTACACTGTCAAGCCTTAGAAACCCTAGCATGAAATTTCTCAAGCTCTTCAATAATGATGATTTAACCTTGGAATCCTCCTTATATCATCTCAATGCATCAATCCATGATCACATGGCTCTTGAATTGGGTCTCAACCTTGTTCAAATCATCAGTTGACCTAGGGTTGACCCAATCAAACCCTAGCTGCACCAATCATGGCTGAGCCTTCTCAACCTTACACAATGACCTATCTAGGCCTCAAAGTGATCTTCAACACTTCTCATGAGCTCTCTCAAGACCTCAAGTCCATCTCCATGACCTCAGAATCATCTGATGGCTTTCCACAACTTTCAAGCTAGGAGACCTACACACTCTGCTTTAATTACTCTCTCTGAGGATCTTTTAACTTCTCTGACAAGGGTATCAACCCTTGAGCACTTGAATAACCTTCTTAGCTAGCTTCAGAGTCTTGATTGGCCCTTGATTGGTAATCATACCTGTTGATCTCCTGCATATATGTCAATGAAATGCAAATGATAATGCTAATGTGAATGAAATGAAACACAAGCTAGGTAAAGAAATGTTGGGCAAATTTTGGGGTGCAACACATATGAGCCTTATGGAACACAATTCCCTCATTGTAAAACCTCTTAGACCAAAAGTCAAACTACAATTGACTTTTCCAACAAGAAACCCTAATTAGGATTCTTGCATTGCACTGCTTCCATTCTTTTCGTGACAACCTCAAATTGGACTCATTCTTGATCTCATGTGATATCCTTGATGACATAGAGACTTTTTATATGGAGGATCAATCTAAAACCTTGACTGATCATCCCCTAGAAACCCTGATTTCTTGACTGTATGAAACCTTAATTCATCTGTATCTTGACAAAGACAAGCTTGAAATAAGTTAAGATTAAATAAAAAATGTTGATGCTCCTAGAATGATGATGGAATCTAGGGGTCAAATTTTGGGGTATGACAGTTGCCCCTACTTAAATATCTTTACCATATGGTAATGGGAGATGACAAACTCCATAGAGTCATGATGAAAAGTATTTAAATATAGCAAACCGAACATTTTGTCCCTTAGACATAATGGTATGCAAAAGGACAAATGCTGAAATACCGTGAATTCTAAGAATGATGCTCTATGACACTGGAGTGCAAGAAAATGCTGACACGCGAGCAAAAGAAAAGGCAAGGCGAAAACAACGAGTAACTACTCACTAGGGAACAAACACTCCGGGAAGAGATCCAAAGTGAAACCAATCAATAGTCCAGACATGACCAATGATGGCATTTCAAAGGAATCCTCCACACAGGGGACACAAAACTCCACCAGGGAAGACAAATGTTCACTAGAAAAAGGTAAAATCTCCACTGAAGAGATGCATCGAGGGAGATATGGATAAGAAACCATGCAGAGGGAAAAAGTCAATAGACTCGGACTCCAACTGAGGATCAAGAGATTAAAGATAAGGGTCATATTGGGGAGATGTTGGTAACAAACAACATTAATAAATACCAATGACGATTGGTTTCTTAGTCAAAATCAGTAACCACTGAACTTCCTAGGGAAATGTTGATAACAAGCAACATTTAGAGAATATAGCAGAGCTGGATGAAAATTACTAATCACGTTTGGACTCTCTAGGGGGCGCGAGTAACGACTAGACCTCAAAGGGGATCTGGTGACAACCAAAGAACGATACCAATGACAATTGGACCTTTAGAAGAGACGCCAGTAACATCTGGTTTTCTATCGAGTTAGTTGACAAACGGTATACTGACTAGGATATAGATTCAGGTAAACACCAGATCTTAAGGATAAGCTGCAACGTTAGTAATGACTAAAGTTTGGTAACTACCAATAGCAGTATCAGATAATGCTAGTTACAACTAGACTTACTGGGAAATTTGGTGACAACCAGTCAAGTAGCACTAATAGGGAACTGATAACAACTAGCTTCTTGGGGGATCCAGAGAGGAGTAAGATTTTCCCTTGGGATTAAATAAAAAATAGAGGGTTTCCTTATAGCGAAGAGTTCAAACGGGATCTTCAAAAATTAATTTGAGGCAAAACTGGACTCATCGAGGATGCTAGTAACTACCAGATCTCCGAAACTCTACTGGGGATTTCTACGGATATTGGTTACAACCAATCATCCTAGGCTTCACCGGAAAATTGGTAATACTTCACCATCCTAAAATTAGAGTTAGGTGGACGTTTCCAATAACCAACAGACTTTAAATGATGTTAATTACGACTAGACTTCTAAGAAGATATGGTGACAACCAAACAACGATACCAATAACAATTGGATTTCGAAAACATAGTAACTACTATGTCTCAGCAGGTTCGGTTAACTAACGGAACTCCGACTAGGGGTTAGACTCAGGTAAAAATTGGATCTTAAAAAAATTGCGATATTAGTGACGACTAACATCTTGGTAAACACTGATAAGCACTATCAAATAATGCTATTTACAACTAGACTTACTAGGGATATAAGCATTTATCACAATAATACTTACTCCAGATAACTTGACAAAGTTAAGGTAATCAACCAAAAGGTAAGCCCGTGACAACAGGTTTGAAGCAAAAGAGTCGGTAACGACCAAAGGATCTCAAGACAACATCTAGAACACCTGACAAATTCTTAACAAAGAAAAACTGGATAAACTAACCCCAAATGGCCACAGCCAGGATAGATTAGAAACACGGGGTATGCTAAAAAATGCATATGCTAAAGGTATGATATGAATGAAATGTTGGAACGACTCCGTAGTTTAAAGAAACGAGAGATAGATAACGATCTATCACAGGGGAAACAAAAGACAATCACACTGAATCCCATGGATTTAATCCTCTGGCAATTCTGTTGGAGAAGCAGTCTCTTTTCTTGCAAACTTGCTGGGGAGAAGTTACGACTCCGATACAGCTGGCGTACTTTGTAGTGCTGCAACATGGGGATATGAACCTCTATAGGACCTGGTATTGCTGAGACAGTGGTATCAAAGGTTTCAACCGTTCTGCTCTTATGAAACGAGTTTTTAATTTCACACTGTCATGTCACAGTCGACACTATGATTTGCTTGTTAATTTTAAAACAATTATAGTTTCAAAATATATTTTTTGTTTTCAAGAATCATTATTAACGAATAAGTGATGTTCGCATAACAAGGAAAGTAGAGCATAAAAAGCACAAATAATGATTGGTCCAAATCTGATTTTATTGAAGATGGAAACTTGCAAAGGCAAAGTCCCATGGAATAATTACAGAAAATGGCAATATGGGAAAGGGTTACAAAAATCTAATAATCATCTGGTCCTATCTAGCTAAAAGTCGGCCCTGGCATACCGCTTCTGACGAGAGTAGCAAAGAGTGAGCCCCTTTGACAATTTTCTGCAGTCGTGACAACTCCTGATGCTGTGAAATGCCTTTGCCCCTAACTTTTGCCTGAATCGCCTTTTTCGAGTTTTCTATTCACTAGGGCGCTCATTCTTGCCTGAGTCACCTTTCTAGGTTTTCAAATCAGCGAACTTTTTCTTTTAGTTTTATCCCTAATTTTTGCCTGGATCTCCTTAATAGGTTGTGATCCACCGGGATGTTCATTTTTGCCTGAATCGCCTTTCCATGTTTTTGACTTAGTCTGCTCTTTTTAGGCATATTATTTCCTTACTGCATCCGAGTTTATAGGATGTGGGAGCTGTTCTCCGTCCATCGTTGTAAGGATAAGGGAACCTCCAGAGAAGGTCGTCTTCACAACGAATGGGCCATCGTAGTTCGACATCCACTTTCCGCGCGCATGTCAATGCACTGGCAGAATCTTCCGGAGTACCAATTCACCCTCCTTATATTCTTTGACATGGACCCTTTTGTCGAAGGCCCTTTTCATCCTTTTTTGGTACAGCTAGCTATGGCACATTATCGTCATTCTCTTCTCATCGATGAGATTCAGAGTGTCGAATCTTTCCTTCACCCATTCAGCCTCTTCGAGCTTGGTTTCCATCAAGACCCTTAATGAAGGTATCTCAACCTCGATAGGGAGTACTACATCCATCCCATAAACCAAGGAGAAAGGGGTTGCCCCCGTTGAAGTGCGTACAAAGGTTAAGTATCCGTGCAGAGTGAAAGGCAGCATTTTGTGCCAATTCTTGTAGGTTACTACCATCTTTTGTATAATCTTTTTAATTTTTTTGTTCGCAGCTTCCATAGTGCCATTCATCTTGGGCTGGTAGGGAGATGAGTTGTAATGTTTAATATTGAAACTATCACAGAGCTCTTTCATTGTTTTGTTATTTAGATTTGTCCCATTGCTCGTGATGATCTGGTCGGGGATTTCGTAACAACAAATGATCTCCTTCTTGATGAATCGGTAACCATCTTCTTGGTCACATTGGCGTAGGACGCAGCTTCTACCCATTTGGTGAAGTAGTCAATGGCGACGAGGATGAACCTATGTCCTTTGGATGCTTTGGGTTCGATTGTCCCAATCATGTCAATGCCCCACATTGAGAACGACCAAGGTGATGTCAGCACATTCAGAGGATGAGGTGGCATGTGCACCTTGTCTGCATAGATTTGGCATTTGTGGCATTTTTGGGCAAACAAGATGCAGTTAGTTTCGAGAGTTAACCAGTAATAACCAGCTCTTAAGATTTTCTTCACCATGGCATGACTGCTTGCATGGGTGCCGAAAGTGCCTTCGTGAACATCTGACATTAACAGGTCTACCTCTCTCTTGTCGACACATCGGAGCAGGACCATATCATGGTTTAATTTATAAAGAACATTATTATTGATGAAGAACTTGGATGACAATCTTTGTATAGCCCGCTTATCAATTTTGAAGGCGTCGGTCGAATACTCTTGATTCTGAAGAAAGTTCTTGATATCATAAAACCAAGGTCTTCCGTCGGATTCATCCTCTGTCATCGCGACGTATGCTAGCACGGTCTTTCTTTCGATGAAGATCAAAGGAGCCTCGTTGAAAAACTGGACCTTCCACATTGATGCTAGCATGGCCAAAGCGTCTGCAATATGATTCTCAGCCCTCAGGACGTGTTTAAAAGTGATCTCATCAAAGTAGTCGATCATTTCCAAAATGTAGCCTTTATATGGAATCAATTTCTCATCTCAAGTTTCCCATTCACCTTTGAGCTGGTAAATTACTAAAGCAGAGTCGCCGATCACCTCCAGGATTTTGATGCGAAGGTCAATGGTAGCTTCAAGTCCCAAGATACAGGCTTTATATTAGTTATATTGTTTATGCATGAGAAATATAGTCTTGCAGTAATGGCGGTGTATCCTCCGGTTGGATTTTCCAGAACAGCACCAACTTCATGGCCTTTCTTATTGGATGCTCCGTCAAACATCAACTTCCAACGGGAACAAGGCTCAGGACCCTCCTCAGGACCAGGTTCTTCTTTAGCTTGGTAAAGAAACATGACATCTTCATCCGGAAAGTCAAACTTGAGCGGCTGGTAATCCTCAACGGGTTGCTCGGCAAGGTAGTCTGACAAGACACCCCCTTTAATTGAATTTTGGGTGACATATTAGATATCATACTCTAACAAGAGTATGTGCCAACGGGCGAGCCTTCCTGTCTGAGCAGTATTTTAAAGATATACTTTATTGGATCCACTTTGGAAATCAATAGAGTAGTGTGGCAGATCATGTATTGCCTCAACCGCTTGGCTGCCCATGCAAGAGCGCATCAAGCTTTTTCCAATGGAGAGTAATGACTCTCGCAGTCGGTAAAAAATTTTCTTAGATAGTAGATTGCGTGTTCCTTCTTCCTTGACTCATCTATCTGGCCCAAAACGCAGCCCATTGACTCTTCGAGTACCTCCATGTACATGAAAAGAGGTTTTCCGGGTACAGGAGGGATCAATATAGGAGGCTCTTGGAGATGTTCCTTGATCTTTTTGAATGCTATCTGGAAATTCTCATTCCATACCACTGCTTGATCCTTTTGTAATAACTTAAAGATTGGCGTGCACGTAGGAGTTAAGTTGGAGATAAATCTGGATATGTAATTCAACCTTCCAAGGAAACCTCTAACTTGCTTCTCGGTTTGTGGTGCAGGCATCTCTTGAATAACTCGTACTTTGTCAGGGTTTACTTCCATTCCATGTTGACTAACGATGAAACTGAGTAACATGCCAGATCTTACCCCAAAAGTACACTTGGCAGGGTTCAGTCACAACTAATACTTCCTAAGCCTTTTGAACAATTTTAACAAATGCTCAAGGTGATCTTCCTCGCTTCGAGATTTAGAAATCATGTCATCAACGTAGACTTCAATCTCTTGGTTCATCATATCATGAAATAATGCCACCATGGCCCGTTTGCATGTAGCTCCTGCGTTCTTTAGACCGAAAGGAGTCACCTTATAACAATAGGTGCCCTAGGGGGTGATGAACGTCGTCTTTTCCATGTCAGCTAGATCCATTTTTATCTGGTTATAATCGGAGAAACCATCCATGAATAAAAACACCGCGAAGCTGGCCGTGTTGTCCACTAAAGTGTCAATATGAGGTAGAGGGAAGTCATCCTTTGGACCGGCTTTATTGAGGTCCCTGTAGTCTACGCACATTCTGACCTTGTCGTCCTTTTTAGGTACGTGCACAATATTAGCCACCCATTCAGGGTATTTGGAGACTTCCAAAAAGCTCGCGTTGATTTGTTTCTTAACTTCTTCCCTGATTTTGAGGGCAATGTCAGGTCGGGACCTTCAAAGTTTTTGCTTGACTGGAGGACACTCGGGTTTAAAAGGAAGCCTGTACATTACAATGTCAGTATCCAACCCTGGCATGTCTTGGTAGAACCAAGAAAATACATCTGTGTATTCCATGAGAAAGGTTATTAAGTGGTTTCTAACGTCTGCCCCTAGCGATGATGTCAATTTGTTCCTTGTACGGCTGAAGATAGGAATCTCCGCACTCAGTCATTTTGGTTAGTTCTTCTGGAACTTCTGAATCTTCATCATTGTCTTCTTCAGCTTGGAATACCGCCGAATTGAAGCTAGATGGGATCAGATGACTGTCGGATTTAAGAGGTGATGGAGTTTCACTACATGTGTTTAAACAGGTTTTGAATGAGCAACACACACACAAAGGGATGTAGACGATTCCTTTTTTTTTTAGGTTTTTGAAAAGATTGTCATTTTCCTTTTTTACAAAAAAGTGAAAATAAAAATGCAATGAAAAACAAAAATAGAGTTTAACAAAATACTCATTCATTAATTCATTTTTGAAAGTGTAGCCCATACAAAATAATCAATTGACCTTGGGCACGACTAGGGATTTTAAACTTAAGAAAAACAAGAAAATTACTCGACAAGAGGCAACATGAAGGAATTTCGACGGCCTCCCAGTTGCTCAGAACATCTTCACCTCGGAACACTAGGTGGTCTATGCAGCTTTCTACATTTTTTTCTTCAATAGTGTTGATTTGGACGCCACCACTTACAAAGATTTCTTCGAGAGTTTTGAGGCGCTTGCCGTTGACTTCTGGCTCTTCGTCTGAAGTTAGCTCGTAACCTAATTCTCTTCGGTCGTTCTTTTCTCGGGCATTTACTTCTATCACTTCTCCCCATCCTTGCGGAAGTTCTTCTTTCATGGCATTTTTGATACTTTGAGCGGAGACAGAGGAACCACGTATAATGACAGTGTCTTCCACCATCATAGCATGTGAAATCTCTAATGCTTGGAAAGAAGTTTCTAACGCGTCTTCATTGGCTTCGATATATAAAAAAGAGGACAAGATTCTCACCATCAAATCCTCTTCTCCGTGCACCACAATCAACTAATCCTCAGCAATGAATTTCATCTTTTGATGCAGAGTGGACGTGACAGCGCCTACCGCGTGTATTCATGGTCTTCCTAACAGACAACTGTAAGCTGGACTTATATCCATCACTTGGAAAGTAACTTCAAAATCTTATGGGCCTACCATGATAGGCAGGTCAACTTCTCTGATCACCGTCCTTCTTGATCCATCGAAATCTTTTACAATCAATGATGTAGCTCTCATCTCTGCTCCTTTGTAAGCCAATTTGGCCAACATTCTCTTAGGAATCACATTAAGAGCCGACCCGTTGTCAACAAGAACCCTGGAAAGAGTATCTTCTTCATATTTAATAGACACACGCAAAGCACAGTTGTGCTTGCGACCATCGGAAGTTAAATCATAATTGTCAAAACTCAGCATGTTGCAGGCTGTAATGTTGGCAACCATGAATCAAACTGCCCCATGGTGATGTCCTTTGTGACATGGGCTCGTGTTAATATTTTTAATAGGGCTTGTCGATGGACAGGAGAGTTTAATAGAAATAACATAATGGAGATCTTAGACGGTGTTTGGTGGTGTTGGTCTTCCACCCGGTTATCACTCCGGAGCGAATGATTCTTAAAATTCTTCTTCGTCCTCCTTTGGGACTTCTTTCCCTTTTTCTTTTCCAATAATAGGTTCTTTGGAGGTGATTTCCTTTAGAACAACTTCCTTGGGAATGGTGGTAGTTTCCTTGGGAATAGTGGTCGCAGCCTGAGGAACGATGAATTTTTCCTTGGGCTGATACATACGACCGTTGTGGGTCATCTTTCTTATGCTGGAAATGTTAGTTACATCTTCCTGCTTCCTTCCGGCGTTCATGTCGTACCATGATTAGTCACGTTTCCAAGTTACAGCTCTTGGATGAGGACCTGGTCCCCTCCTCGGATCGTACCCAGGTTTAGGCTGGTCTGTAGTTGATGTGGGACCGTTGTGGAAAACAAGTATGACCACAGTGGGAGGAGTAGACTTGTTATTCTTGGTACTGAACGTTGGTCTCTTTTCATATTTCCTAGGCCGGTTGAAGATTGGTTCAATTACTGAGACATCTTCTTTCTTTTTCTGTTCACATATTTGCAGTATACCTTTATCAATCATTGACTGGATATCTCACTGCACAAGGTTATAAACCTGCGGCTCTTGATGACAATTATTTCAACCTTCATGGGGACCCTTGATTAGACCCGCTTTCACTAGCATTCTGTGTAACTCAACCAATGGAGTCTTGATTTCAGATACTTCAGCAATTATTTTCATGTCAGAATCTTCTTCCACGGTGTTGACACCACCGTGATTCGGCAAGGAACGATTCTCTATATTCGGATGATTATCCTCAAAGGATGGAATTCTCTTTTTAATTAGTTCCCGCATAATATGCTAATGTGCTTTGCAGCTCTCGAGATCATGCCCGACGGCATTTTCGTGAAATGCGTAGTGTACGTTTGGATTGTAGTAGTATGTGTTGCACCCAAAAATTTGCCTAACATTTTCTCACTTGGTTTATGTTTCATTGCATTAGCATATCATTGATCTAACATTTTCATAGCATAGCATTGTTCATTTAACAGGGGATCAAGTGTGGAGCTTATCTAGAGGTCTTATTCAAGCTTGAGAAGTCACCATAATCATCAGGAAGAAGGTTGGGTTCTTAAGGAGTTCATTTGTTTATATGGGGTTAGTCTCCTAATTTGAGGACCAATTGAATATCATCAATGGATGGTGAGGTCTTGACCAAGGTTAGAGGGTGTGAGTAGAGCTCATTGAAGTGCCTTGAAGGTCATGGTGGAGCTCAATCAAGTCATTGTGCCAAGTGTGAAGAGCCACAGTTGAGGGTGTTGCAAGTAGGGTTTTCATCTGAGTAATTCTAAGTCAACTGACTAATTTAAGAGGATCAAAGCTCAATTCTAGGTCTTTGTAATCATGGATAGTTGTGTTGAGACACATGAGATGGTATTCCAAGATCAATGCAAGAAAAGTTCAAGGTGTGAGGAGTTGCTAAATTAGGGTTCTCAGGGTAAAATCCCCTATTTAGTGCCTAACTTCAAGACCACTTATCTCAAGATGCAAGTTTCATCTCCACTTTTGGCCAACATGAAACTTGTAGAGCATGCTCTTAGATTTAATTTGAGTACTAGAAGTCCTCAACTGGATTTATAGAACTCAAGTTATGGTCCAGACAAGTTACAAGTCATTTGAGGAATGTGAAGTTTGTCTGTGAAAGTTCACCAACTTCCAAGGAACTTTTGACCTAGAAGGGTGTTTCTCCTAAACTTTTGGCCAACATGAAACTTGTAGATCATGCTCGTAAATTTAATTTGAGTACTAGAAGTCCTCCATTGGATTTATGTAACTCAAGTTATGACCCAGACAAGTTACAGGTCATCTGAGGAATGTGAAATTTGTCTGTGAAAGTTCACCAACTTCTAAGGAACGTTTGACCTAGAAGGGTGTTTCCCTTGAGCTTTTGGCCAACATGAAAGTTTTAGGTATTGATCTTAGATTTCCAAATTGTACTTGAAGTCTTCCATATGATTTGTAGAACTCAAGTTATGAGGTTTACAAGTTAGGGGTATTTTGGGAAAGTAAGATTATAGGTTATTTGGCATTATAGGTCATTTTCTCCATCTTGCAAGCCTCAAATGCAATTTTGTTCAACACAAAACTTGCTCCAAATGATGTTTTTAGGCCAACCATATACTCATGATGGATTGATTTAGATTTAGGTGAGACTTGGTTTGAAGAATTTTGCAAAAAGGGAGAAATTAAAGGTATTTGATTGAAAATTCATGATCAATTCATTTGTGCTCAAAATGGACCATATGAATACTCATTTTGATCAGAAAAACAATTCTAAAACTTTGGCAATTTTAGAATTTCCATTTGAGGTCAATTTAATGGTGATATGGTTTGTTACTTCACAAGTAAGTTACACTTCATAATTTGATTTTGTGATAAGTCCAAGCACTCAAATCACTCCAAACACCCTCACCAGACTACAAAAAGTTGATTGCAAGCTTCCAAGGGAAGTTTGAAGTGAGAACACGCATCCTCCATGGTTGGTTTTGTGAAGGAAATTTGAAAATTGGTTTTTCTGTTTTGGGCCTCATTTGGACCCCTAAAGCCCACAAACCAATTGTATTTTAGTTGTGTGAGAGGTTTTGCTCCATTTTGGAGATCATTTCGCACCATAACCAAGGATTGAAGTTGGAGCTTGAAGAAGAGAGTTGAAAATCGTGTTTTCATTTTCAAGCCAGATCCAAGCAAATTGAAGTTACAAATACGTTCCTCATCAAGCATTGAGTAAATCTGCAGTGTTTTGAAGCCAGAATCGTACCGTAGATACCTCAATTTGAAGCTCAAAGTCAGGTATGTGGTTTTCAAATTTACACTGGTTATAGCATGATCTAAGCATGATTAGTATGTGGATAAGTTTTGATTTGAGATGTAGATGAAATCTGGATCAGAAATTGGATGTTTAGAGACAAATTAGGTGATGACATATTTTCTGTTTGGATGCAAATTGATCTGATCTTGAGGCTTTGATGCAAATGGAATAGCATGTGATGATCAGTGTTAGATGAGGATTACATCCATACCAATAGTTTGAGTTTTGGTGAGAGTTCAGATTGAAGTGCATTTTGAGATCTTCTTCGTGTTTTAAAATCTAGTAGGATTTAGAGGATTTGAAAGTGATATTTGAGATCAGGACAAAATTTGGAGTGAGATGATGTTAAGTTTGCTGAGTTTCCATGACCTGTAAGTATATGCTCACCGGAGAAGATGACCGGAGGTCATCTCCGGCCGCCGTGCTGGACTTCCCTCCATCTGAGGATTCAAATGAAGACGAAGGCTGTGGTTCGTTGGATCTGACTGAAGCATTGACAAAGTATGCTCATCGTGTGGCTGTGTTTTAATCTAAGGATTTGAACTTTTGAATGTGAAACGTTGCGTTTCATTTATTGACTTGGCAGCTATGTGGCGTGTGAGTTGGACAACGTGAGGCCCTTTAGATTAGATTACGGAGTCGTTTGATCCAACGCGTGTGATATTTTCTGGTTTATTTGATTTTCTTAATTCATTTCTTTATTATTTTAATTGCATTTTCATTTCTTTAATTCATTTTAATTTCATTTTTGATCAGAAAAATAATCCAAAAATATGCTCATGCTCCTCTCTCCATTTGTGATTTTTTTATGCTGTTAGATTTATTTATTTTTTGAGGATTTTGCAATTATTTTTCTCATTTTCATTAATTTCTTTATTTTTGCATATTTGACACATCTGTTTGTTGATTTTTGTTCTTGCATTTGGTTTGGAATCTTGGGTTGATTTTTTGCTAGATTGTAGATTAGAGATGTATGTTCCCTTAGGATTTTTCTTTTGATTTTTAGATAATCATAGATTATGTTTTGGATTAGGGTTTTAGAGCCTCCCCTTTCATGGTATCCCTTTGACACTTTACAATTTAGGATTTTATTAGTTGCCTTAGAAATTGAATTAGGCTCTGATATTTGAACTATAGGTTCCTAACACTTGCATGTTCCCTTAGGATTTTTTAGATTTTTAGAATCTAGTTTGCTATTTTAGATAGAATTTGCAATTAGGTTGTTCATTTGGTGCTCCTAACTTGGTGCATGTTTTGTTTTTCCTTCATTGGGGGCTTTTGGTGCTTGTTGAGCTTGTGATTCTTCTTGGATGATGTTATGGGCATGTTGTAGCTTCTGTGGAGTTGATTGTGGAGCTTGGCTTGGAGTTTTCGTTTCCTTTTGGTAGCTTATAGGAATTAGGGTTTAGGAAAGAGCTTAGAAGTAGTTTCCTTTATTCATTAAACATGGATTGCTTTGGTTGCTTTCCATTCTCATCCTATGATTCAAGGTCCTTATGTGAAAGCCTCATCCTTCCTTTGGAAGGATGTGTGGCATTTTACAATAGGTAGAAACTTTGAGGATGCTTTTCTCAGATGACTGGTTGAGTGTCAGGAGGGATTCCTTTGGTTTCCTTCTTGCTTCCCATCATCAACCAAATATCTTGATTTTATTTTTCTTCTCTTGTGTTGGAGCTTGTTGAAGCATGAAGATGAAGACTTCTCTTGGAGATTGCTTGAAGTTGTTTGCTTGAAGTTGTTTGTCTGTTTGCTATTTATCTGCTTTGCTGTTGAGCTGTTTTACCTGCTGTTTTTCTGACTGCTCTGCTTTGCTTGTGTGACTGATTGACTGTGTGTTGCATTAGAATTAGGTCTCATATAGATGATTATAGGCCTAGGAGCATCCTAAAGGTTGAGAATAGCTCCCTTTGCTTGTCTGCATTAGAGGTTGAGTTTCTCCCTCTGCTTGTATTTTTACTGTGTGGCTTTGCTTGCTGGTATTTGGTAGAGCTCAGCTCCCTTGCCTGTGTGGTGTGTGGTGTGTGGCCTTTGTGCCTTGTTTGTTTAGAAGTTGAGTGCGACTCCTTCTGCTTGTGTGGTGCATTGTATGCATTTTATTTACAGTAATTGTCTTTATAGTTATTTCTTTTGCTGTTTTATTTTCCTTTTCCATGTTCCCCTAGGAACTCTAACTTCTCTTGTTCAAGAGAAGTTACGACAGACATTAGGGTTCTAACCATGAATGATAACATTAGGTAGTTCCCTCCTAACCTCAACCATAGATCGATTTTTCATGACAACTTTAGGATTGAATCAGTTCCCCTTTAGTGCGTCTTTTCTCTTCTCATCTGTAAACAAAATCAAAATACAGTAATAAAGGTTAATTGACGTTGTACGCTATGAGCCTTAAGCTACTTGAGAAAGGATTGTTGGAGAGTTTCTTTTCAACAGTCTGGATGTTTAGTATGGTACCCTTTGGGTGACATGTGACACATTCACTCTCAGGTCATAGTCTCTAGTGCGATATCAGTTGCAAACATCCATAAAAGACACTTCTCTAAAAAACAGAAAATAAAGATCGAACTCTTTTTGTCCTCTTGGACCTTTAATCCCTTGGGAAACCTTTTTCAGAAGGAGTGTTTTGTTAACTCCCGGTTCTACCGCAAACAGTAAACGCCTAAGTCTCCAATGGTCGAGCTGCAAACACCAAACTGCTGGAACTGTCTGTTAACCTTACTCGGATAAAAAAGACAAACTTGTGTTTGTCGTGGCCCGAACTACGTTTGCTCTGATCTTTCATGCTGTGTGAAAGTACGTAGGCACAAGATGCGATATCTTGGCGAGCAACCTTTCCCCGTAGTTAGGCGAACTACGTTGACTCTGATTTCTCGTTCCAGACGGGAATACGTAGGCATAAAGTGCAACGCTTTGCCGAGTCATTTTCTTTTCTTTTCAGACCAGACCTTTAGCTTAGATAGACTAACTAACCCGTCAGATAAACACAATAAGCATGGATCCCATCGAGTACGATGGACGTGAGGGGTGCTAATACCTTCCCCTTACGTAACCGACTCCCGAATCCAGACAATGGTTGCGATGACCTTGTCTTATACCTTTGCGTCAGGTTTTTCCGATCGTTTCCTTTCCCGCTCTGAGGGATAAATAACGAAAGGTGGCGACTCTTCTGTCTTGCCGACACCGTTTTTTTTCGCAGTAGCGACAACTGGTGACTCTGCTGGGGACTCCAACGATTCCCTGTGCGAGTCAATCCTAGCGCTTGTGTGTTTACCTGTTGGGTTTTATTTATCGCACTTTACTTTCCACATTTTATTTTCAGTATGATTATTATTATTGTGCTGTTGTGGGAAGGGGCTCTGATGAGTGAGAAGCCAGACCCAGGCTTGAGTGTACTTAGCATTAGTTGTGGAAATTAGTGGGCGCGTGCTTGCTTTGCAGGCACTAGTGTCTCATGAAATCCACGCTCAGACGAGGTTCTCCCGGTTTACTTCTTTTCCAGCCCTTTGGGCTTGAGGGGTTGTTGGTTTGGAGGATTGTCGACTTTGGGGACCGATCATTTGTGACTCAGCAGAGTGAGGCCACTTCAAGGGATGATGATGCCACACCTTCTAGGTATCATATCATCGCTCTTGAAAGTCTGTGACGCTGGGGAACGCATAGGATGCCATACCTTGTCTGTGATTAGGTCCATACCTATGAGCGGGGTCGGGTTATTGCAGGAAACCTTAACCTTCAGACTTCCTGGTTTTCTTGATAGTGAATCGGTGTTGTTGGGTTCAGAGGGTTCTGATCATCAGAGATGTGGTTGATCTCGAAAGTATGTATTTATTGGTCCTCTTCAGGGTTGTGCTATCAGAGTAGTGTTGTGATTGTGTTGGATCAAAGCTTTAGTCTTCTCAGCAGTTACCTTGATCCTCTGTTGCATGTTTGTATTTTGCATTTTGCATACTCATTTGCATATCATTAACGTGTGTCTGTGTTGCGGGTACCTTATCCCCCGGTTCAGGTTTTCTTGCCTTCTGTTGTGTTATTATGGGTTTTCTAAGGAAGACTGTAGCCTACAAACTCCCCACTCCAGATGTTGCTCAGCTGTCTAGTCTGATTGCTTTGGTAGATGATACTGTGAGAGGTGAATTCAGAAAGTCTTATGGGAAGCTGCTCAGCTTGATCCGTAAGCCTTCTGTGCATGAGTTGAATGGGTTGTACGCCTTGCAGCAGTTCTATGATCCTCCTTTGATATGTTTCACTTTCCCAGACTTCATTCTTGCACCTACATTAGAGGAGTATGTTGATTTGTTGGGTGTACCTATCAGGAGTCAGATGCCATTTGTTCATATGGATGCTGAGCCTAATCTGGCTAACCTTGCTCTTTCTTTTCATCTGGATGCCTCTGAGTTGATCTTGTCCAGTTGGAACGGGGCTCCTGGTTTCTCTTTGCAGTTCTTATTTGGGAAAGCCCAACAGTGTGCCAAAGACGGTTGTTGGATTGTATTCAATGCCATTCTTGCTCTCTGCATATATGGTATCATATTGTTTCCTAATATGCCTGATTTTGTAGACTTGGACACTTTTCATATCTTTGCATCAGGGAATCCAGTCCCTACCTTGATTGGCGATGTGTATCATTCCGTCCATTACAAGAACGAGAATAGAAGGGGTAAGAATGTATCATGTTGTGTGCCTTTATTCTACATATGGTTTGATAGTCACCTACCCAAGAAGGGTCTCTTTGCTTCATCTGCAGCCACAGCTGAGTGGTCTGAGCGATTGATGGGTTTATCAGCAGAGAGTGTTGTTTGGTTTGATAGAGATATGTTGGGTTCCGAAGATATATTCAGTTGCAGTGGGTTTCCGAATGTGCCTTTGATTGGAAGAAAGGGTTGTATCAACTATAATCCATCTCTACTTGTCCGACAATTTGCTTATGCTTTGAGAGTTCCACCAAAGGATGAAGAGGTGAAGGAATCTCTGTACCTCACTGGTCTTCTAGAGGGGGATATGTTATCTAAGCTTCAGCATGCCTGGAATGATATCAGTAGACGAGGGAAGTCATTGTTGGTGAAAAGTAATAGCCAAGCTTACGCTCCGTATGTGACCTGGATCAGGACCAGAGCAGAGACTATAGGGATGCCTTTTCCACCCGCTAAGTAGGAATGCCCTCCAGTGGTGGAAGAGCCTACTACTGTGCCTATTTAGCAGTATAATCAGGTGTTAGCTGAGAGAGAAGAGCTGAAGAAAGCAAATGAAGAGTTAGAGAAAGAGTTGGCACAGATCAGAAGCGAGAGAAATGCATCCGTCCACTCCTTCAAGAGGAAAACAGAGTTGGTGAACAGGTTAGGTACGGGCTTGACTAAGCAGATAGCTGAGCGTGAGCGTTTGGGTCTGGATTTCAAATCTGTCAATGACGTACTGGCCACTAAGAAGCAGCACTTGGATGAAGCATACCGAAGAATATCCAAGTTTAATCAGCAGTGGAATGCTACCATAGCCAACAACAAAGAGAGGGAGGATAAAATGAAACAGCAGATCTCCAAATTGAAGGCTCAGGTGAAGGCTAGTGAGAAGAGGCTTGATGAGGAGACCGCTCGCAGATACGCCGCTAAAGATTTGCTGAACAAAGCTCTCGCTAACTTAAAAGATCGCAAGCAGAGGTTCGAGTCTAAGAAGCGAAAGTTAGAGGATTGCTTTGGCCAGGGAGCATGGGAGGATTCAGTTGAAGGTCTCCAGTGTACTATTATGCAGAGAGAGTTGCTTGTTTAGGGGTTACTCAGTCGACCTGATCACCCTGAGACTAGAGAGTTGCTGGAGGAGTTTCGTGCCTGCGGTCGCACTTGATTATCTTTGTAGCTCTTTGTATTTTTCTGATTCTTGCTGTAGGCTGATCATCACCAGGCTTGTTGGTTGAGGTCATGCTATTGATTTCCCATGTATTCGTTGACTTTGTACTACTGCCTGGTGGGCCCATCTATATATGAGATGTTACTTCAGTGGCTAGACCCGGACTTCTTGTTATCAATACTTGCACTCGGGCACTCGAATCGGGGGAAAAATCTCCCTAACGCACAGACACACGTTTGCATCTGCATAAATCATTCGCATAGCAGGTACCTTGTACTGTTCTCCTAACTCTCTGTTGATGCAGGTTCCAGGATTTCCGACCAGGGAATTCATCGCTATTCTACCAGAAGCAACTGTAAGAAAGTCATGGATCAGATGCAGACCGAGATGCAAGAGATGCGCGATAGGATGGCGCAGTTCATGCAGGTGATGGAGACTGTGGCTAAGGGCCAGGAGCAGCTGCAAACTCTGGTGCAACCACTGATTGCTAGGGTTGATAGTCAGGGTGTGCTACATGGTGGATTTGCTAATCATCCTTCTCGAGTCGGGACTCCTCGAGCAGATGACACGGTACTAGTGGTTGTCCTTAATACGACTGAGAATGATAACAGAGCTGAGAATGTGGATGTGACGGGGAATGCTGGTTTCAATGTTGGCACTGGGAATGATGGTCTTGGTGCTGGGAATACAGGTATGGGTATTGGTATTGGCAACACTGGTTTTGGTGGTAATCAAGGCTATGGCAATCAGGGTTACAGAAATCAGGGTTACGGCAATCAGGGCTTCGGTAACGCAGGTTTCGGCAATGCAAGCCACAATGTGTTGGAATGGGCGTTCATAATGCTGGTCTTGGGCCAGGCGCTGGAAATCAAGGTTTTGGTCATATGGGATACGGTCCTAGGATCAATCAGGCTGGTTTTGGTCCTCATACTTCTTATGTTGAATATGGTAATGAGGATTCGCACTGGGACGAAGATCGCCAGGAAGATGCTTTCCCTCCTCCGGACAAGGATCTTGAGATACCTGTTGATAATGATAGAAGGTTCAGGTTGTTGGAAGAACAGATGAGGAATCTTGCTAACCAGAACTCCACGGGGCTATACGTGGCTAACATGGGATTGGTCCCTGGCTTGAGGGTACCGATCAAATTCAAAGCGCCCACGTTTGACAAGTATAAGGGGGATACGTGCCCGAGAGTTCACGTGCGATCTTACTACCGGAGAATGTCCGCCTCTGATGACGAAAAGATGCTGACGCATTTTTTCTAGGACAGTCTGTCGGACCCGTCATTGGAGTGGTACATGGGGTTAGAGCCAACTCAAATTGGTAGCTGGAAGGAACTAGCAGAGTCTTTTGTCAAGCACTACCAATACAACAGCGACCTTGCGCCGAACAGGGTCCAGCTCCAAAATCTCTCTCAGAAGAATAACGAGAGTTTCAAAGAATACGCCCAGAGATGGCGTGAGCTAGCTGCCAGGGTGCACCCACCCATGGTAGAGCGGGAGTTGGTAGATATGTTTGTGGGCACTTTCTCTGGGTTGTACTATGACAGGCTGATTAATTGTACGACGGCTAATTTTCCGAGTTGATACTCTTGGGGGAACGTATCGAGAATGGTGTTAAGATTGTTAAGATTCAAGTGGGTGAGTCAACCTCAGTTGGAAGTGGTAAGAAGGTTTTTGGGAACAAGAGACAGGGGGATGCTAATTCAGTATGCAGCTCTCGGAGAAGGGACAGAAGTTGGAATTGGCACAGGCAGCAGGTCGCCAGTGGGACAATTCATGTACCTCAACAGCAACAACAACAACCATAACAGCAACAGGGACGACAGAACGTTGCTCCACAGTGTCACGGTGAAAATCGGATACCAAACTATTAATTAGTTTGAATCTTATTCATTTGCAACCGAACTTTGATTTGTCCAAAGGAAGGGATAAAGATTGAAATTCCCACAATGCAATGCAAATGCAAGCTAGAGAGTTATAGGTTCGGGGGTTAGTTAAACTTAGGGAAGATACTAGCATCCTAAGTTTCTGTAGTACTCTACAGGAACCTCTTGTTTTATGTTGTTTATTGCTAAGGGTTTATATTCTTAATGGTTAAAAGACCTAGGGGTTTATTTCTAAGTATACTCGACAAGATATCGCATCTTGTGCCTACATATCCTGACGGGAGTGGAATCAGAGTATCTGTAGTTCTCCTAAAGGGTTTGAGGAGTTCTTTGACTGTGGTCAAAGTTCCTACGGGTTTAGGGAAGTTGGTTGATTGATTTTAGGAGAAGAGATGTTTTATCATTTTAAGGGAGATTTAACCGCCACAAATTGTAGGAAAATAATCTTTGCATCGTCTTAAGAGAAGGGCTCAAGTACTCGGATATTGATCGACGATGTACGCCTCTATCTCTCTTAAGGCAAAGTCCCTACGGTATTGATTGTATTAATGTGGGGGTGGAGATTCTATCTCGCTTAAGATGATTAACATCTATTTCTTTATTGTGTTTGAATATTTTGTATTGTTTTGTTTGTATCTAAGTTGTGAAGATAAATAATGCTCCTTCCTATGGGGTAGGATCTGTCCTAAAAGATCGACTTGAATGGGATCAAGGATCAAGGGGAGAATGATGCAAATGATGTGCACTACACACAATCGTTGAATCATGTGTAGGTTTTTCCTTTGGACGGAATGCAATGCGAGAATGATAAATATGATAATAATTATAAATTGCTGTAAAATAAATTGCGGAAAAGGTAAAACATACACACGCATGAAAGCGCTATGTGAGTGTGTGAGTTGTGAATAAAATAAAAGTGGATAAAGTAAAACACATGTATGCATGAAAACGCTAAGTGTGTGGATGTGAATTGTGAATGTGCGTTGTGGAATCGGAGCGAAACCGTAGGCGTGCACGATTGATTAAATTTTAGGCGAGTTGAATTGATTTTAAAAGAAGATTGATTTGATTAGGAAATATTGAATTGATTTTAGTTGATGTTGAATTGATTTTAAACGAGAAGTTGTTTAGGAGTTATATTTTGGTGAGATTAAATTTTTTAGAAAAAAGGTTATTAATTATATTAGTTTTAATAAAAGGTTTAGACGATCACGTAAATTGGTAGGAATGATTTTAAATGATTTATTAAAGGTTTTCTCAAAAAGGTTTTTGTTATTATAAATAGATGAGAGTTATTTAAATTATATGAAGTGGTGTTTTATTTATTTAAGTTATTAAAAAAAGTCATTATAAAAATGAAATTGTTTAAAACAGTTTTTTTTAGTGAATAACGTTATTAAAATATTAGGAAAAGGGAAGAAAGGTGCTAAGTTGAAAATAAATAGGAAAGAGCTAAATAGGTTAATTAATTGGATTAATTTAAGAGAAAAAGAGTTGGATTAGTTTTATGAGTTATTTTCAAACGAGTTAAAAAAAAGTTAAGTGGTTTTTAAATAAAGGATTAGATTATAAGAAAAAGATTATGTTAGATAAAAAGGGTTAAGAGTTTATTAATAAAAGTTGTGATGGTTAGTTAGTCGATTAAGTGGTAGATTAATTAGGTTAATTAATTAATTTAAGAAAAAGTTAATTAATTAAGGTAGATTAAGGGTTAATGCGGGAGTGATTGTGCGTGGTGTGGGTGTGTGATTGGGTTAGCATACAAATGATTACAACAATACAGAAATGGAATTGAAAACCCTAAATTGCTTCTTCTTCTCCCGCCGGCTTTCTTTTCCCCATTCTCTCACCCGTCTCCGTCGATCTCTCTCCCTGTTCTTCCTTCACCGTCTGCTTTGTTTTTCTTCTTTATTCTTTTCAAATCTCGTAAACCTATCAAATCATAAAAAAACAAACCATCAATTATGAAATCAAAATATCAATTGAAGAAAGTGTTACCCCTGGAGAACGATAAAGCGATCGAGCTGCAAATCCTTGGAGGCAGCGATGATGATGGTTTTCCCATGCTTTGGCGAAGACAGCGACGGAGATGAAGAGGTCAGATGGTGATTTCGCGGCGACAAGGGTTTCACGACGGAACACGTTGAAGCTAATAGTGGCAGAGCTCAAGAGATAAGTTTTTACTTTTTCTGATTTACGAAATTTAGGGTTTTGAAGGGATTTTAAAGTTTCTGAGGATTGTTGTGAATGTTTTTCTCTGTTGTGTATTCTCCTTTATTTATAGATGATTTGCCCTTCTTATCACTCAATTTCTAAATTGATACGCAATAAAAGGCTTTCCAAACTCGGTAATTCTTGTCTATGGTTATTTTGGGCGTTATTTGAATTTGTTTCTGTTTGTATCTGATTGTGTCGGGATTGTTTGGGAACTAGATGAAATTGAATTTATGGACTTTCCTTTTTTCAATTTGTCAAACAATTAATCAAATACGGTTGGTTTGCAGATTGCTACCATTTGACTTTCAAGCTACGTCGTCTTTTCATCAACAATTTACCATAAGGTCCTTTCAAGAGTAATCAAAAAAAGAAACATGGATTTGTGAACTTTGAATCGTACTGTCTTTAACCGTCCTTTCTTTATGTGCAGATTGATGAAGACTTTCTCTTGAATCGTTCCGCCGGTTCTCGGTATTTCGCTAAGGTGAACCGGAAGTAACAGCCACCCATATGGGGAGTGCAACTTAAGTTCCTCGTTAGGCACGTGCTCCTTTTCTTATTTAGTTAACTTTACATTCTTCTAGCAGTGTTGTTCTAATGATGATTGATAATCAGATCTCTCATTGTGAATGCAGATTGAGCTTGAAGCGAAAGCGAGATGACATCAACGAAGTGGTCCCGGAGTACTCAGTTTGCCAATGCCTTTACAGGGTTAGAACAAAGGAGTAGGGAGTCCATACATTGTAATACTGGGGAAACTGCGAACAGGTCATTGCCGCTTTGCAGACGTATTGCCTTCTTTGGGTATCTCTTTTTATTTGTTGTTCACGATAAGCTAACAATGGTGGCTATACAGACTAACTTCAACTCTTTTTCTTTGTATTGCTATCGCCTTGAACACTACCGAGGGAAGCCGAATATCCTTTTCTCAACGACGGGAGTGGAATCACGCCCTCTTTATTAGTTCCAGAATTTTGAATCAAGATTGTGACTGATACCAAGTAATTGGGTCATCAGGTATTTTCTTCACTAAGCTACAAGCTCATCCTTACTCATAGATTTATTTCCCTTTTGTACTTCTAAAAGTTGTAAATTGCAAGCTCTGTTACATGTTTTGGTAGTTTAATTGTTTTGGAAAGGAAGGAATCAATGTTTATGGTTCGTTGATTTAATGGATTATTCCTTTAATTGCCAGGTGTGACTTCATCTATGCAATGCATCCGTTGTTCTCTAGCATTCAGAAGCGGCAGCTGTAACTGTATTCTCGAGCCAGCCTAAAGTATACACATTAATAATGCAGTTGGAAGCTTAAACGCAAGAGTGCCTGATAGAAATGGAACAGGCACTTGGGAAAGTCAAATATACTACCTTCATATGTTGCTATGATGATCGGATGGAGTCAAATTCTGGCCGACGAACGGTATGCTACCGCGATGATACCTCTTTGTTTCTTTTAAAGGCTTACCCTGTGATCACAAAAACGTTACTCTTATACTTCAACTTTTGCAGCTCAATTGACATTGATGGAGGTAATGCTACGGCAGTTGGGTTTACTTTCAGTTTTCATACAACTTCTACACGGGGAAAACATGTTGTTTCTGTCATAGATAAGTGATGTATTTGTCTCCTTCCTTAAAACATATATTGGTTGTCTGCTGAGTTTAAACAAATGCTCAAATTTAGGAGTTGTATCATGTACTTCCATATTCTAAACCGCTCGGTTTTCTTGCAGGGGCGTTCTATGCTGTTAGGTTCTCGCAAATTGACAGATAGTAACTGTAGCCGTTTGACAGTGTGTGCTCCTCGCAATGAGCTAATAGCTTATCAAGAGCTCGAAGATCAAGTTCATACCCAAAACAATACAAAGGCTTCAGAACTTCTTTCAGGGGGCAATAGACAGTGGGGAGCTTTGGTGAATAAGCTTGTTTAGGGTGAACAAGATAATACGGTTGAGTCCCAAAGGTAACACAACAGACATTTTCACACTTGAAATAACAGAAGAGCCAAATTGATTATGTTGTCTATCTCAAAGCAGTCTGAGGTGCACAACTTATGCCATTCACCTATTTTGGTTATGACTTCCTTTTCGAAGTTCTGTAGGGTATTAACCTTCTGTGCTGATATGCAGGTGTAACCCGAGCTTCTACATTTGAGTCGACGGTCGAAGGTGAGCTCGGTCTTGTCACTTCTTGTGGAATTCTTTCTCTGATTCTGCAGTTCAGGAAGGTGGGCGAACAAAAAGGGATACAACATGAGTATGTCAGTGTTGGTTTTCTGCAAGATGGCTGCTGCTTTGCGTTGACGGCTATAGCTGCCGAGAAGAAATGGCTGTAGTAAAACAAATTGTTGCAGCTGTTGTGGCATGTTTGATGCGACACTATCACGGAATTGAGACTGAGACAAAGAGTTTTGTATCTTAATGTTTTTTGTAGACAACGAACTAGCAGTCTCTGGGTAGAGCTTAGATCCAACTAAAGTCTCAAAATACCAATATACCAATCTAGGACAGGTGATTTTGGTGTAACCCATGATTGGCGATGTGAACCAAGATCTATTTCTCTTTCTTTTTTATGGAAATCAAACATGTAGCACAATTTGTAATTAGAAGTTTGTGTCTTCAAAAATATATTTGTAGCTTTGAACTTTAGACTTCAGAGTTCATGAAAATAAATGAATCCCTTTGTCTTCTGTGATGAATATGATTTTCGATCTAAAACTTGCGACGAATCTCGGTATAACCGACAACTTGAACTCGAAGCACTTAAACACATGGACATAATTATCAAAATAATTATTGTGGACCTATAACCTTGTATCTTATATTTCAACTTGTGAAAATCACGTATCTTGAAGTCGAATAATACGCTTTGACCTTGAATTTTATAGAGATAATGAACCAAAATTAGAAGAGTATGGAACCTGAACCAAACTTTTAAAATAAACCTCTAGACCTTTTCTTATATTCTTTGAGGCCCCTATAGAATCTGGTTTCAATCCCTCAAGTTAAAAATTCATGACCGAAGACGAACTTAATACTAATGTCATGTCCTGGGACCCTTTGAAGCCGAAGATGCCATTTGCAAGACAATATACCATAAAAAATCCAACCAAGTCTTGAATAAACATCCCTGAAACCAAACAGGTGCGAATCCTCTGAGAAACCTTGAGGAAGATTCGTTTCGTATTGATTAAGATATCATAATGATGGGAGTATGTGATTCCACAGTGCTTCAGCACAACTCAAAGGAGGTAAAGAATACACACAAAGCCTTTATAATTTCCTGGACTTAAAGCCACAGACCTGGCCTCACAAAATAAAACAAACAAAACGGTTAAAATAGTTAGTTATGTGTAAACGATCGACTTAGATGATACGCAAGAAAATGCACAAAGAGGTGGTATCTTAAGGTCAAAAATTAGGGTGTGACAGATGCCCCTATTTAAGTTACTTCTATCCGGAGACACGGAGATTAAAATCTTCGTCTCGACGAGATAGGAGGGACTTAAATACAAACATAGCACGGATTTTTGGCTGTAAGAAGCCACCGAATGCATATGATATGCGATGATATGAAAATGCAAGACAGAGGGTCCTGTGGAGAAATGGAGCCATAGAGGGGAAAACTAGACACGACACACGGGGAGAACAGGCTCAACAAAACGAGATTCCACGAGGAAAGGTCGACAATCGCAAGGGAATCGTAAACATGTTGCAATGAACTTGCGAGAAAAACACTTGAAGAACCTATTGGATATGTCAAAATGTAATGATTCAAGATATTATCTGGAGGAGTCTACTGCTGAGACTTGTAACTCGATTCGAGAATACTTTTGCCAAAGTATCTACTGTTAAAAAATTTGTAAGGAATCTGCTGCTAAGATTCTATGTTGAAGTTGTTGGAGATATACTTCTGTCGAAGTCTTCTGGAAATCTTCTGCTGAGATTTTCCAGGAAATAAAAAAAGAACTACCTACTGCCGAGGTCTACTGGTAATCTACTGCCGAGATTATCCAGGAAAAGAGATGTCTTTGAATAAATGTTCGAAAGGATGAGAACCTCCCCGAGCATCATGGTATGGGAACCATGAGCTGGTCTCAGTCTCGGATGAATGACCTCCCCGAGCGTCATGATATGAGAATCATGAGTTGGTCTCAGTTTCTGATGAATGACCTCCCCGAGCGTCATGATATGAGAATCATGAGCTGGTCTCAGTCTCTGATGAATGACCTCCCCGAGCGTCATGATATGGGAATCATGAGCTGGTCTCAGTTTCTGCCCGAAATGACGAAAACTCGTGAGAGCATCTTAACAGGGGATTGTAGATTTTTGTAGTTTGTAGAGTCATTATAGATTGTAGATGTTGATGTAGATGTTGTAGAACTTCTTGGCTGCGAGCCATAATGTATTGTAAATTGTATAACTTCTTAGCTGTGAGCCATAATATGTTGTGTATTGTAGAACTTTGTAGATGTAACTTGTAGTTCGTTGTAGATGTATAACTTCTTGGCTGTGAGCCATAATGTGTTGTAAATGTAATTGAGATTGTAAAACTTCACCGGGGATCTTTAGGAGAGATGTGAGCCGGTCGAATCGTAAAGTATGTCTTCTCAAATAAAGAGAAACTAATGTGATAAACTTCCTCGAATTCTCTGGGGAGATGTCGCTTGATGGAAGTAACTTGTATGATGAACTCGCTGGGGAATTTATTCCTGAGGAGCGTCCTAACTGTTGCAAAAATGTGTGAATTCTCAAATGAAGAGAAATATCTGTAAGGTTTTCCATTTACCAAGTTGATAATCACTGGGTATGGACAAACTTTCTTGAGGAGACTGTCATTTGTCGTTTTGATAAAAACCTGATTGAAATGAGTTGCTCAAGTAAAGAGCTGCTTGCAATTCATATGTAAATTGTTGAGAAGTTCTGATAACACTGTTGGAGAAATGCATCTTTATAAAGATTCTTCCTGGGGGAACCGAGTGCAAAATGCACACTTAATCCAAACTCAAAGGTTGGAGATGTCCACAATGTGATTGCCAAGGAACGAAGTTCAATTCGGGAAGTAGCCGAAGAGAAACTTTCAAGCAAGACTCGTCCATCGAGGGATAAACTCAAATGGGAATGTACTAACACAACCGTCCTCCACGAGGATCAAGCTTCTTGGGGAAACAGAAGTATTATGCTTTTTCTGCCTAGGGCTGACAACTCTAATTGGAAGGAGAAGACGCGCCCAACCACTCGAGGACAAACATGACCAAAGCGACAGAACAAACGAACACAAAGGTGCGAAATGCATATGCGATGCTATCTATCTATATGCTATGCGTATGCTATGCTGACAAAACAAACGGAAAGAGGCAATCGGAGATGAAGCATCTCGGGCTGACAACTCTAATTGGAAGGAGAACACGCGCCCAACCACTCGGGGATAACCACGACTAAAGAGACAGAACAAACCAACGCAAAGATGCAAAATGCACATGTCATGCTTCTAAGAACACAAATTGTTTCTTAGTAATATCTCTATGTTTTGATGATAACACTTATGAATTTTGTATTCAAGAATTATATACTCTAAATTTGTTCTAGACTGTTTGCTATAGGTACTAAAGAAAATATTCTTAAAAGAGCAAATTTGGATCTGAACAATGATATTATGAAAGGCTTCAAAGGTTCAAGAGCATCTTAAATGAAGATATGAACGCTGCTCCCAGAAGAATCTGAGTGTTGTCTACTAAAGATTCTGAAGCAGAAGCCTCTAAAGAATAGAAGACTCTGATCTGACAGAACTACACGCTCAAGCACACAAGCTGCATATACTCTGATTCAGCATAATCTGAAGAACATCTCAAGACTCTGAAGATCCAGAAGATCTCTACTCTGGAGATTCTGAAGATCCAGACTCTGATGTTGATAGCTGAACTTACTTAGTGAAGAAGATTTGAATATGTACGTTGGCATATCTCAACAGCTCTTTCCTCTTTTATTCTAGACACAAGAACACAGACAAAAAGGCTTTATCTATGCATTCCATTCTAAGGAAAGTTTCTGCAAAGTAAAAGACAAAAGGCACCAGGCTTTTTTAGCACAGCCTCCAATGTAAAGACAAAAGGCACCAGGCTTTTCAGCATAGCCTTCAACGTTGAGAAGACTTCATGGATCTAAGTGCCTATATAAATATGTCCACTCCATCTTCTTCAGTAATAAACTTCTAGCAAAAATTCACTCAAAGCAAAACTCTCAAAAGCTCTTTTATTTTATTTGCTGTAACATTGTTCTTAAACTTAAGAGAAATATCACAGTTGTGATAATAGATTTTTAGAAGCATTCTTACTCTTGTAATAGTTTTACATTGATTGTATAAGGTTTCCTTAAGAGGATTCAGTTGGGATCAGTAGCTCTTGAGAAGACTAAGAACAGTTGTTCTTAGGTGTTACTATTGTAATCTGTTTGATTAAATAGTGGATTAAGTCCTTGACTGAGAAAGACAAATCACTCTTGAGAGGGTGGACTGGAGTAGTTGAGTTCAACGAACCAGGATAAAAATAATTGTGTTTTAATCTGTGATTATTTGTCATACTTATTCAACCCCCCCTTCTAAGTATTTTTCTCACCTTCAGTTGGCATCAGAGCTCCGGTTCTGCGTGTGCTACCACTTAACCGTGTCAGTAAAGATCCAGTGAGAAAAGTTACTTTGATATATATCTGTTTGTCATTATGGGTGATGCTTCTACATCCAACTGTAACAAATATGAAGGGGATAGAATCAGCACAAAGCCTCCCATGTTTGATGGAGAGAAATTTGATTACTGGAAGGACAGGATAGAAAGTTTCTTCCTTGGGTATGATGCTGATTTGTGGGACTTGGTCATTGATGGCTATGAACATCCTACAAATGAGGATGGCAAGAAAGTTGATAGAAAATCAATGACAGAAGCCCAGAAGAAGGATTTCAAAAATCACCATAAGGCTAGGACAATATTGCTTAATGCAATCTCTCATACTGAGTATGAAAAGATTACTAACAGAGAAACAACTCATGGAATGTTTGAGTCACTTAAAATGACTCATGAGGGAAATTCTCAAGTGAAGGAGACCAAGGCTCTAGCGCTTATACAGAAGTATGAAGCGTTCAAAATGGAAGAGTCTGAAAATATAGAAACTATGTTTTCTAGATTTTAGATCCTCACAGCTGGTCTAAAGGTTTGGACAAGGGATACTCCACATCAGATCATGTAAAGAAAATCATCAGAAGTCTACCCACCAGATGGAGACCAATGGTGACTGCCTTGAAGATGGCTAAAGATCTGAACAAGATCTCTTTAGAAAACTCATTAGCTTATTGAGGAGCCATGAAATTGAGCTTGAGGAAGATGAACGTCAAAAGAAATAGAAAGGTAAATCTATTGCTTTAAAATCTAATAAATCTGCTAAAGCTTTGCAGGTTATTGAAGAAAGCTCTGAAGAATCTTCTTCTTCTGAAGAAGATGAATTATCCATGATGTCCAGAAGGATCAACAAACTCTGGAAGCACAAGGGAAAGAAGTTCAACAAGTTCAGAAAATCTGATCATAGAAAGGAATCTTCTGGGCACAGAAGATCTAGCAAGAAAGAAGTTGTATGCTATGAGTGCAAAGAACCTGGGCATTACAAGAATGATTGCCCCAAACTTCAAAGAGAAAAACCCAAGAAGAAGTTTGACAAAAAGAAAAAGGTTCTAATGGCAACATGGGATGACTCAGATGAATCTGAATCATCTTCTGAATCAGAAGAAGAATGTGCTAATGTTGCACTGATGGCCAGCATAGATGATCAGGAAGAAGGAACTTCAGGATCTGAATCTGATTCTGAATCTGACGATGATGCTGAAGAGGTAATGGATAAACTTACTAAAGAAGAACTTATCAAAGTATTATCAGAAGTTCTGAAAAGTTATAACAATATCAAACTCAAATACAAGAAGCTGAAAAGCAGTCTTGAATATGAGATTGATCTTCTGAAGACAGAACTTGTTGAGCAAAAAGAAATTAATCTGAAAATCAAAAATGACTTTGAAATAGCTCAACAAGAATCTGAATCTGAGACTAAGTCATGTGAAAACATTTTAGAAAAATATGACTCTAGCTTTCAGAGATTCCTTACTAAGAGCTTAGACAGAAGCAAGATGGCTTCTATGATCTATGGTGTTAGTGGGAATAACAGAAGAGGTATTGGATATGAATCTTCCTCTGGAAGTAATCCAAAATCTGTTGACAAACTCTTCATCAAGAAGACACCTCTGTACTCTCAATTTTAGTTTGGTCACTTAAATGACATTAAACACACAAGCTCTGAGAAGAATACTTATGTGTTTAAACCCAAGGCAAGTCAGAATAAACATTATGTTGAAAAACAGAAGTTTAGACAAACCTACAAACCAACTAACCCTAAAGGACCCAAGAAGATCTGGGTACCTAAGAGCAAAATAATCCCTGTTGCAGATGTTCTTAGCAGCAAGATCAGGACACCAGTCATAGTACCTGGACTCTGGATGCTCACGACACATGACAGGAGAAAGGTCTATGTTCCAAAGCCTGGAACTTAGATCTGGAGGTGACGTGAAGTTTGGAGGGAACCAGAAAGGCAAGATCATTGGATCTGGCACTATTGGAAATGGTAAACTTCCCTCTATAACTAATGTTTTACTTGTTGAAGGCTTAAAACATAACTTATTGTCCATAAGTCAATTAAGTGACAATGGTTATGATATTACCTTTAATCAAAAATGTTGTAAAGCTATTAGTCAAAAGGATGGCTCTATCCTATTTAGTGGTAAGAGGAAAAACAACATTTATAAAATAAATCTTTCAGAACTTAAAGTTCAGAATGTTAAATGCCTCTTGTCTGTTAATGAAGAGCAATGGGTCTGGCACAGAAGATTGGGCCATATTAATATGAGACGTATATCTCAAATTAATAAACTTAATCTTGTCAGAGGACTTCCTAATCTGAAGTTCACCTCATATGCTCTTTGTGAAGCATGCCAAAAGGGGAAGTTTTCAAAATCATCTTTTAAATCAAAAAATGTTGTTTCTACTTCCAAACCACTAGAATTACTTCATATTGATCTGTTTGGACCAGTGAAAACTGCATCCATCAGAGGCAAGAAGTATGGATTAGTCATTGTTGATGACTATAGTAGATGGACATGGGTAAAGTTCTTAAAACACAAGGATGAGTCACATTCTGTGTTCTTTGACTTCTGCAAGCAAGTCCAGAATGAAAAAGATTTCAAAATTATAAAAGTCAGAAGTGATCATGGTGGTGAATTTGAAAATAAATATTTTGAAAAATATTTTTCTGAAAATGGCATTGCTCATGATTTTTCCTGTCCTAGAACTCCACAACAAAATGGGGTTGTAGAGAGGAAAAACAGAACTCTGCAAGGAATGGCCAGAACCATGATCAATGAGACAAATCTGGCAAAACACTTTTGGGCAGAAGCAATCAACACAGCTTGTTACATTCAGAACAGAGTGTCTGTAAGACCTCTTCTGAAAAAGACTCCATATGAACTATGGAAGAACAGAAAGCCTAACATTTCATATTTTCATCCTTTTGGATGTACTTGTTATATACTTAACACTAAAGAGAATCTTAACAAGTTTGATTCCAAAGCACAAAAGTGTTTCATGCTTGGTTATTCTGAACGCTCTAAAGGCTACAGAGTATTCAATACTGAAACACAGATTGTGGAAGAATCTATTCATGTAAGATTTGATGATAAGCTTGGCTCTGAAAAGCCAAAGCAGTTTGAGAATTCTGCAGATAGAGAAGTGATTCTCACAGACTCTGAAGGATCAGAGGCAGAAAAGGCTAAAGAGAAGGAATCTGAAGCAACTCCAGATGCTATTCCCTTATCTTCTCAATTGGACAACTTACACATTTCTGAAAGATCAAATGTCAGAGGATCTTCTTCCAGAATCAAGGCATCTCACCCAGAAGATGTGATTATTGGAAAGAAAGATGATCCAATCAGGACAAGATCCTATCTCAGAACATCTGAATCTTCATTCTTTGGCTTAGTGTCAATAATTGAACCAACATTTGTGGATGAGGCTTTGAAAGATAATGAATGGATTATTGCCATGCAAGAAGAGCTAAATCAATTCACCAGAAATGAAGTTTGGGATCTGGTTCCTAGACCTAAAGGATTCAACGTTATTGGAATAAAATGGGTCTTCAGGAATAAGTTGAATGAAAAGGGAGAAGTTGAAAGGAATAAGGAAAGGCTAGTTGCTCAAGGTTACAGTCAACAAGAAGGTATTGATTACACTGAAACTTATGCTCCAGTGGCAAGGTTAGAATCTATACGCCTTCTTATTTCATTTGCTGCACAGAATAACATCACTCTATATAGATGGATGTTAAAAGTGCCTTTCTTAATGGTATTATAGAAGAGGAAGTATATGTCCACCAACCTCCTGGTTTTGAAAGTGAAAACTTTCCAGATCATGTTTTTAAACTAAAGAAATCTCTTTATGGCTTAAAACAAGCTCCCAGAGCTTGGTATGAGAGGTTGAGCAATTTCCTTCTGAAGAAAAATTTTATCAGAGGAAAAGTGGATACAACTTTATTCTATAAAACTCTTAAGAAAGATCTGTTGATTTGTCAAATATATGTAGATGATATTATTTTTGGATCAACAAATATTATGCTTGGAAAGGAGTTTGCTAAATGTATGCAGGCAAAGTTTGAAATGAGCATGATGGGAGAATTGAGATTCTTTTTGGGAATCCAAGTCAAGCAGACTCCAGAGTGCACCTACATACATCAAACCAAGTATGTTAAAGAGCTTCTGAAGAAGTTCAACATGGTTGATAGTAAGATGGCAGAGACTCCAATGCACCCTACAAGCAATCTAGGTAAGGAAGAGGTAAGTAAGAAGGTAGATCAGAAACTCTACAGAGGTATGATACGATCTCTTCTATACTTGACTGCTTCTAAACCTGATATTCTGTTTAGTGTCTTCTTATGTGCAAGATTTCAATCAGATCCTAGAGAATCACACTTAACAGCTGTTAAGAGGATTCTAAGGTATCTGAAAGGTACTACTAACATGGGTCTGTGTTACAGAAGATCTGATGATTTTTCATTAGTTGGATTCTGTGATGCTGATTATGCTGGAGACAGAGTTGAACGTAAAAGCACTTCTGGAAGCTGTCAGTTTCTTGGAAGTTATCTGATCTCATGGTACAGCAAGAAGCAACCCACTATTGCACTATCAACTACAGAGGCAGAATACATTGCTGTTGCTGGATGTTGTACGCAGATGCTCTGGATGAAGAGTCAGTTAGAAGATTATCAGATCTATGAGAGTAATCTTTCTATCTTCTGTGATAATACTTCTGCTATATATTTGTCAAAAAATCCAATCTTACACTCTAAGGCTAAACATATAGAAATTAAACATCACTTCATCAGAGACTATGTTCAGAAGGGTGTAATAAATCTAGCTTTTGTTGATACAGATCATCAATGGGCTGATATTTTCACAAAACCCCTTTCTGAAGATAGATTTAAGTTCATTCTGAAAAATATTTGTATGGATTTTTGTCCAGAGTAATATTTATCAGAGGCAACTTATCAGATGCAAAATGTTTAAAGATCTGAAGTAGTTCATCTGATTATTTGTTCATTTATCTTTAATTAATTTATTTGTGTGAAACTCTGAACTAACAAACTCAGAAGATCTGAACGTTGGAAATGTTTCATTTCTTGAGAGATATCAGATGCACATACAAAGCAAACACGTGTCACTCAGTATCTGAAAAGATGGAGTGCTCTACTGAATTGACGTTTGAGGTATTGCTTTGAAAATCTCATTTTTCTTGGATTTCCCCCCAATTGTCATAATTTTAAATTGAAATGATTACTTTCATTAAATGCTATGTGTAAACGTGCGTAGGTGTCTATTGATGTGACCAATACTTGATTTTTTAGTTTTCTATAAATACCACCTATCACACTATTTTCACACTTTTCACACTCACTACACTTATGCGTTTCTGTTCTCTCTTCAACCTCTACCAAAACCCTAAACCCAAATCAAAAGCTTCATCCTCATCAATGGCTTCTACATCAAATGCTGCTGAAATCTCCAACAAAAATATAATGTACAAGAAACAAAAACGCACTCTATTTACTCCCGTTGTAGATCTTGAGGTTCTGTGAGAGAGTTTCGTTGATCTTGAATCAATAGAAGAAAATGGGTTTGACCTAACAACTTCCATTAAATCTCAAGGCTGGGAGAATTATTTTGAGAGACTGATGGGTCCTGTATACCCAACTCTTGTAAAGGAATTCTGGATTCACGCTAGTGCTGGTCCTAAGTTCATTCACTCATCTGTCCTTGGGAAGGAGATAGTGATAACTGAGAAACTAATCAGACAACTGTTCAGTTATAAAGAATCTGATGGTGTTACAAACCTAGCCTCTTCACGCATTGATATGGCTAAGGTATATGAAGAGATTACTGTAGCTGGAACACCAACAAGTAAGGTTAAAGATCTGAAACCTATCTATAAGATCTGGGCAAAGATATTTATGAGTACAATCTTTCACAGAAAGTTAACCAACTCACCAGACTATGTGAGTTCAAAGCATTTGTACTTCATGTACTGCATCAGCCAGAATATTAAGGTGGATCTGCCCTATCTGATTTTCAGTCATCTTCTGACTCATGTCAAAGAGACTAGAGAAGAGGTCAGAGCTAAAGCTGGGAAAGTTAGAACTTGGATACCTCTAGGAAGACTTATTTCAGACATCCTTATAGAAAACAAGTTGGTGAAGCATTTGAAAGATGCAAAGATAACAGAGGATCTGTCATACATCATTGGATCTGAGATAAACGGACTCACTCTGAAAAGGATGAAGATCATTTCAGAGCTGAATGGTAAACTAAGGAAGATAAACTCTGAGGAGGTCAATGGCAGAAGGATACCCATAGAAGATTTTCCAATGTTCAGTGTAGATGAACCAAAAGGTATTGTCTGGGCTTACATTGCAGAGTGTCTGAAGGAAGGAATTCCTCTACCTGCTAACCTTGTTCAGAAACAAGGAGAAGAAATGCTCAATCTGATGAAGGAAAGGCGTAGTAAGAGAAAAGCTGAAGAAGGCTCTGTTCAGAAGAAAAGGAAAGAATCTGAAGTTCAAAGGAAGAAGAAGAAAGGAGTAAAGAAAGCCAGAATCAATTCTAGAGATGCTACTCTGGAAGAGATAAGAGACACTATTCATCAGGTATTAACATCTGATCCTACACCTGCTATTCATTCACCCCTTTCATCACCTCAACTCTCTCCAAACCTTAGACATAGAACTTTTAAACCCAAACAATCTGCAAACCTTTCATCTGAACCACCTTCATCTGAACCAGTACATTCACAACCATCTTCTGTACCAATTCCCTCTGAACCCCAACCTCATATTACATCTGAACACCCTCAACCTACTCAACCAGAAATTTCACAAATAGAAATTCCACAACCAGAAATTTCACAACCAGAAATTCCCTAATTAGAAATTCCCCAACCAGATATAATCATCTCAGAACCAAACCAACCAGAGACAGTTCAAACTGAACACTCTGAACAACCAGCTCCATCAGAAGATCCAAATCTTTCTGAAGATATTCTGGATATAGAACCCCTCAATCAATCCATTAACATTTCTTCAACATCTGTTCACTCAGAAGAATCTTCTGATTGTGAATCATCTGATTCGTCTGATTTTGAACCAGAGTCTCTTAAACAAGCATGTTCTGACATTGCTATGAAGGAACATGTTAACATTTCTATGTTTCATACTCTACCGAACTCCCCACCTCAGAAAACCATCCCTCAACCATCTGAAACTCAACTATCTGAAACCCAAACCATCACTCAACCATCTGAAACCAATCTATATGAAACACAAACCATTCCTCAACCATCTGAACTCCCTCAGTCTGACATCCAAACATCTCAACCAACATCACCTCAACCACAACCATCTGAACCTACACCATCTGAACCTACTCCTGTTAACACTCCTAATCCTAAACCCTCTGAAGAGTCTGAACAATTAGATCTAGGATCATGTGTTAATGCTATGTTTGAAATATTCAAGAAGGAGATAGATTCTAAATATGCTCGTGTTAAGGATGTGTGCATGTCAAGTTTGGATCCAGCTATTTCAAATGCTGCTTGGAAGCGTTTCATCTGGATGTTCAACAAAGCTGCTTTAAAAGTAAGAGCTAAATGCTCTAAGCTTGCAAAGACTCAGTTTGCAGAATTAATCAAGATAACTCTGATGAACATGCCTCCTCCTCCTCCTCCTGTGTTGCTTCTGGAAGCTGCTCCTCCAGAGGTTCCTGCATCTGAATTAATTGAACAAGCTTCTGAAGAGAACCAGTCTGAAGAGAACACTGCTGCTACTACATCTGCTCCTTCTTCATCTGTGGTCACAGAGCTTGTGAATGATGTCAAGGAAATAAAAGATTGGATGGTAAAGCAAGAGAAGACAACTGATGAGATAAAGATCTGGATGTCTAAGCAAGAAGAGTCAACTGCCAAAATGACAGAGCTTCTGACCCTTATTGCCTCACGCCAGACTTAGTTTTATTTGATGTTTTTGCACATGTTATTGCTTCTATTGTTTTCTTATTATGATTTTTGGCATCTATCTGTTCTTTTGTGACTCTGTTTAATTGTGAACTCTGATCTGTTTAATTGAAAGTTGATGCTTTTGCTTCCATATGCTTCTTTTCTTCTGTATCTTTATGTCTTTGAAAATCTTTTTGATTATGACAAAAAGGGGGAGAAAAAGAGAATCTGATTGTTCAACCTATAAGCAATTACTAAAACTGAAATTCAGACATTTTATTAACTTACTTTGAATTTAAGTCTTTCAGATTACATTGATATCTGAAATAATTCATTGAAGTTACCCTGAGACTTTTCCAACCAGAACCTGATCGTCCAAGCAAATCTGAGTATTCAATCAACTCTGATATCTTACTCTGATATCTTTACTCTGAAAGATAATTCAAGCAAGATGATAACCAGGCCCTCTGACTGAAGGAAGTCATAATTGTCTGGCATCAAGATTTGATTCTGAAAGTCAAACCTCTTGCATCAGGCTCTGAATCTGAAATATACTTAATAAAAAAAAAAGGGAAGTGTTTTCTTCTATCAGAGTATTCATTTCAGGGGGAGATTGTTAATCTCAGGGGGAGTTATAATTCATATTTTTTATTGAACAAAATTTCTCATGTTTTGTCATCATCAAAAAGGGGGAGATTGTAAGAACACAAATTGTTTCTTAATAATATCTCTATGTTTTGATGATAACACTTATGAATTTTGTATTCAAGAATTATATACTCTAAATTTGTTCTAGACTGTTTGCTACAGGTACTAAAGAAAATATTCTTAAAAGAGAAAATTTGGATCTGAACAATGATATTATGAAAGGCTTCAAAGGTTCAAGAGCATCTTAAATGAAGATCTGAACGCTGCTCCCAGAAGAATCTGAGTGCTGTCTACTGAAGATTCTGAAGCAGAAGCCTCTAAAGAATAGAAGACTCTGATCTGACAGAACTACACGCTCAAGCACACAAGCTGCATATACTCTGATTCAGCATAATCTGAAGAACATCTCAAGACTCTGAAGATCCAGAAGATCTCTACTCTGGAGATTCTGAAGATCCAGACTCTGATGTTGATAGCTGAACTTACTTAGTGAAGAAGATTTGAATATGTACGTTGGCATATCTCAACAGCTCTTTCCTCTTTTATGCTAGACACAAGAACACGGACAAAAAGGCTTTATCTGTGCATTCCATTCTAAGGAAAGTTTCTGCAAAGTAAAAGACAAAAGGCACCAGGCTTTTTTAGCACAGCCTCCAATGTAAAGACAAAAGGCACCAGGCTTTTCAGCATAGCCTTCAACGTTGAGAAGACTTCATGGATCTAAGTGCCTATATAAAGATGTCCACTCCATCTTCTTCAGTAATAAACTTCTAGCAAAAATTCACTCAAAGCAAAACTCTCAAAAGCTCTTTTATTTTATTTGCTGTAACATTGTTCTTAAACTTAAAAGAAATATCACAGTTGTGATAATAGCTTTTTAGAAGCATTCTTACTCTTGTAATAGTTTTACATTGATTGTAAAAGGTTTCCTTAAGAGGATTCAGTTGGGATCAGTAGCTCTTGAGAAGACTAAGAACAGTTGTTCTTAGGTGTTACTATTGTAATCTGTTTGATTAAATAGTGGATTAAGTCCTTGACTGAGAAAGGAAAATCACTCTTGAGAGGGTGGACTGGAGTAGTTGAGTTCAACGAACCAGGATAAAAATAATTGTGTTTTAATCTGTGATTATTTGTCATACTTATTCAACCCCCCCCCCCTTCTAACTATTTTTCTCACCTTCAATGCTATCTATGCTATGCTGACAAAACAAACGGAAAGAGGCAATCGGAGACGAAGCATCTCGGGCTGACAACTCTAATTGGAAGGAGAAGACGCGCCCAACCACTCGAGGATAACCACGACTAAAGAGACAAAACAAACCAACGCAAAGATGCAAAATGCATATGCCATGCTATCTACCTATATGCTATGCGTATGCTATGCTGACAAAACAAAAGAACAAAGGCAAACAGAGACGAAATAAACATCTCGAAGCAAACATCCGACCAATCTTCAAAGATAGAAGTACCACTGGGGATGGGTGGAGAACCAAATACGGGATCACACTCCTGCTTCAGGCTTCAAAACTTCTGGGGAATAGAGAACATTCCACTTGGAGACGTAATAATTTGATCTTACATTGAAGAGTTTGTCAGGATGAATCATAGCTGTCTTGCTGAAGATGAGAATAGAGATCTACCAGGGGTGGATCAAACTCATAACTGGAGAAACTTCATGGAATAAGATAAATATCTGCTTCACTGGAGAGACCAGAGTTAACAAAGTTGTTGAATATGTTGGAGTCGAAACTTCGATGGGGATGAAATAAACATCCGCTTTGCTGGAGAAGATTGGCGTTGTGAAGAATCCTCTGAGGAATGAAATATGTCTACTTCATTGGGAAGGTGAAGTTGGAGAAGATCTACTGAGGATTAAAATATCATCCACTTCATTGGGGAAGTGAAGTTTAAGCAAATCGTTGGGAATTCTCAGGTCATCAACTGGAGATTTGCTATATCGAGAAGATTCGTCGGAGAATGTCATGACCACCAGAATTAAAATTTACCGGGGACATGAAGAATATTGTAAGAACAAAGTATTGTTGTATTGATGAACCACATGGTAGTCGCCATTTTGAAAAATAGTTGTTGTGAATGAATAAGAAAGATCTTCGTGTCTCAGATGCCCCAAGTCCTATGGTTATGAGAAGAATGCATCCTAAGAGGATTTTACAGAAAACATGGTGTCCCGTTGTTTTCAAAATCTTTAGAGAGATTCGCCGAATCTTGACGTAACTGTCCCTGATCGACGGTATTATAATTGAGTCCTCAAAAATAGCTCTTTAGGTGAAGTCAAATTTGCACAGAACCAACCATTTGGAAATAACTTGCCCCAGGTCAGCAGAGTCTTCAAGTTTCATCATCAATGTCCGCTATGATATCAAGCGAAATTAGCAAGTCAAAAATGTTAATTTCAAAACTATTAATGCAACACACGTTTGTCTTGAAGTTTTGAAAAAGATATCATAATAACTTGTGACCGAAGTCACTAGTTAGGATATAAATTTATTTTATAAAGCCAATACCAAATTGAGCATAACTCATAGGAGTCAGGAGACATTATCTCACTGAGTATGCTTTCGAAGTAAACCTTACTTCAATTAGGACTTTAGAAGGGATGTATCTGGGCTTAGTTTACGAATGGTAAAACAAAGGAAATAAGGGTCAAAGCTTATATACCCGCCCATTTTTGAAAAAATGTTCATTTTTTTGAAAGGTTTTAAGTGTTCAATCGAGCTGACTGAAAAAATTCCTGCCCCAGGTTTAAAAAGGGTTAAATAGGATTTAACTGCTTTATATCTTTGGTGTTTAAGAGGTTTGAAACAATGCCCTACATCATCAGTAGGTTTTATTCGAAAGCATACATCAAGAGATCTTGCGTTTTACTTCGTCATCCTCCTTCCAACTCTTCACCAAAGTGGGAAGGATTGGGTAAAATTGGCATTATAAATTATAAAAACATTTTACGAGTGAAACGAATGGGTTTCTTCAAGACAAACACTTATTGCATTACTTATTCAAAGTAACATGTTCTTACATTCTAATTATGCTTTTAATCAAAGAAATAAAAGGAGTACACATAGGCAACGAAACAAATAACTGATGAGCCCTTCTCAATATTTTCTGGAGTTTTCACTTATATCAGCGTAACGGTGTTCCGTTCATGACAGGGTTTCCTCCTTTGAAGGTTAGCACTTCATCATCTATCATTTCTTGAACTTTCTCTTGAAAAACTTTGCACTCTTTAATCGAATGCCCCGACACTCCATCATGGAATTCACAGCTGGCGTTTGGGTTGAACCACGGTGGGTAAGACTTCATGATTCTAGTCTTTCTGGGAGTTATTACTAAGTTTCTAGAAAAATAAGACCATAGTTGACAGTAAGTCATTGGGATAAGATCAAACCAACAAGTTTCTTCTTTCGGAACACTCAGAGGTGTCTTCTGATACTGAAACCGTCTTCGAACCTGTCGATTCTGATGCTGATTTGGAGAAGTTAATCTTTGTTTATGAGGTAATCGTTGTTTGCGTTGAGCAGTCACTGCATACCGATGTGGAGGATAAGGTACTGGAACTGGATCTGGCAGAATTTGAGAGGAATCCCAAACTCCATTAACATCAACGCTTCTTTCCTCTAGGGAATCATCAACTGAAATTTCTTCATTAGCTTGGCCTTCAAGTTATCTTGAATTCTTCCATTTTTGAGTGCATTCTCAATGTTTACTCCAACTTCCACAATTTTGGAGAAATCTAATGGCACAACGCCTACCATCCTAACATAATAAGAGTTTGGCAGTGTTCTTAGAAACATCTTGGTTAAATCTTTCTCTGGAAGTGGTGGACGAACTTGGGCTGCCAACTCTTTCCATCGCTGAGCATATTCCCTGAAAGATTCATCATCATTCTTACTCATTCCTTCTAGTTGATCACTGTCTGGAGCCACGTACAAATTATAATTGTATTGCTTCACGAAAGCATCGGCTAAGCTTCTCCAAGATTGAATACAGTTCCTTTGTAGCTTCATATACCATATCAAGGATGCCCCAGATAAGCTTTCTTGAAAGCAGTGCATCATCAATTCGCCATCGTCAACATAAGCATCCATCTTTCGACAAAACATCGTCAAATGGTATCTTGGACAACTAACACCCTTGTACACTTCAAAGACAGGCATTTTGAACTTCAGAGGAATGATTACACCTGGAACCAGACATAAGTCACGAGCATCAAGATCAGATGCATCAACTTCTTTCATCATCTTCAACTGTTCCTTGAGATCACGAAATCCTTTCTCTATTGCTAAAAATCTGGGGTCATCCACCTTCATTTCAGTACGAACATTCTGAAGATTAGGTATAGGCCGTAGAGGTTGGGAAACTCCTTGCATAGGCTTAAGTTGGGTAGGAACATCCACTCGTTGTACATTGTCATCAGAAGGAAGATCAAATAAAGGATTAGTTACAACTCTGAAGCCAGTCATGGAATCCATATCTTTTGTTCTCTTTACTATCCTTCGGTAATACTTCGAGCTTGGTCAGATGGTCGAGATGTCAGCCGACAAGACAAAGACAGAAAGTCGGATGAGGGCGCAGAGGAGAAGAGACACATGCATATGCAAGCATGCAGAAATGAAAGGTTTCATGGAACTCAAGTTCTTACAAACGTTATAGAATATCATAGAAAATTTATTTGTTATTTTTTTTGATAATGGATTGCAGGGAAACATTCTTATAAGAGTCCTTACTTAATAGCTAAATAAAAGCTAATAAAGCCCTAAGGAAGTCCTTCATCGTGCTTGTTGACTTTTTGTTCACGTTAGATCTTCTTGAATATAAGTTGTCCATGATCCATGTCTAAAGATTAGTTTGATAGAGGAAAATAAATCCTCCATCTCTTCTTTTGTTCTTGTTGGAAGTAAAGGGGAATCCCTTGTTCACTTGGATCTTCAATGAGAGTCTTTTGAACTTCTAATGATCCTCCATTATAAGGGAAGCCTCTTGTATTTTTCCTTTTGAGTTTTCTTGATTCTTCAATCACTGCCCTTAACTTCCTTAGGTCATCCAAGCTAGGACAATTGGAAGAATATTTCAAAAATATTTTTCTTTAGTCATCCTTATTGGTTTCTGTAATGTTTATAAATAAAACTGAATCCCATGAAACCCTACGTAGTATGATGCTATATGGATGCAACAAACACAAGTAAGCACATAAGGACACACAAAGATAAACAAACAAGGGAGACCCTAGGTTTGCAACGAGCATGGAGCAAAGGGTATACCCATTCCCAAAGGACAAGGACTAGAGGTGGATGGTACCTGCAGAACAAGGTTCTAAGGAGGTCCCAAAGTCATTAGTCCATCTATCAGATACTATCAATTTCCAAACTAACTCGGGAATTAATAATATTCTCAAGAGAACTTCTTTTGAGTGTAGCATCGCGTAGCACTATTTCGGGACTTACTCCCTCATAGCCTCGCACTACGTCCTAATAAAGGCCAAAGTGGGGTTAAAGGTAACTACGGTCCTTAGTATCATGGACTCCAATTGAAAGTAGTAAAAGTTTTCACGACTAAACTCGTTCAACCGAACTATTTTCAAAAGGGTCTCAACTAAGCGGGATTCTCGAGTCAACTTAGTCGGGACTCACTCCCTATAAGCCTCATCGAATATATCACCATCCTATCATAATTTCTCTCAAGTCTGGGTGTAGGACTTTGTCTCACCACTCAAGTATAACAACCCAAAAGAAATAAAGAACAAATAAGCAAGTAAGCAGGTAAGCAAATAAACAAAATAATAAAGAAATAAAACAAGATAGGGAGACCCAATGAGAGTCCCCAGTGAAGTTGCCATTTCTGTCGCGGTGAAAATCGGATACCAAACTATTGATTAGTTTGAATCTTATTCATTTGCAAGCGAACTTTGATTTGTCCAAAGGAAGGGATAAAGATCGAAATTCCCACAATGCAATGCAAATGCAAGCTAGAGAGTTATAGGTTCGGGGGTTGGTTAAACTTAGGGAAGGTACTAGCGTCCTAAGTTTCTGTAGTACTGTACAGGAACCTCTTGTTTTATGTTGTTTATTGCTAAGGGTTTATCTGCTTAATGGTTAAAAGACCTAGGGGTTTATTTCTAAGTATACTCGACAAGATATCGCATCTTGTGCCTACATATCCTGACGGGAGTGGAATTAGAGTATATGTAGTTCTCCTAAAGGGTTTGAGGAGTTCTTTAACTGTGGTCAAAGTTCCTACGGGTTTAGGGTAGTTGGTTGATTGATTTTAGGAGAAGAGATGTGTTATCATTTTAAGGGAGAATTAACCGCCACAAATTGTAGGAAAATAGTCTTTGCATCGTCTTAAGAGAATGGCTCAAGTACTTGGATATTGATCGACGGTGTACGCCTCTATCTCTCTTAAGGAAAAGTCCCTACGGTATTGATTGTATTAATGTGGGGGTGGAGATTCTATCTCGCTTAAGATGATTAACATCTATTTCTCTGTTGTGTTTGAATATTTTGTATTGTTTTGTTTGTATCTAAGTTGTGAAGATAAAGAACGGTCCTTCCTATGGGGTAGGATCTGTCCTAAAAGATCGACTTGAATGGGATCAAGGATCAAGGGGAGAATGATGCAAATGATGTGCACTACACACAATCGTTGAATCATGTGTAGGTTTTTCCTTTGGACGGAATGCAATGCGAGAATGATAAATATGATAATAATTGTAAATTGCTGTAAAATAAATTGCGGAAAAGGTAAAACATACACACGCATGAAAGCGCTATGTGAGTGTGTGAGTTGTGAATAAAATAAAATTGGATAAATTAAAACGCATGTAGGCATGAAAGCGCTAAGTGTGTGGATGTGAATTGTGAATGTGCGTTGTGGAATCGGAGCAAAACCGTTGGCGTGCGCGATTGATTAAATTTTAGGCGAGTTGAATTGATTTTAAAAGAAGATTGATTTGATTAGGAAATGTTGAATTGATTTTTGTTGATGTTGAATTGATTTTAAACGAGAAGTTGTTTAGGAGTTATATTTTGGTGAGATTAAATTTTTTAGAAAAAAGGTTATTAATTATATTAGTTTTAAGAAAAGGTTTAGACGATCACGTAAATTGGTAGGAATGATTTTAAATGATTTATTAAAGGTTTTCTCAAAAAGGTTTTGGTTATTATAAATAGATGAGTTATTTAAATTATATGAAGTGGTGTTTTATTTATTTAAGTTATTAAAAAAAGTCATTATAAAAATGAAATTGTTTAAAAAAGTTTTTTTTAGTGAATAACGTTATTAAAATATTAGGAAAAGGGAAGAAAGGTGCTAAGTTGAAAATAAATAGGAAAGAGCTAAATAGGTTAATTAATTGGATTAATTTAAGAGAAAAAGAGTTGGATTAGTTTTATGAGTTATTTTCAAACGAGTTAAAAAAAAGTTAAGTGGTTTTTAAATAAAGGATTAGATTATAAGAAAAAGATTATGTTAGATAAAAAGGGTTAAGAATTTATTAATAAAAGTTGTGATGGTTAGTTAGTCGATTAAGTGGTAGATTAATTAGGTTAATTAATTTATTTAAGAAAAAGTTAATTAATTAAGGTAGATTAAGGGTTAATGCGGGAGTGATTGTGGGTGGTGTGGGCGTGTGATTGGGTTAACATACGAATGATTACAACAATACAGAAATGGAATTGAAAACCCTAAATTGCTTCTTCTTCTCCCGCCGGCTTTCTTTTCCCCATTCTCCCACTCGTCTCCCTCGATCTCTCTCCATGTTCTTCCTTCATTGTCTTCTTTGTTTTTCTTCTTTATTCTTTTCAAATCTCATAAACCTATCTGTTACACCCCAAATTTGTCCTACCTTTACATAGTTTCTAGTGCCACTTTATTTCGAATGAATAAAATGGCACAATTGGCAAGAGACCGTGTGTAAGTAGTTGTGAGAGGTCGAGAGTTCGAATCCCACCTTCTTCACTTTTTGTTTTGTTTCTTTTATTTTTATTCTAACTTTTCTATTTTCATAAAAAAAAATAGTTTTTTTTTTATTATTTAATTATTATTTTCGTATTTTATTTAAATTATTTTTTAAAAAATATTATTTTTTCTCTTTTTTTCATATTATTCATAAAAACATCCAAAAATTATAAAATTAAAAATATTAGAAAAGATTTTATTCTTTTTATAATATTTTTAATGTTTAGTAAATAAATAGGGTTTTAAGTTTGTTTTAATTTGTTTTAGTTTTGATTAATTCTTTAAGTTGGGCTTTAAAGTGGGCATTAGGTTAGAGTTAACCCTAATTTGTTACCTATATAAACATGAGTTGCATTTGAGAAAAAGGGGAGAAGGACACAAGAAAAAAATGGCGGCCGTTACAAATCAATTTCCAGCCTGTTTCAATCCCTTCCAAGCATTCCAACACGTTCCTTGAAGGTTTCTAATTCAATTCCAATACTCACATGAGCCTGAAGCACTCTAAAATCACGAGATCACCATCAACGGTTTACATTTTTTTTCTTTTCAAACTTTCATTATCATGATTCATGCATCATAAACGTTTTATGATTATATATTTGTGTTGGTATGAATGTGTATGACGTTTCTGGGTTGTTTAATTGAAGCTTAAAGGTATGAAACACGAGATGTCATTGTTAGGGTTTGGAGCTTCGAATTGGGGTTTTGCAAATTAGGAGTAATTGGACAAAACCAAGGGCATAGGCGTGCTCAGAAGCTTTATTCCAATTGATCCATGGTCTTAGAACTAATTTATTTTGCGTATTTTGAGATATTTGATTTCAGGTGCTATGGCAATGTTTGAAAACCGTGGGTAAAGGAGTACGACAACGCGTGAAAAGCGTGGGAAAAGGCGTACGAAAACGCGTGAAAACCGTGGGCAAAAGCATGGTTAATGCGCGTTTTCAGGTTTGAATGTTTTGTTTTATAATATTTATTTTATATATTATTAATAACTAATTGCATTTTTGCCCTTCTTTACGTATTAATTGTTTCATTATTTGCCATATTTCCGTCTAACTCTTGCTCTCTGTTTTCTCCCCAGATTATATTTAAATTCCGATTAATATTTATTCAGTTTATTTTATTCCATGGATGTAATTTACGCGAGGCCATGGTCGCGGTTTTATTTTATCTTTCTTTTTTAGGGATTTGTAATTTACGCGAGTGATCGTCGCGACGCTTTCTTTACTTTTCACATTTTAATTGCTGCCATATAATAATTTGCCATGTTTTGCATGATTTACCGTTATGTTCACCTCCGAAGGAATTAGGTTTAGCCGTTTGACCGCCGAGTCAATAACCCAAAATTTTGACTGTTTCAAACCCTAATAGTTTAAGCGTCCCGCCGTGGACGAAAACACCCTTTACCCTAGCTTTTAGGTCAAAGAGCCGTCGTGCTCTGCTTTAGGGTTTCCCGCCGTGGAATCCCTAATTTCAACCCTAAATTTTCAATTAACAAATTCAACATAGAAATAGGAGTTTCAAAGACTCCACGTAAGCGTGTCCTTAAGAGATGTTTATTCCCCATTGAAACCTTGACCACAGTCAAGAAGTTTCTAACCTCCCTTTCGAGGGGAACTACAATTACTCTGATTCCATTCCCGTCAGGATATGTAGGCACAAGATGCGACGTCGTGCCGAGTAAATTTAGGATTAACCCTTAGGTCTTTAGGTCACTCTATCCCTTTAGCAATATATTTCAAACAGATAATAAAATAAAAAAAAAGCATACAATAAACAAAAGGTTCCTGTAGAGTACTACAGAAGTTTAGGGTGCTAATACCTTCCCTAAGCTTAATCAACCCCTTACCTTGGTCTCTCCCCGCATTGTCTTTACGATGCAAAATTAGGTTTTCCTCTTTTGACCTTTTCCTTCGGATAAATCAAAGAGCGGTTGTGAACCAAAGATGCGATTCAAATTAATAAATAATTTGATATCATATTTTAACCGCAACAGAAAATGGCGACTTCACTGGGGATCCTCCTAATTTTTAAGGGTTACGCCTATTTTGTTTATTGTATGATATTTTATTAATTATTTTTATATATCATTGTACCTTGTGGGGATACCTGTTATTGTGAGATAAGTCCTAACCCGAACTTGAGTGACCTTATTATAGGAAGGTGAGATATTCGACGAGGCTTGCCCGAAGTGAGTCCCGACCAAGTCGACTCGAGAATCACCGCTCAGTTGATACCCTTTCGAAAATGGTTCGGTTGATCGAGTGCAGTCGTGAAAACTTTTACTATTTTCAATTGGAGTCTGTGATACTGGGGACCGTAGTACCTTAACACCACCTTGGCCTTATATAGGACGTAGTGCGGGAACTATGTGGGAGTAGTCCTACAATAGTTGCTACGTGATACTACACTCAAAAGAGGTTCTCTTGAGAATATTATCGACCTCCGAGTCAGTTGGAAAGTTGATAATATCCGAAGGATAGACTGATGACTTTAGGCACCTCTTTAGGACCTTGTTCTGCAGGTATAACTACCCCATAATACATACCTTTGGGGAAGGGTAGACCTTAACTTCATTCATTGTTCCTCTAACCTAGGACTTTGTTGTTTGTGTGTATTTGTGCATGGCATTCATAAAACATCACTCCTAGTTTCAAGGAATTCAATAGTCCTCTGCGAATTCAAAAGTCCTATATTTCAAAGTTTAAAACCGTTTCCAACTTTCCTAAAAAAAAAATGTTTGCAATCGACCGTTGAAGTTCTTGAAACTATTGCATTGCATTAGCATCATGTCTTGCATGACATCTTTCCCCGGGTTTCTCATGTCCAGTTGTCTTTATCTTCCAGTGTTCCATTGAGTCGTCAAGCTGATTCCTCGACACAGATATCAGACTAGAGCTAACTATAGACGCCAAATGTCAGAACAAGAGGAACATAATGCGGAGGTCCGAATGGAGATTGATGAGTTGAAAGCAGGCATGACCAGGCTTACCGAGATGTTTCAAGTGTTGATTGCCAGAGGAGAGCCACCTCAGAGGACTGTCATTCAGGAAGTTTCAAGTGTTGATCCACCTCTTGTTTCATTGCCGCCCTCTAGTTGGCCTGAGTTTGGTTTACCTCCCAACTACTCTCCACCTGTTGCATCTGCTGCTATGATTGGTCAGGCTGTCAGACCGGTTTTTCAAGCTCCTGTCCTTACCGAGGCCCAACCTGTGGTCCACACGGTTAATCAGACTATCCAAGCTCCCGTTGAGAATCCTCCCTATGAGTTCAATGTTGCCGGTGTTCAAGAAGATTTTGTTGAGCCTGAGATCACCCGTGAACAATTTCAGATCATAAACAAGAGACTCCAAGCTGTCGAGGGTACTGATTTCTTCAACGTTGATGCCGATAATATGTGCCTAGTTTCTGGTCTTGTTTTGCCTTCCAAGTTCAAGACTCCTAAGTTCGTGAAGTATCAAGGTCATTCATGTCCAAGAGCCCATCTAGTCATGTACTTCCGAAAGATGGCAGCTTAAACCAACAATCAGAAGTTGCTCATCCATTGCTTTCAGGATAGTTTGAGTGGTGCTTCTCTTAAATGGTATATAAACTTAGAGCATAATAGTGTCCACTGCTTCCAAGATCTCGACAACGCTTTTATGAAGCAATACAAATACAATTTGGATATGGCTCCCGATCGCCGTCAGCTTCAAAGTATGTCTCAGAAGGAAAAATAGTCGTTCAAGGAGTATGCTCAGCGTTGGAGGGAGTTAGCTTCCCAAGTCGAACCCCCTATAGCAGAGAAGGAACTGACAGGAATGTTCATGGATACTTTGTCTCCTTTCTATTGGGAAAAGATGATTGGGAGTGTCTCTTCAAGCTTTACAGATCTGGTGACTATTGGCCAAAGGTTAGAAGAAGGTTTGAAAAATGGGAAGGTATCCAAAGCTGCCGAATCTTCTAATCGTGCAAAGAAATCCTATGGGAATTTCCATAAGAGGAAGGACGAGCAGACCAATGCTGTCATGACTGAATCAAGAAAGCCTCGCCAGGGATCTCAACCTGTTGTTGCTCCACAGCCAGTTCAGACCGCTCAACGTCCAGTTATTAGACAAGACCAGTCTCGAAATAGGAACCAATTTGATCCTATTCCCATGACTTACACAGAGCTATATCTGTACTTGGTTCAACGAGGGCTGATTACTACCAGGGCTTTACCACCTCCTCCTAATCCTCTTCCAACTGGATTCAGGGCTGATTTCCAGTGCGCTTTTCATGAGGGTGTTTTAGGCCACAAATTGGAGCATTGTTTTGCACTGAAAGCCAGAGTGTGTGAGTTAATTAGGGATGGAATACTTGATTTTGAAGATAATCCTCCAAATATCCAGAAAAATCCGTTGCCAGCACATCAAAAGTGAAGCTTCGGGCTGACCCCAGAGGATGGCTCACTGATTTAATCATTAGGCTTTTGTTTCTCATTGTTTGTATTTTCCTTATTTTATTAGCTGTTTGCTTTCGAACTATGTTTGTAATTTTATATTAATGAACTGAGCATTGCAACTTTTGATTTAATTCATTTTATCTATTATTTTCATCTCTATGCTTTATCTTTCAAATATTTATTTTTGTCCGAATTTTTGGTATGCAAAGATTGGAGGGAGGATGACGGAAACGTTATACCCATAATTGTTGTCAGTATGCTTTCAATCAAACTTTGTTGACGATGTAAGGCATTGTTTCGATCCCCAAACACTGGAGAAATAAGGAAGTTATCCCCTTGTCACCCCCTTCGAGCTTAGAAGTTGGAGTTTCTTTCTTTATAAAAAAAACGCAATTTTAACCTTGGGGCATGGGTAGTTCTAATTTAACTTGGTTGTGTGTTCATACAATACACCTTTCATACAAAGGTCGCGCTCACAATTTTCCTTCGCACACAGCAAGTAAGTGTTGAAGATGTTTTTCAATCAGAAGTCGATGATGGTTCACCGTGATCATTAAGCTAGGCAGTCACTTCCTTTCAAAAAAAATCAAAATTAAAGCCCAATAAGTCAAAACCTATGAAGGAGACTTATGCAAAAATGGGGCATCCCGTTGACTATAATATTCGTAAGAAACAGTTCAGGAAAAAGTTAAGGATAATAAAAAGAGGAGATCTTTAAATCCTTATCATGAAAATCCTCAATGTCAAAACAACCAAATGCTATAGGGAAGTGGTGGCTGCCTTTTCATAGGTCCCTTGACTTTTGAGCCGTCCCTGCTACCATCAGTGCAATTCCTAACCTATAGGACCCTGAATGCATAATATGAGTTAACTGAGCGTAGGACTGAAGATTATCACGTAGATTGGGTGGGAACAAATGAATTTTGAGCCTTTATCCTTTGTTTCATAAACCGTGAACCAGACCACGTTACAACCCTCAAAATACCTAATTGAAACAAGGATATTTTGAAAGCATGCTACAGCAAGGTTGCGTAAGCTGACTCCTAAAGTTCTTTGTGAATCATTTATTATGGCTGTATACCTGTATTAAACTTTGAGCGTCCTGGACCGCCGCGTTCTAACCGATGACTCATTTATTTTTCATCTTTCAAAAATAATTTTGATTTCAAAAGTTGCATGAACTTTGCATTACCATGTTTGTATGAATATTTTTGTTTGCAAACTGGCTTTCCTCTAAGGAATTTTCAAACAATCGAGAAACTTGGTCAAGTGATCCTATCAGGGGAAAAGTCTCCTAAGATCCGGTTTATCCATGAGATTTTCAAGACTCAAACTGGGGCAACCTTCCGAGGGTACAGTAAAACAGTCATTTTCAGAATCAGACAAGCTGAAGCAATTATCAGTTCATCTGTAATGGACAATTTAATCTGGGGCAGTTTACTTGAAAGATCTCCAAGCGGCTTTCCATCCTTCCTACGAGGACCATCAACCTGATTACAATTTAGCAAGTGGCAGTGATCTCCGGGTTGAGGAATCAGTTTTCCAGTCTTGTCATCTTACCAGAAGAGTCAAGCCTTGTCGTCGACATCTACATTTGTATTCGATCATATCTCATAACATAATTCATATACATATACATTTCATACCTATGCATAGCATGAGTGTTTCATCCTCATTTGCATTTCTCCCGAGGTCGTGTTTTATCCAGGTCTTACCTTGTGGTCGAAGTCCAACTTACTTGGCACCTACCAAACAACTTTGTGTAGTGTCCCTCTGATGTTCTTCCAGATATGACGTTTTTCTTATCCGATGGTTTTCCGGATATGCCTGTTCCTTTTACGTCCAACACTATTCTCATATATTGTGTTTATACCTTTCATTCAAAGCCATTATTAGATGTCTGGTACCCTAATTTTAATGTCTCTTTCTGATGGTTTTCCAGATTGAGTCTCGTTGTTCTGATGTTCTTCCAAAACTTTGTTGTTACGTATCTGATGGTTTCCCAGATATTTTCCTTCGATTCTGATGGTTTTCCAGGATCTATCCGACAATTTTCTGGATCTGTTTCTCTTTCTGACGGTTTTCCAGATTGAGTATCTCTTATCTGATGGTTTTCTAGATATTCTTTTACGATTCTGACGGTTTTCCAGAATCTATCTGATGGTTTTCTGGATATATTTCTCTTTCTGATGGTTTTCCAGATTGAGTATCTTTTATCTGATGATTTCCTAGATATTTTCCTTCGATTCTGATGGTTTTCCAGGATCTATCCGATGGTTTTCCGGATCTGTTTCTCTTTCTGACGGTTTTCCAGATGGAGTATCTCTTATCTGATGGTTTTCTAGATATTCTTTTACGATTCAGACGGTTTTCCAGAGTCTTTCCGATGGTTTTCCGGATAAATTCCTCCTTCTGATGGTTTTACAAATCGAGTCTTTGTTCTAATGTTCTTCCAGAACTCTATCTGACAATTTTCCAGATACCCCTGTGATTCTGATGGTTTTCCAGAATCTTTCCGATGGTTTTCCAGATCTGTTCTCTTTCTGAGGTTTTTCCAGAACCCCTTTGTTGCTTATCTGATGTTCTTCCAGATAGGTCTTCAAAACTTGCCCCGTACATTTATTGCTTTCCTAAATGTTTCGGATTTACCTTCAGAAACTTGTCTTCATCTCATGCTCCTATAGATGTTGTCCTTTTGTTTCTGGATATAGCCCAGGGTTTATTCGATGGTTTTCCGAGTAACTCTGGTATGTTTTAGAGTTCATTCGATGTTCTTCCGGATGTCCCTGAAATGTGTTTCTTTGACCCCGAGGTTATTCGATGGTTTTTCCAAGTATCTCTGGTGTTTGTTTCTCTCTGTATAATTTCCGATGATTCCTGAAGATCCCGCTCGATCTCTTCGCTTAAAGGAATGACCCAAAAATTCCAGCACTTGTCGTTTACCTGATCCTACCGCCGTGTGGATCATGTGTTACTGTTCGTTCTAAAGTGACAATTGTCGCGCTATTCCACAAGTGCGTCGTATTCCCCAGTGTAGTTACTCGTCGCGTCTGTCCCCTATGTCGTCGTGTCGTCTGTATCCTTGCATTCATCATTCCATCATACACATCATATTAGATTCATGACATTGTTAGCATTATAGTTCGTGTTATTTTGTCCATATCATTGCATATCACTGCATCTATGGACCAAATTTTCGGTTATCTGTATTTAAATCCCTTTCACCGCGATTTCTCGAGTCTCCGCTCCTCAAATCATCCGGTGAAGCTATTTAAATAGGGGGATCTCTTGCACCCCAAATTTGTCCTACCTTTACATAGTTTCTAGTGCCACTTTATTTCGAATGAATAAAATGGCACAATTGGCAAGAAACCGTGTGTAAGTAGTTGTGAGTGTGAGAGGTCGAGAGTTCGAATCCCACCTTCTTCACTTTTTGTTTTGTTTCTTTTATTTTTATTCTAACTTTTCAATTTTCATAAAAAAAATAACAAAAATAGTTTTTTTATTATTTAATTATTATTTTCTATTTTATTTAAATTATTTTTTAAAAAATATTATTTTTTCACTTTTTTTCATATTATTCATAAAAACATCCAAAAATTATAAAATTAAAAATATTAGAAAATATTTTATTCTTTTTATAATATTTTTAATGTTTAGTAAATAAATAGGGTTTTAAGTTTGTTTTAATTTGTTTTAGTTTTGACTAATTCTTTAAGTTGGGCTTTAAAGTGGGCATTAGGTTAGAGTTAACCCTAATTTGTTACCTATATAAACATGAGTTGCATTTGAGAAAAAGGGGAGAAGGAGACAAAAGAAAAAAACGGAGGCCATTACAAATCAATTTCCAGCCTGTTTCAATCCCTTCCAAGCATTCCAACACGTTCCATGAAGGTTTCTAATTCAATTCCAATACTCACATGAGCCTGAAGCACTCCAAAATCACGAGATCACCATCAACGGTTTGCATTTTTTTTCTTTTCAAACTTTGATTATCATGATTCATGCATCATAAACGTTTTATGATTATATATTTGTGTTGGTATGAATGTGTATGACATTTCTGGGTTGTTTAATTGAAGCTTAAAGGTATGAAACACGAGATGTCATTGTTAGGGTTTGGAGCTTCGAATTGGGGTTTTGCAAATTAGGAGTAATTGGACAAAACCAAGGGCATAGGCGTGCTCAGAAGCTTTATTCCAATTGATCCATGGTCTTAGAACTAATTTATTTTGTGTAGTTTGAGATATTTGATTTCAGGTGCTATGGCAACGTTTGAAAACCGTGGGTAAAGGAGTACGACAACGCGTGAAAAGCGTGGGAAAAGGCGTACAGAAACGCGTGAAAACCGTGGGCAAAAGCATGGTCAATGCGCGTTTTCAGGTTTGAATGTTTTGTTTTATAATATTTATTTTATATATCATTAATAACTAATTAGTGTAGCTCAGCTGGCAAGGGAGGAGAGCATGAAAACCAGAAGTCCTGGGTTCGATTCCAGCCTCATGCACTTTTTTGTTTCCCTTTTCTTTTTCTAATCTTATTTCATATTGTTTGCATTTTTATTTTTTACTTTTAATTGATGTTATCCTTTCCTTTCTATTTGTTAAAAAAAAGTTTATTAATTCCCTTTTAAAAGAAAATTTTAATAATTATTTTAAATTAATATTAGGTTAAATTTCTTTTATTTAAGCTAACTTGTTTTTTTCTCTTTTAAATTTAAAAGTTAAAATATCTTTTAAAATTAAAACTAATTTTTCTTTTAATAAGAATAAAATTTCCTTTTAAAATTAAGACCAAAATCTTTTTCAAAATTAACCTAAAAACATTTTCTTTAAAAATTCAAATTAACATTTTCAAATTTTAACTAAACTTCTTTTTAAATCAAGAATAAAATTCTTCTTTTTAATAATATTAATGTTAAATAAAACAATAATAAAAGTTCCCAAATTGCATTTTTGCCCTTCTTTACGTATTAATTGTTTCATTATTTGCCATATTTCCGTCTAACTCTTGTTCTCTGGTTTCTCCCCAGATTATATTTAAATTCCGATTAATATTTATTCTGTTTATTTTGTTCCATGGATGTAATTTACGCGAGGCCATGGTCGCGGTTTTATTTTATCTTTCTTTTTTAGGGATTTGTAATTTACGCGAGTGATCGTCGCGACGCTTTCTTTAGTTTCCGCATTTTAATTTCTGCCATATAATAATTTGCCATGTTTTTCATGATTTACCGTTATGTTCACCTCCGAAGGAATTAGGTTTAGCCGTTTGACCGCCGAGTCAATAACCCAAATTTTTGACCGTTTCAAACCCTAATAGTTTAAGCGTCTCGCCATGGACGAAAACACCCTTTACCCTAGTTTTAGGTCAAAGAGCCGCCGTGCTCTGCTTTAGGGTTTCCCGCCGTGGAATCCCTAATTTCAACCCTAAATTTTCAATTAACAAATTCAACATAGAAATAGGAGTTTCAAAGACTCCACGTAAGCGTGTCCTTAAGAGATGTTTATTCCCCATTGAAACCTTGACCACAGTCAAGAAGTTTCTAACCTCCCTTTCGAGGGGAACTACAATTACTCTGATTCCATTCCCGTCAGGATATGTAGGCACAAGATGCGACGTCTTGCCGAGTAAATTTAGGACTAACCCTTAGGTCTTTAGGTCACTCTATCCCTTTAGCAATATATTTCAAACAGATAATAAAATAAAAAAAGCATACAATAAACAAAAGGTTCCTGTAGAGTAATACAGAAGTTTAGGGTGTTAATACCTTCCCTAAGCTTAATCATCCCCTTACCTAGGTCTCTCCCCGCATTGTCTTTACGATGCAAAATTAGGTTTTCCTCTTTTGACCTTTTCCTTCGGATAAATCAAAGAGCGGTTGTGAACCAAAGATGCGATTCAAATTCATTAATAATTTGATATCATATTCTAACCGCAACACTATCAAATCACAAAAAAATAAACCATCAATTATGAAATCAAAATATCAATTGAAGAAAGCGTTACCCCTGGCGAACGATAAAGCGATCGAGCTGCGAATCCGTGGAGGCAGCGATGACGATGGTTTTTCCACGCTTTGGCGAAGACGGAGACAGAGATGAAGAGGTCGGATGGTGATTTCGCGGCGACAAGGGTTTCACGACGGAACACATTGAAGCTAATAGCGGCGGAGCTCAAGAGATAAGTTTTTACTTTTTCTGATTTACAAAATTTAGGGTTTTGAAGGGATTTTTGTGAAGTTTCTGAGGATTGTTGTGAATGTTTTTCTCTGTTGTGTATTCTCCTTTATTTATAGATGATTTTCCCTTCTTATCACTCAATTTCTGAATTGATGCGCAATAAAAGGCTTTTCGAACTCGGTGATTCTTGTCTATGGTTATTTTGGGAGTTATTTGAATTTGTTTCTGTTTGTATCTGATTGTGTCGGGATTGTTTGGGAACTAGATGAAATTGAGTTTATGGACTTTCCTTTTTTCAATTCGTCAAACAATTAATCAAATAAGGTTGGTTTGCAGATTGCTACCATTTGACTTTCAAGCTACGTTGGCTTTTCATCAACAATTTACCATAAGGTCCTTTCAAGAGTAATCTAAAAAAGAAACATGGATTTGTGAACTTTGAATCGTACTGTCTTTAACCGTCCTTTCTTTATGTGAAGATTGATGAAGACTTTCTCTTGAATCGTTCTGCCGGTTCTCGGTATTTCGCTAAGGTGAACTGGAAGTAACAACCACCCATATGGGGAGTGCAACTTAAGTTCCTCATTAGGCACGTGTTCCTTTTCTTCTTTAGTTAACTTTACATTCTTCTAGCAGTGTTGTTCTAATGATGATTGATAATCAGATCTCTCATTGTGAATGCAGGTTGAGCTTGAAGCAAAAGCGAGATGACGTCAACGAAGTGGTCCCAGAGTACTCAGTTTGCCAATGCCTTTACAGGGTTAGAACAAAGGAGTAGGGAGTCCATACATTGTAATACTGGGGAAACTGCGAATAGGTCATTGCCGCTTTGCAGACGTATTGCCTTCTTTGGGTATCTCGTTTTATTTGTTGTTCACGATAAGCCAACAATGGTGGCTATACAGACTAACTTCAACTCTTTTTCTTTGTACTGCTATCTCCTTGAACACTACCGAGGGAAGCCCGAATATCCTTTTCTAAACGTAGGGAGTGGAATCACGCCCTCTTTATCAGTTCCAGAATTTTGAATCAAGATTGTGACTGATACCAAGTAAGTGGATCATCATGTATTTTCTTCACTAAGCTACAAGCTCATCCTTACTCATAGATTTAGACATTTCCCTTATGTACTTCTAAAAGTTGTAAATTGCAAGCTTTGTTACATGTTTTGGCAATTTAATTGTTTTGGAAAAGAAAGAATCAATGTTTATGGTTCGTTGATTTAATGGATTTTTCCTTTAATTGCCAGGTGTGACTTCATCTATGCAATGCATCCGTTGTTCTCTGGCATTCAGAAGCGGCAGCTGTAACTGTGTTCTCGAGCCAGCCTCAAGTATACACATTAATAATGCAGTTGGAAGCTTAAACGCAAGAGTGCCTGATAGCAATGGAACAGGCGCTTGGGAAAGTCAAATATACTGCCTTCATATGTTGCTATGATGATCGGATGGAGTCAAATTCTGGCCGACAAACGGTATGCTACCGCGATGATACCTCTTTGTTTCTTTTAAAGGCTTACCCTGTGGTCACAAAAATGTTACTCTTATACTTCAACTTTTGCAGCTCAATTGACATTGATGGCGGTAATGCTACGACAGTTGGGTTTACTTTCAATTTTCATACAACTTCTACACGGGGAAAACATGTTGTTTCTGTCATAGATAAGTGATGTATTTGTCTCCTTCCTTAAAACATATATTGGTTGTCTGCTGAGTTTAAACAATTGCTCAAATTTAGGAGTTTTATCATGTACTTCCATATTCTAAACCGCCCGGTTTTCTTGCAGGGGCGTTCTATGCTGTTAGGTTCTCGCAAATTGACAGATAGTAACTGTAGCCGTTTGACAGTGTGTGCTCCTCGCAATGAGCTAATAGCTTGTCAAGAGCTCGAAGATCAAGTTCATGCCCAAAACAATACAAAGGCTTCAGAACTTCTTTCAGGTGGCAATAGACAGAGGGGAGCTTTGGTGAATAAGCTTGTTTAGGGTGAACAAGATAATACGGTTGAGTCCCAAAGGTAACACAACAGACATTTTCACACTTGAAATAACAGAAGAGCCAAATTGATTATGATGTCTGTCTTAAAGCAGTCTGAGGTGCACAACTTATGCCATTCACCTATTTTGGTTATGACTTCCTTTTCGAAGTTCCGTAGGGTATTAACCTACTGTGATGATATACAGGTGTAACCCAAGCTTCTGCATTTGAGTTGACGGTCGAAGGTGAGCTCGGTATCGTCACTTTTTGTGGAATTCTTTCTCTGATTCTGCAGTTCAGGAAGGTGGGCGAACAAACAGCGATACAACATGAGTATGTCAGCGTTGGTTTTCTGCAAGATGGCTGCTGCTTTGCGTTGACAGCTATAGCTGCCGAGAAGAACCGGCTGTAGTAAAACAAACTATTGTAGCGTTGTGGCATGTCGGATGCGACACTATCACGGAATTGAGACTGAGACAAAGAGTTTTGTATCTTAATGTTTTGTGTAGACAATGAACTAGCAGTCTCTGTGTAGAGCTTAGATCCAACTAAAGTCTCAAAATACCAATATACCAATCTAGGACAGGTGATTTTGGTGTAACCCATGATTGGCGATGTGAACCAAGATCTATTTCTCTTTCTTTTTTATGGAAATCAAACATGTAGCACAATTTGTAATTAGAAGTTTGTGTCTTCATAAATATATTTGCAACTTTGAACTTTAGACTTCAGAGTTCATGAAAATAAATGAATCACTTTTTCTTCTGTGATGAATATGATTTTCGGTCTAAAACTTGTGACGAATCTCGGTATAACCGACAACTTGAACTCGAAGCACTTAAACACATGGACATAATTATCAAAACAATTATTGTGGACCTATAACCTTGTATCTTATATTTCAACTTGTGAAAATCACGTATCTTGAAGTCGAATAATACGCTTTGACCTTGAATTTTATAGAGATAATGAACCAAAATTTGAAGAGTATGGAACCTGAACCAAACTTTTAAAATAAACCTCTAGACCTTTTCTTATATTCTTTGAGGCCAAAATAGAATCTGGTTTCAATCCCTCAAGTTAAAAATTCATGACCGAAGACGAACTTAATACGAATGTCATGTCCTGGGACCCTTTGAAGCTGAAGATGCCATTTGCAAGACAATATACCACAAAAAATCCAACCAAGTCTTGAATAAACATCCCTGAAACCAAACAGGTGTGAATCCTCTGAGAAACCTTGAGGAAGATTCCCTTCGTACTGATTAAGATATCATAACGATGGGAGTATGTGATTCCACAGTGCTTCAGCACAACTCAAAGGAGGTAAAGAATACACACAAAGCCTTTATAATTTCCTGGACTTAAAGCCACAAACCTGGCCTCACAAAATAAAACAAACAAAATGGTTAGAATAGTTAGTTATGTGTAAAGGATCGACTTAGATAATACGCAAGAAAATGCACAAAGAGGTGGAATCTTAAGGTCAAAAATTAGGGTGTGACACACAGAGATATCAAGGTAGGGATAGGGCTGTGAACTTTGGTAACGAAGCGTTCAAACACAAGGTGCAAGATTTGATAGATAGCAAAGCTATAAACTTTGGTAACGAAGCGCCCAATATTGAGAAGAATCCGATGCCGCCTAATGGAACTGCAAAGGTAGGTGTTGTGTTGGAAGATGCTAGTTTGAATCTGGTTATGAATGTGGACAAATTGAAAACGCCTTTAGGTTATGTCAAGAGCAGATTGCTGAAAGGGGGGTGTTCCCTGGTTGTGATGCTGATTGCATTGACTGTTTGGCCCAACCTGAGGGTTGTAATAACTTGAGAAGAGGTATTCAAAGGATGATCGACGAAGGTACGCTGCAATTTGATCGCACTGCTGAAGAAAAGCCTGTTGAGGCAAAAGCTGAGAAGCAGGGTGAAGTTGCAATGATTATGATACCATTCAAGACTGTCACAATATCGGCACCTCCCAAGAGGCCAACTATTACAATTACCAAAGCTGGACCTATTCCGTACGAGAGCACTAAAGCCATCCCCTGGAGGGAAGATCAGCCTGCCAAGCCCGCCTGTAGGGTCCGTTGATAATCTTGTGGGGGCGGGGGGTATAACCGGCAGTGGCAGAATCTTTACGTCGCCAGAAGTAGAAGCTGAGAGAATTGCAAAGGGGAAAGATAAGGCCAATAAGGAAGGACCATCGCAGGAGAAGGTAAAAGAGGCTTTGACCAAAGATGTGGAAGAGTTCATGAGATTAATTCGGAAGAGCGATTACAAAATTGTCAATCATCTGCAGCAGACGCCTTCCAAAATATCAATCTTGTCATTGCTGCTTTGTTCTGAGGCTCACCGAAACGCGTTGTTGAAAGCTCTTGACGCTGCCTATGTACCCCATGAGATATCCGTGAATCAGCTTGAAGGAGTAATTGCACACGTGAATGCGGGGCATGGCCTTGGCTTTACTGATTTTGATTTAACGCCCATGGGCCGCAACCATAACAGTGTGTTACATATTTCTGTCTAGTGTAGGGGCACTGTTATGTCTCCCGTCCTTATTGACACCGGCTCATCCTTAAACGTCTTGCCCAAGAAAGCATTGCTGAAGCTAGATACCCGAGGTGTAATCTGCACGCCAAGTGACTTGGTGGTGAGGGCATTTGACGGAACGAGAAGGTCTGTATTCGAAGAATTGACTTTGCCGATCCAGGTCGGTCCAGAAGTGTTTGATAACGTGTTCTATATCATGGACATACAGCCAGCTTATAGCTGTTTGCTTGGACGACCGTGGATCCATGCTGCAGGGGCTGTGACATCGACATTGCACCAAAAGCTTAAGTATGCGGTCGGGGGTAGCATCGTCACCATATGTGGGGAGGAAGACATTCTGGTCAGTCACTTGTCATCGTTTAGATATGTCGAAGTGGATTGTAAGATCCATGAGACATTGTGTCAGGCCTTTGAAGGAGTGCAGATCAACGACAAATCTTCTGTCATCAGTGTTGCACCCCAAAATTTGCCCTCTTTCAAGGTTTGACTCATTTCTTCGTTCCTTTCAAATTCAATGACATAAAGAAAATCCATCATGAATTCAAGATTAAAGGCAAGAATATTATAAAGAGAAGTTTTGTGACATTACAAGAATGTCATTTGTTGCAAGATTTTCAACTCTAAGTAATGTTTTGAAATTAATTTATTTCTAATACTTCATTCAAGCCTCTAGTCAAATTCATGTTATGGAAATGCCACACCAAGTCTACATTATGCTTACAAACATATAAGAAACATGCAAGGATTAAATCAACATTAGAATGTTTTAGGACCAAGAGTATGCATGTTTAATCATGGCAAAACAGTCCCATGCAAGAGGTGACAAATTTTTTCATGTCACAAAATCACATGTCACAAGACCAAAGGAATAACATGTGACAATGCTTCTACATATCAGAATTTTCAAAATGCTGTCAAGAGTTGGTGGCATTGACCAAGAGGAGCTATCCAAACACAAACAAACAAAATGGGTGCAAGGCACAAGGTGCTGCAGCAAATAGGCCTAGCAATAGTGCAGAAAATACAGCATAACAACATACATGGAAATGGAAAGAAAGAGAGTGACATGAAGAAAGTTGCCTTGGACATTTCTAAGTAAGGATTTGAAGTCTTGAAGGAAGAGTAAACCCTAATGTGCTGAGATAAGAGAGGAGAGGGGGTTGTAAACACATTCACTATCATTCACATACACAAGATTGAGAGAGGAAGAGAGGAGAAAAACAGAAAATAGTGAGAGCAACACACATTTTGCAAAACCAGAAAAATAGGAAGCTTTGCAAACCAGAAAAAGAGAGTGATATAGAACCAATAGGATCATTGAGAAACAAAACCTTCACAACATAGAGTGAAGAGGAGTGAAGTACTTTCAACTAAGACCAAGGAGGACTTGCAAGAAGGATAGAAAGCTATTGGGTATCCATTTCCTCCAACCTTTCTCCCTTTATTTTTTTGCTCTTACATTCATTTTGTTTACTCTTTTATGTGTTGTTGTATGGTATGTTTCATGTAAGGTTCTAAGGGACCAAGAAACCGTTCTTAAGAAACCACAAAAACGAAAGAAAAACATAGAAAAAGTTAGGTTTTTCACTCTGGTAGCCTGACACGGGCCGTGTCCCACAACACGGCCACCCGTGTCGCCCAACACGGGCCGTGTCACACAACACGGCCACCCGTGTTGCACTTCTGTTTGAGGTTTCAACATCCAAAAACCCCAGGTTTCACAACACGGGCCGTGTCACACAAGACGGCCACCCGTGTTGCACTTCTGTTTGCCCTAAAACATCATTTTTCACCCAGACTTTACAACACGGGCCGTGTCACACAACACGGCCACCCGTGTTGCACTTCTGTCATGCCCTAAAAACTCACATTGCAGGTACCCCATGACACGGGCCGTGTCATACAACACGGCCACCCGTGTTACCCCACTGTTTTCCACTTATTTTTGTTATTTTTACCCCATATGTTGTATAATTTTAGTAGAAATGTTGCTATTGTCCTTGGCGACTTTTGATTCCAAAAACCATTTTTAAAAGCAAACTCTCGATTTTATCGAGCCATTTTTAACCCTTGTAAGTCGGCCGCCTTGTGCGTCCGCCATCGACCTTGCTCGCTTCACCTCAAACCTTTTTTAAACAATTAAATCCTTGACCCAACGTCAAGCGGATTTTCTCAAACGATTGTTAAGCCAATTCACCATATTTAATAAAAGGGTAAAGTTCTCTTTGTATTGAACTAAAGAGAAGGGATTGAGTGTAGACTTCTTCCTTTCCGAGTGTCGAGATGCTCACTGTAGCATGGGTGGTTTTGATACTTGTCTTTCAATACGAAGACGTTTTCATCCACACCTTTTTCTCCTAAAAAACCTCGGCCCCGTACCGAGTGCATTTTCAAAACACTTACAATAAATAAATCGATTCTCTTGGTATTGAACTAAAGAGAGAGGATTGAGTGTAGACTTCTTCCTCTCCGAGTGTTGGAATATTCACTGTAGTGTGGGTGGTCTCAATACTCGTCTTTCAATACGAAGACATGACTTTATCTGCCACCCATCTCCCTCTACAATTTCCTTTCGCAACCTTTCACACCTAAAAACCTTGGTCCCGTACCGAGCGCATTTTTAAACTCTTTTCATAGCAAAAACTTGAATGGTCGTGGAGTGGTTAGGCGTAGGCCTTCTCCTATCCCGAGTGCTTGACGTTTACCGTAGGGTTCTCTGTCGCAAAGCACTTACCATTCAAAACCAAAAACACTTTAATAAGAGAATGAAGTTCTCTTTGTATTGAACTAAAAAGAGAGGATTAAGTGTAGACTTCTTCCTCTCCGAGTGTCAAGATGCTCACTATAGTGTGGGTGGTTTTGATACTCGTCTTTCAATACGAAGACGTTATGTTCGCCACACCCTTTCACAACAAAAACTTTGAGATAAAGAATTGGGTACTACCCGTAGGGGTTACTATCCGAGGATCTATCTCGCCCCTAAAAAATAATTCAACAAATCAAATGTGACATCTTGCCTCGCATGGCGAAAACTTATCTTTCAAAAAGGATATGATACGTCCGTTCTACCGCAAGCAGGTAACGCCTAAGTCTCCAACGAGCGAGCAGCAATACATCTAACTGCTAGAATGCGTACGATAGCATCATCCATAAAAACATCAACAAATCGTAGGCCGAACTACGGCTGCTCTGATTCTTTACTTCTTCAAGTAAAGATACGTAGGCACAAGGGCCACAATCCTTGGCGAGCACAATCCCTTATATCCGTAGTTTCCCGAACTACGTCGACTCTGACTTTCTCATGTCCGTTGAGAATACGTAGACCTAGGACCGTGAAGTCCTACCGAGTCTGTTCTTTCTCTTCCTTCCCCTGTTATCTCTCTTTTCCCAATTTCTAACCTTTCCCTCTATCCTTTGGAACACTCTTTTATAGCATAATTTTTAAGCAAATAAATCACACACGACAAACAAATGGTTCCCATCGAGTACGATGGATGCGAGGGGTGCTAATACCTTCCCTTCGCATAACCGGCTTCCGAACCCGTTCTTGGTCGTGAGACCATCTTATCCGTTCTTTCCTTGAGGTTTTCTCGATATTTTCCTTTCCCCTCATGGGATAAATAAAATTCGGTGGCGACTCTTCTGTCCTTTTCCTTTTCGCCTTCCCCGTCGTTGCGCGTATTTTTCGAGTAGCGACAATCAGTAAGGGGCCAAAGGTGGCTATGTCGTCGTACAAGGAAGCCCAAGCGGTGGTGCAAGACGGTGAGACTAAAGGACGGGGTCAAGTTATTGATATTCCTGTCAAGCAGGACAAGTTCAGCTTAGGGTATCGCCCGTCGTCATCTGCATCACAGAGCAAGTCAAAGTTCAAAGGGCCAATTGTGTTCACTCCGGGAGGAGTCAGTTTTGAGCAGATCAATGCTGTGTCTGACAGTGAAGAAGGCGATAGCGACTGTGATATGGATTCGTGGATCAAGCCCAGCGAGCCAGGATAGAGCCTCTGCAACTGGTCTATCTAGGACTTTGTCCAAGTGACACCGAAACAGATCCATATTGCAGATGACACCGATCAAAATCTCCCTATGACTCGCTTCGACTTTGAGCACCCGATATTCCAAGCCGAAGAAGAGATTATTGAGGACGACGACTTACCAGAAAAGCTGACTCGTCTGTTGAAACAAGAAGAGAGAATCATTATGCCTCATCAGGAGGATATCGAGATCATTAATTTGGGTTCGGAAGAGATTGTCAGGAATGTCCGTATAGGGGCTGCACTGCAAGGTGATATCAAGCAGAGGCTTGTCGAGATGCTTCGAGAGTATAGTGATATTTTTGCTTGGTCTTATGAGGATATGCCTGGGCTAGATACTGATATTATGGTCCACCGTTTGCCATTGCGTGAAGACTGTCCGCCGGTCAAGCAGAAGCTCAGGAGAACTAAACTAGATATGGCCGTAAAGATTAAAGAGGAAGTGCAGAAACAGTGGGACGCTGGTTTCCTGGTTGTTACAACTTACCCTCCTTGGGTCGCCAATATAGTACCTGTACCAAAGAAAGATCGTAAGGTGCGCATGTGCGTTGACTATCGGGATCTGAACAAGGCGAGCCCTAAGGATGACTTCCCGCTTCCTCTTATTGACGTGTTGGTCGACAATACTGCTCAGTTCTCTGTGTTTTCCTTCATGGACGTCTTTTCGGGCTATAATCAGATTAAGATGGCGCCGAAGGATATGGAGAAAACAACTTTTATTACCCCGTGGGGAACGTTCTGCTACAAAGTGATGCTCTTTGGTTTGAAGAACGTTGGGGCAACATATCAATGTGCTATGACGACACTCTTTCATGACATGATGCATAAAGAGATTGAGGACTATGTTGACGATATGATTGTCAAATACCAGACAGAGGAAGAGCATCTGGTGAATCTCCTGAAATTGTTTGAGAGGCTTAGGAAGTTCAGACTGAGGCTGAATCCTAATAAGTGCACCTTCGTGGTGAGATCTGGTAAGCTATTGGGGTTCATTGTTAGCAAAAAAGGAATAGAGGTTGATCCTGCTAAAATAAAAGCAATACAAGAAATGCCAGCGCCAAAAACAGAGAAAGAGGTTCGTGGGTTTTTGGGGAGGTTGAACTACATTGCCCGGTTCATATCTCACCTGACAGCCACGTGTGAGCCGATGTTTAAATTGTTGAAAAAAGATCAGGAAATTGTCTGGAATGAAAACGGTCAAAAGGCGTTTGAAAAAATAAAAGAATACTTGCAGGAACCTCCGATTTTGATACCCCCAGTAGCCAGGAGACCACTGATCATGTATTTGACGGTTCTTGAGAACAGTATGTGTTGTGTTCTCGGTCAACACGACGAGACTAGACGAAAAGAGCATGCGATCTATTACTTGAGTAAAAAGTTCACAGACTGTGAGTTCCGTTGCTCAATGCTCGAAAAGACATGTTGTGCACTTGCTTGGGCCGCCAAACTTCTGAGACAATACATGCTAAACCATACAACCATGTTGATTTCGAAGATGGATCCGATCAAATACGTCTTTGAGAAACAGACACTTTCTGGAAGGATCGCCCGATGGTAGATGGTACTGACAGAGTACGATATACAATATGTCTCGCAAAAGGCTATCAAAGATAGCATACTGTCAGAGTACTTGGCTGAGCAGCCAATCGATGATTACCAACCGATGAAGTTTGATTTTCCTGACGAGGATATCATGTACTTAAAGATGAAAGATTGTAAAGATCCGTTGCATGGTGAAGGTCCTGATCCGGGTTCCCAATGGCAATTGATTTTTGACGGTGCTGTGAATTCATATGGAAGTGGAATTAGGGCAATCATCACGACTCCCCATGGGACGCACATCCTGTTCACTACCAGATTGACGTTCCCAGTTACTAATAACGAAGCTGAATATGAGGCGTGCATCATGGGTCTCTAGGAGGCTATTGATTTGAGAATCAAAAATCTTGATGTGTATGGAGACTTCACGCTAGTCGTGAACCAAATCAAGGGAGAATGGGAGACTCGTCAGCCTAATCTGATACCGTATATGAATTATGCGAGGAGACTGTTGCCTTTCTTTGACAGGGTAGAGTTTCATCATGTGCCAAGGGCAGAAAATCAGATGGATGACGCTCTTGCGACATTGTCTTCCATGTACAAAGTTAACTTCTGGAATGAGGCTCCCAGAATAGTTATCTCTCGCCTTGATAGACCCGCCTTCATATTCGCCATTGAGGAAGCTTCCGATGGCAAGCCGTGGTATTTTGATATCCAGAATTTCCTAAAGAACCAAGAGTATCCGATTGGGGCATCCAGCCGAGATAAGAAGACTCTTAGGAGATTGGCTGGCAATTTCTACTTGAATCCGGATGGTGTTCTGTACAGGAGAAACCATGATTTGGTGCTTTTGTGATGTGTTGATGAGAAAGAAGCTAATCAACTCATGGAGGAGGTCCACGAGGGAACCTTTGGCACGCATGCCGGCGGACACGCTGTGTCTCGAAAGTTATTGCGGGCAGGGTATTATTGGATGACAATGGAAAAAGACTGTTTTAAGTTTGCAAAGAAATGCCATAAATGCCAGATTTATGCAGACAAGATTCAGGTGCCGCCGAGCCCTTTGAATGTTATGGCGTCCCCGTGGCCTTTCTCCATGTGGGGCATTGATATGATTGGGAAAATTGAGCCTACCGCATCCAATGGACACCGGTTTATCTTGAAAGAATCATTACTGACAATGGTTCGAACCTGAAAGAATCATTACTGACAATGGTTCGAACCTGAATAACAAAATGATGAAGGAACTGTGCCAGAATTTCAAGATTGAGCATCATAATTCGTATCCTTATCGGCCCAAGATGAATGGCGCTGTTGAAGCGGCCAATAAGAACATCAAGAAGATAGTTCAGAAGATGGTTGTGACATATAGAGACTGGCACGAGATGTTGCCCTTCGCACTGCACGGTTATCGTACGACGATACGCACGTCAACCGGGGCAACACCTTTCTCACTGGTGTATGGTATGGAGGTTGTCCTACCATTAGAAGTTGATATTCCTTCTTTAAGAGTATTGCTCGATGTCCAACTTGATGAGGCAGAATGGGTGCGGAATAGGTTGAATCAACTCAGTTTGATGGATAAGAAGAGACTTGCATCTATTGCATATGGTCGATTATATCAGAGCCGGATGAAGAAAGCTTACGATAAGAAGGTGTGCCCTCGAAGTTTTTAGACAGGAGATCTTGTGCTAAAGAAGATTCTCCCACCACAATCAGATCACAGGGGCAAGTGGACTCCAAACTATGAAGGTCCATATATTGTGCGAAACGTCTTCTCCGGAGGAGCCTTACTGTTGTCCACCATGGATGGCGAAGATTTTTCATCCCCTGCGAACTCGAACGCAGTTAAAAAATACATTGCTTAAAGGAGACCCGCTGGACAGAAAAAAGAGAGTCCAGGCAAAAATGGGGCATCCCGGCGAACCAAAAAGAAAAAGAAAAAGGTTCGGGCAAAAATTAGGGAAAAAATTGAAAAGATATACACCCGCGAAGTTGAAAACCTGGGAAGGCGACTTGGCCAAAAAAGGGTATCCCGGTGAATTGAAAACCCGCAAAGGGCGATTCAGGCAAAAGTTAGGGATTGAAAAAGCAAATGACTGCGGTCCGAGTTTGATACTACATTGCTTAGTGGTTTGGGAGTACCTGAGGGTCGGTTATCCAAGTCAATATCTTCCGAGGACGGAGCATCGGGAAAGCGTCGGAGTCAGGCGAGTCATAGGAGGATCAACTCACGGTGTTCGTCTGTGCCACGTTGCCGACATGTTGTTGTACCCCAAAATTTGACCAACATTTATTTACCAAGTTTGTGGTTCATCTCATTCATCATCTGCTTCTCATTGATATGTGGGCAGTAGATCAAGAGGTATGATTACCCAGCAAGAGTTATATGAGACTTTGGAGCTAGCCAAGAAGGTTATTCAAGTGTTCAAAGGTTGATACCTTTGTCAGAGAACTCAAGAGATCCTCAGGGAAATTGGTTGAAACCAAGGTTATGTGTCTCATAACTTGAGAGTTGTGGGTGCTTCTCAGATGATTATGAGACTATGAGGATGGACTTGAAGCTTTAAGAAATCTTATGAGATGTCTTGAAAGCCATCATGAAGCCTACAAAGGTCATTGTACAAGAATTCAGAAGATTCAGCCATGAGTGGTGGCATTAGGGTTTGACTGGGTCAACCCTAGGTCAACTGATGATTTGGAGAGGGTTGAGACCTAATCCAAGAGCCATGTGATCATGGAATGATGCATTGAGATGCTATAAGGATGATTCCTAGACCAACTCATCATGATTGAGGAGTTTGAGAAGTTTTAAGCTAGGGTTTCTAAGGCTTGACAGTGTAAAATCCCCTAGTTTGATCCCTATCTTCAAGGCAGTTTAGCTCAAGATGTGATTGTCATATCATCTTCCCCACAACATGAATGTTGTAGAGCTTGTTCTTAGCTTTAATTTGAGTACTATAAGTCCTTGATAGGATTTGTAGAGCTCAACTTATGGCTTTGACAAATTACAGGTCATCTGAGGTATGTGAATCTGGGTCCTTGAAAGTCACCCAACTTGCATCTAACTTTTGCCCTAGTAGGATGATTCTTATGAACTCTTGGTAAACATGAATGTTGTAGAGCATCTTATTAGCTTTCTAGATAGTACTAGAAGTCCTTGATAGGATTTCTAGAACTCAACTTATGGCTTTGACAAGTCAAGGGCATTTTGGTCATTTGGAGGTTATAGGTCATTTCAAGCATAAGGCCATATCTCCTATTTACAAGCTTCAAATGGAAAAATCTTCAACATCAAACTTGCTTAGAATGATTTTTTAAGGCTAGTAGGGAGGTCATGAGATGTTGAAAAGGCTTGTATCAAAAAGTGATAAAAATGGCCTAAAATGGAGGCATAAGTTAATTAAGGTGAAATTGAAAATTGGAAATCACAAGTTATACATCCAAACCATGTCATATAATAGGTCATTTTGACTCCAAATGACATTCTAAGAACAATGGTTCAGCCACAATTTTTATTTGAGGCTTAGATCTTAGGGATGCTTTGGAAATGGCTTACTTGCATATTAAGGTACCAAAGCAAAACTCAAGAAAACTCAATAAACAAGTTGGCTATGCATTGTAACTCATCATAAATCTCATATGGGGAGAATTTCAAGTCAGAATCAAAGGTTACAAGAAGCTTGGCATGAGATAGCATGTAAGGAGAATTGAAATCAAAATGTCATGACATGAGATTTCCAAATACTCATTGGATTGTCCTAGAGGGTTCTAGATGATTCTAAACCACTCTATATAACATGTATGACTTGCTCAGATGAAAGGTTGGTGAGAATTGGTGCAGAGAAGAGAGAGTGAGATCAAGAATCTTCCATTGCAAGTCAAGTTTCATTTCTTCATTCTTCTTCATTTCCATTCATTCTTTCCATTCAAACACATTCCATACATCATAGTGAAGTTGTGCAGATTGAATTGAGATCAAATCCATGGTGAATTGAAGAGTTGGTGATTGAAATTTCAAGGTGGCAAGTCAGAATAGAATTTTGAGATTGAGGCTTCCTCCATCAAAATTGTTGCAAACAGTAGCAAGATTGGCATCTAGGGAAACTTTCTGAAGAGTTTCAAGGTCTGAATTGGTGGATTTCATCATCTGTTCATCAAGATTAACCAGGTTTGCAAATTCTTCCCTACACCATGTTTTAGGCATAATTAGGTTAGTTTGTTAGTGTAGAAAGGTTAGAGACACATAGGTGATGGATTTTGGAGAGTTAGAAAGCAATTGGTGAAGATTGGATAGTGGACACCATTTCTGTTTGACCTTGTATCTTGCTGAATCTTGCGAGATAAGTCTAGTTTAATAGCAAGAAATGTTCAGGGAAGCATGAGGATGAGATTAGGACCTTTAATTTTGAGAATTGTTAAGATTGGTTCTTGATCAATTATTGGAAGTTGCTATCGAGTTCTAAGTTTGAGAGGGCTTCAAAAAATTCTGATGCCATGGCTAGATTCCTGATGAAATTTGGAGTAATCTAGGGTTTTTAATTGCTGCATTTGGTGAGGTATTGATGGAGTTCGTATGGGAGGAAGATGAAGCTCAGGGTTCTGCATTTCCATGGAGTCTCCAAGAGCCCTAGCTGGAGGAAGAAGACAACCTCCCAGCCATTAGATCAAGCAAGACTGGTTGACGAGAATTGGATCTGAGGGCCACGATTCAATTCCATTTTGAGAGGGAATCTGAACTACAATGAAACACGGCATTTCATTAAAGGAGTTTTGGGCTTAAGTGGATCCAATGACTATACACACCCCCCAGCCATGGCCCATTGGATTTTGCGCTGAATATCATTGCTATTCTCACCGTGGATTTTTCATTTTCTGTATGTTTTATCATTTATTTTCTGTTTAATAAATGGGCCCAGCGCTTATGCTATCTGAACCCCCCTATTTGAGCCCATTAATAATTGAAATGCATTGCATTACTTCCTGCACCCCAGTTCCATGGTTTCATTTTTATTTTCTTCCATTTTATTTCAATCTTGGAAAAATCATATCAATTTGAAAATTAATGATTTTTAAGTTGGAATTTTTTCTCCCAATTCATATTCATGTCTAGAAAATTGTCAAATAAAAATATTTTCCTTTCATGCATTTGTGATATTTTTTGTATATTTTCTACTTTTATTGCATTTTATTTCTTTTATATTGATCCATGAATTTGTAGAATTTTGTTTAGGTAGCTCCCTTAGCATTTTTAGGCCATTCATTTTAGGATAGTTAGATATAAGCTTTAGCTTCCCCTTGGATTTATTCCATATTTTTGTGATGAATTTTAGGTTAGTTTTGATTAGATGACATTAGGTTGTGTAGAATTAAGTTAAACTTCAACATAGGTCCACAATAACATTAGAATTTTGGGTTTCTAGGTCAAGATAGGTATTGGGGCATATAAGGGAATTAAGGGTAGGTATGTAGGATCCCCTAGAAATTATATTAGGTTTTAATATAGTAGCATACTATTTTTAGATGATTTTTGTAGTTGATGATTGTTTGTGTTGCCCTTGTGGGATTGTATTTTTGTTTGCTTTGCTTTGTGGGCTTGGAGAGCTTGGTCTTGTTCCAAGGAGCATTGAGGAGCATAGTAGGAGCATTGAGGAGCATTGAGGAGCATTGAGGAGCTTGAGAGCTTGATCTTGTTTGTTTTGTTATTGTTTTAGGGTTAGGGATTAGGAAGAGTTTAGACTTAGTTAACTTCTTTCTTAAACATGGATGGTATCTTTCACCTCCATTCCTCCCTATGATTCAAAGTCCTTCCATGGTATACACCTCTCTCCTTTGGAGGGATAAGTGATTGTACCTAGGAAGTAGAACTTTTGAGGGAACCATTCCTTTGATGTTGAACCCTTATAGGTCACCTTTGGTGGTCAATAAGCAGTTCAATATCCCCTAGCTTATCCAGTAAGTGATTTCCTCTGGTTTGATTGTCTTGAGAGATGCTGAGCTTGAGTTTGAAGATGAAGACTTCAATGAAGAGTATGGAAGAGGATGAATCCTTGAGCATTGCCATTCCAGCTGAAGCTTGAAGAGCAACAAGAGCAAGTTGATACTTGAAGACCCCTGAAGATGAAGTAAAGACTGAAGGATGAAGTTGACACTTCTAAGTGATTGAGATTGATCCTGAAGAGCTGAAGCTTGAAGAATAAAGGAAGTTGATACTTGCTTTGATACCTGGATATCCTGAAGGAGCCAAGTTGGTACTTGTGATTGATAGTGAAGCCTGAAGGTGGAGGTGATCAAGAAGCTGAAGCTTAAAGGAGAAGGGTTGAAACCTGGAAAAGCAAACTGATATTTGTCAAGAGTGATTGAAGTCTGAAGACTGAGTTGCTGTTGGAAGAGCTGAAGCTTGGAGTTGAGAGAGGAGTTGATCTGCTTTCTTTTCTTTTTCTTTTCTGTATTGATGTGTTTTGTTTGACTTGCTTGATGCATTAGAATAAGTCCATATCTAGAATAGATAGAATCTAGGAGCATGATTGCACTAGAGGTTGATTTGCTCCCTCTGCTTGTATTGTTACTGTGTGGCTTTGCTTGCGGGTATTCGGTAGAGCCCAGCTCCCTTGCCCATGTGGTTTGTTTGCTTGATGGCCTTTCATTTCATTTCTTTCTGTATGATTGCAGTTTACTGTTCTTGCTTGATAGCATGTTTTATATTTCAGTATGATTACTGTTCTTCATTCTGGCTTGAGGTTGAGATGAGCTTGTGGAGGCTGAAGCCCCACACACATTTCCTCCCTCACTTGCATTGCATGCACTATACTGTTAAGCTGATGCTTTGTCTGTTTTGGTGTATCATTGACATGATCCCTTAGGACTCTCATTTCCTTTGATAAGGAATTGATGATAGAACTTTAGGTTGAAACCTATGCATGACAACTTCTAGGAGTTCCCTGTTCAAACCTCAACCATAGGATGAATCCATGGCATGACAACAGTAGGACTTGATAGTCTCCCTCCTAGTTGGGCCTGTTCTCTTCTCATCTCAAAACAGTTTAAGATACAGTAATCATGAATGATTTCTTTCGTACGTTACGAGCCTTAAGCTATCTGAGAAAGGATTGTGGGAGAGTTTCTTTTCCACAGTCTGGATGTTTAGTATGGTACCCTTTGGGTGACATGCGACACATTCACTCTCAGGTCATAGTCTCTAGTGCGATTGAAATCGCAAACACAATAAAAAACACTTCTTTCGTAAAAGACAGGAAATAACCCGTAGTTTCCCGAACTACGTGAGCTCTGATCTCTCATACCCGTTGAGAGTACGTAGGCACAAGATGGAGATGTCTTGGCGAGCTACCTTCCCCCATAACCCGTCGTAGGCCGAACTACGTTGACTCTGATTTCTCATTCTCTGATGAGAATACGTAGGCATAAAGCGTGACGCTTTGCCGAGTCATTTTCTTTTCTGTTTAAGCCAGCCTTGATAGGTAGATAGAATAAAACCAACCCGTCCAAGTAAACACGACAAGCGAGGATCCCGTCGAGTACGACGGACGTGAGGGGTGCTAACACCTTCCCCTTGCGTAACCGACTCCCGAATCCAGACAATGGTTGCGACGACCTTGTCTTACCCTTTTCCGTTAGGTTTTTCCGATCGTTTCCTTTCCCGCTCTGAGGGATAAATAACGAAAGGTGGCGACTCTTCTGTTGTGCCGGCACCTTATTTTCGCGCAAGCGACAGCTGGCGACTCTGCTGGGGAATTCTGCTGGGGAATCCAACGGTTCCCTGCGAGAGTCAATCCTAACGCTTGTATGTTTACTTGTTGGGTTGCGTTTATTTATCGCATTTTACTTCTCGCACTTTATTTCCCGCATTTTATATTCAGTATAATATGATTATCTGTGTTGTTGTGGGATGGGAGTTCTGATGAGTGAGAAGCCAGACCCAGGCTTGAGTGCACCATAGACTTAGAGTGGAAGTTAGTGGGCGCGTGCTTGCTTTGCAGGCACTAGTGTCTCATGAAATCCACGCTCAGACGAGGTTCATCCGGTTGGCTTCTCTTTCAACCCTTTGGGTTGAGACGGTTGCTGGTTTGGTGGATTGTCGACTCTAGGGACCGATCATTTGTGATTCAGCCGAGTGAGGCCGCTTCATGAGCTGGTGATGCCACACCTTCTGGGTATCGTATCACCCCTCTTGAATGTCTGTGACGCTGATGAACGCATAGGATGCCGAACTTGAGTTAGTTTAGGTCCATACCTGTGAGCAGGGTTGGGTTTATTGCAGGAAACCTCGACCTTCAGACTACCTGGTTCTCTTGACAGTGAATCAGTTTTGTTGGTACCAGGGTTTCTCAGTTGCAGATTTGTCTGTTCTTGATAGAGCAGGTTTTGATCAGAGGATCTTATCATCAGGTGTATGTCTGTTCTTGATAGAGCGGGTTTTGATCAGAGGATCTTATCATCAGGTGTATGTCTGTTCTTGATAGAGCAGAGTTTTGTCATCAGTTGTTTGTTCTTGATAGAGCAGATTTTTGGGGTCTGAAGATCTCATCAGCAGATGTTGTTTATTCTTGATAGAGCAGAGTTTTGATTGGGGTCTGAAGATCTCATCAACAGATGTTGTTTGTTCTTGATAGAGCAGATTTTTGATTGGGGTCTGAAGATCTCATCAGCAGATGTTGTTTGTTCTTGATAGAGTAGATTTATGATTGGGGTCTGAAGATCTCATCAGCAGATGTTGTTTGTTCTTGATAGAGCAGATTTTTGATTGGGGTCTGAAGATCTCATCAGCAGTTGTATGTTTGTTCTTGATAGAGCATATTTTTGATTGGGGTCTGAAGACCTCATCAGCAGATATTTCTTGATCCTACATCAGAGGTCCTTATTATCAGACATTTGTTCTTGACAGAGCAGAATTATGATCCTATGTATATGGCCCTATCAGATGGTGGTTCTTGGCAGATCAGATTTGTGGTCCTATCCCGGGGTTCTCTTATTATCAGATGCAGTGGTTGTTCTTGATAGAGCAAGATTATGGTTTTGTTAATACAGAATCTCCACAGCACCAGTTGCCTTGGCCTCTTATTGCATGATTGCATTTTGCATTAGTTTGCATGTTCATTTGCATTTCATTAACGTGTGTCTGTGTTGCAAGTACTGTTTTCCCCGATCCAGGATTTCTTGCCTCCTATTGTATTGTTATGGGCTCTCTGAGGAAGACCGTGGCTTACAAGTTCCCTGTCCCCGATGTGGTTAAGCTGACTGGTTTGATAGCTCTAGCAGATGATTCTGTGAGGGATGAGTTCAGGAAATCTTACGGCAGGTTGCTCAGTTTGGTTCATAAGCCTTCTGTGTTCGAGTTGAATGGGTTGCACGCTCTGCTGCAGTTCTACGACCCTCCGCTGAGATGTTTTACTTTTCAGGACTTTGTTCTCTCACCTACGCTGGAAGAGTATGCTGATTTGCTAGGGGTGCCTATCAAGAGGCAGATGCCTTTTGTTCACATGGATGCTGAGCCTAATCTGGCTGGTTTAGCTCCTTCACTTCATTTGGACGCCTCCGAGTTAGTATTGACTAGTTGGAACAAGGTTCCTGGGTTCTCCTTGCAGTTTCTGGTGGGTAAGGCTCAGCAGTGTGCCAAGGACGAATGTTGGGACGCGTTCAATGCCGTCCTCGCTCTATGCATATATGGCATTATTCTGTTCCCTAATATGCCCGATTTTATAGACTTTGATGCGTTTCACATATTTGCTTCAGGGAATCCAGTCCCCACCTTGATAGGAGATGTCTATCACTCAGTCCACTACAAAAACGAGAACAGGAGGGGGAATAATGTCTCGTGCTGCATACCCTTGCTGTACAAATGGCTTGATAGTCATCTGCCCAAGAGGGGTCCTTTTGTCTTGTCTGCAGCCACAACTGAGTGGCCTGAGCGTCTGATGAGTTTATCTGCAGAGGATATTGACTGGTTCGACAGAGATAGGTTGGGTACTGAGGTGATCTTCAGTTGCAGCGGGTTTCCAAATGTGCCTTTGATAGGCAGAAAAGGCTGTATAAACAACAATTCGTCGTTGTTGGTCCGCCAGTTCGTGTATGCTTTGAGAGCTCCGCCAAAGGATGAAGAGGTACAGGAATCTCTGTACCTCACTGGTATTCTAGAGGGGGATCTGTTGTCCAAACTTCAGCGCGCGTGGAATGGTATCAGTAAGCGAGGAAAGCCATTGTTGGGAAAAAGCAACAATCAAGCCTACCCTCCGTATTTGACTTGGATCAAAGCCAGGGCCAATGCTATAGGGATGCCGTTTCCTCATGCCAAGCCAGAAAGCCCTCCAATGATTGAAGAGCCTACTACTGTGCCCATTCAGCAGCATAATCTGGTGTTAGCCGAGCGGGATGAATTGAAGCGGGCGAACGAAGAACTGGAGAAGGAATTGGCTCAGCTCCGAAGCGAGAGGAACGAGGTCGTTCATTCTTTCAAAGGGCAGACAGAGTTGGTGAACCAGCTAGGTACAGACCTGACTAAGCAGATAGCCGAGCGGGAACGCATGGGTCGAGACTTCAAAGCTGTCAACGACGTACTGGCTACGAAGAAGCAGCACTTGGACGAGGCATATCGGAGGATATCCAAGTTCAACCAGCACTGGAAGACTTCCCTGGCCACCAGGAAAGAGCGGGAGGATAAGTTGATGCTACAGATCTCCAAGCTGGAAGCCCAGGTGAAGGACAGTGAACAGAGGTTTGATGAAGAAACCGCCCGGAGATACGCCGCCGAAGGCCAGCTCAACAAAGCTCTCGCTAACCTGAAGGAACGCAAGCTGACGTTTGAGTCCAAGAAGCGGAAGTTAGAAGATTGCTTCGGTGAAGGAGCATGGGAAAGTTCGGTTGAAGGGCTTCAGTATACCATTGTGCAGAGGGAATTACTCGTCGAGGGGTTGCTCACTCTGCCAGATCATCCAGAGACGAAGGAGTTGTTAGAAGAGTATCGCGCCCATGGCCGTACTTGACTATTTGTATTCCTTTTGTTTTGATCATTGTTGTATGCTGACCATCACCAGGCTTGTTGGCTAAGGTCACGCTGTTGATTCATCTCGTACTCGCTGATGCTATGTACTGCCTTGATAGGCTTCCTTTATATATGAGATTATTGTTTCCATGATTAGGCTCAGACTTCTTCTTATTATTATTATCAGCACTGGCACTCAGGCACTAGGATTGGGGGAAATCTCCCAAACACACAGACACACGCATGCATTGCATGAAGCATTTGCATGACGAGCATTTTGTTGTTTTTCCTAATCCTTTAGTGTTTCCAGGTTTTTTCAGGTTTACAGGTGTCCCAGGCTGTTCCCGGTGACTCCAGGATTGATCAGAGACTAATTCACCGTTATCCAACTAGAGCTAATCAGACCAGGATCATGGATCAAGTGCAGACAGATGTTCAGGAGCTCCGCGAGAGGATGGATCGCTTCATGGAGCTCATGCAAGTGGTCGCCAATGGCCAAGATCAGCTCAGAACTTTGGTTCAGCCTTTGATCGCCAGGGTTGATAGCAACGGCATACTTCACGGAGGGACCGTGCCTACTCCTCCACCAGTTGATACTCCACAGAATGGTGTCCCCGCGGCCGGGGGCAACGACAGTGCTAATGGCAATGTGATGGCCAACATCGGACTCAATACGACGGGCGTCGATAATGGGAGTCTGGGAGCTAATGTCAACATCGGGCCGGGTAACGGCAATGCAGGCGTCGGAAATCTGTTGGTGCCTCAGCCATGGCTTGAGGATCATCAGGATGATGTGTTCTCTCAAAGGGGTGCTAAGGGGGAGCTGAATGCTGAAGCGCGGCTCAGATTCAAAGCACTTGAAGATAAAATGAGAGATATTGAGAATCAGAATACTTTGGGCGTTGATATGTCCAAGCTGGGGTTAATTGCTGATTTCAAGGTACCTCCTAAGTTCAGGGTGCCTGACTTTGAGAAATATAAGGGCACCACTTGCCCTCGTGTCCACCTGCGATCGTACTACAGGAAGATGTCTGCCTATTCCGAAGACGAGAAGTTGCTGATGCACTTCTTCCAAGACAATCTTTCCCGGCCGTCCCTCGAGTGGTACATGGGTCTGGAGCCCACTAGCGTGCGCACATGGAAGGATCTCACTGAAGCGTTTGTGCACCACTATCAGTACAATAGCGACTTGGCCCCGAACCGAGTCCAGCTGCAAAACCTGTTGCAGAGGAATAATGAAGGATTTAAGGAGTACGCCCAGCGGTGGCGTGAGTTGGCCGCTCGGGTTCAACCGTCGATGGTTGAGCGCGAGCTCGTGCAGATGTTTGTTGCCACCCTCCCGGGGGTTTACTATGAAAAGTTAGTCAGCGGTATGTCTGGGACGTTCTCAGCTCTCATTATCATGGGCGAGCACGTCGAGAATGGTATCAAGATCGGGAAAATTCAAGGTGAGCCATCCTCAGCTGGAGGAGGTGGAAAGAAACCTTATGCTGGTAAAAGGCGAGAAGGAGATGCGAGCACTGTGACCAACGCTCGAAGGAAGGGCAATGGCCCTCAGCAGCAGGTAGCCAGTATAAATATCCCAGTGGCTCCCCAGCAGCAGCAGCAACCGAATCAACAGGGATATAGAAAGTACCAGAATCGGGCACCTTTTGCAAACCGTCACTTCGAGGCACCGCCCATGTCGTACGCACAGCTCTTGCAGACTTTGCTTCAGCTTCAGTTGGTCCAGAAGAGGATGATGGCTCCCTTGACAGGGGCACCTCCACCAGGGTACGACGCAAATGCCACTTGCGATTTCCACTCAGGGGCACCAGGCCACACAATCGAGAACTGCAAAGCCTTTAAGCACAAGGTGCAGGACCTGGTAGATGCCAAGATTATCAACTTCTCCGATAATGTGCCCAATGTCACGAAGAACCCTATGTCGAATCCTAGGGGAGGCGGAGTGAACGCCATTATCGAAGAAGAGTGTGTAGATTTGTTGACTGATTTCAAAGATCTAAAGACGCCGCTTAGCTTCGTCAAAGCTAAGTTGTTGAAAAGAGGGTTCTTTTCAGGATGCAGAGAACTATGCATGGACTGTGCCACACATTCTGATGGATGCGAGCTGCTGGTAGAAGGAATCCAAAGTCTGATGACTGAGGGGATTCTGCAGTTTAGCCGGAGGGCTGAAAGTGTATCAGGAGAGGTAGTGTTGAAACAGGCTGATGAAGTCGCCACCATCACCATCCCACGCCAACCAATAACCATTTATGCGCCCAGACCGCCTACAATTACTATTACCAAAGCTGGGCCGATACCATTCGAGAGTACCAACGCTGTTCCGTGGCATTATGGGGCTGAAGTCTATTGCAACGGTCAGAAGTTGGAGCTAGAGCCGTATGGGTCGACTATGGAGAATCTCGCAGGAATCAGTGGTATTACCCGTAGCGGAAGAGTGTTTGCACCGCTTGAGGTTATGGCGGATAAAGCTGTCAGAGCTGATGCGGTTGATAAGGGTAAAAGCAAAGTCGTCGAAGAGGCCCCGTGTGGGGTAGAGAAAGATTTGCTGGTCAAAGATGCCGAGGAGTTTATGCGGTTGATCAAAAAGAGCGACTACAAGATTGTAGACCATCTCCATCAGACGCCTTCGAAGATTTCTATTCTCAACTTGTTGTTGTGTTCTGAAGCGCACCGCAACGCGCTACTGAAGGTATTGAACGCTGCCTACATACCGCAAGAGATATCGGTGAATCAGCTAGAAGAGGTGGTAGCCCACGTTAATGCTGGCAATGGGCTAGGTTTCATAGACTTAGAGCTGACGCCTAAAGGGAGGAATCACAATAGTGCCCTGCACATCTCGATAGAGTGTAGGGGCACAATCATGTCGCATGTGCTGGTGGACACGGGTTCGTCGCTTAATGTTCTTCCGAAGAAGGCATTAATGAAGTTGGACACTCGCGGATTGCTTTGCACACCCAGTGATATGGTGGTGAAGGCGTTCGACGGAACTAAACGCCACGTTTTCGGGGAGGTGACCCTGCCGATCCAAGTCGGTCCGGAAACGTTCGACGCGGTCTTTTATATTATGGACATCATGCCTGCCTACAGTTGTCTCTTGGGCCGGCGATGGATCCATGCTGCTGGTGCCGTGACCTCCATGTTGCACCAAAAGCTCAAATATGTTGTCGGGGGAAGCATAGTAACCGTATGCGGCGAGGAGGACATAATGGTGAGCCATTTGTCATCCTTTAAGTATGTTGAAATGGATGGCGAAATCCATGAAACTCTCTGCCAGGCATTTGAAGCCGTCAAGGTGAAGGAAGTAGCTCCTGTAGTCACAGAGAAGCCAGAGATGAATCTCTCCTCATTCAAAGAAGCTCGGGCCGTCGTCGAAGCGGGATCTACCCCAGGCTGGGGGCATATTTTGGAGATACCCAACAAGCAGGATAAGTTTGGATTGGGGTATTCTCCCTGTCGTACCTTGAAAAATACGATCCTCGCGATGGCCGCGGAAAATACTGTTCGAAACAGAGTCGCCACCGAACTTTATTCATTCCAAGGATGGAATAGGAAAATATCGATAAAACCTTTAAAGGAGATAAGAACATGGTCGTCGTAACCAATATTCTAGGTTCGGGAGTCGATTACGCAGAGGGAAGGTATTAGCACCCTCTACGTCCGTTGTACTCAACGGGAACCTCTTGATCGATTCGAGAGTAAAGTTAACTATGCTTGTTTGTTTTCTTTTAAGGTTTCACCTATAGGGGGAATAGATGGTTTTAAGATAGGGTGCTCGCCAAGGATTGGGGCCCTTGTGCCTACGTATCTTCACTTGTAAGAAGTGGAAAATCAGAGCATTCGTAGTTCGTGGGACTACGGGAAAAATAGGGAATTGTGCTCGCCAAGATCATCGCAATCTTGTGCCTACGTATCTTACATTCGAGAGGGAATGAAGAATCAGAGCAGCCGTAGTTCGGCTAACTACGGTAAAAGGATTGGGTTTGGAATGAACGAGAGTTTAGGTTGCATTCTAACTGCTAAACGTTGGCTTGACGGCTCACTAGGGGAGGCTGAAGCACGAGTTTGTTATGCGCGGAAGAAGGAACTAAACAATGTTCTTGGTAAAAGGTGTTTAGGTTGGAGATCGCACGAGGGCGAGGAATTTAGAGTTTATCGTATTGAATGTTTTGGTTAGAGGATATATTTAAATAGGTTTTAAGGTTTCGATTGCGCGGGGGCAAGAAAAAGGAGTTTGGTTAAGTAATTTGGGGAAGAATGACGACTATTCGATAAACGAGACGTCGGCCTCGCAATCAATTAATCGGAGCATTATTGGAATGCTAGATTCCAACAACACCTTTTTCATTCGACTAAATTCGAAGTTAGGGTTTGAGAAAGTTTCAATCGCACGGGGCGAGAAAAGGGAGTTGGGTTGAATAGTTTAAGGGAGAATGACGAATACTCGATAAACGAGACGTCGGCCTCGCAATCAAATAATCGGGATACTATTGGAATGCTAGATCCCAACAACATCTTTTTCATTCAATTAATTATGAAATGGTATTTGAATGGATAATGTAATATTCGTCCAAGTAGTTAGGGTACGTGTTCTATAGACGAAAGGTCGAGCAATCCACAACCTAAAGCGTACGCTCCAATAGTGGTTACTCAAGAATTCAAGGAGTGCGAGACTCCAAGAACTCAATTCTTTCGTAGTATAATTAAGAAAATAGTTTTGAATTTGACGTATGGTTTAGAAGCGTACTAGGGTTTAGACTCGATTACACATGGGTGAGGAACGAGGTTAGATGGGTTGAAAACTTTAGGAGGAATGACGACTAATTGATAAACGAGACGTCGGCCTCGCAATCAATTAATCGGGATATTACCGGAATGCTAGATTCCAACGATACCTTTTCCATTCAATTAACTATAAAATATGTTTGTTGGACAATGAGAGTACTTGCCCAAATAATTAAAGGAGGTATTTTAGAAACGAAAATTCGAACGACGCACCATTCAAGGCGTACGCCTCAATAGTAGTCACTCTCAAATTCAAGGAATGCGCGACTCCAGGAACTCGATTTTTTTCGTGATTTAATTTAGAAAAATAATTTGAATGGATTAGCGTACTCGGACTAGGCGTGTTATGCACTCTAGAAAATAAGATCAAAAGGGTCACAACTCGAGGTGTGCACCTCGAGAGCGGTCGCTTAAAAATTCAAGGAAGGCGAGATCCAAGAATTTAATTGTTTTGAAATTTGTTTGAGAAAAAAAATCTAATTTAATTAAGAAAAATAATTTTAATTTTCATATATAAAATTAATAATCAATTATAAAAAAGGTTTTGAGAAAAGCTATTCATATTTAATTGTTTTGAGAAATCTAATATTTAAAAAAAGTTTAATATTTTAAAAAATCTATTTAGTATTATTTTTGAAATATATATTTTTATAAAAATATTTATAGAATGTTTAAAAATATCTTTTTAGAAGTTTTAATTGAAAAAAAACGATTTGAAAACCGAAAGACGAAACAACCACAACTCGAGGGCGTGCGCCTCGAGAGCGGTTGTTCAAAGACTCAAAGGATGCTAGACCCTAAGAACCCACTACTTTCGTTATTAATTAAGAAAATGTTTTGATTAATCGCATTGAAAAATATTTAATTGAATTTGAAATAAAACTAAAGGTTTGAATAACTTATTGAAATTGCTTATCATACTTAAATCACTTACCATGACCCAAAATCACTAATTTATAATAGTATAGAATTTACTAACTAAAAACTAAAACTATTTATTAATTCATAACAAGAGCTAATTTACTAAATTAGAACTAAGATTGTTAATTAAAAACAGCAACCAGTTTACTAACTCAGAACCAACATTATTAATTCACAATCAGCTTGAATATTAACGACGTCACGTCGGATATTCGACAAAGTTTTAGAACAAAAACAACCATACAATGCCTTGAAAACAAAGAAAAATACATCGAATCTCCAGTAGCAAACAAGCCCAATCGAGTGCTGATATACAATTGAACCAAAGAGCAAGGATTCAAGGATTTACCGACACCGTATAACCAGAGTGAGAGCTGCCACAAGATTGTTGAAGATGAGGCTGCTGCGGTACATGTATCAACACTGATATGGTTGCAGTGTCAAAGTTGTTGTTGAGAAGACGTGAATTCGTTGGTCGGACTCGTTGATGCGTATGGAGTTGTATTGCTGCAAATACAGGGCAAACTACCTCCAAAACAAACAAATATAAATCTTGCACAAAAGTTACTGTTATATTAATTCACCAACATCAGCTATAAATAAAAACCAGCATACTTCATGTACTTAATCCAAAGATTACTCATTCACCGAGTAGTGCATTCAATTGAACAAGGTCACAGCCAAAAACCAACAACATTAAAACTGAAAAGTGAAAACATCAGCAATAACAATCGAATAGCAACAGCCATCAATAACTCATGAATTCACAAAGTTGTAACTGAAATCGATATGCAAACGAATAGGCACTCAAGCACAAATTAATAACAGCACCCATTAGCCAACAACCACATCTAAAACTTACGAAATCGGAATTGACGAAAATTAAAGGTTAAAACTATTGCAAGTGTATTTACTAATTCAAACCAAATATTCAAACCAAATGTCATGAATGTAATGCTACTACTTTCAATCACTGGAACCGACTTAAAATGATGCTCAGCACAATGGCACAATACTCTGATGAAACAGCAAATATGAAATCACTCTATTTTGGTCTCCTCACTAGCAACCAGACTAAATTAATGCACATGAAATCAAATGCATAGAAACAAAATCGAAACACAAAATTAATTACACTACTGCTTGCAACAGAACTTTCGAAGCAAAATGCTGCCGCCATGTAACAACCATACTGGATTCAAACTGTGAGGTACACCAGCAATGATTCAATAACATTTACATGGGTGCAGGATTTTTAGCAGCCAGGAATATAATCAAAATTTCACAAAAACAACAAAGGATTCAAGTTGGGAAAATGCAATAACAGTGTATTCATCACCATAAATAAGTCTAAGATAGTGTTACCCGACTGTGGTTGTTGTAATAACGAGTTCTCGTGGGAAGCATAACCGAAACTTTGCTGTAATGCTTGTATCGTTCCGTGCTACAGAGTTTGCTGTTACGACATTGGCATCGAGCTCTGCTGCAAAATCAAAATGTTGCCGGTTCCAACTGGTGCAATCCACAAAAACTGAACCTCACAAAAGTTGAAAATGTCATGCTACCGTTGCGAACCGCTATTGTACCTGAAAGGTGGATACTTGTGCAACAACCACTTTATTAGCAATGAATGTTATACAAAAGACAAAGATTAGCTCACCACATTATCAATACCAAACCTACTGCACTCCCTAATCAACACCAAACATCAGTTCAACCATGATTTGAAAATACAGAATGCACAATATTTAAATGAGTTCACAGCTCTATTATATGACTAATATTTAAATCTACCAGCAGGATAACATCATATGAACAACAAAAACTGAAAGCTCTTGAATCTGCACGAGGTGTAGTATTAGTATGCTATAAGATTCAATCACCACACGACCAAAAAGAACTCACGCAGAACAACAATAAGCAAAACCTAGCACAATTATGTCAAAATGATTCATCAATTACCGACACTGCTTTCGTCAATGTCGTTGATAAAAAAGAACCGGCTGTTGGCTCGCTATCGATGCAACGCAAATCCTGGAGGGCGTTGTGTGAGTTTGTTCATATTTGTGCGATAGGAAGTGAAGACGATGTCGAGCCTCGTGACAAGTGGTTCCTCCCCTCCTCTTTCGTTCTCGTATGTGGTTCTCTTTCGGTGTCTCAACCTGCACAAAAATTATCCACAACCTGCATTAACCAACAGAATATCCTCCCCGAACTTGAGACCTCCAAAACGGAAACCATTTGTACGTAGGCTTCATCACGACATCAGCTGCAATTATTGTTGTCCTTCTGCTAGAGCATAGTTTGCCGATGAGTTGCGACATCATAGGATCGAAGCTATTATTGTAGAGATGTTCGATGTCGGACTCCAATTTGAAACAAGGTGCCGCCGGATCCTTGAGATACTAACGGCATCTTCAAGACATCAAACCACCAATGCTACTATAGAAATTGGAATCAACCTGTAAAACAAACAGACAAGGCCAAACAAAATCCATAGATTCATAACAGACCTTGGGTTATCCAAAACAAACAGCCCCAAATAAAGTTCCACACACAAAATAAGTTTTAAACTAATTTAATGCATGGTGCTTATCGCGCTTTATGCCATTTCTACTCGGTTCCTGTCATGGTAGATTTCGAGCAATGCTTGGACCAACTGCTGTTGTGTGCCATTCTTTATTCTCGCACAGTTTGAAACTCGGCAACGCTGTATCCATATTCGCAACCCCAAAAGCTTGTCACAATTTTGTCTCAAAATGTGACTTACAATGTGATGAGGATGATCGAAGAATGCGTTAAAGTCTTGCGGTGTTGTGGTTATTCTCGTCTTGCGGTGTTGTGATTCTATTCGATGCATGTGGTTGAATGTACAACTTCAAGATGGATTGGGCAAGCAAAAGAATACCCTTTTTCCACAGAGTTCCTTATTCTTAAGAAGGTGTTCTTTAAACATTTTTTGCTGACATAATGACTGAAGAAACTGTAAAGAAGCTTCACACTGCTGGCAGAGATAATAAACTCTTCTTTCTGCTGTCAGATTTGATTCCATGGAAATATCCTTATTATAAGTTACAAGTGTAGTCTCAAGAGACCTGACAACCACACGAACTGATCCAAAAGCCGCATCTATAAATATGTCAACCTTGGGGTGTGCAAGCAATACCTGCACAATATCTCTCCATTGTGTTGAAATAAACCCGGTTATTAGATAGAAATTGCATGCTACGAGAGTTGAATGCATAATATGCACATGACTAAAAACATGGTCTTCCTGTTTATAACCAGCAAGAACGATTAGCATGAAGAAAGCAATTTCAATCAGCTGTCCTGTCACTTTTACATCATCTAGAAAAATCTGCTCAAATTTAGAGTTACGGGAAGATAAATCACACAAGGAATGCAATAGTCGAACACCACATAACAAATATCTGAACCAGCTCTCATCTTTGTTGGATGATACTAGCACCGTAACAAGGTGCCCTGGAAGCAATCCCACAAGCATATATTTGTACACTAGCAGGAACCCCCTTTGATTCCGGAACAAATGCAGCTACATGAGAAGCAGGTGAACTAGAAAGCTCGGCAGAAGCAACTCCTTGAACTCTTAACCGATAAACAAATGCTTTAGAAAAATCCTCAGTATTGAAAAACTGTAACTCATTAGTCGCCCAGCGAAATGCAGTAGCTTCATCAGAGCTGAACTGAATTGCAGGCCAATTGACTCTTGTCATACTCTTCTGAGAGAGTTGATAAACAGAATCCCCCGTCTCCGTTTTCCACAACGTCACATTCTTCTCTTGCGGCGCAGGTTTTTGAAACGTTTGCAAAAAAGTTCCCCTCGGGGACAAACTAGCAGCAACAAGATTAGGAACTTGAAAAGACCTAATCTCTTGAGCACTCTTACAATCATAAATACTAACAACCGAATTAGATTTCACCACCAAAAACAAAGATCCATCATCACTGAACTTCGCATTCAAGCAATTAACTTTATCAAGCTTGATATTAGGCTGACCGTTTGGGAACGGAGGTCCAGTCCATAGCGAGCATTCTTCCGGCCGCCGAACTAATATCTGAAGAGACGGTGAGTGGTGATCCAATGCCATTGTCGCTGTTGTTACAATTCCTTTGTCACTCACTACAACCCTTGACTTTGAATTCCTTTTCCGCTTGGCCCTTGTTATTCAAGAAATTTTTGACAGCAACTTTAGTACCAAATACAGCATGCGAATCACTGAAATCTGAAGCATTGGCAGCATTATCACCAAATATGTCCTTTTCTTCCTCCATCTTTGAAGTTGAATACTTGTAAAACTTCGATCTGGGCCAGCCCCTGCAGCAACTGTGTCACTTACTGTAAGAATAGCCACTCTGAGGTCAACACCCCCAGAAGAATCTGTAGTTACTTTATCTGGTTTAATTCCTGGCAAAGCTGAGGTTGGGTCTGATGATGTATGATTCTTGCCAAAACTCACAGGTTTTAGGTTGGAAATTATGATAGCTGCCACTGAGGTCTCAGCAGATACAACACGGCCTGTTGTTGGAAACTCCAACAAGGCATTAGCTGACTTCATGCTAAGTAGTCAACTACTCCTCTGATGACCAGTGCTTTCGGCAATAAAACCAGGGCTGCCCGTTCCATCATTGTGAGTCCATATAACAGTGGCGCGATGATATTCTGGTCTAAGGTAATCTGTCTTTATGGGCTGTTGAAGCCGAGCTTGCACCCTCAGACGATGAGGATTAGTCCACCCAACGAGATGGCGTATAGCAGGGACCACAAAAAGATGAAAGCATACTGAAAAGCTGACAGGATTTCCCGGTAGCCCAAAAGCTAGAATTTTACTTTCTGTTGATTGAGAACCAATCTCTGGAAATCTTCATCATCCTTAGCAATACCAAGGTCCACAACTTTACACTGATGTTGTACTGTGGCTGCCAGAAGCATGGCACGATTAGAGTCCCTAATCTGGCCACGACCCAGATGCCCAGTAGATGGCTCTACAAACTCATTGCCGGTAGAAAGAACAACAACAATTGGAGTAGGATACACCTTTACTGTTGTCACACCAACTGTAGCAAGCAAGCCAATCTCAGAAGCACCTAATATTTCTCCGGATGTTAAGACCACTTCATCTTTTTGTACATCAACTCCCTGTCAATGAATACACCGGGCGTATATCATTGCCTTGTATAGTTTTCACCAATATTCTGACCCTTTCAACCTCATCTGAAGTATTGTTGACTTTTTCAGTATCTTCAACCTGAACAGCCGCATCAGCACCATCAGGTATAGGTCCTTGGTGGAAGCGGGGTAAGGAGGTTTGAGTTTGCGCAACAATTTTGTTTGTTTAGTTGTTGATGTGAGGGTGGTCGATGATATGAGAGGGGGGATCACGGTGAAAGGCAGAGATTGGAGTTTTGAAGGAGAGAGGGTCGTGCGTGTTGAAGGCAGAGAAAAACGAAGGTTGAGAGAGTTTTTGTTCACAAGTGAAGGAGATGATTCGATGACGAAAACAGAGGGTGAAAGAGAAACCGACGGCGGTGTGTGTTTTGTGAGAGAGATGATGGTAAGGGTTGTAATGGCGGTAGAAGAAGAGGAATAAGATTGAGAGAGGAAAGAAGGGTTTTGTGGAGCGGCGGTGGAGAATGAGGAAACAGAAGGTGGTGGCGGCGCCGATTTGGGAGAGCGATGAATTAGGGTTTTTTGGGGGATGAATTGGGGTGGCCGTTTAGGGTTGCCCCTCAGAATTAGGTTAGGGTGAACAGTATCCTCCCTTGATTTCTAGGGTATGGTGAACAGTGCCTTATATAATCCCAAAAGACTAAACCTAATTCCAAATCTACCGTGTTCTCATTCAAAATTCTTTTTATTTTTTCTTTTAATTTTTCTGAATAATAAACTAAGTTAATTAAATCTATTTTCTATTTTTCTTTAAATAACCTTGAATAATAAACTAAATTAATCAATATATTTTCCTATTTAATTTAATTCTAATTATTAATTACAATTTAAATCTAAACTAAATAATTAAAATCTAATCTGATTTTTTTAAAAATAAAACCTAATTAAATGCTAACTCTATTTTTTTATATTTTTTAAAATTAAAATTTCTAAGTTATAATTAAGTTCTAAATTAAATCTATTTAATAAAAAAACAAATTTAAATCCTAATTTCTACTTCAAAACTAATTAAAAAAAATGAAAACATTATATTAAACTATCACGAGAAAAATGAAATTATATAAAAAAGATAGATATATATAAAAAAAACAAATGCCACGTGGCATACTCTTATTGGGCTAAAAAAGCGAAAATGCCTGCTTTTGCTGAAAAATACGCTACGCTGTATAAGCGAGGTAAATTAAAAACAAAGTCGGGCAAATGAGAAATTTTGAAAAAAGGTAGGACAAATTTGGGGTATGACAGATGCCCCTATCTAATTGCCTTGAACCTGAGAGAATGAACAGCTGCATGGCATTCATTTTCAGGGTGGAAGTCAATTAGATACAAAAAGACCCCGAAATTTGTTCGACAAGCAAGTAAAAATGCAAAGAGATAGGATATACCTGAACGGGATGACAAGATGCAAAATAGATGAACGAGATAACCTGATATTCCCTGGGTGGTCGAAGCAGTCCCTTATCCAATAAGGTTCTTCGCGGTACCAGAGTGGTATAAACGATCCTCTTTGGGTGGTCGAAGCGGCCCCTCATTCATTAAGGTCCTTCGATGATACCAAAGTGGTATAAATAATCCTCCTTGGGTGGTCGAAGCGGCCCCTCATTCATTAAGGTCTTTCGATGATACCAAAGTGGTATAAACAATCCTCCTTGGGTGGTCGAAGCGGCCCCTCATTCGTTAAGGTCCTTCGATGATACCAAAGCAGTATCTCGAACAAAACTTGAGATTCTTCGGGTGGTCGAAGCAGTACCTTATTCGTTAAGGCTCTTCGATGATACCAAAGCAGTATCTCTGATCAAAACTTGATATTCTTCGGGTGGTCGAAGCAGTACCTTATCCATTAAGGCTCTTCGATGATACCAAAGCAGTATCTCGAACAAAACTTGAGATTCTTCGGGTGGTCGAAGCAGTACCTTATCCATTAAGGTCCTCCGATGATACCAAAGCAGTATCTCTAATCAAAACTTGAGATTCTTCGGGTGGTCGAAGCAGTCCCTTATCCATTAAGGCTCTTCGATGATACCAAAGCAGTATCTCAAACGAAACTTGAGATTCTTCGGGTGATCGAAGCAGTACCTTATCCATTAAGGCTCTTCGATGATACCAAAGCAGTATCTCGAACGAATCTTGAGATTCTTCGGGTGATCGAAGCAGTACCTTATCCATTAAGGCTCTTCGATGATACCAAAGCAGTATCTCGAACAAAACTTGAGATTCTTCGGGTGATCGAAGCAGTACCTTATCCATTAAGGCTCTTCGATGATACCAAAGTAGTATCTCGAACGAAACTTGAGATTCTTCGGGTGATCGAAGCAGTACCTTATCCATTAAGGCTCTTCGATGATACCAAAGCAATATCTCGAACGAAACTTGAGATTCTTCGGGTGATCGAAGCAGTACCTTATCCATTAAGGCTCTTCGATGATACCAAAGCAGTATCTCAAACAAAACTTGAGATTCTTCGGGTGATCGAAGCAGTACCTTATCCATTAAGGCTCTTCGATGATACCAAAGCAGTATCTCGAACAAAACTTGAGATTCTTCGGGTGGTCGAAGTAGTACCTTATCCATTAAGGCTCTTTGATGATACCAAAGCAGTATCTCGAACAAAAACTTGAGATTCTTCGGGTGGTCGAAGCAGTACCTTATCCATTAAGGCTCTTCGATGATACCAAAGCAGTATCTCGAACGAAACTTGAGATTCTTCGGGTGATCGAAGCAGTACCTTATCCATTAAGGCTCTTCGATGATACCAAAGCATTATCTCGAACAAAACTTGAGATTCTTCGGGTGATCGAAGCAGTACCTTATCCATTAAGGCTCTTCGATGATACCAAAGCAGTATCTCGAACAAAACTTGAGATTCTTCGGGTGGTCGAAGCAGTACCTTATCCATTAAGGCTCTTCGATGATACCAAAGCAGTATCTCAAACAAAAACTTGAGATTCTTCGGGTGGTCGAAGCAGTACCTTATCCATTAAGGCTCTTCGATGATACCAAAGCAGTATCTCGAACAAAAACTTGAGATTCTTCGGGTGGTCGAAGCAGTACCTTATCCATTAAGGTCCTCCGATGATACCAAAGCAGTATCTCTGATCAAAACTTGAGATTCTTCGGGTGGTCGAAGCAGTCCCTTATCCCATAAGGTTCTTCGATGATACCAAAGCAGTATCTCTGATTAAAACTTGAGATTCTTCGGGTGGTCGAAGCATTCCCTTATCCATTAAGGCTCTTCGATGATACCAAAGCAGTATCTCTAGTGATAATTTTGCTGAGGAATAGCTGAGCTAAGATTCCTATTAGAGGAGCAACCTTGTGCAGAACTCTGCAGGGGAGAAATCTTCGATAAACTCTCTAAGATAACCTCTGCTTGGGGAGCCAATAGTTGCTGGGGATTATCATCACCAACTGCATGGTTGAAGACTGACTTGCTGGGGAGTAGAATTCCCTGAACTCGTGAGGTATTAAATCTTTTCAGAGTCATACTGCCAACTTCACTGGAGGACTGACCAAGATGCTTGTGAACTGATTCTGGATCCTGCTATATTGTCATGCAATGCAATGTTTCATAATGCCCAAACTTGCAACTAAGATGCAACTGCTAGGAAGTGCACGATGCGAATGCCAATGATATGTTAATGCTCGATATGACTATGATATGGCTGTATGTCGTGCTTATGATAATGCAGCGACCAGGTATGCTGGGGATGAAATCCTGTTGGGGGACATCACCAGGGACTGAGTTCGGTAGTTGCCAAATGGTTTGGACTTTGGTTATTGAGGATGCCAACGAGGGTGGACTTTTAGTGGTTGCCAATGAAGACTGGACTTTTAGGGTAAATTGAAGGTGCCAATTGGGTGGACTTTTAGTGGTTGCCAAAAAGGTTGGACTTTAGAGGATTTGTTTCGGTTACAAAGCTCTGACAGGTACCAGGTCCAAGCTGTGCGGTGAAACCTAATGACAGAGAGGCTCTTTCAGGAGGTTAAGGTTATTTGGGGTGATGGCATGATTCCCCGACACTCAACTTTTACTGACGAGAATAAACTTGCTTGAGTAATTGCCCCAATATGGTTCAATTTGCCCCAATTTGGGTCTATGAAGGAATTTTCCTTGAACGGAAATTGGAAGCAATCATACCATGAGACGAACTCGAGATGGCTCGCCCCAGCATTCCAAGTCGTGAAAGGAATTTGGAAACAGTTGTACCATGAGATGAACTCGAGATGGTTTGTTCCAAAACTCCAAGTCATGCAAGGAATTCGGACGCAGATATACCATGAGATGATCTTGAGATGATTTGTTGCAAATTTTAATCAGGAAAGGGTTTTGACCTTGATTAACTGACCCTTGGGGTAATTGTCTTCAAATTATTCTTGAGGTAGTCTGCTCCAGAACGAGCGTTGAAGCGACATGACTTGTGCTGATTGAGCGTTGGAGGGACTCTCCCTTAATCAAACGAAACTCTGGGTAGCCTGCCCCTTGTTGGATTCTTTGCAGAAGTGGTATACTCGTTCTGGTAAGAACCTGGCTTCTGGCTGATATGTCATGATGACTTACAAACATTGAGCGTAGCGACTCATCCAGAGCATTTTGACTGTGCGAGCGTAGCGACTTAACCAATGCGTGTTAGTCGTACGAGCGTAGCGATTTAACCGATGCATATGAATTGCGCGAGCGTAGCGACTTAACCAATGCGTTTAGATTGCGCGAGTGTAGCGACTTAACCAATACGTATTAGTCGTGCTTTTGCTCTGCCCCAAGGCCTTTGACGCTTGTTGACCTCCACCATAAGCTAGTTTGCCCCAAGTTCAACCAGTTTGCCCCAGTCTGCCGGGTGTTTGATGGACTTTCTTCTAGGATGAGAACTTTGGCGGTGATTATATCAGGATATGGCTTGAACCCATTTGCCCCAGTGTCTGGGCCTTGCAGTGGTCCGCCCTGGTTTAAACCTCAAAAGGACTTGCCCCAGATCCGTAGGGTTAGGAGAAATTCTTGATTCAGGTCAACGCCAATGAGTGATCAAGTTCCTCTTTGACTGTTCCTTTGTTGAAATTTCCATAATGCCAAGTACTGACTTGCAGTTAAAAGTGTTTATTCAAAAATAGTAATTTTAATGCGACATTCGTGCAAGTTTTGAAAATATCATTTATTGGGAATGATGTGAAAATGTGTGACGAGTGGACTGTTAATCCAAACGCAATGCTGATTTAATTGGTGTGAAAGATATAGCAAGAATATGACACCAATGCATAAGATTAGCAAATATGTAAGAGTCAGTTTACGCAACCTTGCTGTAGTATGCTTTCAGAGTAAACCCTGCCTCAATTAGGTCTTTTGAGGGTTGTATCGTGGTCTGGTTCACGGTTATGAAAACAAAGGATATTAGGCTCAAAGTATTATTTGTACCCACCCATTCTTCGTGATAATCTCCATACCTACGTTCAGTTACTTCTACAAAAGCTTACCTTGACGGTGTAAGCTAGATGGTTCAAGGTTCGCTCGAGATGGCAGTCACCTTATTTTGCTCTTTGATGGATGTCAGTGCCCCTTGATTTGGGTGACCACTGAATCTTATTTTGTTTTCGTAGAGGGTTTGAGTACCTCTTTTTTTTTTATCTCTAACTTTTGCCTGGACTGATCTTGTTTTTCGAGTCCATCGGGATTGCCTTTATTTTTGCCTAAGTCTCCTTTTGAGGTGTTCGACTTAGCAGGCTTTTTATTTCTTTTTTTTTTTGTTGGAGGATTTGTGACTGCCAAGTCATTGGTCATTGATGAACAACCGTCATGTCCTTTGGATGTCGTCTCGTGATCCGAGTGCGTAATCAGGTTAACTGAACACTACCCATTCCCCAGGTTAAATGTAAGGGTTTATAGATCCGAAGGAAACTCCTACTTCTAGGCTCGAAGTGGTTGACTAGGGACTAACTTCTTATCTCTCCAGTGTTTGGGGGTTCGAAACAATGCCTGTACATCATTAGCGAGATTTTATCCAAAAGCATACTATCAGCAATTATGGGTATTTTGTTTTCGTCATCCTCCCTCAAATCTTTGCTAAACAGCAGTGCGATGAAGGAAGTGGAGTGAGATTTTTTTTGTGTGATTTTGGCAATAAGTGAGAAAACATGAGTGGATACGAATGGATTTAATCAAAAGCATGCATAATCATCACATTAACAATACCATTAATAAGAAACAATGTCTAAAAGCAAGTAGCACTCAACATAAAGGAAACTACAAATGCACAAAAATGATAAGGAAACTGCCAATATTGAGGAACTGAGCTCTTCTTCCTTGCTTCACAGTTGGGCTAACTTCTGGTAACTGTTTCTTATTGCCTTCTGCGTTGTTCTCGTCTTTTCTTAGCTCAACTTGATTCTGTCTCAAGTGTTCCATGGTCTTCCAGCACTAAGTCAAGTTCATTACTTGTATCGGGAAATCAACCGCGGATTATGGACAAAGGGTGGATAGGCTTTTTTCGGTTTTGGAATATGTTATACGATGCAAATGAAACACAGATGCGGTGATATGCGAATGCAATGCAGGTGCAAACAGGATCCAGGATAACATGAGCAACTCAAAGCAACCTAACCGGTAGGCTATACCAGGCAAGTTCTAGATTCTTTACCCATAGACCCACTCACGGGATAGCTTCTATGTTGATGGACAAGGTTCCCAGGATCACGGACACCGATCGCATCAACATCATGCAACAGGCTAGTTGTATTATAACGAGAGTACGATAGGGTCTCTCCTGAGCGGAGTCCTCATGCTAGGCACACGAGGAGCGGGTCCTCGGAGATTAACATTACACGACTACCAATATAGAAACTGGTTCTATGAGTGGTTCCCAGAGTCACAGACCCTTCATGAATCAAATCGTGTAACAGGCTAGCTGCGTTACGATAGGATCTACGAAAAGGTCTATTCTGGAGGAGCTTTCATGCCAGGCACACAAGGAGCGAGTCCTTGGGGACTAACACTAATTACTACCAATTCTAAACTATGTTTTCTCTCTTCTTTTTCCAAAGCTCGGGTGTAGAGCTTTACTTGCAATGCTATCCCCGAATCCAGCAGGCAGATATAATAAACAGCATACGATAGAAAGAGAAAACAGGAAATAAACGATAGGAGGAAATAAACATAAAGAAAACAGTTAAGCAAAAGGTTAGTACTCTTGAATCGAGTCAAGTTAGGCTTGACTCTCTCTTGCATAGGGCAATGCAAATCCCCAGCAGAGTCGCCATCTGTCGTACCTCGAAAAATACGATCCTCGCGATGGCCGCGGAAAATACTGTTCGAAACAGAGTCGCCACCGAACTTTATTCATTCCAAGGATGGAATAGGAAAATATCGATAAAACCTTTAAAGGAGATAAGAACATGGTCGTCGTAACCAATATTCTAGGTTCGGGAGTCGATTACGCAGAGGGAAGGTATTAGCACCCTCTACGTCCGTTGTACTCAACGGGAACCTCTTGATCGATTCGAGAGTAAAGTTAACTATGCTTGTTTGTTTTCTTCTAAGGTTTCTCCTATAGGGGGAATAGATGGTTTTAAGATAGGGTGCTCGCCAAGGATTGGGGCCCTTGTGCCTACGTATCTTCACTTGTAAGAAGTGGAAAATCAGAGCATTCGTAGTTCGTGGGACTACGGGAAAAATAGGGAATTGTGCTCGCCAAGATCATCGCAATCTTGTGCCTACGTATCTTACATTCGAGAGGGAATGAAGAATCAGAGCAGCCGTAGTTCGGCTAACTACGGTAAAAGGTTTGGGTTTGGAATGAACGAGAGTTTAGGTTGCATTCTAACTGCTAAACGTTGGCTTGACGGCTCACTAGGGGAGGCTGAAGCACGAGTTTGTTATGCGCGGAAGAAGGGACTAAACAATGTTCTTGGTAAAAGGTGTTTAGGTTGGAGATCGCACGAGGGCGAGGAATTTAGCGTTTATCGTATTGAATGTTTTGGTTAGAGGATATATTTAAATACGTTTTAAGGTTTCGATTGCGCGGGGGCAAGAAAAAGGAGTTTGGTTAAGTAATTTGGGGAAGAATGACGACTATTCGATAAACGAGACGTCGGCCTCGCAATCAATTAATCGGAGCATTATTGGAATGCTAGATTCCGACAACACCTTTTTCATTCGACTAAATTCGAAGTTAGGGTTTGAGAAAGTTTAAATCGCACGGGGCGAGAAAAGGGAGTTGGGTTGAATAGTTTAAGGGAGAATGACGAATACTCGATAAACGAGACGTCGGCCTCGCAATCAAATAATCGGGATACTATTGGAATGCTAGATCCCAACAACATCTTTTTCATTCAATTAATTATGAAATGGTATTTGAATGGATAATGTAATATTCGTCCAAGTAGTTAGGGTACGTATTCTATAGACGAAAGGTCGAGCAATCCACAACCTAAAGCGTACGCTCCAAGAGTGGTTACTCAAGAATTCAAGGAGTGCGAGACTCCAAGAACTCAATTCTTTCGTAGTATAATTAAGAAAATAGTTTTGAATTTGACGTATGGTTTAGAAGCGTACTAGGGTTTAGACTCGATTACACATGGGTGAGGAACGAGGTTAGATGGGTTGAAAACTTTAGGAGGAATGACGACTAATTGATAAACGAGACGTCGGCCTCGCAATCAATTAATCGGGATATTACCGGAATGCTAGATTCCAACGATACCTTTTCCATTCAATTAACTATAAAATATGTTTGTTGGACAATGAGAGTACTTGCCCAAATAATTAAAGGAGGTATTTTAGAAACGAAAATTCGAACGACGCACCATTCAAGGCGTACGCCTCAATAGTAGTCACTCTCAAATTCAAGGAATGCGCGACTCCAGGAACTCGATTTTTTTCGTGATTTAATTTAGAAAAATAATTTGAATGGATTAGCGTACTCGGACTAGGCGTGTTATGCACTCTAGAAAATAAGATCAAAAGGGTCACAACTCGAGGTGTGCACCTCGAGAGCGGTCGCTTAAAAATTCAAGGAAGGCGAGATCCAAGAATTTAATTGTTTTGAAATTTGTTTGAGAAAAAAAATCTAATTTAATTAAGAAAAATAATTTTAATTTTCATATATAAAATTAATAATCAATTATAAAAAAGGTTTTGAGAAAAGCTATTCATATTTAATTGTTTTGAGAAATCTAATATTTAAAAAAAGTTTAATATTTTAAAAAATCTATTTAGTATTATTTTTGAAATATATATTTTTATAAAAATATTTATAGAATGTTTAAAAATATCTTTTTAGAAGTTTTAATTGAAAAAAAACAATTTGAAAACCGAAAGACGAAACAACCACAACTCGAGGGCGTGCGCCTCGAGAGCGGTTGTTCAAAGACTCAAAGGATGCTAGACCCTAAGAACCCACTACTTTCGTTATTAATTAAGAAAATGTTTTGATTAATCGCATTGAAAAATATTTAATTGAATTTGAAATAAAACTAAAGGTTTGAATAACTTATTGAAATTGCTTATCATACTTAAATCACTTACCATGACCCAAAATCACTAATTTATAATAGTATAGAATTTACTAACTAAAAACTAAAACTATTTATTAATTCATAACAAGAGCTAATTTACTAAATTAGAACTAAGATTGTTAATTAAAAACAGCAGCCAGTTTACTAACTCAGAACCAACATTATTAATTCACAATCAGCTTGAATATTAACGACGTCACGTCGGATATTCGACAAAGTTTTAGAACAAAAACAACCATACAATGCCTTGAAAACAAAGAAAAATACATCGAATCTCCAGTAGCAAACAAGCCCAATCGAGTGCTGATATACAATTGAACCAAAGAGCAAGGATTCAAGGATCTACCGACGCCGTATAACCAGAGTGAGAGCTGCCACAAGATTGTTGAAGATGAGGCTGCTGCGGTACATGTATCAACACTGATATGGTTGCAGTGTCAAAGTTGTTGTTGAGAAGACGTGAATTCGTTGGCCGGACTCGTTGATGCGTATGGAGTTGTATTGCTGCAAATACAGGGCAAACTACCTCCAAAACAAACAAATATAAATCTTGCACAAAAGTTACTGTTATATTAATTCACCAACATCAGCTATAAATAAAAACCAGCATACTTCATGTACTTAATCCAAAGATTACTCATTCACCGAGTAGTGCATTCAATTGAACAAGGTCACAGCCAAAAACCAACAACATTAAAACTGAAAAGTGAAAACATCAGCAATAACAATCGAATAGCAACAGCCATCAATAACTCATGAATTCACAAAGTTGTAACTGAAATCGATATGCAAACAAATAGGCACTCAAGCACAAATTAATAACAGCACCCATTAGCCAACAACCACATCTAAAACTTACGAAATCGGAATTGACGAAAATTAAAGGTTAAAACTGTTGCAAGTGTATTTACTAATTCAAACCAAATATTCAAACCAAATGTCATGAATGTAATGCTACTACTTTCAATCACTGGAACCGACTTAAAATGATGCTCAGCACAATGGCACAATACTCTGATGAAACAGCAAATATGAAATCACTCTATTTTGGTCTCCTCACTAGCAACCAGACTAAATTAATGCACATGAAATCAAATGCATGGAAACAAAATCGAAACACAAAATTAATTACACTACTGCTTGCAACAGAACTTTCGAAGCAAAATGCTGCCGCCATGTAACAACCATACTGGATTCAAACTGTGAGGTACACCAGCAATGATTCAATAACATTTACATGGGTGCAGGATTTTTAGCAGCCAGGAATATAATCAAAATTTCACAAAAACAACAAAGGATTCAAGTTGGGAAAATGCAATAACAGTGTATTCATCACCATAAATAAGTCTAAGATAGTGTTACCCGACTGTGGTTGTTGTAATAACGAGTTCTCGTGGGAAGCATAACCGAAACTTTGCTGTAATGCTTGTATCGTTCCGTGCTACGGAGTTTGCTGTTACAACATTGGCATCGAGCTCTGCTGCAAAATCAAAATGTTGCCGGTTCCAACTGGTGCAATCCACAAAAACTGAACCTCACAAAAACTGAAAATGTCATGCTACCGTTGCGAACCGCTATTGTACCTGAAAGGTGGATACTTGTGCAACAACCACTTTATTAGCAATGAATGTTATACAAAAGACAAAGATTAGCTCACCACATTATCAATACCAAACCTACTGCACTCCCTAATCAACACCAAACATCAGTTCAACCATGATTTGAAAATACAGAATGCACAATATTTAAATGAGTTCACAGCTCTATTATATGACTAATATTTAAATCTACCAGCAGGATAACATCATATGAACAACAAAAACTGAAAGCTCTTGAATCTGCACGAGGTGTAGTATTAGTACGCTATAAGATTCAATCACCACACGACCAAAAAGAACTCACGCAGAACAACAATAAGCAAAACCTAGCACAATTATGTCAAAATGATTAATCAATTACCGACACCGCTTTCGTCAATGTCGTTGATAAAAAAGAACCGGTTGTTGGCTCGCTATCGATGCAACGCAAATCCTGGAGGGCGTTGTGTGAGTTTGTTCATATTTGTGCGATAGGAAGTGAAGACGATGTCGAGCCTCGTGACAAGTGGTTCCTCCCCTCCTCTTTCGTTCTCGTATGTGGTTCTCTTTCGGTGTCTCAACCTGCACAAAAATTATCCACAACCTGCATTAACCAACAGAATATCCTCCCCGAACTTGAGACCTCCAAAACGGAAACCATTTGTACGTAGGCTTCATCACGACATCAGCTGCAATTATTGTTGTCCTTCTGCTAGAGCATAGTTTGCCGATGAGTTGCGACATCATAGGATCGAAGCTATTATTGTAGAGATGTTCGATGTCGGACTCCAATTTGAAACAAGGTGCCGCCGGACAAGGCCAAACAAACAGACAAGGCCAAACAAAATCCATAGATTCATAACAGACCTTGGGTTATCCAAAACAAACAGCCCCAAATAAAGTTCCACACACAGAATAAGTTTTAAACTAATTTAATGCATAGTGCTTATCGCGCTTTATGCCATTTCTACTCGGTTCCTGTCATGGTAGATTTCGAGCAATGCTTGGATCAACTGCTGTTGTGTGCCATTTTTTATTCTCGCACAGTTTGAAACTCGGCAACGCCGTATCCATATTCGCAACCCCAAAAGCTTGTCACAATTTTGTCTCAAAACGTGACTTACAATGTGATGAGGATGATCGAAGAATGCGTTAAAGTCTTGCGGTGTTGTGGTTATTCTCGTCTTGTGGTGTTGTGATTCTATTCGATGCATGTGGTTGAATGTACAACTTCAAGATGGATTGGGCAAGCAAAAGAATACCCCTTTTCCACAGAGTTCCTTATTCTTAAGAAGGCGTTCTTTAAACATTTTTTGCTGACATAATGACTGAAGAAACTGTAAAGAAGCTTCACACTGCTGGCAGAGATAATAAACTCTTCTTTCTGTTGTCAGATTTGATTCCATGGAAATATCCTTATTATAAGTTACAAGTGTAGTCTCAAGAGACCTGACAACCACACGAACTGATCCAAAAGATGCATCTATAAATATGTCAACCTTGGGGTGTGCAAGCAATACCTGCACAATATCTCTCCATTGTGTTGAAATAAACCCGGTTATTAGATAGAAATTGCATGCTACGAGAGTTGAATGCATAATATGCACATGACTAAAAACATGGACTTCTTGTTTATAACCAGCAAGAACGGTTAGCATGAAGAAAGCAATTTCAATCAGCTGTCCTGTCACTTTTACATCATCTAGAAAAATCTGCTCAAATTTAGAGTTACGGGAAGATAAATCACGCAAGGAATGCAATAGTCGAACACCACATAACAAATATCTGAACCAGCTCTCATCTCTGTTGGATGATACTAACACCGAAACAAGGTGCCCTGGAAGCAATCCCACAAGCATATATCTGTACACTAGCAGGAACCCCCTTTGATTCCGGAACAAATGCAGCTACATGAGAAGCAGGTGAACTAGAAAGCTCGGCAGAAGCAACTCCTTGAACTCTTAACCGATAAACAAATCCTTTAGAAAAATCCTCAGTATTGAAAAACTGTAACTCATTAGTCGCCCAGCGAAATGCAGTAGCTTCATCAGAGCTGAACTGAATTGCAGGCCAATTGACTCTTGTCATACTCTTCTGAGAGAGTTGATAAACAGAATCCCCCATCTCCGTTTTCCACAACGTCACATTCTTCTCTTGCGGTGCAGGTTTTTGAAACGTTTGCAAAAAAGTTCCCCTCGGGGACAAACTAGCAGCAACAAGATTAGGAACTTGAAAAGACCTAATCTCTTGAGCACTCTTACAATCATAAATACTAACAACCGAATTAGATTTCACCACCAAAAACAAAGATCCATCATCACTGAACTTCGCATTCAAGCAATTAACTTTATCAATCTTGATATTAGGCTGACCGTTTGGGAACGGAGGTCCAGTCCATAGCGAGCATTCTTCCGGCCGCCGAACTAATATCTGAAGAGACGGTGAGTGGTGATCAAATGCCATTGTCGCTGTTGTTACAATTCCTTTGTCACTCACTGCAACCCTTGACTTTGAATTCTTTTTCCGCTTGGCCCTTGTTATTCAAGAAATTTTTTACAGCAACTTTAGTACCAAATCCAGCATGCGAATCACTGAAATCTGAAGCATTGGCAGCATTATCATCAAATATGTCCTTTTCTTCCTCCATCTTTGAAGTTGAATACTTGTAAAACTTCGATCTGGGCCAGCCCCTGCAGCAACTGTGTAACTTACTGTAAGAATAGCCACTCTGAGGTCAACACCCCCAGAAGAATCTGTAGTTACTTTATCTGGTTTAATTCCTGGCAAAGCTGAGGTTGGGTCTGATGATGTATGATTCTTGCCAAAACTCACAGGTTTTAGGTTGGAAATTATGATAGCTGCCACTGAGGTCTCAGCAGATACAACACGGCCTGTTGCTGGAAACTCCAACAAGGCATTAGCTGACTTCATGCTAAGTAGTCGACTACTCCTCTGATGACCAGTGCTTTCGGCAATAAAACCAGGGCTGCCCGTTCCATCATTGTAAGTCCATATAACAGTGGCGCGATGATATTCTGGTCTAAATTAATCTGTCTTTATGGGCTGTTGAAGCCGAGCTTGCACCCTCATACGATGAGGATTAGTCCACCCAACGAGATGGCGTATAGCAGGGACCACAAAAAAATGAAAGCATACTGAAAAGCTGACAGGATTTCCCGGTAGCCCAAAAGCTAGAATTTTACTTTCTGTTGATTGAGAACCAATCTCTGGCAATCTTCATCATCCTTAGCAATACCAAGGTCCACAACTTTACACTGATGTTGTACTGTGGCTGCCAGAAGCATGGCACGATTAGAGTCCCTAATCTGGCCACGACCCAGATGCCCAGTAGATGGCTCTACAAACTCATCGCCGGTAGAAAGAACATCAACAATTGGAGTAGGATACACCTTTACTGTTGTCACACCAACTGTAGCAAGCAAGCCAATCTCAGAAGCACCTAATATTTCTCCGGATGTTAAGACCACTTCATCTTTTTGTACATCAACTCCCTGTCAATGAATACACCGGGCGTATATCATTGCCTTGTATAGTTTTCACCAATATTCTGACCCTTTCAACCTCATCTGAAGTATTGTTGACTTTTTCAGTATCTTCAACCTGAACAGTCGCATCAGCACCATCAGGTATATGTCCTTGGTGGAAGCGGGGTAAGGAGGTTTGAGTTTGCGCAACAATTTTGTTTGTTTAGTTGTTGATGTGAGGGTGGTCGATGATATGAGAGGGGGGATCATGGTGAAAGGCAGAGATTGGAGTTTTGAAGGAGAGAGGGTCGTGCGTGTTGAAGGCAGAGAAAAACGAAGGTTGAGAGAGTTTTTGTTCACAAGTGAAGGAGATGATTCGATGACGAAAATAGAGGGTGAAAGAGAAACCGACGGCGGTGTGTGTTTTGTGAGAGAGATGATGGTAAGGGTTGTAATGGCGGTAGAAGAAAAGGAATAAGATTGAGAGAGGAAAGAAGGGTTTTGTGGAGCGGCGGTGGAGAATGAGGAAACAGAAGGTGGTGGCGGCGCCGATTTGGGAGAGCGATGAATTTGGGTTTTTTTGGGGATGAATTGGGGTGGCCGTTTAGGGTTGCCCCTCAGAATTAGGTTAGGGTGAACAGTATCATCCCTTGATTTCTAGGGTATGGTGAACAGTGCCTTATATAATCCCAAAAGACTAAACCTAATTCCAAATCTACCGTGTTCTCATTCAGAATTCTTTTTATTTTTTCTTTTAATTTTTCTGAATAATAATAAGTTAATTAAATCTATTTTCTATTTTTCTTTAAATAACCTTGAATAATAAACTAAATTAATAAATATATTTTCCTATTTAATTTAATTCTAATTATTAATTACAATTTAAATCTAAACTAAATAATTAAAATCTAATCTGATTTTTTTAAAAATAAATCCAAATTAAATTCTAACTCTATTTTTTTATATTTTTTAAAATTAAAATTTCTAAGTTATAATTAAGTTCTAAATTAAATCTATTTAATAAAAAAACAAATTTAAATCCTAATTTCTACTTCAAAACTAATTAAAAAAAATGAAAACATTATATTAACCTATCACGAGAAAAATGAAATTATATAAAAAAGATAGATATATATAAAAAACAAATGCCACGTGGCATACTCTTATTGGGCTAAAAAAGCGAAAATGCCTGCTTTTGCTGAAAAATACGCTACGCTGTATAAGCGAGGTAAATTAAAAACAAAGTCGGGCAAATGAGAAATTTTGAAAAAAGGTAGGACAAATCTGGGGTATGACACTCCCGGAGCTGAAGCTTCTTCTTCTTCGTCTAGCAGCGCGTCATGGGGTAAGGGGCCGATCCTATTTAACAGTGGCGGAGTGATCTTCGAAAGTATCAACGCGGCGTCTGAAGACAGCGGGGATAGCGATTGTGATCTCGACTCTTGGATATAGCCAAGCAAGTCGGGCGAGGGCCTCAACAATTGGACCATCAAGGATATCATCCAGCTGACAAGTGAAGAGTAATGATTTACTTTTTCCAATCATTGTACAACCCTATGTCCTACCCGGGGCATAGCGGTTTTATTGTCAGGGCCTTGTTGGATTATATACATGCATTTTGTTAATAAATCAAAGGCGTTTTCTTCATATTCAAATATTGTGATCTCTGTTATTCCTATTTTTATATTTGTTTTGAAAAACAGTAAAATGGCAGTGGGGTTTGTGCTAACCTGCACATCCTTGTTTTAAACTTAACCCTTGTTATTGCAGGATCCACATAACAGACGACATCGACTCTGGACCTTCTACGGCTCACTTCGACTTCGATTGCCCGATCTATCAAGCCGAAGAAGAGATTGATGAAGACGAAGACCTTCCTGAAGAGTTGGCCCGCTTGTTGAAACAAGAGGAAAAGGTTATTCTGCCTCACGAAGAGGAGATCGAAATTGTGAACCTGGGTTCCGAAGAGCTCGTCAGAAATGTCAGGATAGGGGCTGCGTTGCAGAATGATGTCAAGCAGAGATTGGTCGAGATGCTTCGAGAGTATAGTGACGTCTTTGCTTGGTCATACGAAGATATGCCCGGACTTGACACGGACATCGTGGTCCACCACTTGCCGCTACGAGAAGATTGCCCTCCCGTTAAGCAGAAGCTTAGGAGGACGAGACCAGATATGGCCGTTAAGATCAAAGAAGAAGTGCAGAAACAGCTTGATGTTGGCTTCTTAGCGGTCACCACTTACCCTCCGTGGGTCGCCAACATAGTGCCTGTACCGAAGAAGGACGGAAAGGTACGCATGTGCATCGATTATCGGGATTTGAATAGGGCGAGCCCTAAAGATGATTTCCCGTTGCCTCATATCGATGTGTTGGTTGACAATACAACCCAGTTCTCCGTGTTTTCGTTCATGGATGGCTTCTCCGGTTACAATCAGATCAAGATGGCGCCGGAGGACATGGAGAAAACGACGTTTATTACCCCCTGGGGAACATTCTGCTATAAGGTAATGCCCTTCGGTCTGAAGAACGCAGGGGCCACGTACCAACGAGCAATGGTAACTTTGTTTCATGACATGATTCATCATGAGATTGAAGTCTATGTTGATGACATGATTGCGAAGTCCCAAACGGAGCAAGAGCATCTGGTCAACTTATTGAAGCTTTTTGAGAGGCTTAGGAAGTTCAGGCTGAGGCTGAATCCTAACAAATGTACTTTCGGAGTACGGTCCGGAAAGTTACTGGGGTTTATCGTGAGTGAACGAGGCATCGAGGTTGATCCTGCAAAAATAAAAGCTATTCAAGAAATGCCAGCGCCGAAAACAGAAAAAGAAGTTCGTGGTTTCTTGGGAAGAATAAACTACATTGCAAGGTTTATCTCTCAGCTCACGACCACGTGTGAACCGATGTTCAAGCTTTTAAAGAAAGATCAGGTGATTACTTGGAATGAGGATTGCCAGAAGGCATTCGTTAAGATAAAGCAGTATCTCCAAGAACCTCCAATCCTGATACCCCCAGTGGTTGGACGGCCGTTAATCATGTACTTGACCGTTCTTGAGAATAGTATGGGGTGTGTTCTCGGTCAGCACGATGAGACGGGAAGAAAAAAGCATGCCATTTACTACTTGAGTAAGAAGTTCACGGACTGTGAATCTCGCTACTCGATGCTGGAGAAGACGTGTTGTGCACTAGCTTGGGCTGCCAAACGTCTACGACAGTACATGCTCAATCACACCACCATGCTAATTTCGAAGATGGATCCGATCAAGTACGTCTTCAAGAAGCAGGCTCTTTCGGGTAGAATTGCCAGATGGCAAATGGTGTTAACAGAATATGATATTCAGTACGTGTCCCAGAAAGCCATCAAGGGATGCGTATTGTCTGATTAACTTGCCGAACAGCCGATTGAGGACTACCAGCCGATGAAATTTGAATTCCCTGATGAGGATATTATGTTTCTCAAAGCAAAGGATTGCGATGAGCCGTTTCCCGACGAGGGGCCAGATAGGAAATCCCAGTGGAAATTGATATTCGATGGGGCGGTTAATTCCTATGGAAGTGGCATCGGGGCGATCATCACGACTCCCCATGGATCCCACATCCCGTTCACTGCGAGACTCACGTTTCCAGTCACCAATAACGAGGCGGAGTACGAAGCATGCATCATGGGTCTAGAAGAGGCAATTGATTTGAGAATCAAGAATCTAGACGTATCTGGTGACTCAACGCTTGTGATCAACCAAATTAAAGGGGAGTGGGAGACTCGTCAATCGAATTTGGTGCCGTACATGAACTATGCCAGAAGGCTACTTCCGTTCTTTGATCGAGTGGAACTCCATCATGTACCCAGAGTAGAAAATCAAATGGCTGATGCCTTAGCCACGTTGGCTTCAATGTATAAAGTCAATTTTTGGAATGAGGCTCCAAGAATTGTGCTTTCCCGTCTTGATAGACCTGCATTTGTCTTTACAATCGAGGAAGCCGCTGACGGCAAGCCATGGTTCCATGACATCCAGACTTTCCTTATGACTAAGGAGTATCCTGCGGGTGCGTCAACCCAGGATAAGAAGACTCTGAGGAGGCTGTCTGGAAATTTTTATCTCAATCCTGATGGAGTGTTGTATAAAAGAAACCACGATCTCGTGCTACTCAGATGTGTAGATGAGAAAGAGGCGAGTATGCTCATGGAAGAAGTCCATGAGGGCACATTTGGTACGCACGCTGGCGGGCATGCTATGAAGAGAAAGATCCTGAGAGCAGGATACTACTGGCTGACAATAGAGTCGGATTGCTTCAGATTCGCGAAGAGATGTCATAAATGCCAGATTTATGCTGATAAAGTTCATGTGCCGCCGTGCCCGTTGAATGTCATGTCCTCCCCGTGGCCGTTCTCCATGTGGGGCATTGACATGATCGACAAGATCGAGCCTACTGCATCTAACGGTCATCGCTTCATTCTGGTAGCTATCGACTACTTCACTAAGTGGGTGGAGGCAGCCTCATACGCTAATGTGACCAAGCAGGTGGTGGCTAAATTCATAAAGAGGGACATCATCTGTCGTTACGGAATTACCGAGTGGATCATTACTGATAATGGTTCGAATCTGAATAACAAGATGATGAAGGAGTTGTGCCAGAGTTTCAAGATTGAACACCACAACTCATCTCCTTACCGGCCGAAGATGAATGGCGCCGTTGAAGCAGTCAACAAGAACATAAAGAAGATTGTTCAGAAGATGGTTGTGACATACAAAGATTGGCACGAGATGCTGCCGTTTGCACTGCACGGTTATGGTACAGCGGTATGTACGTCCACCGGGGCAACTCCTTTCTCCTTGGTGTACGGTATGGAAGCTGTCCTACCGTTAGAAGTGGAGATCCCTTCTTTGCGAGTTTTGGTTGATGTGAAACTCGACGAGGCAGAATGGATTACGAATCGTCTGAACCAACTCAGCCTAATGGACGAGAAAAGGTTAACATCGATTGCGTTTGGTCGTCTGTACCAAAGCCGAATGAAGAAAGCTTATGATAAGAAGGTGCGTCCTAGAAGCTTTCAGACGGGTGATCTTATCCTGAAGAAAATTCTTCCTCCACACTCCGATCACCGGGGCAAGTGGACTCCGAATTACGAAGGTTTGTACGTCGTCAGCAAGGTCTTCTCGGGAGGAGCTTTGTTGTTATCCACGATGGATGGTGAAGATTTTGCATCCCCGGTGAACGCGGACGCAGTTAAAAAATACTTTGCTTGAAAGCGACCCGCTGGACAAAAAAGGAGAGTCCAGGCAAAAAAGGGGCATCCCGGCGAACCAAAAACAGAATAAAAAGGTTCGGGCAAAAATTAGGGATATAAATTGAAAAAATGTACACCCGCGAAGTCGAAAACCTACACTGGGCGGCTTCGGCAAAAAAGGGTATCCCGGTGAACTGAAAACCCGCAAAGGGCGGTTCACGCAAAAGTTAGGGATTTAAAAAAGCAAATGATTGCGTTCCGCGTGTGGACTTTCATTGTTAGTGGTTTGGACGACCTGAGGGCCGTTTATCTGAATCAATCTCTTCCGAAGCTGAAGCGTCGGAGAAGTATCGAAGTCGAGTGGGTCATAGAGGGATCAACTCATGGTGTTCGTCTACGCCTCGTTGCGGACATTTGTATATACTGATGTATATTTATGTTTTATTTTTGTGCGGCTTCCTCATTCTAGGAGCTTGCATCTGTTGTAAAACATTTTTACCCATTCAGGGGTTCGTTATCAATAAAGTGCATACTATTCAGCAATTTTGTGTGTCTGTTTAGCATTTATCTGTTTTGTTTGCGAAAAAGAACGCTGATGTTTTGATAAAATGCGCATACATAAACTTACTGGCCTAGGCCACTGATTGTTGAAACAATTAAATACTTGAATATCGTCACGAGATAATAACCTCGATAGGTCCCTTTGAGAAGGGTATCTTGTCTGTTTGTTTGTGTTGTTACAGGTGTAGCATATTCCAGACAGTGCGCCGGGCGCATCCCTGAAGCAGGATGATTCCTATTTCTCTAGCAAAGTTCAGTAGCCTCTCCCCGCAGAGCCTGAACGCGAGATAGTGAGCATCAATATGTCTCCCCAGGCAGAGAAGATTCTTTCCCCAAGCCAATGTATCCTGAAGGAACGTCATCTCCTCAGCTGAGTCAGGCGCTGAAGCGTGTGTTCGTCCCCCAGCACCGGGTCACAAGTGTAGGTTTCATAGAAATGTTCGCTCACTGAAGTGTGCAGCAGCTGATGGTGCCGGACTGAAGTCTCCAGCAGAATTGAAATTCCCCACCAGAGACGTACTCTCCCCCAAAGTCGGATGATTCCTTCTTCCCCAGCGGAATTGAGATTCCCCACAGAGTCGTACTCTCTCCAGCGAAGCAGAACAATTTCTTCTTCCCCAGCCGAGTTTGCAGATCTCCAAGAGAGCCGAATCCTTGGAAGCTGCTCAAGCCATGATTGGTTTTCCCCAGTGGAGTGTTAAGCAGCTGAAGTTGTTTCCCCACAGGGTCGTATCTCCAGAGAAGTAGCCATGAAGGCCACGCAGGTTATTCTCGCGATTGACATCGCCTTCCCTCAGCAGGTCCAAGTTCTCGTAGAGCTCCATTCCCCTGCAGAAATCAACTGAAGTTGTTTCCCCCGCAGCAGTCAACTGAAGTTGTGTCCCCTGCGGAGTCCAATTGATATTGGCGTGACCATGTTCTCCTCAGCAGGATGATTCCTCTATCTGAGTAGTTCTTTCTCCTTGACAGGAGGATTCCCCTCGGCATTTATTTTGCTGACGGGATCGCATCATTGTGCATGATTGCATATCATTTATCATAAAAGCATAGCATTTCCACCGTGTGGAGCATTGTGCCATTGCCGAAGCATATGCATAATAAACATGATCTAGGCTGCTACCATTCTTGTTTTGCAGGTGTTCAGCCGCAGAATTGATTGCTCAGGACGATTCCTGACATTCTCCCCGACGAAGTCGCTTTCTCAAGATAATTTTTGGAATCCCCAGCGAAGTCTTCGGTTCAAGATGATTCTTGAACTCCCCAGCAGGGCCGTTTTCTTAAGATGATTCTTAAGACCCCAGTGCAGTCTCTAGAGTTGGTTGCTCGAGTTGATACTTAGAGTCCCCAGTAAAGGTTGCCCAGGATGACTCCTGAAATCCCCAACAGAGTGCTCGCTCAGGATGATTCCTGAAAGCTCCAGCTTGGTTACCGGTGCAAGATGATTCTTGAAGGTCCCCGGCGGAGTTCTTTGTTCAAGATGATTCTTGAAGTCCTCAGCAGAGTTGATTCATCCCGAATGATTTCTGGACCCCCGGAGCGGAGTTACTTGATAGTTCTCCAGATTCCCCAGCGGTGAAGCGTCATCCCCAGCAGGTTTCTAACGGCGAAGTTGAAACCTCCCTTGAAGACTCCACGATTGAAGTCTGACCGTGTTAATGAAGCAGTTCTCTCAGCTGATGCGGAGTGCCTGATGGCAGAGGTTTAGATGTTCCCAGTTGGCTCATGATTGACCAAGAACTCTATTCCCGACTTGCTGATGAAGTCTGGCTGATGCCCGACAGATGTCTTTGAATGCCTGATGGCATGATCAACCTGATGGTTGAAGTCCGGCTGATGCCCGACAGTGTTCTTTGAATGCCTGATGGCATGATCGACTATGTATTACCGGTTACCGTGTGACCAATTCCCCAATGGAGTTTCTTCACCCTGACGGCGGGGTCAGACAATGTTGAGAGTTGACGGCGAAGTCAGGCGATTTAGTTCTCCAGCGGCGAGGTTGGATGTTTGTCTGACGATGATGTCAGATAGTTTGATTCTCCAGCAGCGAGGTTGGATGTTTCTGACGGTGATGTCAGATAGTTTAGTTTTCTGGCGGCGATGTCAGATTCTTTAGTTCTCCAACGGCGATGTTGGATGGCGGCGACGTCAGGTGATTTAGTTTTCCAGCGGCGATGTTGGGTGTTTTGGTTGTCCGACGGTGATGTCAGACGCTCTATTTTCATGAATTCCTGACGGCGAGGTCCGGTGTCTGATGACAATGTCAGAGGAATTTAATGTGGATAACTGACGACAAGGTTTAGATCAGTATGTCTCCAGCTAGTTGTCGTGCATCTATTATTTCAGTGTTCGGAGATTCGTTCCCGCCAGAGTACCGTGTACTTGTGCAGTTGGCAAATTTTCGGGTTTATCGGTATTCAACCGTCCCGCACCTTGATTGGCTGAGAGCCGTTCGCTCCTCACCCAGTCAGGTTCAAGCCGTTTGAATAGGGGCAGCTGTTGCACCCCAAAATTTGACCAACATTTATTTACCAAGTTTGTGGTTCATCTCATTCATCATCTGCTTCTCATTAATATGTGGGCAATAGATCAAGAGGTATGATTACCCAGCAAGAGTTATATGAGACTTTGAAGCTATCCAAGAAGGTTATTCAAGTGTTCAAAGGTTGATACCTTTGTCAGAGAACTCAAGAGATCCTAAGGGAAATTGGTTGAAACCAAGGTTGTGTGTCTCATAACTTGAGAGTTGTGGGTGCTCCTCAGATGATTCTGAGACTATGAGGATGGACTTGAAGCTTTGAGAAAGCTTATGAGATGTCTTGAAAGCCATCATGAAGCCTAGAGAGGTCATTGTACAAGAATTCAGAAGATTCAGCCATGAGTGGTGGCATTAGGGTTTGACTGGGTCAATCCTAGGTCAACTGATGATTTGGAGAGGGTTGAGACCTAATCCAAGAGCCATGTGATCATGGAATGATGCATTGAGATGCTATAAGGATGATTCCTAGACCAACTCATCATGATTGAGGAGTTTGAGAAGTTTTAAGCTAGGGTTTCTAAGGCTTGACAGTGTAAAATCCTCTAGTTTGATCCCTATCTTCAAGGCAGTTTAGCTCAAGATGTGATTGTCATATCATCTTCCCCATAACATGAATGTGGTAGAGCTTGTTCTTATCTTTAATTTGAGTACTAGAAGTCCTTGATAGGATTTGTAGAGCTCAACTTATGGCTTTGACAAATTACAGGTCATCTGAGGTTTGTGAATCTGGGTCCTTGAAAGTCACCCAACTTGCATCTAACTTTTGCCCTAGTAGGATGATTCCTATGAACTCTTGGTCAACATGAATGTTGTAGAGCATCTTCTTAGATTTCTAGAGAGTACTAGAAGTCCTTGATAGGATTTGTAGAACTCAACTTATGGCTTTGACAAGTCAAGGGCATTTTGGTCATTTGGAGGTTATAGGTCATTTCAAGCATAAGGCCATATCTCCTATTTCCAAGCTTCAAATGGAAATATCTTCAACATCAAACTTGCTTAGAATGATGTTTTAAGGCTAGTAGGGAGGTCATGAGATGTTGAAAATGCTTGTATCAAAAATTGATAAAAATGGCCTAAAATGGAGGCATAAGTTAATTAAGGTGAAATTGAAAATTGGAAATCACAAGTTATACATCCAAACCATGTCATATAATAGGTCATTTTGACTCCAAATGACATTCTAAGAACAATGGTTCAGCCACAATTTTGATTTGAGGCGTAGATCTTAGGGCGGCTTTGGAAATGGCTTACTTGCATATTAAGGTACCAAAGCAAAACTCAAGAAAACTCAATAAACAAGTTGGCTATGCATTGTAACTCATCATAAATCTCATATGGGGAGAATTTCAAGTCATAATCAAAGGTTACAAGAAGCTTGGCATGAGATAGCATGTAAGGAGAATTGAAATCAAAATGTCATGACATGAGATTTCCAAATACTCATTGGATTGTCCTAGAGGGTTCTAGATGATTCTAAACCACTCTATATAACATGTATGACTTGCTCAGATGCAAGGTTGGTGAGAATTGGTGCAGAGAAGAGAGAGTGAGATCAAGAATCTTCCATTGCAAGTCAAGTTTCATTTCTTCATTCTTCTTCATTTCCATTCATTATTTTCATTCAAACACATTCCATACATCATAGTGAAGCTGTGCAAATTGAATTGAGATCAAATCCATGGTGAATTGAAGAGTTGGTGATTGAAATTTCAAGGTGGCAAGTCAGAATCGAATTCTGAGATTAAGGCTTCCTCCATCAAAATTGTTGCAAACAGTAGCAAGATTGGCATCTAGGGAAACTTTCTGAAGAGTTTCAAGGTCTGAATTGGTGGATTTCATCATTTGTTCATCAAGATTAACCAGGTTTGCAAATTCTTCCCTACACCATGTTTTAGGCATAATTAGGTTAGTTTGTTAGTGTCGAAAGGTTAGAGACACATAGGTGATGGATTTTGGAGAGTTAGAAAGCAATTGGTGAAGATTGGATAGTGGACACCATTTCTGTTTGACCTTGTATCTTGCTGAATCTTGAGAGATAAGTCTAGTTTAATAGCAAGAAATGTTCAGGGAAGCATGAGGATGAGATTAGGACCTTTAATTTTGAGAATTGTTAAGATTGGTTCTTGATCAATTATTGGAAGTTGCTATCGAGTTTTAAGTTTGAGAGGGCTTCAACAAATTCTGATGCCATGGCTAGATTCCTGATGAAATTTGGAGTAATTTAGGGTTTTTAATTGCTGCATTTGGTGAGGTATTGATGGAGTTCGTATGGGAGGAAGATGAAGCTCAGGGTTCTGCATTTCCATGGTGTCTCCAAGAGCCCTAGCTGGAGGAAGAAGACAACCTCCCAGCCATTAGATCAAGCAAGATTGGTTGACTGAGAATTGGATCTGAGGGCCACGATTCAATTCCATTTTGAGAGGGAATCTGAACTACAATGAAACGCGGCGTTTCATTAAAGGAGTTTTGGGCTTAAGTGGATCCAATGACTATACACACCCCCCAGCCATGGCCCATTGGATTTTGTGCTGAATATCATTGCTATTCTCACCGTGGATTTTTCATTTTCTGTATGTTTTATCATTTATTTTCTATTTAATAAATGGGCCGAGCGCTTATGCTATCTGAACCCCCCTATTTGAGCCCATTAATAATTGAACTGCATTGCATTACTTCCTGCACCCCAATTCCATGGTTTCATTTTTATTTTCTTCCATTTTATTTCAATCTTGGAAAAATCATATCAATTTGAAAATTAATGATTTTTAAGTGGGAATTTTTTCTCCCATTTCATATTCATGTCTAGAAAATTGTTAAATAAAAATATTTTCCTTTCATGCATTTGTGATATTTTTTGTATATTTTCTACTCTTATTGCATTTTATTTCTTTTATGTTGATCCATGAATTTGTAGAATTTTGTTTAGGTAGCTCCCTTGGCATTTTTAGGCCATTCATTTTAGGATAGTTAGATATAAGCTTTAGCTTCCCCCTGGATTTATTACATATTTTTGTGATGAATTTTAGGTTAGTTTTGATTAGATGACATTAGGTTGTGTAGCATTAGGTTAAACTTCAACATAGGTCCACAATAACATTAGAATTTTGGGTTTCTAGGTCAAGATAGGTATTTGGGCATATAAGGGAATTAAGGGTAGGTATGTAGGATCCCCTAGAAATTATATTAGGTTTTAATATAGTAGAATACTATTTTTAGATAATTTTTGTAGTTGATGATTATTTGTGTTGCCCTTGTGGGCTTGTATTTTTGTTTGCTTTGCTTTGTGGGCTTGGAGAGCTTGGTCTTGTTCCAAGGAGCATTGAGGAGAATAGTAGGAGCAATGAGGAGCATTGAGGAGCTTGAGAGCTTGATCTTGTTTGTTTTGTTATTGTTTTAGGGTTAGGGATTAGGAAGAGTTTAGACTTAGTTAACTTCTTTCTTAAACATGGATGGTATCTTTCACCTCCATTCCTCCCTATGATTCAAAGTCCTTCCATGGTATACACCTCTCTCCTTTGGAGGGATAAGTGATTGTACCTAGGAAGTAGAACTTTTGAGGGAACCATTCCTTTGATGTTGAACCCTTATAGGTCACCTTTGGTGGTCAATAAGCATATCAATATCCCCCAGCTTATCCAGTAGGTGATTTCCTCTGGTTTGATTGTCTTGAGAGATGTTGAGCTTGAGTTTGAAGATGAAGACTTCAATGAAGAGTATGGAAGAGGATGAATCCTTGAGCATTGCCATTCCAGCTGAAGCTTGAAGAGCAACAAGAGCAAGTTGATACTTGAAGACCCCTGAAGATGAAGTAAAGACTGAAGGATGAAGTTGACACTTCTAAGTGATTGAGATTGATCCTGAAGAGTTGAAGCTTGAAGAATAAAGGAAGTTGATACTTTCTTTGATACCTGGAGATCCTGAAGGAGCCAAGTTGGTACTTATGATTGATACTGAAGCCTGAAGGTGGAGCTGATCAAGAAGCTGAAGCTTAAAGGAGAAGGGTTGAAACCTGGAAAAGCAAACTGATATTTGTCAAGAGTGATTGAAGTCTGAAGACTGAGTTGCTGTTGGAAGAGCTGAAGCTTGGAGTTGAGAGAGGAGTTGATCTGCTTTCTTTTCTTTTTCTTTTTCTGTATTGATGTGTTTTGTTTGACTTGCTTGATGCATTAGAATAAGTCCATATCTAGAATAGATAGAATCTAGGAGCATGATTGCACTAGAGGTTGAGTTGCTCCCTCTGCTTGTATTGTTACCGTGTGGCTTTGCTTGCGGGCATTCGGTAGAGCCCAGCTCCCTTGCCCATGTGGTTTGTTTTCCTGATGGCCTTTCATTTCATTTCTTTCTGTATGATTGCAGTTTACTGTTCTTGCTTGATAGCATGTTTTATATTTCAGTATGATTACTGTTCTTCATTCTGGCTTGAGGTTGAGATGAGCTTGTGGAGGATGAAGCCCCACACACATTTCCTCCCTCACTTGCATTGCATGCATTTTACTGTTAAGCTGATGCTTTGTCTGTTTTGGTGTATCATTGACATGATCCCTTAGGACTCTCATTTCCTTTGATAAGGAATTGATGATAGAACTTTAGGTTGAAACCTATGCATGACAACTTCTAGGAGTTCCCTGTTCAAACCTCAACCATAGGATGAATCCATGGCATGACAACAGTAGGACTTGATAGTCTCCCTCCTAGTTGGGCCTGTTCTCTTTTCATCTCAAAACAGTTTAAGATACAGTAATCATGAATGATTTCTTTCGTACGTTACGAGCCTTAAGCTATCTGAGAAAGGATTGTGGGAGAGTTTCTTTTCCACAGTCTGGATGTTTAGTATGGTACCCTTTGGGTGACATGCGACGCATTCACTCTCAGGTCATAGTCTCTAGTGCGATTGAAATCGCAAACACAATAAAAAACACTTCTTTCGTAAAAGACAGGAAATAACTCGTGGTTTCCCGAACTACGTGAGCTCTGATCTCTCATGCCTGTTGAGAGTATGTAGGCACAAGATGGCGATGTCTTGGCGAGCTACCTTCCCCCATAACCCGTCGTAGGCCGAACTACGTTGACTCTGATTTCTCATTCTCTGATGAGAATACGTAGGCATAAAGCGCGACGCTTTGCCGAGTCATTTTCTTTTCTGTTTAAGCCAACCTTGATAGGTAGATAGAATAAAACCAACCCGTCCAAGTAAACACGACAAGCGAGGATCCCGTCGAGTACGACGGACGTGAGGGGTGCTAACACCTTCCCCTTGCGTAACCGACTCCCGAATCCAAACAATGGTTGCGACGACCTTGTCTTACCCTTTTCCGTTAGGTTTTTCTGATCATTTCCTTTCCCGCTCTAAGGGATAAATAACGAAAGGTGGCGACTCTTCTGTTGTGCCGGCACCTTATTTTCGCGCAAGCGACACATGTATACAAATTTCTTTGTACCTTTGTACATATTTATATTGTAGCTTCCTCTTTTCAGGAGTTGCATTCATTGTACAAAACTCTTCCTATTTATGGGCCAGTTATCAATAAAATGCATATTATTCAGTACTTGATTATTTTGTTCTTGTTTTAACTTTTACCATTTTGTTTGTGGAAAACACCGATGTTTTTGATAAACTTGCACATGCATAAACTTGCAGGCCTAGGCCAATAATTGTTAAAACTTTGAATTGACTGAGCGATTGTCACGGCTATTGACCTGGATATTTCCTTTTGTATAGGATATCTTGTTGTTGCTCATGTTTTGCAGAGTCGTTACCTTTGCAGCAAACAACTAAGGGATCGTGTTTCCCTAGCCGGAGTCCTTTAACATAGGAGCAGGCTTTATGTGATTCTATCCCTCCCCAGCAGATGGAAGCCACATCTTTATCCCCAGAAGAGTTGGATGCGAGTTAGCAAGCTGCCCGACAGTGATGTAATCCCCAGGATGGCCCATTCTATTCTCCAGCAGATCGTCTTTCCTCTAGTAGGTTGATCATCCTCAGCAGAGTTCGTAATCCCGGATCGTAAAGCCAGCAGGATTATTTTTTCCCCCAGTGGAGTCGGTGTACCTTTCCAGCATTTATTTTGCTGGAATAATTCTGTGATACCGGGTTATCCCCAACGGAGTTGGCTTGGTCTTCGACAATTATTTTGTTGAAGCGGTTCTGTATCCAGCTTTTCTCCGGCAGCTCGTGTCTGCGTTTGCAGCCTGCATTTGCATCATATCTGCATGGCATATCAACTCACCCAAATACGTAGCATTCCATCTCGTATGGAGCATTACGCCATTTTTCAAACATATGCATTTTGAAACATAAGCCAGGTTGGTTACCTCTTTGTTTTCATTTGTTTCCCTGCAGGTTTGGAATTCTTGTTCAGGATGGTTTTAGATGTTCAATTCTTGACATGAGATATGTGATGATCGCGTTCGTCCTATCATGTGTTCCCTCATCAGAGTTGCTTGGTTAAGTTTCTCTTCCTCCCCAGCGGAGTTTTCCTTGGATTGCTGTTACGTCAGCATATCAAAAAGAAAAGATTTCAGGGTTTAGACCTTTGAGGTTGTTACTTGTTGTCAAGGTAAATGTCTGGCGGTTAAGTTTCTCTTCCTCCCCAGCGGAGTTTTCCTCGGATTGCTGTTACGTCGGCATATCAAAAGGAAAAGATTTCAGGGATTAGACTGTAGAAGTCATTACCTGTTGTCAAGGTAAATGTCTGGCTGTTGACGTCAGAATTTCCCCAGTAGAGTCTTCCTCGGATGGATGTTACGTCGACATTGAAAACTTCATGATTATACCTTCAAAGTTTTTACCCATTTTTGTTCAAGATGGATGTCTCGCAGCTGATGTCAGAAGTTCCCCGCAGATTTGCGTGTTCAAGTCTTCGGATGCATTGCTCGCTTTTATTTAGCGTTTGCCCATTTTTTAGGGAATGGAAGGTCAGTGATATTGACATTGCTCGCTTTTATTTAGCGTTTTCCCATTTCTTAGGGAATGGAAGGTCAGTGATATTGACATTGCTCGCTTATATTTAGCGTATGCCCGTTTCCGAGGAAATGGAAGGTCAGTGATAATGATGGTACTCGCTTTTATTTAGCGTATGCATATTTTTGAGGAAAAGGAAGGTCAGTGATATTGACGATGCTCGCTTTTATTTAGCGTATGCCTATTTCCGAGGAAATGGAAGGTCAGTGATATTGACAGTACTCACTTTTATTTAGCGTGTGCCCATTTCCGAGGAAATGGAAGGTCAAAGATATTGACGAGACTCGCTTTTATTTAGCGTGTTCCCATTTGCGAGGAAATGGAAGGTCAGAGATATTGACAATGCTCGTTTTTATTTAGCGTACGCCCACTTCTGCGGAAATGGAGGATCAAGGATGTTGATGTCGTGCTTTACGTAGTGCCCGCTTATTGTAGCATTCATTGTTAATTCAACACCTGTGGCGTCACACAGGTGGTTGATATTGAAATCATGTTGTTTATCGGATAATTGATTTGTTGTCGCTGTGACAACCCGATTCAATTGTTTAGATGTGTTGTCCCTAAGCAGTTTGGCAGTTTATTTCTTTGGTTAGCAAATTTTCGGGTTCTCTGGTATTCAACCGTCTTCTACCTCGATTTCCTGAAAGTCGTTCGCTTTTCATCCTATCGGGTCCAAGCCGCTTGAATAGGGGCAGTTGTTGCACCCTAAAATTTGCCTAACCTTTTCTCACTTGGTTTATGTTTCATTCCATTAACATATCATTGATCTAACATTTGCATAACATAGCCTTGTTCATTTAACAAGGGATCAAGTGTGGAGCCTATCTAGAGGTCTTATTCAAGCTTGAGAAGTCACCATAATCATCAGGAAGAAGGTTAGGTTCTTATGGAGTTCATTTGTTTGTATGGGGTTAGTCTCCTAATTTGAGGACCAATTGAAGAACATCAATGGATGGTGAGGTCTTGACCAAGGTGAGAGGGTGTGAGTAGAGCTCATTGAAGTGCCTTGAAGGTCATGGTGGAGCTCAATCAAGTCATTGTGCCAAGAGTGAAGAGCCACAGTTGAGGGTGTTGCAAGTAGGGTTTTCATCTGAGTAATCCTAAGTCAACTAAATAATTGAAGAGGATCAAAGCTCAATTATAGGTATTTGTAATCATGGATAGTTGTGTTGAGACACATGAGATGGTATTCCAAGATCAATGCAAAAAAAGTTCAAGGTGTGAGGAGTTGCTAAATTAGGGTTCTCAGGGTAAAATCCCCTATTTAGTGCCTAACTTCAAGACCACTTATCTCAAGATGCATGATTCATCTCCACTTTTGGCCAACATGAAATTTGTAGAGCATGCTCTTAGCTTTAATTTGAGTACTAAAAGTCCTCCACTGGATTTATAGAACTCAAGTTATGGTCCAGACAAGTTACAGGTCATTTGAGGAATGTGAAGTTTGTCTGTGAAAGTTCACCAACTTCCAATGAACATTTAACCTAGAAGGGTGTTTCTCCTAAACTTTTGGCCAACATGAAACTTGTATATCATGCTCTTAAATTTAATTTGAGTACTAGAAGTCCTCCATTGGATTTATGGAACTCAAGTTATGACCCAGACAAGTTACAGGTCATCTGAGGAATGTGAAATTTGTCTGTGAAAGTTTACCAACTTCCAAGGAACTTTTCACTTAGAAGGGTGTTTCCCTTGAGCTTTTGGGAAACATGAAAGTTTTAGGTATTGATCTTAGCTTTCCAAATTGTACTAGAAGTCTTCCATATCATTTGTAGAACTCAGGTTATGAGGTTTACAAGTTAGGGGTATTTTGGGAAAGTAAGGTTATAGGTCATTTGGCATTATAGGTCATTTTCTCCATCTTGCAAGCCTCAAATGCAATTTTGTTCAACACAAAACTTGCTCGAAATGATGTTTTTAGGTCAACCATATACTCATGATGGATTGATTTAGATTTAGGTGAGACTTGGTTTGAAGAATTTTGCAAAAAAGGAGAAATTAAAGGTATTTGATTGAAAATTCATGATCAATTCATTTGTGCTCAAAATGGACCATATGAATACTCATTTTGATCAGAAAAACAATTCTAAACACTTTGTAAATTTTAGAATTTCCATTTGAGGTCAATTTCATGGTGATACGGTTTGTTACTTCACAAGTAAGTTACACTTCATAATTTGATTTTGTGATAAGTTCAAGCACTCAAATCACTCCAAACACCCTCACCAGACTACAAGGAGTTGATTGCAAGCTTCCAAGGGAAGTTTCAAGTGAGAACACACATCCACCATGGTTGGTTTTGTGAAGGAAATTTGAAAATTTGTTTTTCTGTTTTGGGCCTCATTTGGACCCCTAAAGCCCACAAACCAATTGTATTTAAGTTGTGTGAGAGGTTTTGCTCCATTTTGGAGATCATTTCGCACCAGAATAAAGGATTGAAGTTGGAGCTTGAAGAAGAGAGTTGAAAATCGTGTTTTCATTTTCAAGCCAGATCCAAGCAAATTGAAGTTACAAATACGTTCCTCATCAAGCATTGAGTAAATCTGCAGTGTTTTGAAGCCAGAATCGTACCGTAGATACCTCAATTTGAAGCTCAAACTCAGGTATATGGTTTTCAAATTTACACTAGTTATAGCATGATTAGTATGTGGATAGGTTTTGATTTAAGATGTAGATGAAATTTGGATCAGAAATTGGATGTTTAGAGACAAATTAGGTGATGACATATTTTCTGTTTGGATGCGAATTGATCTGATCTTGAGGCTTTGATGCAAATGAATAGCATGTTATGATCAGTGTTAGATGAGGATTACATTCATACCAATAGTTTGAGTTTTGGTGAGAGTTCAGATTGAAGTGCATTTTGAGATCTTCTTCGTGTTTTAAAATCTTGTAGGATTTAGAGGATTTGAAAGTGATATTTGAGATCAGGACAAAATTTGGAGTGAGATGATGTTAAGTTTGCTGAGTTTCCATGACCTGTAAGTATATGCTCACCGGAGAAGATGACTAGAGGTCATCTCCGGCCGCCGTGCTGGACTTCCCTCCATCTGAGGATTCAAATGAAGACGAAGGCTGTGGTTCGTTGGATCTGACTGAAGCATTGACAAAGTATGCTCATCGTGTGGCTGTGTTTTAATCTGAGGATTTGAACTTTTGAATGTGAAATGCTGCGTTTCATTTATTGACCTGGTAGCTACGTGGCGTGTGAGTTGGACAGCGTGAGGGCCTTTAGATTAGATTACTGAGTCGTTTGATCCAAAGCGTGTGATATTTTCTTATTTATTTGATTTTCTTAATTCATTTCTTTATTATTTTAATTGCATTTTCATTTCTTTAATTCATTTTAATTTCATTTTTGATCAGAAAAATAATCCAAAAATATGCTCATGCTCCTCTCTCCATTTGTGATTTTTCTATGCTGTTAGATTTATTTTTTTGAGGATTTTGCAATTTAGTTTGATTTTTCTCATTTTCATTAATTTCTTTATTTTTGCATATTTGACACATCTGTTTGTTGATTTTTGTTCTTGCATTTGGTTTGGAATCTTGGGTTGATTTTTTGCTAGATTGTAGATTAGAGATGTATGTTCCCTCAGGATTTTTATTTTGATTTTTAGATAATCATAGATTCTGTTTTGGATTAGGGTTTTAGAGCCTCCCCTTTCATGGTATCCCTTTGACACTTTACAATTTAAGATTTTATTAGTTGCCTTAGAAATTGAATTAGGCTCTGATATTTGAACTATAGGTTCCTAACACTTGCATGTTCCCTTAGGAATTTGTAGATTTTTAGAATCTAGTTTGCTATTTTAGATAGAATTTGCAATTAGGTTGTTCATTTGGTTCTCCTAACTTGGTGCTTGTTTTGTTTTTCCTTCATTGGTGGATTTTGGTGCTTGTTGAGCTTGTGATTCTTCTTGGATGATGTTATGGGCGTGTTGTAGCTTCTGTGGAGTTGATTGTGGAGCTTGGCTTGGAGTTTTCTTTTCCTTTTGGTAGCTTTTTGGTAGCTTATAGGAGTTAGGGTTTAGGAAAGAGCTTAGAAGTAGTTTCCTTTCTTCATTAAACATGGATTGCTTTGGTTGCTTTCCATTTTCATCCTATGATTCAAGGTCCTTATGTGAAAGCCTCATCCTTCCTTTGGAAGGATGTGTGGCAATTTACAATAGGTAGAACCTTTGAGGATGCTTTTCTCAGATGACTGGTTGAGTATCAGGAGAGATTCCTTTGGTTTCCTTCCTGCTTCCTATCATCAACCCAATATCTTGATTTGATTTTTCTTCTCTTGTGTTGGAGCTTGTTGAAGCTTGAAGATGAAGACTTCTCTTGGAGATTGCTTGAAGTTGTTTGCTTGCAGCTATTTCTCTGTTTGCTGTTTATCTGCTTTGTTGTTGAGCTGTTTTGCCTGCTGTTTTTCTGACTGCTCTGCTTTGCTTGTGTGACTGATTGACTGTGTGTTGCATTAGAAGTAGGTCTCATATAGATGATTATAGGCCTAGGAGCATCCTAAAGGTTGAGCATAGCTCCATTTGCTTGTCTGCATTAGAGGTTGAGTTTCTCCCTCTGCTTGTATTTTTACTGTGTGGCTTTGCTTGCTGGTATTTGGTAGAGCTCAGCTCCCTTGCCTGTGTGGTGTGTGGCCTCTGTGCCTTGTTTGTTTAGAAGTTGAGTGCGACTCCTTCTGCTTGTGTGATGCATTACATGCATTTTATTTACAGTAATTGTCTTTACAGTTATTTCTTTTGCTGTTTTATTTTCCTTTGCCATGTTCCCCTAGGAACTCTAACTTCTCTTGTTCAAGAGAAGTTACGACAGACATTAGGGTTCTAACCATGCATGATAACATTAGGTAGTTCCCTCCTAACCTCAACCATAGATCGATTTTGCATGACAACTTTAGGATTGGATCAATTCCCCTTTAGTGCGTCTTTTCTCTTCTCATCTGCAAACAAAATCAAAATACAGTAATAAAGGTTAATTGATGTCGTACGCTACAAGCCTTAAGCTACTTGAGAAAGGATTGTTGGAGAGTTTCTTTCAACAGTTTGGATGTTTAGTATGGTACCCTTTGGGTGACATGCGACGCATTCACTCTCAGGTCATAGTCTCTAGTGCGATATCAGTTACAAACATCCATAAAAGACACTTCTCTAAAAAATAGAAAACAAAGATCGAACTCTTTTTGTCCTCTTGGACCTTTAGTCCCATAGGAAACCTTTTTCAGAAGGAGAGTTTTGTTAACTCCCGGTTCTACCGCAAACGGTAAACGCCTAAGTCTCCAATGGTCGAGCTGCAAACACCAAACTGCTGGAACTATCTGTTAACCTTACTCGGATAAAAAAGACAAACCTGTGTCTGTCGTGGCCCGAACTATGTTTGCTCTGATCTTTCATGTTGTGTGAAAGTATGTAGGCACCAGATGTGATATCTTGGCGAGCAACCTTTCCCCGTAGTTAGGCGAACTACGTTGACTCTGATTTCTCGTTCCAGACGGGAATACGTAGGCATAAAGTGCCACGCTTTGCCGAGTCATTTTCTTTTCTTTTCAGACCAGACCTTTAGCGTAGATAGACTAACAAATCCGTCAGATAAACACAATAAGCGTGGATCCCATCGAGTACGATGGACGTGAGGGGTGCTAATACCTTCCCCTTGCGTAACCGACTCCCGAATCCAGACAATGGTTGCGATGACCTTGTCTTATACCTTTGCGTCAGGTTTTTCTGATCGTTTCCTTTCCCGCTTTGAGGGATAAATAACGAAAGGTGGCGACTCTTCTGTCTTGCCAGCACCATTTTTTTTGCAGTAGCGACAATATGGTAGTGGAGTCGGAGGGGGACCCGATTTCCTGGTTTAAATTAGCCCTTGTTGTACCAGCTGAGGGTACAAATCCGTGTAGCTCATAGGGATAGGCCGAATTTCCAGCCTTTTGTTTTGGAAAGCGGCCCTCGGAGCTGGTGCTCCTTGCTGTGGGCTTGCCTACTGATTGTTGTTTGGTCGATAGGCATTGGGTGCCTGCTGCAGAGGACTATATGGATTTGGTCGTGGTTGGAAAATCAGTGAGACTGCAGCCACATACTGTTGTTGATGATAATTTTGTTGAGGTCACGGACGAGACGACCGTTGATTCTGCGGATGGCTCGTTCTATTCTGAATCCGTTCGTCATACATTATGGCGTTTGTCTCCCCTTGTTTTTTCTTGTGGAGATGACCCGATGGTTTCTTCATTGTGCTAGTGCTAGCTGCACTTGTCACCTTTCCACTTTTCAATTCGGATTCTACTTTTACGCCTACAACCATGATATCGGAGAAATTTGTTGTGGCACTACTGATCATTCTCTCGTAAAACTCCGGTCGGATAGTGTCCATAAACCAGTCAACAAGATCCTTTTCAGTCAGGGGAGGCTCTACCTGGGCATTCGTCTCGCGCCACCTTTGCGCATTATCTTTGAAGGTTTTAGAGTTTTTATGAGTCATACTCAGCAATTGACGTCGGGCAAGTCTTGGATTGATCCAAGCTTAAATACCACTTAATGGAGGCGCCTTTCAGACTATCCTGGAAGTAGTAGATCAATAGTTTATCATTTTAAGTGTGCAGAGCCATGCGCTGGCAGTACATTATTAGGTGGTCTTTCGGGCAGGTAGCCCCTTCGTATTTTTCAATCATAGGCATTACGCACTTCGGTGGAAATACCAAGCCTGAAACTAAACAAATGTCTTTGGTGTCACAACTGAAGATATTATTACCATCTATGGACCTCATCCTCCTGACCATTATATCCATTTCGACTCGCAGCTTTTCATGTTTTTCGTCTTCAACTTCAAACCCGTCTGGTATGTCGGATATGGGTTGATGGTGGTTAAAGATCGGTCGAGCCTGGGCTTGAGTGCCTAGTTGAAAATTTTTCATCAGGGGCACACTCTGTGGGTTCGAGTATGGCTGATGGTTGAACGGTTATGTGTCACTGAATGGAGGTATGAAATCCCTGGTGATGCCGGAGGGATGATCTGTCGCTGAAGTTACGGGTGATGGAGGAACTGTTTTCGTTGAATTGAATCCAAACACTACAGTGGCTTGCATGTCCATCTTTTCTTTAATCACCTGAAGAACTTCCATTATTTGGATGACGTCCCTGCGCAGTTCTTCAACTTCGTTGTCGATCTGATCAAACCTCTGGTCTTGTTTGGCCATCTTCTTTTGAGCGCAACTCTTGTGTTATACTTATGGGAGTTCAGTGTGATTCTGATAGTAATGGGACACATAACAAGTCGGAGAACCAATGAAATGCAAAATGATATGCAGGATGCAGATGCAAATGCAAACCACACATTCAAGGAATAAACAAGTTTTGTTTATGAACAAAGTTAAATTAAAACGTAACGGCGTGCCGCTTATCATTGACAAATGCAAACTTAAACAAATTTCATTGATAGCAAAAAGTTTTACAACATTGAGTTTTCATTAACAAATGAAAATCCTTTCTTTGAAAAGAAATATTACATTCCCATAAGCTTGGGATACAACACAAGGAAATTAAAGCTGAGAATCTTCTAACAAGACGATCCTTCTTCCTCCTGCAACATGGCTCTGCTCTAATTTTAATAGAGTAGATCCCAAAGCTCTTCATTTTCTCTTCTAGATTTGGCTAGAGCAAACCTCAGCTCCTTTCTAGTCAAGAGTTCGTCCGGCTCCCGAGAGATGTCATACGACTGAGTATAGAACATCCTTAATGCTATTTCCTTTGACTAAAGTAAATATGCATTTGAAACTAGACAACTAGGATTCTCCACAGCTGTCATTCCTTGAATATTGGGGCTACACCAGGCGAAAGTGACTCGCGCTTCATAGTCTGGGTTGTCATTTCTTTCAAAAAAGAAATCTTTTAGCAACTCTGAATCTGGGTCTCCCTCGGTGGGGTATCCTAGCTGGCGGCGAGCTAGGATGGGACTATAACTGATATACCCTCGAGTGCCGATCATAGGTATATTGGGGAACTCCCCACAGCTATGTATCATTGCAATTCCTCCAAGAGTCAGGTCGTACCAACTGACGTCATAGTGAGAGATCGAGGATAATTTTTTAATCCATGCGTCACTATCTTGCAGGTTCCATAGCGGGAACGTCCTAGGAAAATGCGAAATAAACCATTTTCTCAGGAGGAATGTGCAGCAAGAAAACTGTCCAAGATCGTATGTTTTACACTGATGGATAGCGTAGTAAGCCTGCGCCAATAGGGTGGGAACCGGGTTCCTGGAAATAAATAAATTGACGGCTTCCAGACTAATGAAATCAGGGCTTCTAGGAAACAGATATAAATTGTAAATCAGAAAAGCTAATATGGCTTCTAAGATTCCCAACTCCCTCCAATTGTAATAGAGTTCAGCTTTCTCCATGAATGGTCTGGCTTCCATTCTAGTGATCCCATCTCTATCACTCAATTGAGCTGGTAGCTTAGTAGGCTCTAAGTGAAGAGCTTTAGCGATGTCTATTCTCCTTGGTCTTATCTCCATTCCGAAGTTAGCCGTGAAGGTCATCGGGATTTTCATATACTTGGAATATTCTTCCAGAGTTGGCAGTAGTTGGGAGTCTGGAAATGTAAAGCAGTGATAAATGGGGTCGTAGAACTGTATGAGCGCTTGTAACATCTCCTCGTTTACTTGGGTATCAAGTAAACATAACAAATCTCCATATTTGGCTACGAAAGCCACAGGATTCCTCACCAGGTTCCTTAAGATCCTTATGTTACCCAACCTTAGTTTAGGGAATGCAATCATGTTTCGTTGACTCATTACTATGTCTGCAAAAAAAAACAAGATTTAATTGCTTGAATGGTTAGTGAAAATGTAAAATGCAATGCAAGGATGCAACTGGTTTTATAAAACTCAGAAGATAGATGAAGAAAAAAAAAACCTCGTCTCATTTATTTTGGGAAAAGTTACAACTTTTGGAATATAACCCAAGAAATATAAGGCTACACCAGAGAAGAAGACTTAGGTTCTATGGTTAAGAGTTCTGACAAGACTCCTATTCGCATGTCCTTTTCAGTCTTTTTACAATTGTATTCTCCATCACCAATTTGTACACTATTGCTTTCCAAGCGCCAGAAGTCGGTGGGATACTTGAATACTCGTGAGTGCTCTGTGTGGGTTTGACACTAGAGAAAAATAATTTCTCTTGTGTCACTTCTTTGTCAGTTAGGCGTCTTTCGAGCCACCCAATCAACTCATCTTTGTCTTGCAATTCTTTTTGCAACTCTATTGTCTCAGCGTGAAGAGTATGATATTTATCCTCCCATGTATCCCTCTCAAGTCTTGTTCTTTTAAGAACCTCTTGGTATTCTTCAATGGGAAGGGTAGAGGATTATGCAATAACGATCTGGGTATCTTTCTCAGGAAGGTAAGGCATCTTGAGATCATGAGCTCTAGATTGGACCCATTGAGTGAATGGCTCAAAAGCCACACAGTTCCTTTTCCCCAAGTCAGCCTTAGTTTTTATTTAGATATTCTTCCAAGCATCAACTGTACTGTTTCTTAATCTTTCCTCTGCTTCAGCATTGAGGTAGAAGAAACTGGATAATAGGATGTTGTTGGGTCTGTCCTTCATCGGGAACCCAAACAGGCGTCTTGCTAAAATAGGACTATAGTTGATTCCTCCTTGTGTCCCTAAGAGTGGTACATTTGGGAAAAAACTGCAACTGTCAATGTATATCCACTTGAGTTAGAGACATGATTTGCTGAGACCACCTCCAACCATTAGGATTTTCTATGAAGGCATTTGTCATTGGTAGCTAATTGACACACCATCTGTATAGCAAAGGAGTATTGCAATTGATAGTTCATATACCTTGAAGTGTTCCGTGATGAATGGAATGATAGTGTTGCACCCCAAAATTTGACCAACCTTTTTCTTAATCTTTGGATTATGTTTCATTGCATTTTAGCATTTTTGCATTTTGCATAGCATAGTTAATACATGGGATCAACTGTTTGTATGTGTCCTATCCAAGATGAGAGCCTTATTGACCACAAGCTCAAGCAGAGGAACATGTACAAGCCATCAAGTGGGTGTTATTATCAGGAACCATCAGAAGGTTGCCAGGGGGTCCATGAAGATTTATCATTGGTGTGATAATGAGGTAGAGGCTTGTTAAGTACCTCAGAGGTCATGGTGGAGTGGGAATGGTTGTTGCACCCCAAAATTTGACCAACATTTATTTACCCATCAAGTGTTTGAAGGTTTATACCTTTATCAGAAAGCTCAAGAGATCCTCAGAGTAATTAGTTGAAACTAAGGTTGTGTGTCTCATAACTTGAGAGTTATGGGAGCTCCTCAGATGATTCTGAGACTATGAGGATGGACTTGAAGCTTTGAGAAAGCTTATGAGATTTATTGAAAGCCATCATGAAGCCCAAAGAGGTCATTGTACAAGAATTCAGAAGATTCAACCATGAATGGTAGAATTAGGGTTTTGACTGGGTCAACCCTAGGTCAACTGCAAATTTGGAGAGGGTTGAGACCTAATCCAAGAGCCATGTGATCATGTAATGATGTATTAAGATGCTATAAGGATGATTCCTATACCAACTCATCATGATTGAGGAGTTTGAGAAGTTTTAAGCTAGGGTTTCTAAGGATTAACAGTGTGAAATCCCCTAGTTTGATCCCTATCTTCCAGGCAGTTTTAGCTCAAGATGTGATTGTCATCTCATCTTCCCCACAACATGAATGTTGTAGAGCTTGTTCTTATATTTAATTTGAGTAATATAAGTCCTTGATAGGATTTGCAGAGCTCAAGTTATGGTTTTGACAAATTACAGGTCATCTGAGGTATGTGAAGCTGGGTCCTTGAAAGTCACCCAACTTGCAGACAACTTTTGCCCTAGTAGGATGATTCCTATGGATTCTTGGTCAACATGAATGTTGAAAAGCATCTTCTTAGATTTCTAGGGAGTACTAGAAGTCCTTGATAGGATTTGTAGAACTCAACTTATGGCTTTGACAAGCCAAGGGCATTTTGGTCATTTGGAAGTTATAGGTCATTTCAAGCATAAGGCCATATCTCCTACTTCCAAGCTTCAAATGGAAAAATCTTCAAAATCAAACTTGCTTAGAATGATTTTTAAGGCTAATAGGGAGGTCATGAGATGTTGAAAAGGCTCATATCAAAAAGTGATAAAAATGGCCTAAAAATGAGGCATAAGTTAATTCAAGTGAAGTTGAAAATCATAAATCCCAAGTTATAAGTCCAAACCATGTCATGTAATAGGTCATTTTGACTCCAAATGACATTATAAGAACAATGGTTCAGCCACAATTTTGATTTGAGGCTTGCATCATAGGGTTGCTTTGTAATTGGATTGCTTGCACATGAAGGTACCATACCAAAACTCAAAAAAACTTAACAAACAAGGAAGTTATGCATTGTATCTCATCCAAAATATCATGTGGGGATAAAATCAAGTTGGTTACAAAGATTACAAGGGTTTTGGCATGAAATACCATGTAAGGAGAAATGAAAATGCAAAATACCATGACATGAAAACTTCAAGTTCTCATTAGAGGATCCTAGATGGTTCTAGATTGTTCTGAGCCATTCTATATAACCATTGCAACTTGCTCAGATGCAAGGTTGGTGTTAATTGGTGTAGAGAAGAGAGAGTGAAATCATAAAGCTTCCATTGCAAGTCACATTCAATCTCTTGATTCTTCTTCATTGCTATCCCATTTTTCTTCACAAACCTTCTCCATAGATCCTCCTGAGTGTGTTCATGCTGAGTTGAATCTCCATTGATGGAGAATTGAAGGTGTCACATTGAATTTGCAAAGAAGCCATTCACATTGGATCTTGAAGTACAAGCTTGCTACATCCAATCTTTTGCAAACAGAAGAAGATTCATCATCCAAGGAGTGTTCTTGAAGAGTTGCAAGGCCTGAATTGAAGATCTACCATCACTACCAATCCAAGAAGCTGGGTTTGCAAAATCTCTTCTAACTCATAATTTAGGCATGGTTAGGATGAATAGTTAGTATAGAGCTGTTAGAGACAATTAGGTGATCATGTATGATGAGTTTAGGATCAATTGGAGAAGTTTCATTCATGGATGTCAATTCTTGATGGAGTAAGAACTAGTGGTATAGTGAGTTTTAATGCAAGATTGATAGTTGATTTTAACCATTGAAACGTGATAATCATTTTGATACCAAGAAAGTTGAGTTTGGTTGAAGTCGTGGATTGATGATATTTTGAGATTGGTTTGGTTATACCTTCGGGTTTGATGATGGAGACCTGTTCAATGAAATCCAACACCATAGTCGTATTCAGCGTGGAAAATAGGTCAAGTTTGGGTTTTACACTTTTGATTTTGATGGAGGAATGAAGGAGCACGAGTTGGTAGAATTTTGTGCATGGAAGATGTATTTTCATGGTGTTTCAGAAACCCTAGGGCGTGAGGAAGAAGATGATCTCTTGTCCATTAAATGCGCGCTTGACCCTTGACCACGGACCAGATCCAACGGCTTGCATTCAATTCAGTTTTTGGAGGGATTTCTGAAAGCAGCGAAACGCTGCGTTTCACTTAAAGCCAAGTCTGGGCTTAGTGGATCTTGTGCTAACGCCACCCCCATGTGAGGCCCAGTTGAAGTTTGAACTAGGATTTGTTTCTTTTTGCACCGCCAGTTTTTTATTTTCTTTTATGTTTTTCAATTAATTTCTTATTTTAAATGGGCCCAAGCGCTTTTCTATACGCACCCCCATGTCTGGGCCCAAGCGCAATTTTAACTGTGTTTCATTTCTATTCACACCCCAGCCATTCATATCTCATTTTATTTTTCACCATTTTATTTCATATTTTAGAAAATCCATAATAAATTGAAAAATCAATATTTTTTCATGGGAGTTTTTTCTCCCTTTTCATATTTCTGTCTAGTAAAATATAAAATAAAAATATTTTCCATATCATGCATTTTAATATTTTTGGTATACTTTCTTCTTTTATTGCTTTTTAATGCTTTTATATTGATATATGATTTTGTAGAATTTAGTTTAGGTAGCTCCCTTAGTATTTTTAAGTCAATCTTTTTAGGGTAGTTAGATATATATTTTAGGTTCCCCCTGGATTAATTCCATATTTTTGTGATTATTTTTAGGATAGTTTTGATTAGATAATTCTAGGTTGTGTAGAATTAGGTTAAAACTTCAACATAGGTCCATAACAACTTTAGATTTTGGGTTTTTAGGACAATTTAGACTATGGGACATATATGGGTCTAAAGGGTAGGTATATAGGATCCCTTAGAAATTATATTAGGATTTAATATAATAGTATACTATTTTTAGTTGATTTTTGCATTGGTTGATTGTTTGTGTTGCCTTTAGGGCATGTTTGCTTTAGTTTGCTTTGATTTGTGAGCTTGGAAAGCTTGGTATCTCATTGTGGAGCATTGAGGAGCATGGTAAAAGATTTGAAGATGCATTGAGGAGCTTGAGAGCCTGGTCTTATTTCTTTTTTGTTGTTTTAGGGTTAGGAATTAGGAAGAGCTTAGATGTAGATAACTTCTTTCTCAAACATGGGTGGTATCTTTCACCTCCATTCCTCCCTGTGATTCAAAGTCCTTCCATGGTATACACCTCTCTCCTTTGGAGGGATAAGTGATGTACCTAGGAAGTAGAACTTTTGAGGGAACCATTCCTTTGATGTTGAACCCTTATAGGTCACCTTTGGTGGTCAAATAAACAGTTCAATATCCCCCAGCTTATCCAGTAAGTGATTTTCTCTGGTTTTGATTGTCTTGAGAGATGTTGAGCCTGAGTATGAAGATGAAGACTTCATTGAAGATTATTGAAGAGGATGAATCCTTGAGCATTGCCATTCCAGCTGAAGCTTGAAGAGTAGCAAGAGCAAGTTGATACTTGAAGACCCCTGAAGATTAGGTGAAGCCTGAAGGTGGAGCTGATCAAGAAGCTGAAGCTTAAGGGAGAAGATGAGCTGAAACTCATGTTGTAGGGTTGAAACCTGGAAAAGCAACTGATGTTTGTCAAGTGATTGAAGTCTGAAGACTGAGTTGGTGTTGGAAGAGCTGAGGCTTGGAGTTGAGAGAGGAGTTGATCTGCTTCCTTTTTCTTTTCTGTATTGTGTGTTTTGTTTGACTTGTTTGATGCATTAGAATAAGTTCATATCTAGAATAAGTAGAATCTAGGAGCATGATTGCACTAGAGGTTGAGTTGCTCCCTCTGCTTGTATTGTTACTGTGTGGCTTTGCTTGTGGGTACTCGGTAGAGCCCAGCTCCCTTGCCCATGTGTTTTGTTTGCCTTATGGCATTTCATTTCATTTTATCTGTATGATTGCAGTTTACTGTTTATTACTTGATAGCATGTTGTTTATATTTCAGTATGATTATTGTTATTCCATTCTGGCTTGAGGTTGAGATGAGCTTGTGGAGGCTGAAGCCCCACACACATTTCCTCCCTCACTTGCATTGCATGCATTTTACTGTTAAGCTGATGCTTTGTCTGTTTTGGTGTATCGTTGACATGATCCCTTAGGACTCTCATTTCCTTTGATCAGGATTTGATGATAGACTGTTAGGTTGAAACCTATGCATGACAACTTCTAGGAGTTCCCTGTTCAAACCTCAACCATAGGATGAATCCATGGCATGATAACAGTAGGACTTGATAGTCTCCCTCCTAGTTGGGTCTGTTCTCTTCTCATCTCAAAACAGTTTAAGATACAGTAATCATGAATGATTTCTTTCGTACGTTACGAGCCTTAAGCTATCTGACAAAGGATTGTGGGAGAGTTTCTTTTCCACAGTCTGGATGTTTAGTATGGTACCCTTTGGGTGACATGCGACGCATTCACTCTCAGGTCATAGTCTCTAGTGCGATTGAAATCGCAAACACAATAAAAAACACTTCTTTCGTGATAGACAGGAAATAAATCGTAGTTTCCCGAACTACGTGAGCTCTGATCTCTCATGCCTGTTGAGAGTACGTAGGCACAAGATGGCGATGTCTTGGTGAGCTACCTTCCCCCATAATCCTTCGTAGGCCGAACTACGTTGACTCTGATTTCTCATTCTCTGATGAGAATACGTAGGCATAAAGTGCGACGCTTTGTCGAGTCATTTTTCTTTTCTTTTTCAGCCAGCCTTGATAGGTAGATAGAATAAAACCAACCCGTCCAAGTAAACACAACAAGCGAGGATCCCGTCGAGTACGACGGACGTGAGGGGTGCTAATACCTTCCCCTTGCGTAACCGACTCCCGAACCCAGACAATGGTCGCGACGACCTTGTCTTACCCTTTTTCGTTAGGTTTTTCCGATCGTTTCCTTTTCTTGCTCTGAGGGATAAATAACGAAAGGTGGCGACTCTTCTGTTGTGCCGACACCTTATTTTCGCGCAAGCGACAGCTGGCGACTCTGTTGGGGACTTCAACGGTTCCCTGCGAGAGTCAATCCTAGCGCTTGTATGTTTACTTGTTGGGTTGCATTTATTTATCGCATTTTACTTCTCGCACTTTATTTCCCGCATTTTATTTTCAGTATAATATGATTATTTGTGCTGTTGTGGGATGGGAGTTCCGATGAGTGAGAAGTCAGACCCAGGCTTGAGTGCACTATAGACTTAGAGTGGAAATTAGTGGGCGCGTGCTTGATTTGCAGGCACTAGTGTCTCATGAAATCCACGCTCAGACGAGGTTCATCCAGTTGGCTTCACTTTCAACCCTTTGGGTTGAGACGGTTGCTGGTTTGGTGGATTGTCGACTCTGGGGACCGATCATTTGTGATTCAGCTAAGTGAGGCCGCTTCATGAGCTGGTGATGCCACACCTTCTGGGTATCGTATCACCCCTCTTGAAAGTCTGTGACACTGATGAACACATAGGATGCCGTACCTTGAGTCAGTTTAGGTCCATACCTGTGAGTGGGATTGGGTTTATTGCAGGAAACCTTGACCTTCAGACTACCTGGTTTTCTTGACAGTGAATCAGTTTTGTTGGTACTAGGGTTTCTCAGTTGCAGATTTGTCTGTTCTTGATATAGCAGGTTTTGATCAGAGGATCTTATCATCAGGTGTATGTCTGTTCTTGATAGAGCAGGTTTTGATCAGAGGATCTTATCATCAGGTGTATGTCTGTTCTTGATAGAGCAGGTTTGATCAGAGTATTATCATCAGTTGTTTGTTCTTGATAGGGCAGATGTTTGGGGTCTGAAGACTTCATCAGCAGATATTTCTTGATCATACAACCGAGGTCCTTATTATCAGACATTTGTTCTTGACAGAGCAGAGTTACGATCCTATGTATATGGTCCTATCAGATGGTTGTTCTTGGCGGATCAGATCTGTGGTCCCATACCGGGGTTTTCTTCTCATCAGTGATTGTTGATACAGAATCTCCACAGCGCCAGTTGCCTGGATATCTTATTGCATGATTGCATTTTGCATTAGTTTGCATGTTCATTTGCATTTCATTAACGTGTGTCTGTGTTGCAGGTACCGTTTCCCCGATCCAGGATTTCTCGCCTCCTATTGTATTGTTATGGCCTCTCTCAGGAAGACTGTTGCGTACAAATTCCCTACCCCTGATGTGGTTAAGTTGGCTGGTTTGATAGCTCTAGCAGGTGATTCTGTGAAGGATGAGTTCAGGAAATCTCATGGCAAGTTGCTCAGTTTGGTTTGCAAACCGTCTGCGTTCGAGTTGAATGGGTTGCATGCTCTGTTGCAGTTCTACGACCCTCCGCTGAGATGTTTCACTTTTCAGGACTTTGTTCTCGCGCCGACGCTGGAAGAGTATGCTGATTTGCTGGGTGTGCCTATCAAGAGGCAGATGCCTTTTGTCCACATGGATGCTGAGCCTGATCTGGCTGGTTTAGCTTCTTCACTTTACTTGGACGCCTCCGAGTTAGTACTGACTAGTTGGAACAAGGTTCCTGGGTTCTCCTTGCAGTTTCTGGTGGTTAAGGCTCAGCAGTGTGCCAAGGACGGATGTGGGGACGCGTTCAATGCCATCCTCGCTCTATGTATATATGGCATTATCCTGTTCCCCAACATGCCGGATTTTGTAGACTTTGATGCGTTTCACATCTTTGCTTCAGGGAATCCAGTCCCCACCCTGATCGGAGATGTCTATCACTCAATCCACTACAAGAATGAGAACAGGAGAGGGAAGAATGTCTCATGCTGCGTACCCTTGCTGTACAATTGGCTTGATAGTCATCTGCCCAAGAGGGGTCCTTTTGTCTTGTCTGCAGCCACAGCTGAGTGGCCTGAGCGTCTGATGAGTTTATCTGCAGAAGATATTGACTAGTTTGACAGAGACAGGTTGGGTACTGAGGTGATCTTCAGTTGCAGCGGGTTTCCAAGTGTGCCTCTGATAGGTAGGAAGGGTTGCATAAACTACAATCCGTCGTTGCTGGTTCGACAATTCGCGTATGCTTTGAGAACTCCGCCGAAGGAGGAAGAGGTACAGGAATCTCTGTACCTCACGGGTACTCTAGAGGGGGATCTGTTGTCTAAGCTTCAGCGTGCATGGAATAGTATCAGCAAGCGAGGAAAGCCTTTGCTGGGAAAAAGCAACAATCAAGCCTACCCTCCGTATACAGCACGGATCAGAGCCAGGGCCAATGCTATAGGAATGCCATTTCCTCAAGCCAAGCCAGAAAGTCCTCCAACAATCGAAGAGCCTACTATTGTGCCCATTCATCAGCATAACCAGGTATTAGCTGAGCGGGATGAATTGAAGCGGGCGAACGCAAAACTGGAGAAGGAGTTAGCTCAGCTTCGAAGCGAAAGGAACGAAGCCGTTCATTCTCTCAAAAGGCAAACAAAGTTGGTGAACCAGCTAGGTACAGACCTGACGAAGCAGATAGCCGAGCGTGAACGCATGGGTCAAGACTTCAGGGCTGTCAATGACGTACTAGCTACGAAGAAGCAGCATTTGGACGAGGCATATCGGAGGATATCCAAGTTCGACCAGCACTGGAAGGCTTCCCTAGCCACCAGGAAAGAGCGGGAGGATAAGCTGTTGCTGCAGATCTCCAAGCTGGAAGCCGAGGTGAAGGACAGCGAGCAGAGGTTTGATGAAGAAACCGCCCGCAGATACACCGCCGAAGGCCAACTCAACAAAGCTCTTGCTAACCTGAAGGAGCACAAGCTGACGGTTGAGTCCAAAAAGCGGAGATTAGAAGATTGCTTCGGCGAAGGAGCATGGGAAAGTTCAGTTCAGGGACTTAAGTATACCATTGTGCAGAGGGAACTACTCGTCGAGGGGTTGCTCACTTTGCCAGATCATCCAGAGACGAAGGAGTTATTAGCAGAGTATCGCGCCCGTGGTCGTGCTTGACTATGTGTATTCCGTTTGTTTTGATCTTTGTTGTATGCTGACCATCACCAGGCTTGTTTGCTGAGGTCACGCTGTTGATTTGTCTTGTACTCGCTGATGCTATGTACTGCCTTGATAGGCTTTCCTTTATATATGAGATTGATGTTTCCACGATTGGGCTCAGACTTCTTCTTCTTCTTCTTAGTATTATCAGCACTGGCACTCAGGCACTAGAATCGGGGGAGATCTCCCAAGCACACAGACACACGCATGCATCTGCATGAAGCATTTGCATGGCGTACATTTTGTTATTTTTCCTAACCTTTAGTGTTTACAGGTTTTTCAGGTTCACAGGATTGATCAGAGGTTAATTCACCGTTATTCAACTCGAGATAATCAGACCAGGATCATGGATCAAGTGCAGACCGATGTCCAGGAGCTCCGTGAAAGGATGGATCGCTTTATGGAACTTATGCAGGTGGTCGCCAATGGTCAGGACCAGCTCCGAACTTTGGTTCAACCTTTGATCTCCAGGGTTGATAGTAACGACATACTTCATGGTGGGGCCGTGCCTACTCCTCCACCAGTTGATACTCCGCAGAATGGTGTCCCCGTGGCCGGGGGCAACGGCAGTGCTAATGGAAATGTGATGGCCAACATCGGACTCAATGCGACAGGCGTCGGCAATGGGAGTCTGGGAGCTAATGTCAACATCGGGCCGGTCAACGGCAATGCTGGCGTTGGGAATCTGTTGGTGCCTCAACCGTGGCTTGAGGATCATCAGGATGATGTGTTTTCTCAAAGAGGTGCAGAAGCGGAGCTGAATGCTGAAGCGCGGCTCAGATTCAAAGCACTTGAAGATAAAATGAGAGATATTGAGAATCAGAATACTTTGGGCGTTGATATGTCCGAGCTGGGGTTAATTGCTGATTTCAAGGTACCTCCTAAGTTCAAGGTTCCTGTCTTTGAGAAATATAAGGGCACCACTTGCCCTCATATCCACCTGCGATCATACTATAGAAAGATGTCTGCCTATTCCGAAGATGAGAAGTTGCTGATGCACTTCTTCCAAGATAGTCTTTCTGGGCCATCCCTCGAGTGGTACATGGGCTTGGAGCCCACTAGTGTGCGCACATGGAAGGATCTCGCTGAAGCATTTGTCCTCCATTATCAGTACAATAGCGACTTGGCCCCGAACCGAGTCCAGCTCCAGAACCTTTCGCAGAGGAATAATGAAGGATTTAAGGAGTACGCCCAGCGGTGGCGTGAGTTGGCTGCTCGGGTTCAACCGCCGATGGTTGAGCGCGAGCTCGTGCAGATGTTTGTTGCTACCCTCCCGGGAATCTACTATGAAAAGTTAGTCAGCGGTATGTCTGGGACGTTCTCCCCTCTCATTACCATGGGCGAGCACGTCGAGAATGGTATCAAGATCGGGAAAATTCAAGGTGAATCATCCTCAGCTGGAGGAGGTGGAAAAAAACCTTATGCTGGTAAACGACGAGAAGGAGATGCGAGCGCTGTGACCAACGCTCGGAGAAAGGGCAAAGGCCCTCAGCGGCAGATAGCCAGTATAAATATCCCGGCAGCTCCGCAGCAGCAGCAACCGAATCAGCAGGGATATAGAAAGTACCAGAATCGGGCACCTATGACAAACCGTCACTTCGAGGCACCGCCCATGTCGTATGCGCAACTCTTGCAGACTTTGCTTCAGCTTCAGTTAGTTCTGAAGAGGACGATGGCACCCTTGACAGGGGCACCTCCACCAGGGTACGACGCAAATGCCACTTGCGACTTCCATACAGGGGCACCAGGCCACACAATCGAGAACTGCAAAGCCTTTAAGCACAAGGTGCAGGACCTGGTAGATGCCAAGATTATTAACTTTTCCGATAATGTGCCCAATGTTACGAAAAACCCTATGCCGAATCATAGGGGAGGCGGCGTGAACACCATTATCGAAGAAGAGAGTGCAGATCTGTTGACTGATGTCAAAGACCTAAAGACGCCGCTTAGTTTCGTCAAAGCTAAGTTGTTGAAGAAAGGGTTCTTTCCAGGATGCGGAGAACTATGCATGGACTGTGCTACACATTCTGATGGGTGTGAGAAGCTGGTAGAAGGAATCCAAAGTCTGATGACTGAGGGGATTTTGCAGTTCAGCCGGAGGGCTGAAAGTGTATCAGGAGAGGTAGTGTTGAAGCAGGCCGACGAAGTTGCCACCATCACCATTCCTCGCCAACCAATAACTATTTCTGCGCCCAGACCGCCTACAATCACTATCACCAAAGCTTGGCCGATACCATTCGAGAGCACTAACGCCGTTCCGTGGCATTATGGCGCTGAGGTCTATTGCAACGGTCAGAGGTTAGAGCTGGAGTCGTATGGGTCGACTGTGGAGAATCTCGCAGGAATCAGTGGTATTACCCGTAGCGGAAGAGTGTTTGCACCGCCAGAAGTCGTGGCAGAGAAAGCGGTTAAAGTTGATGCTGCTGATAAGGGTAAAAGCAAAGTCGTCGAAGAGGTCCCGTGTGGGGTAGAGAAAGATTTGATGGTCAAAGATGCCGAGGAGTTTATGCGGTTGATCAAAAAGAGCGACTACAAGATTGTAGACCATCTTCATCAGACGCCTTCGAAGATTTCTATTCTCAATTTGTTGCTGTGTTCTGAAGCGCACCGCAACGCGTTACTGAAGGTATTGAACGCTGCCTACGTACCGCAAGAGATATCAGTGAATCAGCTAGAAGAGGTGGTAGCCCATGTTAATGCTGGCAATGGGCTAGGTTTCACAGATTTAGAGCTGACGCCTAAAGGGAGAGATCACAATAGCGCCTTGCACATCTCGATAGAATGCAGAGGCACAATCATGTCGCATGTCCTGGTGGACACAAGTTCATCGCTTAATGTGCTTCCGAAGAAGGCATTAATGAAGTTTGACACTCGTGGATTGCTTTGCACACCCAGTGATCTGGTGGTGAAAGCATTTGACGGAACTAAGCGCCACGTTTTCAGAGAGTTGACCCTGCCGATCCAGGTTGGTCCGGAAACGTTCGACACGGTCTTTTATATCATGGACATCATGCCTGCCTACAGTTGCCTCTTGGGCCGGCCATGGATCCATGCTGCTGGTGCCGTGACCTCCACGTTGCACCAAAAGCTCAAATATGCTGTCGGGGGAAGCATAGTAACCGTGTGTGGTGAGGAGGACATAATGGTGAGCCATTTGTCATCCTTTAAGTATGTTGAAATGGATGACGAAATCCATGAAACTCTCTGCCAAGCATTTGAAGCCGTCAAAGTGAAAGAGGTAGCTCATGTCGTCACAGAGAAGCCAGAGATGAATCTCTCCTCATTCAAAGAAGCTCGGGCCATCGTCCAAGCTGGTTCTACCCCAGGCTAGGGGCATATTTTGGAGATACCAAACAAGCAGGATAAGTTTGGATTGGGGTATTCTCCTGAAGCTGAAGCTTCATCTTCTTCGTCTAGCAGCGCGTCACGGGGTAAGGGGCCGATCCTATTCACCAGTGGCGGAGTGATTTTCGAAAGCATCAACGCGGCGTCTGATGACAGCGGGGATAGCGATTGTGATCTCGACTCTTGGATTCAGCCAAGCAAGCCAGGCGAGCGCCCCAACAATTGGACCATCAAGGATATCATCCAGCTGACAAGTGAAGAGTAATGATTTACTTTTTACAATCATTGTACAACCCTATGTCCTACCCGGGGCATAGCGGTTTCATTGTCAGGGCCTTGTTGGATTATGTACATGCATTTTGTTAATAAATCAAAGGCGTTTTCTTCGTATTCAAATATTGCGATCTCTGTTATTCCTGTTTTATATTTTTTGAAAAACAATAAAATGGCAATGGGGTTTGTGCTAACCTGCATATTCTTGTTTTAAACTTAACCCTTGTTATTGCAGGATCCACATAACAGATGACATCGACTCTGGACCTTCTACGGCTCACTTCGACTTCGATTGCCCGATCTATCAAGCCGAGGAAGAGATTGATGAAGACGAAGACCTTCCGGAAGAGTTGGCCCGCTTGTTGAAACAAGAGGAAAAGGTTATTCTGCCTCACGAGGAGGAGATTGAGATCGTAAACCTGGGTTCTGAGGAGCTCGTCAGAAATGTCAGAGTAGGGGCTGCGCTGCAGAGTGATGTCAAGCATAGATTGGTCGAGATGCTTCAAGAGTATAGTGACGTCTTTGCTTGGTTATACGAAAATATGCCCGGACTTGACACGGACATCGTGGTCCACCACTTGCCGCTACGAGAAGATTGCCCTCCCGTTAAGTAGAAGCTTAGGAGGACGAGACCAGACATGGCCGTTAAGATCAAAGAAGAAGTGCAGAAACAGCTCGATGCTGGCTTCTTAGCGGTCACCACTTACCCTCCGTGGGTCGCCAACATAGTGCCTGTACCGAAGAAGGACGATAAGGTACGCATGTGCGTCGATTATCGGGATTTGAATAGGGCGAGCCCTAAAGATGATTTCCCGTTGCCTCATATCGATGTGTTGGTCGACAACACAGCCCAGTTCTCCGTGTTTTCGTTCATGGATGGCTTCTCCGGTTACAACCAGATCAAGATGGCGCCGGAGGACATGGAGAAAACGACGTTTATCACCCCTTGGGGAACATTTTGCTATAAGGTAATGCCCTTCGGTCTGAAGAACGCAGGGGCCACTTACCAGCGAGCAATGGTAACTTTGTTTCATGATATGATTCATCATGAGATCGAGGTCTATGTTGATGACATGATTGCGAAGTCCCAAACAGAGGAAGAGCATCTGGTCAACTTATTGAAACTTTTTGAGAGGCTTAGGAAATTTAGGTTGAGGCTGAATCCTAACAAATGCACTTTCGGAGTGCGGTCCGGAAAGTTGCTGGGGTTTATCGTTAGCGAACGAGGTATCGAGGTTGATCCTGCGAAAATAAAAGCCATTCAAGAAATGCCAGCGCCGAAAACAGAAAAAGAAGTTCGTGGTTTCTTGGGCCGAATAAACTACATTGCAAGGTTTATCTCTCAGCTCACAGCCACTTGTGAACCGATGTTCAAGCTTTTAAAGAAAGATCAGGCGATTACTTGGAATGAGGATTGCCAGAAGGCATTCGACAAGATAAAGCAGTATCTTCAAGAACCTCTAATCTTGATACCCCCAGTGGCTGGACGGCCTTTAAGTATGGGGTGTGTTCTCGGTCAGCACGAGGAGACGGGAAGAAAGGAGCATGCCATTTACTACTTGAGTAAAAAGTTCACTGAGTGTGAATCTCGATACTCGATGCTGGAGAAGACGTGTTGTGCACTAGCTTGGGCTGCCAAACGTCTACGCCAGTACATGCTCAATCACACCACTATGCTAATTTCGAAGATGGATCCGATCAAGTACGTCTTCGAGAAGCAGGCTCTTTCGGGCAGGATTGCCAGATGGCAAATGGTGTTAACAGAATATGATATTCAGTACGTGTCCCAGAAGGCCATTAAGGGCAGCGTATTGTCTGATTACCTTGCCGAGCAGCCGATCGAGGACTACCAGCCGATGAAGTTCGAATTCCCTGACGAGGATATTATGTTTCTCAAAGCGAAGGATTGCAATGAGCCGTTGCCCGGCGAGGGGCCAGATAGGAAGTCTCAGTGGAAGTTGATATTCGATGGAGCGGTTAATTCCTATGGAAGTGGTATCGGGGCTATCATCACGACTCCCCACGGATCCCATATCCCGTTTACTGCGAGACTGACGTTTCCAGTCACCAATAATGAGGCGGAGTACGAAGCATGCATCATGGGTCTAGAAGAGGCAATTTATTTGAGAATCAAGAACCTAGACGTATATGGTGACTCAGCGCTTGTGATCAACCAAATTAAAGGGGAGTGGGAGACTCGTCAATCAAATTTGGTGTTGTACATGAATTATGCCAGGAGGCTGCTTCCATTCTTCGACCAAGTGGAACTCCATCATGTACCCCGGGCTGAAAATCAGATGGCTGATGCCTTAGCCACGTTGGCTTCAATGTATAAAGTCAATTTTTGGAATGAGGCTCCAAGAATTATGCTTTCGCGTCTTGATAGACCAGCATTTGTCTTTGCAATTGAGGATGCCGCCGACGGCAAGCCATGGTTCCACAACATCCAGACTTTCCTTATGACTAAGGAGTATCCTGCGGGTGCGTCAACCCAGGATAAGAGGACTCTGCGGAGGCTGTCTGGAAACTTTTATCTCAATCCTGATGGAGTGTTGTATAAGAGAAACCACGATCTCGTGCTACTCAGATGTGTAGATGAGAAAGAGGCGAGTATGCTCATGGAAGAAGTCCATGAAGGCACATTTGGTACGCACGCCGGCGGGCATGCTATGACGAGAAAAATCCTGAGAGCAGGATACTACTGGCTGACGATGGAGTCGGATTGCTTCAGATTCGCGAAGAGATGTCATAAATGCCAGATTTATGCTGATAAAGTTCATGTGCCGCCGTGCCCATTGAATGTCATGTCCTCCCCGTGGCCGTTCTCCATGTGGGGCATCGACATGATAGGCAAGATCGAGCCCACTGCATTTAACGGTCATCGCTTCATTCTGGTAGCTATCGACTACTTCACCAAGTGGGTGGAGGCAGCCTCGTATGCTAATGTGACCAAGCAGGTGGTGGCTAAATTCATAAAGAGGGACATCATCTGTCGTTACGGAATTCCCGAGCGGATCATTACTGATAATGGTTCGAATTTGAATAACAAGATGATGAAGGAGTTGTGCCAGAGCTTCAAGATTGAACACCACAACTCATCTCCTTACCGGCCGAAGATGAATGGCGCCGTCGAAGCCGCCAATAAGAACATAAAGAAGATTGTTCAGAAGATGGTTGTGACGTACAAAGATTGGCACGAGATGCTGCCGTTTGCCTTGCACGGTTATTGTACGACGGTACGTACGTCGATCGGGGCAACTCCTTTCTCCTTAGTGTACGGTATGGAAGCTGTCCTACCGTTAGAAGTGGAGATCCCTTCTTTGCGAGTTTTGATTGATGTGAAACTCGACGAGGCAGAATGAATTACGAATCGTTTGAACCAACTCAGCCTGATGGACGAGAAGAGGTTAGCATCGATTGCATTTGGTCGTCTGTACCAAAGCCGAATGAAGAAAGCTTATGATAAGAAGGTGCGTCCTAGAAGCTTTCAGACGGGGGATCTCGTCCTGAAGAAGATTCTTCCTCCACACTCCGATCACGGGGGCAAGTGGACTCTGAATTACGAAGGTCCGTATGTTGTCAGCAAGGTCTTCTCGGGAGGAGCTTTGTTGTTATCCACAATGGATGGTGAAGATTTTGCATCCCCCGGTGAACACGGATGCAGTTAAAAAATACTTTGCTTGAAAGCGACCCGCTGGACAAAAAAGAAAGAGTCCAAGCAAAAAAGGGGCATGCCGGTGAACCAAAAACAGAATAAAAGGTTCGGGCAAAAATTAGGGATATATTGAAAAAATGTACACCCGCGAAGTCGAAAACCTACACTGGGCGGCTTCGGCAGAAAAGGGTATCCCGGTGAACTGAAAACCCGTAAAGGGCGGTTCACGCAAAGGTTAGGGATTTGAATAAGCAAATGACTGCGTTCCGCGTGTGGACTTTCATTGTTTAGTGGTTTGGAGGACCTGATGGCTGTTTATCCGAATCAATCTCTTCCGAAGCTGAAGCGTCGGAGAAGTATCGAAGTCGAGTGGGTCTTAGAAGGATCAACTCATGGTGTTCGTCTACGCCTCGTTGCCGACATTTGTATATACTGATGTATATTTATGTTTTATTTTTGTGCGGCTTCCTCATTCCAGGAGCTTGCATCTGTTGTAAAACATTTTTACCCATTCAGGGGTTCATTATCAATAAAATGCATACTATTCAGCAATTCTGTTTGTCTGTTTAGCATTTCTCTGTTTTGTTTACGAAAAAGAACGCTGATGTTTTTGATAAAATGCGCATACATAAACTTGCTGGCCTAGGCCACGGATTGTTGAAACAATTAACTACTTGGATATTGTCACGAGATAATAACCTTGATAGGCCCCTTTGAGAAGGGTATCTTGTCTGTTTGTTTGTGTTGTTACAGGTGTAGCATATTCCAGACAGTGCGCCGTACGCATCCCCGAAGCAGGATGATTCCTTCTTCTCCAGCAGAGTTCAGTAGCCTCTCTCCGCAGAGTCTGAACGCAAGATGGTGAGCATTGATATGTCTCCCCATGCAAAGATGATTCTCTCCCCAAGCAGACGCATCCTGAAAGAGCGTCACTTCCTCAGCTGAGTCACGCGCCGAAGCATGATTTCCCCCCCCCCCCCCCCCCCCCCCCCGCACCGGGTCACAAGTGCAGGTTTCGTAGGAAACTGTTCGTACGCCGAAGTATGCAACAACTGATGGTGCCAGACTGAAGTCTCCAGCGAAATTGAGATTCCCCACCAGAGTCGTACTCTCTCCCGAAGTCGGATGATTCCCTCTTCCCCAGTAGAGTGTTGGAACAGCTGATGTTGTATTCCCCTGCAGAGTTGTACTCTCCCCCGAAGTCGGATGGTTCCTTCTTCCCCAGCGGAATTGAAATTCCTCATCAGAGTTGTACTCTCCAGCGAAGCAGATGGGACCATGAGTGGTTTTCCCTAGCAGAGCGCTGAACAGCTGATGCTGTATTCCTCCAGAGTCGTACTCTCTCTAGCAAAGCAGAATGATTTCTCCTTCCCCAGCCGAGCTTGCAGATACCCAAGAGAGCCGAATCCCTGGAAGTTGATTAGACCATGATTGGTTGTTTCCCCAGTGGAGTGTTGAGCAGCTGAAGTTGTTTCCCCACAGAGTTATCATCCCCAGAAGAGTAGCCATGAAGGCCACACAGTTCATTCCAGCGATTGACATCGCTTTCCCTCAGCAGGTCTAGGTTCTCGTAGAGCTTCGTCCCCCTGCAGCAGTCAACTGAGATCGTTTCCCCCGCAGCAGTCAACTGAAGTTGTGTCCCCTGCGAAGTCCAATTGATATTGACGTGACCATGTTCTCCTCAGCAGGATGATTCCTCTATCTGAGTAGTTATTCCCCCTTGACAGGAGGATTTCCCCCTCGGCATTTATTTTGCTGACCGAATCACATCATTATGCATGATTGCATAGCATTTAGCATAAACGCATAGCATTTCCACTGTGTGGAGCATGGCGCCGAAGCATATGCATAATAAACATGATCTAGGTTGCTACCGTTCTTGTTTTGCAGGTGTCCCACCGCAGAATTGATTGCTCAGGATGATTCCTGACATTCTCCCCAACGAAGTAGCTTGCTCAAGATGATTCTTGAGATCACCAGCGAAGTCTTCAGTTCAAGATGATTCTTGAATTCCTCAGCAGGGCCGTTTGCTTAAGATGACTTTTAAAGCTCCCCAGTGCAGTCCCCAGTGAAGATTGCCCAGGATGATTCCTGAAGCCCCAAGAGAGCCGAATCCTTGGAAGCTGCTCAAGCCATGATTGGTTTGTCCCCGGCAAGAGTTGCCCAGGATGATTCCTGGAATCCCCAACAGAGTGTTCGTTCAGGATGATTCCTGAAATCTCCAGAATGGTTATCAGTTCAAGATGATTCTTGAAGGTCCCCGACGGAGTTATTTGTTCAAGATGATTCTTGAAGTCCTCAGCAGAGTTGATTCCTCCATAATGATTTCTGGATCCCCGGAGCGGAGTTGCTTGATAGTTCTCCAGATTCCCTAGCGGCGAAGCATCCTCCCCAGCAGGTTCGTCAACGGCGAAGTTGAAATCTCCTTTGAAGACTCCATGATTGAAGTCTGACCGTGTTACTGAAGCAGTTATCTCAGTAATGTTGAATGCCTGACGGCATGATCAACCTGATGGTTGAAGTCCGGCTGATGCCCGACAGTGTTCTTTGGATGCCTGATGGCATGATCGACTATGTACTACCGGTTACCGTGTGATCAATTCCCCAATAGATATTTGTTTGTATCTGGCAGCGAGGTCAGATTAGGTATGTTTCCAGCGGCGATGTTGGATGATTGTCTTGACGGCGAGGTCAGATTATTTGTATCTCCAGCGGCGATGTTGGATATTTGTTTTGACGGCGAGGTCAGATCATGCTCGTTTCCAGCGGCGATGTTGGATGTTTGCTTTTGACGGCGAGGTCAGACTATTTTGAGTTCTCCAGCGGCGATGTTGGATATTTGTTTGTTTCTGGCGGCGATGTCAGGTGGTTCTCCAGCGGCGATGTTGGATATTTGTTTGGTTCTGGCGGCGATGGTAGGTGTTTTAGTTCTCCAGCAGCGATGTTGGATGGTTTGTTTCTGGCGGCGATGTCAGGTAGATTTGATTTTCCAGCGGCGATGTTGGATATTTGTTTCTGACGGCGATGTCAGGAGATTGTGTCTGACGGCGATGTCAGACTCTTTAGCTCCCCAGCAGAGTTATGTTTGGTTCTATGGCGGCGATGTCAGGTGATTCTCTATTTCTCCAGCGGCGATGTTGGGTGTTTTGTTTGTTCTGACGGCGATGTCAGATAGTTTAGTTTTCCAGCGGCGAAGTTGGGTGGTTCTCAGATCCTTTGTATCTCCAGCGGCGAGGTTGGGAGGTTGTTTCTGGCGGCAATGTCAGGTGATTAGATTTTCCAGCGGCGATGTTGGATGTTTGTTTCTGACGGCGATGTCAGATTATTCTTTAGCTCTCCAGCGGCGATGTTGGATGTTTGTTGGACGGCGATGTCGAGTGTCTCTTAGAGTTATGATTGTTTATGGCGGCGATGTCATGTTCTCTAGCTTTCCAGCGGCGATGTTGGGTGTTTTAGTGGTCTGACGGCGATGTCAGGTGATTCAGTTTTCCAGCGGCGATGTTGGGTGTTTCTCAGAGTTTTGTTTGTTTCTGGCGGCGATGTCAGGTGATTTAGTCTTCCGGCGGTGATGTTGGGTGTTTCGGTTGTCTGATGACAATGTCAGAAGAATTTAATGTGGATAACTGACGGCGATGTCAGATCAATATTTCTCCAGATAGTTGCCGTGCAGCTACTATTCCAGTTTTCGGAGATTTGTTCCCTTCAGAGCACCGTGTGCTCGTGCTGTTGGCAAATTTCCGGGTTTACCGGTATTCAACCATCTCGCACCTTGATTGGCTGAGAGCCGTTCGCTCCTCATCCAGTCAGGTTCAAGCCGTTTGAATAGGGGCAGCTGCTGCACCCCAAAATTTGACCAACATTTATTTACCCATCAAGTGTTTGAAGGTTGATACCTTTATCAGAAAGCTCAAGAGATCCTCAGAGGAATTGGTTGAAACCAAAGTTGTGTGTCTCATAACTTGAGAGTTGTGGGAGCTCCTCAGATGATTCTGAGACTATGAGGATGGACTTGAAGCTTTGAGAAAGCTTATGAGATGTATTGAAAGCCATCATGAAGCCCAGAGAGGTCATTGTACAAGAATTCAGAAGATTCAACCATGAATGGTAGAATTAGGGTTTTGACTGGGTCAACCCTAGGTCAACTGCAAATTTGGAGAGGGTTGAGACCTAATCCAAGAGCCATGTGATCATGGAATGATGTATTGAGATACTATAAGGATGATTCCTAGACCAACTCATCATGATTGAGGAGTTTGAGAAGTTTTAAGCTAGGGTTTCTAAGGATTGACAGTGTGAAATCCCCTAGTTTGATCCCTATCATCCAGGCAGTTTTAGCTCAAGATGTGATTGTCATCTCATCTTCCCCACAAAATGAATGTTGTAGAGCTTGTTCTTAGATTTAATTTGAGTAGTATAAGTCCTTGATAGGATTTGCAGAGCTCAAGTTATGGTTTTGACAAATTACAGGTCATCTGAGGTATGTGAAGCTGGGTCCTTGAAAGTCACCCAACTTGCAGACAACTTTTGCCCTAGTAGGATGATTCCTATGGATTCTTGGTCAACATGAATGTTGAAGAGCATCTTCTTAGATTTCTAGAGAGTACTAGAAGTCCTTGATAGGATTTGTAGAACTCAACTTATGGCTTTGACAAGCCAAGGGCATTTTGGTCATTTGGAAGTTATAGGTCATTTCAAGCATAAGGCCATATCTCCTACTTCCAAGCTTCAAATGGAAAAATCTTCAACATCAAACTTTCTTAGAATGATGTTTTAAGGCTAATATGGAGGTCATGAGATGTTGAAAAGGCTCATATCAAAAAGTGATAAAAATGGCCTAAAAATGAGGCATAAGTTAATTCAAGTGAAGTTGAAAATCATAAATCCCAAGTTATAAGTCCAAAACATGTCATGTAATAGGTGATTTTGACTCCAAATGACATTCTAAGAACAATGGTTCAGACACAATTTTGATTTGAGGCTTGCATCATAGGGTTGCTTTGTAATTGGATTGCTTGCACATGAAGGTACCATACCAAAACTCAAAAAAACTTAACAAACAAGGAAGTTATGCATTTTATCTCATCCAAAATATCATGTGGGGATAAAATCAAGTTGGTTACAAAGATTACAATGGTTTTGGCATGAGATACCATGTAAGGAGAAATGAAAATGCAAAATACCATGACATGAAAACTTCAAGTTCTCATTAGAGAATCCTAGATGGTTCTAGATTGTTCTGAGCCATTCTATATAACCATTGCTACTTGCTCAGATGCAAGGTTGGTGTTAATTGGTGTAGAGAAGAGAGAGTGAAATCATAAAGCTTCCATTGCAAGTCACATTCAATCTCTTGATTCTTCTTCATTGCTATCCCATTTTTCTTCACAAACCTTCTCCATAGATCCTCCTGAGTGTGTTCATGCTGAGTTGAAGCTCCATTGATGGAGAATTGAAGGTGTCATATTGAATTTGCAAAGAAGCCATTCACATTGGATCTTGAAGTACAAGCTTGCTACATCCAATCTTTTGCAAACAGAAGAAGATTCATCATCCAAGGAGTGTTCTTGAAGAGTTGCAAGGCCTGAATTGAAGATCTACCATCACTACCAATCCAAGAAGCCGGGTTTGCAAAAGCTCTTCTAACTCATAATTTAGGCATGGTTAGGATGAATTGTTAGTATAGAGCTGTTAGAGACAATTAGGTGATCATGTATGATGAGTTTAGGATCAATTGGAGAAGTTTCATTCATGGATGTCAATTCTTGATGGAGTAAGAACTAGTGGTATAATGAGTTTTAATGCAAGATTGATAGTTGATTTTAACCAGTGGAACGTGATAATCATTTTGATACCAAGAAAGTTGAGTTTGGTTGAAGTCGTGGATTGATGATATTTTGAGATTGGTTTGGTTATACCTTCGGGTTTGATGATGGAGACCTGTTCAATGAAATCCAACACCATAGTCGTATTCAGCGTGGAAAATAGGTCAAGTTTGGGTTTTACACTTTTGATTTTGATGGAGGAATGAAGGAGCACGAGTTGGTAGAATTTTGTGCATGGAAGATGTATTTTCATGGTGTTTCAGAAACCCTAGGGCGTGAGGAAGAAGATGATCTCTTGTCCATTAGATGCGCGCTTGACCCTTGACCACGGACCAGATCCAACGGCTTGCATTCAATTCAGTTTTTGGAGGGATTTCTGAAAGCAGCGAAACGCTGCGTTTCACTTAAAGCCAAGTCTGGGCTTAGTGGATCTTGTGCTAACGCCACCCCCATGTGAGGCCCAGTTGAAGTTTGAACTAGGATTTGTTTCTTTTTGCACCGCCAGTTTTTTATTTTCTTTTATGTTTTTCAATTAATTTCTGATTTTAAATGGGCCCAAGCGCTTTTTTATACGCACCCCCATGTCTGGGCCCAAGCGCAATTTTAACTGTGTTTCATTTCTATTCACACCCCAGCCATTCATATCTCATTTTATTTTTCACCATTTTATTTCATATTTTAGAAAATCCATAATAAATTGAAAAATCAATATTTTTTCATGGGAGTTTTTTCTCCCTTTTCATATTTCTGTCTAGAAAAATATAAAATAAAAATATTTTCCATATCATGCATTTTAATATTTTTGGTATATTTTCTTCTTTTATTGCTTTTTAATGCTTTTATATTGATATATGATTTTGTAGAATTTAGTTTACGTAGCTCCCTTAGTATTTTTAAGTCAATCGTTTTAGGGTAGTTAGATATATGTTTTAGGTTCCCCCTGGATTAATTCCATATTTTTGTGATTATTTTTAGGATACTTTTGATTAGATAATTCTAGGTTGTGTAGAATTAGGTTAAAACTTCAACATAGGTCCATAACAACTTTAGATTTTGGGTTTGTAGGACAATTTAGACTATGGGACATATATGGGTCTAAAGGGTAGGTATATAGGATCCCTTAGAAATTATATTAGGATTTAATATAATAGTATACTATTTTTAGTTGATTTTTGCATTGGTTGATTGTTTGTGTTGCCTTTAGGGCATGTTTGCTTTAGTTTGCTTTGATTTGTGAGCTTGGAAAGCTTGGTATCTCATTGTGGAGCATTGAGGAGCATGGTAAAAGATTTGAAGATGCATTGAGGAGCTTGAGAGCCTGGTCTTATTTCTTTTTTGTTGTTTTAGGGTTAGGAATTAGGAAGAGCTTAGATGTAGATAACTTCTTTCTCAAACATGGGTGGTATCTTTCACCTCCATTCCTCCCTGTGATTCAAAGTCCTTCCATGGTATACACCTCTCTCCTTTGGAGGGATAAGTGATGTACCTAGGAAGTAGAACTTTTGAGGGAACCATTCCTTTGATGTTGAACCCTTATAAGTCACCTTTGGTGGTCAAATAAGCAGTTCAATATCCCCCAGCTTATCCAGTAAGTGATTTTCTCTGGTTTTGATTGTCTTGAGAGATGTTGAGCCTGAGTATGAAGATGAAGACTTCATTGAAGATTATTGAAGAGGATGAATCCTTGAGCATTGCCATTCCAGCTGAAGCTTGAAGAGTAGCAAGAGCAAGTTGATACTTGAAGACCCCTAAAGATTAGGTGAAGCCTGAAGGTGGAGCTGATCAAGAAGCTGAAGCTTAAGGGAGAAGATGAGCTGAAACTCATGTTGTAGGGTTGAAACCTGGAAAAGCAACTGATGTTTGTCAAGTGATTGAAGTCTGAAGACTGAGTTGCTGTTGGAAGAGCTGAGGCTTGGAGTTGAGAGAGGAGTTGATCTGCTTCCTTTTTCTTTTATGTATTGTGTGTTTTGTTTGACTTGTTTGATGCATTAGAATAAGTTCATATCTAGAATAAGTAGAATCTAGGAGCATGATTGCACTAGAGGTTGAGTTGTTCCCTCTGCTTGTATTGTTACTGTGTGGCTTTGCTTGCGGGTACTCGGTAGAGCCCAGCTCCATTGCCCATGTGTTTTGTTTGCCTGATGGCATTTCATTTCATTTTATCTGTATGATTGCAGTTTACTGTTTATTGCTTGATAGCATGTTGTTTATATTTCAGTATGATTACTGTTATTCCATTCTGGCTTGAGGTTGAGATGAGCTTGTGGAGGCTGAAGCCCCACACACATTTCCTCCCTCACTTGCATTGCATGCATTTTACTGTTAAGCTGATGCTTTGTCTGTTTTGGTGTATCGTTGACATGATCCCTTAGGACTCTCATTTCCTTTGACAAGGATTTGATGATAGACTGTTAGGTTGAAACCTATGCATGACAACTTCTAGGAGTTCCCTGTTCAAACCTCAACCATAGGATGAACCCATGGCATGATAACAGTAGGACTTGATAGTCTCCCTCCTAGTTGGGCCTGTTCTCTTCTCATCTCAAAACAGTTTAAGATACAGTAATCATGAATGATTTCTTTCGTACGTTACGAGCCTTAAGCTATCTGAGAAAGGATTGTGGGAGAGTTTCTTTTCCACAGTCTGGATGTTTAGTATGGTACCCTTTGGGTGACATGCGACGCATTCACTCTCAGGTCATAGTCTCTAGTGCGATTGAAATCGCAAACACAATAAAAAACACTTCTTTCGTGAAAGACCGGAAATAAATCGTAGTTTCCCGAACTACGTGAGCTCTGATCTCTCATGCCTGTTGAGAGTACGTAGGCACAAGATGGCGATGTCTTGGCGAGCTACCTTCCCCCATAATCCTTCGTAGGTCGAACTACGTTGACTCTGATTTCTCATTCTCTGATGAGAATACGTAGGCATAAAGTGTGACGCTTTGCCGAGTCATTTTTCTTTTCTTTTTTAGCCAGCCTTGATAGGTAGATAGAATAAAACCAACCCGTCCAAGTAAACACAACAAGCGAGGATCTCGTCGAGTACGACGAACGTGAGGGGTGCTAATACCTTCCCCTTGCGTAACCGACTCCCGAACCCAGACAATGGTCGCGACGACCTTGTCTTACCCTTTTTCGTTAGGTTTTTCCGATCGTTTCCTTTTCTGCTCTGAGGGATAAATAACGAAAGGTGGTGACTCTTCTGTTGTGCCGGCACCTTATTTTCGCGCAAGCGACAATGGTCACTCAGTTCATCTGCACAATGCTTAGGCAAAAACGATGAAATTTGTTTTTGAGAGCAATACTTGTTTCCATGGTCTTCCATATGTCCTAAGGTGTTTGGGGATGGGAGATTGACCATCAATTTTAATCAGAAGAGCTTTAGTTGATCAGTTGATTGAAAATCAAGAGATTTGGAGAAAAGTCAACTGTGCAATGGAAATGTCAACTCCTAACTTTTTGAGGTCAAGATCATGATCCTCAAGTTCAATATGACCAATGGATTGAATTTGATCAAGAAAAGTCAAAGGAATCATGAAAAATCAAGAGTTGTTGAAAGTTGCCATTTTGGGATTTAGGGTTTTAGAAACTTTCTATTTTTGGAAAGTTTTATGGTTGAAGCAGCCATCTTCAAGGCCATGTTTCTTCATGATAAAGGTTTCAAATGGGATTGTCTCAAACAGAAAAGTTGTTCCTTGTATTTCAAGCTTTCTTTTGAGTACCAATTCATAATCATATGACACTTGGAGCTCAATTTCTGATCCATCAAAGTTGGAGATTTCAATGATTTCAAAACTGTCAAGTTTGGACAGATTTTTGTACCACTTTGTAAGCCAAATTTCATCACTTTCTTGATGTCAAATGAAATTTTGTCCTAAATGAAAGTTGTACAGTTTATTTCAAGCTTTCCAAAAAGTCCAAGAAGTCCTCAATATGATTTGTGAAGCTCAAGTTATGGGTGTGCAAAGTTGAGGAAAAATAAGCCAAATCCATAACTTCGAATTTTTCTAAGTTATTTCTGGACAGCTTGCTTGGTATGATTTTCAACATTATTTGTCATGGTCTTCCAATCCTTAAATCAATATGACTCCAACATGAAATTTTTTCTACTCCATGCCCTCTTTCATTTGAGCACAAGAAGTAAGCAAATGGAGTTGTGTGCACAAAGTTATCATTGCTCAAAGTTGGTGTTTTGAACTTTTTTTCATGGAGTGAAACATGAGGCATTTTTGCTTGCTGATGTTTTTATCATATAATCTGCTCATGTCCCATTTCCATGCGCATGGGATATTGTGTGCACAAAGTTATCATTGCTCAAAGTTGGTGTTTTGAACTTTTTTTCAAGGAGTGAAACATGAGGCATTTTTGCTTGCTGATGTTTTTATCATATAATTTGCTCATGTCCTATTTCCATGCGCATGGGATGTTGTGTTTGTTGCTCCTAAACTTTGCCAAAACCAGCCAAACACCCATTTTGCCATTTTGCTCATTTTCAAATAAATTGCCTAAACAAGCTATGAGTAAAAATCTGCCACAACCCAATGCCCCTCCCCATGCTGTGCTAGCAGACCTAGAAAGAAACTGATGCATAACCTTAGCAGCAGCTGCTGTAAAATCTCTACATCCACCATTGATTCAAAAAATACCATGGAAATGCAAATTTGTCCTTAATCTTTCACCATGGTAAAACCCCTCCGATCTTGTTTTCACTGCATATTTAAGCAATAGAGCAGTCGAGAAGAAACCCAAGCCACCACTTTGTGCAAAAATCAGAAGGGGAGCTTTTGATACTTTCTCTCAAACTGCCCTAAAAAACTAGCCGTTTGTTTCAAAAGGGAAGGAAAACTTCAAAGCTTGTAAGAAGGAGATAGCTTGCTGCTAGTTTGCTCAAGGAGGACTACAAGAGGTAAGCATTCCTAAACTTTCCATTGCATATACATAGGTATCATTAAGGCATGGTTGAATTTGTTTGTGTTTGCATTCTTGAAGTTTGTTAACTTTCAGTCAAAGTATTACTTTATTATTATGATGACAAGCCTACTATTATTGGATGTACAATATTGCTATGTTGATTTGTAGGCTGTTTGTTTATGCTTGTTGATGTTTTAGAGGAAAAATTTAGCTTAAGGCATAATGATTAAAATAAGAATGCATATTTCCTCATTGTTTGAGTTTTTTGTTTTGCTGCTGTCATGGTTGTTATGATAGTTATGTTGAAATGATCCATTTGGCTTTTGGAGCATTTGGTGATCAACATAGTTATGTTGATATTTTCTTGAGAAGCTATGTTGTTAGACTTCATCAAAATTGTCTATACCAAAAACTTTGGACTGCTTTTGATTGTGATGAATTCTAGCAGCAAGTTTGATGCCTACTTCTGTCCTGAGCAATTCATCTATGTTTGTTTGGCTGTTCAACTTCTTTTTGCAAGTGTGGTTGTCACTTACCTCTGTTGAAATGATTCACATTGATGTGCTTAGGCACATGAAGATCAACATTTCTTGCATTATTGTTAAATTCGTTCTCCTTGACTGTGTTTGGCAACTGTCATGTGGAATTGGTAATTGTTATGGAAGCCTTTGGCTTGAGGTATGATGATTGGAGACAAGAATTCCTCTTTCATTTCCTTATTGATTAACTGTTGTTATCTTAAGGCTAGTGTTGGCCATAATGTTGAGATGATTCATAATGATGTTATTGAAGCATATCTTGTTCAATGATGATCAACACAGTTCTGCTGTTGGAACTGTTTTGGCTTAAGTTCACTCAAACTTGCCCTGCTTACAATACCTTGCTGCTGCCAGAATTTGGTTCCTTATGCTGTCATTGGTCCAATGGGATTCAGACCAAAGTTTGGTTTCCAAACACATGTTGATCTGTTTCATATTTGCTTGCATTAAGTTTATAAACTGTCAATAGGGCAAGACATTGGACTATAGTTTGTTTCCTTGAATGTTGTAATATCAAGGCTTGTTGTTAAACCAAAATAGTTTTGTTTGATCCCTTTGCTTTGATCATGTTTTCTAAGTAGATGTTGGAGTTGGTTTTTTTTATAAAGACATGTTATTTGGAATTCATTAATAGACATTGTTTGAAATATCAATAGCTGGCTGCCAACAGTTTTTAAGCTTGTTATTCTTTGTTGTCAACAGATTTTCGTTTGGTCAAAAAACCATTTAGGTATGGAATTCACAGCCTGTTACAATTTGATTTAAGAGATGTTGTTTGTTTTCAACCAAAGCCTCCTTAATCATGCTGTTGCAATTAAAGAATTTTTTAAGTTTTCTGGTTACTGTTGGAAGCTATGATGGGAATCCATCAGTGGATATTGACTGGAACACCTGGAGCTTGCAGTCTATTGTTGCCTTAAAGTTTTGTAGTTTTTGCTATCAGCAGATTTTAGTCAATTACCATATATGAGTCTCTTGGATTCATGGCTTGTTACAATTTGAGTTAATCCATGTTGCTGTTGGATTCATGCCTTTGAGGCTTTGGCTTTTGATTTCATTGTGATTAATTTGTTTAAAGTCTCTGCTGTACAACCACTGTTAAAGATTCATATCGACTGCTCTTTCTAGATCAATCAGTTTACATGGTTAAAACTTTACCAAGAGAACTTTGGTTGTTTAAGAATTGCATTATTGACTTTTTAAACTAAGTACTTCTTGAACTCACAACCATTTTGGCAAGGCTGTCTTGATTTGAATTTGTTCAACCTATTCTACTCATGCTATTATGAGCTGATATTGCATTTATGCTAGGAGGTTGTATTCATTGCTGAGAATTGGTTGCCATTTTAATGGTTGATGTTTGAGGATAGATTTTAGTTTCCTTCGTCTTGTAAGTTCCTTTTCAGCTTGTAGGATTCAGGTCTTGTTGGCTGCCTAGATTCATTTGAGTTTGTTTGGTTATGTTTGTGGCCATGTGAGTACTACTTTAGTTCTGTCAAGGTTTGTTCTTGATTGGAGTTTGTTAACTCACTTTGTTTGTCAATAAGGCAAGGTTGTGGACTGTTGTTGGTTATTGTAGTTTCAAGTTTTGACATTTGTGTTCTAAGCAAGTTCTTGTCTAAATTATCTTGATCTCTTCCAAAGTGATTGTCATGGTTATGTCTTTAAAAGAGTATGCTGATTGGAATTCATCAAATTGGATTGAAATACCAAGAATACTTTGTTGAGACCATACTGCTTTGTTGATGTTCAACTCATGATTATGTTACAACTCACATGTCATTTCCTTGTTCTAAGATATTTTGTTTGGTTTTCTTGTTAGAACTCATTCAATATCACATTTGAAACTTGCATAAATCTTTCTTCAAACCAGATTGCATCAGTATTGAGCCTTGGATTTCAAAATGCATTTCAAACTCCACATGTGTGTGAGCGTTCGTGTTTTAATCTGTGAGCATCATTTCAAAGTTTGGTTGGCACCATTGTAATCCTCATGAAAAAACAAGTGAGATAGACTTTGATTTCATTGAAATTGGTGAATATTTGATTAAGTTGTGATCGAATCGTATTTTGAATTTTTTACTTGGCTTGCCTCAAAGTTGCCTAGCCATACGCACGCCCTTTAGTATATTTGCATATGGGGTGGCTTGATACAACGGATGTATCGCCACCCCAGTGGTTAAACGCCTTGCCATAAGACCTTGCCTTGCCATGAGAAACACTGTTCGAGCCCTGCTGGGGGCATTTTTGCTTCTTTTTTTATTATTTTCCATGTTTTTAATATTTCTTTTTCCTTTTCCATCATTTGTCACTTGCGTGAAGTGGTAGAGTTGGCTTTGTTTTCAGCCTAGAATCCCAAGGTCAAGGGTTCAACTCTTAGTGTAGACATTTCCTTTTTTTTAGCACTTGTTTTCTTATTTTTGTTTTTATTAGTTTTAAATATTATAAAAACCCAAAAAATCTTATTTTATTATTTTAATGTGTTATTTTTATTTTTCATCCTTTTATTTTATTTTGTTTTATTTTCCATCCTTTTATTTTATTTTGTTTTATTTTCCATCCTTTTATTTTATTTTGTTTTATTTTCCATCCTTTTATTTTATTTTGTTTTATTTTCCATCCTTTTATTTTATTTTCCATTTTTATTTTATCATTTTTATTTTGATCTACAAATTTATTTTCTTTCTCATTTCACTTGTGAGTGGGCTATTTAGTGTTTACTTAGCTTTGTGCCAAGATCCCCCTAGGATTCCTAGTCCCTCAGTTTAGGATGGGAGTAGGAGAGACATTAGGTGTTCAATCCTATGCATGACAACATTAGGTTAGTTATCCCCTTTCATCCCAACTTTAGGAGCATTGTATATGACAACTTTAGGGTCCAGTTTCCCCTTAGTTTGAGTCTTTCTCTTCTCATCTCTTAAATAATTCAAAACACCTAATAAAGAAAGATTTGTGTCGTACGCTACAAGCCTTAAGTACTTGAGAAATGATGGTTGGGGGGCCTCCTCTCAATTGTCTAGAGTGTTTAGCGTATGCCCTTTGGGCGATATGCGAGGCATTCGCTCTCAAGTCATAGTCTTTAGTGCAACATGAGTTTCAAACTATAAGTCAATCCACTTCTTGTCTTAAAAAACACAAAACAAAAACATCAAACCTTTTTATCCTTCGGGATTAATGGAAAATCATTTTCATAAAGAGAGTTTCGTTAACTCTTGGTTCTACCGCAAATAGGTAACGCCTAAGTCTCCAATGGTCGAGCAGCAATACACCTAACTGTTAGAACGAAGGTTTAACCCTACTCGGGTTAAAACACTTGAACCAACATGTGGTCGTGTTAGCCCGAACTACATTTGCTCTGATTTCTCGTACCGGTGTCTTAGCGAGAAACCTTCCCCCACCTTCACCCGTAGTTTTCCGAACTACGTTTGCTCTAACTTTCCCATTGCACGAGGGAATATGTAGGCACAGAGCGGTGATGCTCTGTTGAGTCAGTTTTCTTTTCTTTTGCCCTGTGGCCTGTAGCTTAGATAGTTTAACACCCTTTAGATAGACAACAAGCGTGGATCCCGTTGAGTACAACGGACGTGAGGGGTGTTCATACCTTCCCCTTGCGTAACCGACTCCCAAACCCGAGATATGGTTACGATGGCCTGTCTTATTCCCTTTTCATAGGTTTTCTCTGATCGTTTCCTTTCCATCTCTTTGGGATAAATAACGAACGGTGGCGACTCTTCTGTCATTGTCGGCCCCTCTTTGCAGCGATGCGACAGCTGGCGACTCTGCTGGGGACCTTTCCCATCCCCTATGCGAGTCAATCCTAGCGCTTTTATGTTTTGTCTTTTGGTGTGTATATATGTGTATATGTGTTGCATCTGTACAGTTTTGCATTTTCATTTTTATTTATAGCATTTTATATCATATATCATGTTGTTGTGCTGTGGGTGGGATGTCCCATTGAGAGATGAGCCAAAACCCAGGCTTGAGGATACACATAACATTAGAGTGGAGAGTAGTGGGGACCTGCACGTTAGTCGTACACTAGTCTCCATGAAATTAGTGTTCAGACGAAGTTTTCAATTGAAGACATTCTATCATGTGCATTGGTCAGGAAAGGGTGTTGGATCTGAAAGTTGTCGACTCTGGAGACCGATCACTTGGGAGTCAGCCAAGTGAGGCCGCTTCGTGAGACAATGATGCCAAACCAGAAATGGTGAACGTATCATTGTTTCTCGAAAGTATGTGATGCTGACGACCATATTGGATGCTGAACCTTGTCAGACTAGGTCCATACCTGTGAGAGGGATTGGGTTTGCAGGGAACCTTGACTTTCGACCTACCTGTTTGTCTCGTCAGTATGACAGTTACAGTGGGATCCTTATGCTAGTGTTGTATTGCCATCAAAGCAAAGCGCTGGTCCATCTCCGTCAACAGTACAACAACTTGATCCTCTGTTGCATTTGCATACTCATTTGCATTTTGACATTAACATGTATCTGTATTTCAGGTGTGTACTCTCTCCTTGATTTTAGTCATCTCAATCCACTGTTGCCATGGAGCTTGATCTCAAGAAAGCAGTCATTTACAAGTTCCCGATACCAGAGGTGAAGTCTTTGGTTGGTCTCATTTCTGGAGTGGAGCATGGAGTTATGGAGGACTTCAAGCAGAAGTATGGGAAGATCTTAGGTTTTGTCCGCAGAGTTTCAAAGTATGAGTTGGAGGGTCTCCACACACTGCTACAGTTTTATGACCCTCAGTTACGCTGTTTCACTTTCCTTGGGTACATCCTGTTACCCACCTTGGAAGAGTTTGCTCAGTTACTGGGAGTTCCAGTGTTGGTGGGGATGCCCTTTGTGCATTCTGAAGAAGAGCCCAATTTGGCTAAACTAGTTGATTCTCTACACATCGTTGTTTCCGAAATACATGGAAAGCTGGTAAGGAGAAGTGGAGTGCCCGGGTTTCCATTACCATTCTTAGTGAATAAGGCTCAGTATTTTGCCAAGGAATGGTGTTGGTCTATTTTTATTGCATTCTTGGCACTCTGTATCTATGGGATAGTCTTGTTCCATAACCTGCCTGACTTTGTAGATTGGGATGCTTGCTGTATTTTCGCCTCAAAAAATCCAGTGCTGACTCTCTTGGGCGATGTCTATCATTCCACCCACTACAAGAACGAGAACCGGAGAGGGAAAACTGTTTCTTGTTGTACCTCGTTGTTGTATAAGTGGTTTGCCTCACATCTGCCGAAGTCCGGACCTTTTATTGACCTTGCCAGTACTGTTGATTGGGCAGAAAGACTCATGGGATTGAAAGCAGAGAATGTTGTCTGGTTTGACAGAGACCTCTTGGGTAAGGATATTATCTACAGTTGCGGAGATTTTTCCAATGTTCCCCTGATTGGGAGGAAAGGAGGTATAAATTACCACCCAGCTCTCACCTTTAGGCAGTTTGGCTACGCTTTAAGAGACCCCCCTAAGGAGGAAGAAGTGCGGGAATCTCTCTACTTCACAGGCTTAGTTGATGCCACAACTTTGACTAGTTTGCAGTAGGCTTGGGACAACATTCACCGAAGAGAAAAACTGTATTTGGGCAAGAGCAACTCTATGGCCTGCGAACCTTATGTGGAATGGATTCAGGAGAGAGTCGAGAGACTGTTGCTCCCTTTTCTAGTAAGAGAACCGTTGTATCCCACAATAGTTGTAGAGCCTACAACAGTTGACGTGCAGAAATACGATCGACTATGGACCGAGAAGGAAGAATTGCGTAGGGCTAATGCGGAATTAGAGAAGGAAATTGTCCAGCTTAGGATCGAGATGGGTCAAGCCATCCAGTCATCCAGGAAGCAAACAGAGTTGGTAAACAAGATGGGTACAAAATTAACAAAGGATATCAGCAACCGAGAACGAATAGGTAAAGCTTTGAAAAGCGTCAGTGATGTCCTCTCAAGCAAAAAGAAGGAGTTGGAGAAAGCTCATCTGAACATATCCAAGTTTGAAGCTCAATGGAATTCTCTTTTAACCAACAACAAAGAAAGAGAAGACAAAATCCGTCAACAGGTTGTTAGTTTGAGAGCTCGGCTTTGAGAGAGAATTACAAAAGCTCCGGGTGAACACATGAGTCTACTAGAAAGCAACCGAAAACTCCACGAAGCTCTTGCAACGTTGGAGGAATATAAATTGAGGATCGACTTGAAGAAGCCCAAGTTAGAAGATGCTTTTGGAGAGGATGCTTGGGAAGACCATGTTCAAAGTTTGCAAGATACTATCAAGAAGAGGGACTTGCTTATTCAGGAATTGATTGACAGACCCGATCATCCGGACACAAAGGAGTTTCTAGAAGAGTTCCGGACTCGACACCGCTTCTGACGCTTTTTCTCTTATTTGTTGTTATTTGTATTCTGACCATCACCAGGGTTGTTGGATGAGGTCACGTTTTTTTGTATTCCTTTGGTGATGTATGATGATACACTATGACTCATTTTATTTATGAGAAGTTTTCTTTGGCTATCTCTATGGTTTTTCATTCTCTCACCATGCTCGTGGAACTAGAATCAAGGGGAGAGTGTCCCTGAAACGTATTTACATGTCTGCATTCTGCATTTTGGCATCATTCTTCATTTGCATTGCAGGTGTTTCTGTTAACCTTACCTCTTCCTGTGGTTCTCCAGAGTTTGTTTCAGGATTGAAGGCTGACCAATTCACCATTATTCTACACGAGGAAACCAACAAAGAATTATGGATCAAGTCCAGCTCAAGCTCCAAGAATTCCGTGATAGGATGGCACAATTCATGGAAATGATGCAGGGGGTCGCCAACGGCCAAGAACAGTTAAGGACGTTGGTTCAGCCTTTGGTATCAAGGGTTGATGGAAATGGGGTTTTACATGGTGGAACCGCTGCTGTACCTCCTCCAGCTGACAGCAGCACGCCACAAGCAAATTTTGTCCCAACAATGGTTATCCTTTCGGGCGGAGGAAACCAGACTGGAATTCCTATCCCAGTTCCAATAGGCGCTGTGCAGGGTAACAATGGTCCCCAGTGGGAACAAGACGATGTCTTCTCCATGGGAGACCTTGGAGCAGGATTACAATCTGACTCTGATAGAAGGTTCAAGGAAATAGAAGAAACATGAGGATCCTTGAAAGCCATAATGTTTTGGGTCTTGACATGTCCAACCTGGGACTGATTCCGAGTCTTAGAATTCCTCTGAAGTTTAAGGTGCCGGACTTCGACAAGTATAAAGGGATGACTTGTCCCAGGGTACACCTTCGGTCCTACTATAGGAAGATGGCGACATATTCAGATGACGAGAAGTTGCTTATGCACTTCTTTCAGGACATCTTGTCTGGTCCTTCATTGGAGTGGTACATGGGGTTGGAGACAACTCAAGCCAAAAGTTGGAGGGATCTAGCAGAGGCCTTCTTAAGGCACTACCAATACAATAACGACTTGGCACCGAACAGAGTGCAGTTGCAAAGTCTATCACAAAGGAACAACGAGTGTTTCAAGGAGTATGCCTAGAGGTGGCGTGAACTAGCAGCTAGAGTTTAGCCTCCAATGGTGGAGCGGGAATTGATCGATACATTCGTGGCGACCTTGCCAGGAATATATTATGAGAAGTTTATCGGAAATATGTCAGGGAGTTTTTTGGATTTGATTATAACTGGGGAAAAAGTAGAGAACGAGATGAAACTGGGAAAGATACAAAATGGAGAAGGGACCTCGTCTGGAGGTGGGAAGAAAGTTTTCGGTAATAGGAAAAAGGAAAATGAGGCTAACGCAGTGTCAGGCTTTAGAAATCATAACAGGAATCAATGTCAACAACAACCATACTACCAACAACGTCAACAAGTGGCGAGCATTTCCATTTCGACAGTACCGCCTCCGCAACCACAACAACAATAGCAACGTCCATAGCAGCAGCAACAACAACAAAACTACGCACAAAGGAAGTTTCAAGATAGAAGAAGGGCGATGAATAGGCACTTTAACGCTCCTCCAATGCCTTATTCTCAGCTGTTGCAACACTTACTTCAATTACAACTCATCCAGAAGAGAACATTGGCACCATTGACCGGTGCACCTCCTCCAGGATATGATGCCAATGCTCGATATGATTTTCATTCAGGGGCACCCGACCATAATATTGATAACTGCAAATCCTTTAAGCACAAGGTTCAAGACCTTGTTGATAGTAAGGCCATTAACTTCACTCATGATGTACCCAACGTCGTCCAAAATCCCATGCCTAACCATGGAGCTGCTGGAGTGAATGCTGTTATCGAAGATAATTTGAACTTGGTATCCAGTGTTGAAGATTTGAAAACTCCACTGAGTTTTGTAAAAAGTAAGTTGTTAGTTGGTGGGGTGTTCCCAGGTTGTGGGAGCGACTGTGAAGGTTGTTTGGTTAATCTAGAAGGATGTTCATGTTTGAGGAGTTGTATTCAGAATATGAGGGATGAGGGGTTTTTACAATTTAACAGAATTAGTAAGGAGGATGACGAGACGAAGATTAATGAAAAGAAGGATGAAGTGTCCACAATCTTTATCCCATATAAGACTATCAACATTTCTGCACCACCGAGGCCGCCGACAATTGTGATTACAAAGGCAGGACCGATGCCTTACAAGAGCACTAAAGCGATTCCCTAGAATTATGGGGCAGAGGTGTTTTGTAATGGTCAAAAACAAGAATTGAAGAATTCGCCTTGCGAGTCGGTCGACAATCTGGTCGGAAACAGTGGGGTGACGAAAAGTGGAAGAGTGTTCGTGCCTCTAGAGGTTAGTGCTGGAAGAACTGACAAGGGGAAGGACAAAGTAGTGATTGAAGAGGATCCACGGCAGGGAGAGAAAGAAGCTCTGGTGAAGGACGCAGAACAATTCATGCGCTTGATCAGAAAGAGTGACTACAAAATCGTAGATCACTTACAGCAGACACCCTCTAAGATTTCAATCTTGTCTTTGTTGTTGTGCTCCGTGGCACACCGAAATACGCTTCTAAGGATCTTGAACACAGCCTACGTGCCATAAGAGATTTCAGTTAATCAGCTAGAAGGAGTGGTCGCGCATGTTAACGCTGGAAATGGACTAGGGTTCACTAATCTTGACTTAACACCGAAAGGAAGGAATCACAACTCGGTGCTGCACATATCCATCGAGCGTAGAGGGGTTGTTTTGTCTCATGTATTGGTAGATACTGGGTCATCACTAAACGTGCTACCCAAGAAAGCCCTCATAAAGCTAGACACTCAAGGGATAATATGTACTCCGAGCGACTTGGTGGTCAAAGATTTTGATGGGACGAGGAGGTCCGTTTTGGGTAGTTGAAGTTACCAATTCAGGTCGGTCCTGAGACTTTTGATGCGGTGTTCTATATAATGGATATCCAGCCGGCATATAGTTTTCTGCTAGGACGACCATGGATCCACTCGGCAAGCGCCGTAACATTGACCTTGCAACAAAAACTGAAGTATATGGTGGGTGGAAACATAGTCACCGTCTGTGGTGAAGAAGACATCATGATTAGTCAGTTGTCTTCATTCAAGTATGTTGAGGTTGAGGGGGAGATCCACGAGACCCTATGCTAAGCCTTTGAGGGTGTTCAAGTTAAGGAGAAAGAACCGGTTGAAGTCAATGCGCCAGAAGTTGCTATGTCATCCTACAAGGAAGCACAAGCCGTAGTGAAGTCTGGATCAGCGCAGGGGTGGGGGCAGGTGGTAAGCGTCCCAAACAAACAGGATAAGTTCGGACTGGGGTATAGCCCATATGCATCATCTTCACAGAGCTCTCTGCGCTACAAAGGGCCTGTCCAGTCACCAGTGGCGGGGTAATATTCGAAAGGATTAATGTCGAATCAGATGAAGAGGGATATAGTGACTGCGACATGGATGCATGGATCAAGCCATGTATCCCTGGCCAGAGCTTGAAGAATTAGACCGTGGAAGAAGTTATCTCTGTGACTTACGAAGAGTAATTGCTTTGCTTTGATTAAAGTATTGCCCTATGCTCTGCCCAGAGCGTAGTGGTCTTTATTTGTAGGGCCTTATCTGTTATGTGTGTGAACAATCTTTTTTATCATCAATCAAAAAGGCGTCTTTTCATTCAAAATTTGTGATCCCTGTTTTTCTTGTTTTTATTTTCCTAACAATAAAATGGAAATGTAGTTTGTGTTTGTTTGTTTGCATATCATTTAAGCATAAAATCATCATCATTGCAGGTTACACATTTCAGATACCACCGACTCAGACTCGTCTATGACTCGGTGTGACTTTGACAATCCGATCTTTCAAGCGGAAGAAGAGATCGAAGAAGACAAAGATTGGCTCAAAGAGCTCGCCAGATTGTTAAGACAAGAGGAGAAGGTCATCCTGCCTCATTAGGAGGAAGTTGAAGTCGTCAACCATGGAACAGAGGAGGATAAGAAGGAAGTCAGAATAGGGGCCGAGAGTATAAGGATATCTTTGCTTGGTCATACGAAGACATGCCTGGACTCGATACAGACATTGTAGTTCATCGCCTGCCTCTCCGAGAAGAGTGCCCTCCTATCAAGTAGAAATTGAGAAGAACCAGGCCAGATATGGAAGTAAAGATCAAAGAAGAAGTCCAGAAGCAATTGGACGCTGGATTTATTGCTGTGACAAACTACCCTCTGTGGGTCGCAAACATCGTGCCCGCGCCTAAGAAGGACGGAAAAGTCAGGATGTGTGTTGACTATAGGGACCTGAATAGAGCGAGCCCAAAGGATGGTTTCCCACTCACCCATATTGATGTGCTTGTTGATAACACCGCACAATACTCAGTGTTTTCCTTCATAGACGGTTTTTCGGGCTATAATCAGATTAAGATGGCACCGAAGGATATGGAGAAAACGACTTTTATTACACCATGGGGAATGTTCTTCTATAAAGTAATTCGTTTTGGTTTGAAGAATGCAAGGGCAACTTATCAGCGGGCTATGGTGACCCTTTTTCACGACATGATGCATTATGAGATTGAGGTTTATGTCGATGATATGATTGCAAAGTCCCAGACGGAGGAAGGGCATCTGGTGAATCTTCTAAAACTGTTTGAAAGATTAAGGAAGTTCAAACTAAGGCTGAATCCAAACAAGTGTACTTTTGGTGTGCGGTCAGGGAAGCTGTTAGGTTTCATTGTCAGCGAGAAAGATATTGAGGTTGATCCTGCGAAGATCAAGGCAATTCAAGAAATGCCAGCACCAAAGACTGAGAAAGAGGTTTGTGGCTTCCTGGGTAGATTGAACTACATTGCGAAGTTCATATCTCACCTCACGGCCACGTGTGAACCAATGTTTAAACTATTAAAGAAGGATCAGGCGGTCGTCTGGAACGAATATTGCCAGAGGGCGTTTGAGAAGATAAAAGAGTATCTGCAGGAACCTCCAATACGGATGCCCCCGGTGGCTGGAAGACCGTTGATAATGTACTTAACGGTTCTTGAGAATTCCACAGGTTGTGTTCTCGGTCAACACGACGAGACTGGAAGAAAAGAGCATGAAATTTACTACTTGAGTAAGAAATTCACAGACTGCGAGTCCAGATACTCAATGTTGGAGAAAACTTGTCGCGCACTGGCTTGCGACGCCAAATGCCTAAGGTAGTATATGCTAAACCATACAACCATGTTAATTTCGAAGATGAATCCGATTAAGTATGTATTTGAAAAGAAAGCACTGTCAGGAATGATTGCTAGATGGCAGATGGTTCTGACAGAATACGTCATTCAGTATATGTCTCAGAAAGCTATTAAAGGGAGTGTTCTGTCAGAGTATCTCACAGAGTAACCAATTGACGACTATCAGCCAATGAAGTTTGATTTTCCTGACGAAGACATATGTACATAAAGATGAAAGATTGTGATGAGCCATTGCCGGACGAAGGTCATGAGTTGGGTTCCCAGTGGAAATTGATCTTTGACGGTGCTGTTAACTCCTACAGTAGTGGGATTGGGGCAATAATTACGACTCCCCATGGCTCTCATATACCGTTCACTATAAGGTTAACATTTCCATGCACCAACAATGAAGCCGAATATGAAGCGTGTATCATGGGTATCGAGGAAGCAATCGATTTGAGAATCAAGAACCTTGATATCTACGGTGATTCAGCTTTAGTGGTCAACCAGATCAAAGGAGAGCGGGAGACCCGCCAACCAAATCTGATCCCTTATATGAACTACGCAAGAAGGTTTCTACCTTTCTTCGACCATGTAGAGTTTCACCATGTACCGAGAGCAGAAAATCAGATGGCAGATGCCTTGGCTACATTGTCTTCAATGTACAAAGTGAACTTTTGGAACGATGCACCAAGAATCGTTATCTCACGCCTTGATAGGCCGACATTTGTTTTCGCAATAGAAGAAGCTTATGATGGCAAGCCATGGTATTACGACATCCATAACTTTCTCAAGAACCAAGAATGTCCGCCTGGGGCATCAACCCAGGATAAGAAGACCTTGAGGAGGTTATCTGGTAACTTCTATCTGAATCCAGACGGTGTACTCTATCGGAGAAACTTTGACTTAGTGCTACTAAGATGTGTGGACGAAAAAGAAGCGAATTTTCTTATGGAAGAGGTCCAAGAAGGAGCCTTTGGAACACATGCAGGTGAGCACGCCATGTCTCAAAAGCTGTTGAGAGCAGGGTATTATTGGTTAACCATGGAGTCTGATTGCTTCAAGTACGCCAAGAAATGCCACAAATGTTAGATTTATGCCGACAAGATTCATGTGTCGCCGTGTCCTTTGAATGTCATGTCATCCCCATGGCCCTTTTCCATGTGGGGCATTCATATGATTGGGAAGATCGAGCCGACTGCATCCAATGGACATCATTTCATCTTAGTAGCCATCGACTGTTTCACCAAATGGGTCGAAGCAGCTTCTTATGCCAATGTCACCAAGCAAGTTGTAGCCCGTTTTATCAAAAGGGACATCATCTGCCGCTATGGGATACCTGAGAGGATCATTACTGACAATGGTTCCAATCTTAATAACAAGATGATGAAGGAGCTGTGCCAGAGCTTCAAGATTGAACATCATAATTCGTCTCCCTATCGTCTAAAGATGAATGGCGCTGCGGAAGCGGCCAACAAAAACATAAAGAAGATAGTGCAGAAGATTGTTGTGACATATAAAGATTGGCACAAGATGCTGCCCTCTGCTTTACATGGATATCGTACCTCGGTGCATATTTCAACTGGGGCAACTCCTTTCTCGTTGGTATATGGTATGGAAGTTTTCCTGCCATTGGAGGTCGAGATCCCTTCTTTAAGAGTTATGGTTGACGTCAAACTTGATGAGGCAGAATGGGTGAAGAACAGGTTAAATCAACTCAGTTTGATGGATGAGAAGAGGTTGGCGTCTATTGCGTACGGTCGTCTGTATCGGAGCAGGATGAAGAAAGCCTATGATAAGAAGATGCGTCCTCGAAGCTTTCAGGCAGGTGATTTGGTGTTGAAACGGATTCTCCCACCACAGAACGATCACAGGGGCAAATGGACTCCTAATTATGAAGGTCCGTATGTTGTGAGGAAAGTCTTCTCCGGAGGAGCCTTACTACTTTCAACCATGGACGGTGAAGATTTCACGTCCCCTGTGAACGCAGACGCAGTCAAAAGATACTTTGCTTAAAAATAGACCCGCTAGAAAGAAAAAGAAAATCCAGGCAAGAATGGGGCATCTCGGCGAACCATAAAAGGATAGGTTCTGGCAAAAATTAGGGATAAAAAGAAAAAGTGTAAACCCGCAAAGTTGAAAACCTGAAAGGGCGACTTTGGCAAAAATGGGTATCCCGGTGAATCGAAAACCCGCAAGGGCGGTTCAGGAAAAAGTTAGGGATTTGAAAAGCAAATGACTGCAGTCCGCGTATTGATCTTCGAAGCATAGTGGATTATGGGAAAACTCGAGAGTCAACCGTCCAAATCAATCTCTTCAGAAGACGAAGCATCGAAAAGGCATCGAAGTCATGCAAGTCATAGTTGAGTCGTTCTATGGTGGTTGTCTGTGCCACATTGCCGACATTTTTTGTATATTCTTGTGCATTTCTATATATGGCTTACACAACTTTCTCATTTCAGGAGTTGCATCCTTTGTAAATTTACCTATTTACAGGCTATTTATCAATAAAACATACTATTCAGAGAACTTTTGTTTTTGATTCAGTTTTTACCGTTTTGTTTGCAAAAGACGCCTGATTGTTTTTTGATAGGATTTTGCATACATAATTTTGTGGGCTATGCCAACCATAATCAAAACAATGTTTTTTCTTGAATAATGTCATAGGTGATAATTAAGATGATGCTTGCTGCACAAAACATGTTTGTTTGTTTGTTATTTGCAGGACCCTCATCCTCAGGACTTTTCCAGAGGTCCCGTATCTAAAGGAAGTGTGCAGTTTAAGTGGGTTCTCATCCCCAGCAGGTTGAAGCTTCATACAGTCAAGGTTATCCTTAGCAGGTCGAGATCGATATCTCCAGCAGAGTAGGATCATCTCCAACAAGTAGGCGTGGGATTATCCCTAGCAATGGAATGAATTTAGAATTTCATTTTCCCCACAGAGTCTGAATGACTGGCTCCTTTCCCCTCAAAAGTATAGGTCATTGACTCATTCCTTAAGCGGAAGTTGTTATTGTTGAGTTTATTTCTCATTTTCCCCAAGCAGAGGTCGGTGCTAATTCCCTCCTTACCTAATCCCCAACGGAGTCAACAGAGTTAACTTTCTTCCCCACAGAGTGAGACTGACTCAGAGCTTGTTATTCTCCATCCTCAGCAAAGAGAGAGCTTGGGACGGTTCCCCAGTAGATCTTATTCATAATCCCTAACAGATAGCAGATTAAATCTTCAACAGAGCAGAATCTCTGGCAGAATAGAGCCATCTCTCAACAGTCTGCCTTGATTCCCCAACAGAGTTCTCTGTTCCCCAGAATGTTATATTCTAGCAGACCATCCAGGGCTGATTTTCCTGGTAGAGTGGAGTTTTCGTCTCCAGCCGAGTTGTTAGTTCCCCAGAAGAGTTGTATTCTGGTAGGCCATCCGGGACGTTTTCCTCAGCATAGTTTGATTTTGATCCCCAGCGGAGTGGATTTGTGTTTAGCAGAGCAGTTTTACCCAGAAGTTTTCTCGGAGGCCATCCAAGGTTTTTATTCCCCAGCATAAGCCCAATTGTTATTGGCACGTGTAAGCTATCCCCATCAGGATGGTTTTCTTTTCCCAGCTGTTGCACCCCAAAATTTGCCTAACATTTCTTCACCTAGCTTGTGTTTCATTTCATTCACATTAGCATTATCATTTGCATTTCATTGACATGTATGCAGGAGATCAAGAGGTATGATTACCAATCAAGAGCTATACAAGACTGTGAGGCTAGCTAATAAGGTTATTCAAGTGTTCAAGGGTTGATATCCTTGTCAGAGAAGTTAAAAGATCCTCAGAGAGAGTGATTGAAACCAAGTAGGTGTGTCTCCTAACTTGAAAGTTGTGGAAAGCCAGCAGATGATTCTGAAGCCATGAAGTTGGACTTGAGGTCTTGAGAGAGCTCATGAGAAGTGTTGAAGATCACTTTGAGGCCTAGACAAGTCATTGTGCAAGATTAAGAAGCCTCAACCATGATTGGTGCAATGAGGGTTTGACTGGGTCAACTATAAGTCAACTGAGGATTTGAAGATGGTTGAGACTTAATTCAAGAGCCATGTGACCATGGATGGATACATTGAGATGTTCTAAAGGATGATTCCAAGGTTAACTCATCATGATTGAAGAGTTTGAGAAGTTTCAGGCTAGGGTTTCTAAGACTTGACAGTGTAAAATCCCCTAGCTTGACCCCTGACTTCAAGGATATTTAACTCAAGATATGATTGTCATATCATCTTGACCCCAACATGATTGTTGTAGAGCATGAGCTTAGCTTTAATTTGAGTATTAGAAGTCCTTGACAGGGTTTGTAGAACTCAAATTATGAGCCAGACAAGTTACAAGTCATCTGAGGTATGTGAATTTGGAGCTTGAAAGTTACCCAACTTGCATGACACTTTTTCCCTAGAAGGATGATTCCTATGAACTTTTGGTCAACATGAATGTTGTTCCTTATTCTCTTAGCTTTCCATATAGTGCTAGAAGTCCATGGTTGGATTTGTAGAACTCAAGTTATGGCTTTGACAAGTCAAGGGTATTTTGGGTATTTGGACATTACAGGTTATTTTGAATCATAAGTCAATTTCACCATCTTGCAAGCCTCAAATGGATTTTTGTTCAACATGAAAGTTGTTCAAAATTATGTTTTTAGCTTGTCTAAGTATCAAGGGTCCACTGATATGGATTATATCAAGCATTGGTGGAAGAAAGTTCATATAAAAGCCATTTTAATGAATTAAGATGAGAAAATTCCAAACAATTGAGAATAACATGTTTTCAAGTCAAATTTGTAGTCATTTTGAATGGAATTGATGTTCTAAAGAGATTGGCATTATTACATTTTTGATTTGAAGTGCTTAACATGGCCATTTGGAAGGTTGCTTCACAAATAAGAAACACACCTCACACACTCCATATGTTGAAATCAAAGGAAACAAACCACATCACTACATCCCACAAGGCTTAAGTGAATGGTTTGGAATGAAATTGGAGTATGATCAAGGCTTGAAGGTGGATATCAACTTTGGAAATTTGGAAGAAAAGTGAAAATCCAAAACTCATGAATGGGCATGGTTTGGGCCTCTAATCCATTGAAATAGAATATAAATGGGATTTAGAACAAAATTGGAAGGTTCTGGTGATCATTTTCATGGAGAAGCCATTGGAGAGAAGTGGAGAAGCAAGCTTGGAAGTGAAATTTCATTTTGGAGAACCAAGAGTTTTCAACCAGAATTGAGCATCAAGAAGCATTCACCATTGATCACTGAACGTTTCTGCAAGGTTTGGAAGAGAATTGAGGCTTGAATCCACTGCAATCCAAGCTCAAAGCCAGGTTTTAAATTTTTGAAATCTCTCTCTGATTATGTGTTTTTAGTGAACTAGAAGCATGCAGTTAGGTTCTATTCATGATCTAGATGGATTTTGGATGGTTAATTTCAACTTTAGAGACAACTTAGGGTTAATTCCATTTTCGATTGAGATTGTGATTTCACGATTCATGCGTTTTTAGAGTGAATAAGTGGTATGGTTGAGTTCCTGGTGAAATTCTGGTCAAGTTTCATGTAAAGATCGTGGCAAATGGATGTGTGTAGAGGAAGTTAGGGTTGTGCAGGGTGACCGGAGATGTCACCGGCGGTGGCCGTGGGCTGCGGGCGAATGTTGCAGGTTTGAATGAAGAAGACGAAGTATTGGCCGTCCGCTCATGTTGAAACCTTGACTCAGTCTATCCATCCTAGCGTGTATGTTGCGCCACGTATCCTCACATCCAAACGCAGCGTTTGGTTTATTGAACTTCAGACTTTGTTTGCTTCACTGTGTAGACCAAGGAGGAACGAGTTCGATTCTCACGCGTGCCTCTTTTTCTTTCATTTTTGTGAATTGAATTGAGCTGAGGAATTCATAGGCGTTTGGGCTTAGTGAATCAGTTACTATCCTCGCCCCCATCTCCAGGCCCAACAAGGTTTTACAAAGCAAATCCCTGCTCAACGCACCCCCTCCTGGCACTTTTTTTTTTCTTGGCTGAATTGAGGTTCAGATGGGCCTCACGCCCTGTTGCTATATGGACCCCTATTGTGCTGGGCCCAAGCGAAACTAGTTGGATTTAGTTACTGAATGCACCCTCTGTTCATCTTTTCTTGTAATATTGTTTTATTATTTTTGTGCATTTCATGTTAGTTTGAAAACAATTCATAGAAAATAGGAAAATAAGTCAATTAATGCCAGATTTTTCCCCTGATTCATGATTGAATCTAGAATTTTGTTGAATAAAAATATTAGGAAAATCATGCACTTTCAATTTTTGTGCATTTTTTACATTTTGTTTGATAATGAAATGGCCATGGTTGATACCTCTATTTGATGATTTTAGTGTGAGCACTTGGTGATGATTTTTGGCTTGATTTTTTGTGTGTGATTAGCTTAGACATGTATGCTCCCATAGTATTTTTCTCACATTTTTGTGATGAAATTAGGTGTGGTTTTTAGGTTGAAACTTTAAGTGCTTCCTTTTAGGGTTTAGGTTTAGTACCTTGTAGTGTAGGATTTATTTCTAGGTCTTATTTGAGGATTTGATCTCTAGAATTAACATGATAGAGTCATGATTGACTTATGTTCCCATAGTTATTTTTGTAGGATTTTACAATTGGTTTTAGTATTTTAGTTAGGATTAACTTTAGTACTAGGTTTTAGGTGATCCTAACTTGCCAACTCAACTAGAATGACTTCTTTAGTTCCCTTAGACTAGGGTGTTGCTTCTCTTGCTCTTGGATGATGATGAAGGCTTGTGTGGGCTGCTGTGGAATGCATGGTGGAGCTTGGAATTGAAGATTTTGCTCTTCCTTTGGTGTAGCTTGTTTAGGGTTAAGGATTAGGGTTTTAGGGAGATTTCTTAGAATAGATTTTCTTCCTTCATGAAACATGGAAGGTGTTGATCACTTCAATTCCTCCCTATGATGTAAGGTCCCATTGTGAAGGCCCCATCCCTCCTTTGGTAGGATGAGTGGCTCCTCACAAATTGGTAGAACCTTTGAGGGTTCCTTTCCTTGATGGTGGAGTGCTTAGAGGTGACCTTTGGTCTTCACTTTGCTTTCCCCTATCCCCACCTTGCTCTTGACAGATGAATCTTTCTCCCTTTCTAGAGGATGGAATTCCTTGCTAGAAGATTGAAGATGTTAGAGGTTGCACTTCCCCTGTGTTTGAAGACTGCCATTGGAGCTGAAGCTTAAAGATCCAGAAGAACAAGTTGACACTTGTGTGAAGGAGATCAAATTGAGAGCTGAAGCTTGAAGAAGATGGAGAACAAGTTGATACTTGTGTTTGATGCATTGAAATCTTGAAGAAGCAAGTTGATACTTGCTATTAAAGATGAGAGCCTTGAAGAATAGTTACAGACTGATGACTGAGCTGCTGTCAGAAGGATTGCTTTGCTGTGAAGCTGGGGAAGCTGTTGATTTGCTTTCTTTCCTATCTGTTTGCTTTTTGTGCAAATGTAGTGATGTAACTTGTGTGATTTGCTTGATGCATTAGAATAAGTTAATGTTTAGATTCTTTTAAGTTAGGAGCATGATTGCACTAGAGGTTGAGTTGCTCCCTCTGCATGTATTGTTACTGTATGCCTTTGCTTGCGGGTATTCGGTAGAGCTCTGCTCCCTTGCCTGTGTGGTTTGTGATTTGCTTGATGGCATTTTATTTTCCTTTATGATTGCAGTTATTCATACTTGGCTTCAGGTTGAGATGAGCTTGTGGAGGCTGATGCCCCACACACATTTCCTCCCTCACTTGCATTGCATGCATTTTACAGTCGTTTACTGTTTACTATTTAAGCTGATGCTTTATCTGTTTCTGTTTATCATTGACATGATCCCCTAGGAATCTCACTTCCTTTGATAAGGAAGTGATGATTAGAACTTTAGGTTGAAACCTATGCATGATAACTTCTAGGAGTTCCCTGTTTCAAACCTCAACTATAGGATGAATCCTTGGCATGACAACAGTAGGACTTGATAGTCTCCCTTTAGTTGAGCTTGTTCTCTCTTCTCATCTCAAACAACAGTAAAAAACGTAATAAAGGCAAGTTAGTATAAGCACGTTACGAGCCATAAACTACTTGGGTAATGATAATTGAGCGGCCTCCTCTCAATCGTCTAGAATGTTTAGTATACGTCCTTTGGACGATATGCAACGCATTCGTTCCCAGGTCATAGTCTCTAGTGCTGTACAAACTACAGACAACTAAAAAATAGTTCTTCCGTAAAAGACAGAAAACAAACTTCAAACCTTTTTGCCCCGTGGGCCCATAATTCAAAGGAAGCTTTTCTGAAGAAAAGAGTTTCGTTAACTCCCAGTTCCACCGCAAACGGTAACGCCTAAGTCTCCAAGGGTCGAGCTGCGTACATCCAACTGCTGGAACTGTTTGTTAACCCTACTCGGAAAAAACAGATGAATCTGAATTCCCGTAATCCGTATTATCCCGAACTACGTAAGCTCTGATCTCTCATATCTGTTGAGAGCACGTAGGCACAATACTGACGTATTGGCGAGCCACCTTCCCCGTAACCCGTGGTTAGCCGAACTACGTTGACTCTGATTTCTCATTCTCTGATGAGAATACGTAGGCATAAAGTGCGACGCTTTGCCGAGTCATTTTCTTTTCTTTTCAGACCAGCCTTCATAGGTAGATAGTAAAACCAACCCGTCAGATAAACACAACAAGCGTGGATCCCATCGAGTACGATGGACGTGAGGGGTGATAATACCTTCCCCTTGCGTAACCGACTCCCAAACCCAGACAATGGTTGCGACGACCTTGTCTTGTACCTTTTCGTCAGGTTTTTCCGATCGTTTCCTTTCCTGTTCCGAGGGATAAATAACGAAAGGTGGCGACTCTTCTGTTTTGTCGGCACCTTATTTTCGCGGAAGCGACAGCTGGCGACTCTGCTGGGGACTTGATAGTTTCCTGGGATCCAACGTCCCTTATGCGAGTCAATTTGGAGATCCAACGTCCCCTGCGAGAGTCGATCCTAGCGCTTGTATGATTACTTGTTGGGTTGTGTTTATTTATCGCATTTTATTTCCCGCACTTTATTTTTCATATGATATGATTATTTGTACTGTTGTGGGAGGGGCATTCTGATGAGTGAGAAGCCAGACCCAGGCTTGAGAGCTACATAGTATTAGAGTGGGTTAGTGGGGGACGTGCTTGCTTTGCTTGCAGCTGTTCCCATGTAGTCCACACTCAGACGAGGTTCTCTTTGATGGCTTCCTATCGGTCCTTTGGACTCGAGGGGTTGTTGGATCTGAGGATTGTCGACTCTGGGAATCGATCATTTGGAATTCATCTAAGTGAGGTCGCTTCAAGAGATGATGGTGCCACACCTTCTGGGTATCGTATCATCGTTTCTTGAAAGTCTGTGACGCTGATGACCGCATAGGATGCCGAACCTTTTCCATGATTAGGTCCATACCTGTGAGCAGGGTCGGGTTTGTTGCAGGAAACCTTAACCTTCAGACTACCTGGTTTTCTTGACAGTGAATCAGTTTTGTTGGTATCAGAGGGTCCCATCATGAGATATATGGTTGTTCTTGACAGAGCAGATTGTTGGTCTAGTATCAGGGGTTTCTTCTCCTCCGAGATATGTTTGTTCTTGATAGAGCAGTATTGTGGTTTTGTTGATACAGAACCTTCATCTCCTTAACAACACAGTTGTCCTGATCTCCTGCTGCATGATTGCATTTTGCATTGTTTGCATCCTCATTTGCATGGCATTAACGTGTGTCTGTGTTGCAGGTGCATATTTCTCCCCTGGTTCTAGTGATCTTGATCCTCATGGCAGATATGGCATCTTTGAAGAAGACTGTGGCTTACAAGCTACCAACACCTGACATCCGAGAGTTACGAGCTTTGATTTCTTTGGCTGATAAGACAGTGATGGAGAGTTTCAGAAAGAGTTATGGGAGATTGCTGAGTATTGTGTATAAGCTTCCTACGTACGAGTTGAATGGCCTCTATGCTCTGCTGCAGTTTTACGACCCACAGCTCAGATGCTTTGTGTTTCCAGATTATGTCCTAGCCCCGACCTTGGAAGAGTACTCTGACCTGTTGGGGGTGCCTTTAATGAATCAAATGCCTTACTACCTGTTTCCCTTGAAAATCGGAAAACAACCGCTGATCTTCCAAATTTGACTTTGGTGACTCACAGGATCGATCAGATTGATCCTAGGATATGTGCTAAAGTATTCCTCGTTTAGAATTAGATTTAAAGTACTTGTAATAACGAATTGGTAAATGTGCTTGTAATGAAAAAGACTTCGACTGGGTATTTTAAAGTGTATAAACTTAAAGAAACGCTGTAAAAGATTTATAAAAGGCTGATCGAAGAAGGTAAAAAGTTTAAAGGAAAAGAGGAATTGGAGTAAAGGATGCAGGAAAGATAAAGGCAAAAAGGTAACACTTGCACAAGTGGTTCGACAGAGGAAATGTAAATGTTGCTGAAATTGTAAAAGACTTTATTGAAAAGTTGATGATTTTACATAACGTGCATTCTCCGTGAAAATACTCTTTTCTCACACTCAGGTACTTTAAGTAAATTTGATTGGAGTTACTTTGTACAAATGGTAAAACACACAGAAATCTGTCTAACAAATCCCTATTTATAATGCTAATAATTAACTGCTAATAACTTTCTAGTATCTCCTCGATCTAACAAGTGTCAATTGCATGTAACTTCCTGCTCTAGAACTCGCCACGTGTCTTATGAACAGAACCGCTCCCTCTAAATTTTGAATTTCAAAACGACGTAGCAATCCTCCTGCAGAATTTTGGTCGAACTACCTCTGACACGGTCGAAATGCTCATAACTTTAGGTTTCTTAATTTTTCTAAGTTATTTCAACCGTTTAGCTTAGAAGATTCCTTAGAGGCTGTCGAAACCTCTTTGCTTCATTTTACTCAGACATTAATTATGTCTTAATGTTTAGCAACCCAAGGCAGTGTCGAATTTGGGAGCTAACAAATTGCCCCCAAAGAATGTTCTTTTCGACCTTATTGTAGGAAAAGGACATTTTTTGATAGTATCCCATTCGACACCATCTTTTCGATACTATCATACCCTTTTGTTTTCCTCTTATCCTTTGGAAGATAAAATAGAAGAAAGAGATATGTTTATATTAAAAACCACGCCACTTTGCACGCTTCTGACGTCATCATCATCATGGCAGGTTTCTTGGAACTCACAAAAATTCAGAAAACATCATCGCCCTTTTAGCGCCTAGGGGTATAGGTTACAACCGCCCCTTACTTCTTCCACTAGGTCGCACACGTGGCCCACTAATTTCAACCACGTAAGAATTCTTAATTTTTTGAATCCTTATAAAATCACCAAGAGTTTTTTCATAAAGACTTTCTACTCTTTACCAACCTTTACTCTTATCCTCTTTGCTGAAGAAACCCGTTTTTTCCAACACAAGAAAAATCTCCTTTTCCTCTGAAAACCTTTAATCATGGCTGAACAACAGAAGAAAACTCAAACTAGGAGACCATCTTCTTCATCTGCATTGCCACCTTTCGCTACCTTGAGCGGACCAAAAATCACGAAGAACCAACAGCTCATCAGGGAGCCGTTAGCAGAAGAAAAACGACACATCTACGAATCTCAAGTAATCATCCCCGTTGATGTGGCTGGAAAACCCTTAGCCATGTCTGGCCCATTGTCACCCCCAGACCTTGATTATTCCACCTTCCGTGACTTTTTCCCTTCTTATCGGAAAACCAAACCCTTAGGGCAAAAAGATGCTAGCAAAATCCCTTCTGATAACCCAGATGACCTTTCTCTCTTTAATGTGGACCTCAAATATTTGCATGATGGAGCAAGACTCTTTAGAGATACGCCGTACTTCAAAGACTCTGAACTTTACCTTAACTGGTTGGCAAAAATAGAGAAAGCAAAGGCACAACATTGGAAAGAAATAGGTGTTTATGACCTAATCATGCTGTCGAAGGTTGGGCCACCTTACTGTCCGTTAATGCTGGCTTCCTCTTTGTATTTCTGGGACAACACTCACCATACCTTGCATCTTCCCTGCAGAATAGTGGCTCCCACGCTCTTCGACATGGCTGCTATTTTCGGATTAAGACCATGTGGATTGGCTTGCAATCCTGAAATTGATGCACGGGACACCATAGGTTTTGGTAGTACGAAACATACTTACACACCCTTCATAAATCGTTATCATAAGAAAGACACCGACGTAGTCGAAGACGAGGAGCACATAGCCTTTCTGGCCATGTGGTTCTCTCGTTGTATTTTTTGCACAAAGTCCTTGCAGGTGGCAAGGAAGTACCTTACCCTGGCTAATCAGTTACACCTTAAAAGGGATGTATGTCTCAGTGAAATGATACTAGCCAGCCTGTATGAGGCTTTGGGAGAAGGCGCTGATAAACTAAGGGATCCAAAAACCCATGGCACTCTTATAATGGCGGGGCCATTTTGGTTGCTTCAATTATGGTTGAACGCTACCTTTGAGCACAACCTTCCCTTCAAAGGAGAGGTCGACAAAGCCCAGGTATCCGAACGCCGGGTCGAATGGCCACGCTTGGTTCAGTTGACACCAAGTGAAGAGGGTTGAAGCCTTCGTGCCAACCTTACCAATTTCATCCACTTGTTTGCAAAAAGGCATGAATTCACTCCCAGGATGGCCCCTTTTGCTCATAGGCTGTATGGCCCTGAATGGTTCACCAGGTCATTTCCTCCAGTTTCGCAAAAACAAGAAGCAGAATCAAACCTGATATGGGAGAGATTCTTGACGCCACGCTTGATCGTTCATAAGCTTAATCTTGTCAGAGGACAAGCAATATTAGTCGCTTATCAACCTAACTTGGTGTCGAGGCAATTTGGGTTAACTCAATCATTGCCTAGGTGCTTGTATGATAAGAAGTCTCATGTTATCCTTCTCTCCACTGTCTTCAACCCACTTGAGTGTTCGACTCAAACGGCCCGTTATGCCCATAAGTCCCATTTTACTCCAATCTATTTTGAACCCTCTCACCTTTGTACCCCAGATTTTTATAACTGGTGGACCAACCATTACTCCAACAATTTTCTTGATGTTTCAAGTTTTTCACGCTTGATTGACCAAGCTTTTATTGATGTGCAGGAAAAGGTCAAGAAAGGTACGTCTACTCATATCAAAGAGATACAAGCTTTCCAGAAGTACTTCGAAACTGCCTATCGACCAAATGATATTAGTCGAACCATCCGCGAGGCTGCTGTCACTTTAAAAGAAAAGTTTTCTAAACGAATGGAGAATCTGAAAATCCCCTCATCTATCCCTTACGATAGACGATATGAGGTTGCTTTTAAACTCTTTCCCCCAAAGACCCCTCGATTACCAACCGCTGATTTTGGCGTGGCTCTTGCCCCTCCATTTCCAGACTGGTTTATCTGTGAGGATAGTATAAAAATACTTCGACAGCAGTCGAAGCCTAAGGCGCAGCGGGTGGTTCCGACTAAACATACACTTGATACCTTTAGAGGGTACCTTCATGTCAGTATCGAAGATGTTCACATCGAGACCGAAATCCTTGAAGGTCATCTCCCTTCGATTTGGCTTCCTCTCACGGAGCTTCAACGTTACTAACCTATATCTTCTATATTTATTTATTCGCAGCTGCTCCCAAAAGAAACGCTCCGGCCAATAAAACAGAAGGAAAGATCGAAAGTTCAAAGGTAAATTCTTACATGCTCTTATTCACCTGAAGCTCTTTTGTCCTTTGTTGATCACTTCGATCTTCCCAGGTTAGCCACAAACCTCCAACCCCTCAAAAAAGAAGAAAAGTTGCAGCCCAAGTCATCATAGACTCCGACGATGATGAATCCCCTCGTGAAGATACTTCCCTAAAAAGAAAACGAAGGGTAACTCATGGGCTAGAGAGCGTCGAATCTCCTCCATCTCCCGCCAAAATACAAAAACAAAACACGCCTCCTGAATCTCCTGTCAAAGCTCCCATAACAAATGATCCAAATCCTTCTGTCGTTCCCATAGAGAGTGATAACTCTAGTCCGGCTGAGGAAGCCACGAAGGTATTGTGAAAGAATCTCTGACCTTTCTATATCAAGCTCTTGTCTCTTTCATCTCGCGTCTCATGAGGTTTATTTTCCCAACTGCAGACTACTACCGAGGCCTCCAAGCCTTCGATGCAACCGTCTCCCTTTCCTATTCATCCATTGAACAGCCAAGGTGAACCCAATTATATCCCTACATCTGATTTGGGTTCTGGTGTGAGTTCTCTTGGTGAAATTAACAAACCTGAATTTTATGCAGCCCCTTCGCCCCTAAAAACTACTACCCAACAATCACAAACTGATGGGTCTGACCACGAGGAAGAGAAAACTCCTGAGACAATAGTCGTGGCAGATGAAGACGAAAACCCCAAACCTGAGGACACCAACCCTGCCACCACAACAAGTTCCCCTCTTGATCAAACAAGACCCGCTAATGACGACGTTGATGCGAACGAAGCCAACACATGTGAGGAAGAAGCCATGCACCAGTCTGAGCTAGGTGAGTCAGATGGTGAGGAAAAAGAAGCTACCTTGGCTCAAGACTCCATAAAAACTGCCCCTGTAGAAGGGGAAATAATTACAAAAGGAAAATCTGATGATCCTGCTTGTATTGATGCTACCAAAGTTACTCCCGTCGAGGTGCCATAGGCAATGCCTCTTCAAAGCGAAACGGTCCTCTCTAAGGAAGAAATGGCTACGCTAAAAGAAAGTGATCCTCGTCGATACGTTCAATTACTGCTGCGCAATCGAGGTAGTTCTTCTGGAAAAACTCGGAGTGCTTCAACTTCTGAGGGCCAGGTCTCTAGCAAACCTTTAGATGACATTTTGGCGAAGACCAAAGCCAAAATCTTTAAAGGAGACCTTTTCATGTTGCTGCAGATGGATTCCGTCACCCATCTATCTTTGAAAACGCTTCTTCAACAAGTGAGACTTGATTCCATATCCCCTGAAGCTGCTAACGTCATTCGAGAGGTGGGAATTTTGATAGATCAAGTCTACAAAGACCTTATGTTGCTGCCCCGCCTCGAAGGTGACATTTCGACGAAATCTGGTTGTGAAGCAGCTGCCTGGACAAGTGCAGCAGAATTGGAACAAAGGATCGAAGAGCTAGAGGAATAGAAAAAGAGAGACCAACTAGAGATTGCTTCCAGTAAGGAAAACATCGTCTGTTGGAAACGCAAGATCAAGAAACTTCAAAGCAAGATCAAGAAAGAAGAAAAGAAGATTTTTCAACTGTCTTCCAAAGACGATTCGACCCTTGCTACTGAACTCGAACATGCTATCACTTTTGCAGAAGAGGCTCGAAGCTTAGAAGAAGAAGTTGCCAGATTAATTGACGAAAGGGCCTCGTGCCAACAACGTATTGAATCTCAGAAGGCTAACTACCTTAAAATGAAGGCCAATCTTCCTTTCTAATTTACTGACATATTGTAATAAACTATATTTTGCTGGCCTTTGAAGCCATCTTTGTTATTGTAACTTATCGCGCCATTTTGGCAAATATTAATACCATTTGTGGCTTTGCTTTATACTTTCTGTTACTTAACTTCTTGCAGCATAGGCCTGTACTTTTTCAAGTACTTACCATTTACTTTTAATATCCTCTTATCTTCGCCCAATTCTTCCACTTCATAGGCTCCATTAAAGAAAACCCTCGACACTTGGAAGGGTCCCTCCCACTTTGGGGACCATTTACCCAACGTCTTGGCCTTTCTATCCGTAGGCAGAATGACTCTCCAAACTAAGTCTCCAACTAAAAAGGTTCTTGCTTTAACCTTCTTATTGTATGACTTTTCCACCCTTTTTTTCTGCCTTCTCAGCAATTCTAGAGCTTTCAATCTTTCTTCGTCTAAGTCTATGACCTCATCGAGCATCATATCCCAATAGACATCTCTAGGAATTTCGTGTTGCCTTTGAACCCTAATCGACTGTATGTGGATTTCGACTGGCAACACTGCATCGTGACCAAAGGTCAAACGATATGGGGTGGTGTTGGTTGCCTCTTTGGGTGACGTTCGACATGCCCATAGAACCTGATCCAACACTTTGTGCCAATTCTTTGGCTTGGTTCCTACTTGCTTCTTTATCATGCCAATGACCACTTTATTTGCTACCTCGACTTACCCGTTAGCTTGCGCGTAATAAGGGGTCGAAGTTAAGAGTTTAAACCCCATCTCTCTGGCGAAATCCTGCACCTTTCTACCCGTGAAGATCGACCCTTGATCCGTTGTTATTGTCTCTGGCAGTCCAAACCTAAAGATGATATTTTTCTGAATGAATTCAATCACATCTTCCTGATCCACTTTAGGTAAAGGCACTGCTTCGACCCACTTGGTAAAGTAATCTATCCCCACTAAGATATACTTTTGATTTTTTGAGGATGCTGGTCGAATTTCTCCAATCAGGTCCAAAGCCCAACCTCTAAACGGCCATGGTTTAATTATGGAATGTAATTCGCTTGCTGGGACATGTTGTATGCCCGTATGAACTTGACACTCCTGGCACCCCTTGGCGAACTCGATGCAATCCTTTAGCATCGTAGGCCAGTACAAACCTTGTCGAAATAACAACCATTTCATTTTATGGCCAACTTGGTGTGCACCACATGCCCCACTGTGGACTGTTGACAAAGCCAAGTATGCCTCTGATTCACTCAGGCATTTCAGCAAAACTCCTTCAAGGGTCTTTTTGAACAATTCGTTGCCCATCAAGACGTAGCTCAGTGCTTGATATTTTATCTTTCGATCTGAGGCTATTGACGGATTCTGGAGATATTCGACTAAAGGCTTTCTCTAGTCATTGTCCAACAATTCTCCGATGATAAAGACTTCGAAAGTCTCTTCATCCATATATCCAAACTTTGTAGCCTCTAAGTCTGATGGCTTCAACCCAACCGACACTACCTTGCCTCTAGCTTCGATTACTTCCTGCAAGTCTTCCTTCGAGACCCTATATCCCGAGGCAATCTGTGCTAGATCGTTGGCCACTTGGTTCTGTATTCTCGGTATATGTCGAATAGTTGACGCTTTGAATTTTTTAAGCAGCCTATTGGCCACTACGAAGTACATGATGAGACTTTCTTTAACACATTTGTACTCTTTTGTCAACTACTTTATCACTAATTCCGAATCGCCCATTATTTCGACCTGGGTTGCCCCCAATTCTAACAAAATTTCAAGTCCAGCTATTAAAGCTTCATATTCAGCCTCGTTGTTGGAACACAACCCTTCGACTTTATACTTGAATTTTGTTGGAATTTTATCTGGAGAAATAATCAACAGACCAATACCTGTGCCATGTTTGTGGCTAGAGCCATCGAAGTATAATTTCCATGGTTCCACTTCAACTATATTCAGGGCATTCTCGTTTATAGAGTGGTCAACGATAAAGTCTGCCACTATTTTCCCTTTGACTACTTTTAGCGGTCTATAAGTCAAAGAATATTCTGTCAATGCCAGTGCCCATTTTCCAATTCGACTGTGCAAAATAGGTTTTGATAACATGTGTTTAATAACATCAAAGTGCGAAGAAACACAAACATCTACTGGTTTAATATATTGTTTTAACTTTGTACATGAGAAATATAAACATAGACATAGCTTTTCGACTTCACTATATCTAGTTTCTGCGTCATTTAAAACTCTACTAAGGTAGTAAATAGCCCTTTCGGCGCCATTCTCATCCTCCTGAGCCAACATGCTCCCTAAAGGTCTATCTGACGCTGCTATGTACAATCGCATACTCCTGCTTCGACACGGAGGCAAAAGGACTGGGGGGTGAGCCAAGTAGTCTTTGATTTTGTCGAAGGCTTCCTGCTGCTCTTTGCCCCACTCGAATCTGTCCCTAGTAATTCGAAGCAAAGGTGAGAAGGCTTGCGTCTTGCCGCTTAAGTTGGAGATGAACCTCCTTAGAAAGTTAATTTTCCCCAGCAGCGATTGCAACTCTTTTTTGTTTGACGGCGCTTTTGTTTCTAAGATAGCCTTCGTCTTATTCTTGTTGATTTTGATTCCCTTCTTATGGACAACGAAACCCAAGAAGTCTCCCGCCTGTACACAAAACGCGCACTTCAACGGATTCATTTTGAGGCCTAACCTCCTTATTCTGGCGAACGATTGTCGCAGATGATCCAGATGGCTTTTTCCTGAAACAGATTTCACCACAATATCGTCAATGTTTATTTGCATAAAAGATTCAATGAAATCATGGAATATAGAATTCATCGCTCGCTGATACGTTGCCCCAACGTTCTTTAGGCCAAATGGCATTACTACCCATTCGTAAGTGCTTAATGCCCCTGGACAACGAAACGCTGTTTTAGGAACGTCATCTTCCGCGATAAAAATCTGGTTATATCCAGAATAACCATCCAACATACTAAGGTACTCATGGCTAGCGGCTGAATCAACTAACATTTCCGCCACTGGCATCGAATATTCGTCCTTGGGAGTGGCTAAATTCAAATCTCTGAAATCAATGCACACTCTTAGGAACCCGTTCTTCTTGATGATTGGGACAATGTTGGCAAGCCATTCGACGTACCTCGTTGTGCGAATGAATCTGCAACGAAGGAGCCTTTCAATTTCCTCCTTGATCTTCGACATGATCTCTGGAGCAAAACGCCTTGGGCCCTGTTTGACTGGCTTCTTTCCAGGTTTTATTGGTATTTTATGTTCCACCAAATCCCTTTGCAACCCAGGCATTTCGTCATAGTCCCAGGCAAAACAATCCTTATACTCCCGGAGCAACTGGATGACTTCGATCTTCAGTTGAGGGTCGAGGTTAGCACTAATGTACGTTGGCCTCCTGGTTGGACCCTCTCCTAAATCAATTTCCTCCAATGGATCCTATGCGAGCATTTTGATGTCGTTCTCCAAAGGATCTCTTTCGAACCCCAGAGGTTCGTCATCATAGATGGCGTCGAGCCTCTGGCTCTCCCGCTGCATTTTGGTGGCTTATTCAGCCATTTTGTCATGGGCGGCCATTACGGCCGTTTGTAATTTGGTTTCAGCCACATAGGCCGAAACTCTTTGCAGCACCGCTGCTTCAGCCATCAAACTCACTGCCCCACCCAGTGGGGTCAACTGGGGCTGCCCCCAGGTATGGGAGTCTCTCCCCAGGTATTTCCCTATCCCAACGAAACCCGTCGACGGGGTGGAGGTATAGTGAGTAGTACACCTTGTCATTTGGTGCAAACTCAAAGTCCGCTGGAGCACAAGGGCCTATGCTGGCCAAGTGCTTGTCGAATTGGAACTGATCTACTTGCCTTCTTGGCACCCTGAAGTATCCTTGATCAGCTTCAATATTTTCAACTATGCCATCTGGCCTCCAGATGACAATCCTTTGATGCATGGATGATGGCACTGCTCCAATGCCATGTATCTATTCTCGGCCAAGCAATAAATTATGGTTGGCCGTGGTTTCGACCACCATGAATACCGTTGGTCTTGTAATTGTTCAGACGGTTACGTCCACCTGAATCACACCCCTAGTGGTTCCTACTTTTCCTTCATAATTCGACAAAACCATATTGTATGGCTTTGTATCAGCGTCATGCTTTCCTATTTTGGTCAGCAAAGAATGTGGCATCAGGTTTACCGTAGCGCCACAATCCACCAGTATTTTGTTGATGGGGATGTTCTCCACTTTTGCTATAATATACAACGGTTTCAGGTGGGTCTTCATTTCTTCAGTGGGCCGTTCGAAGAAAGTGTTTTGCTCTTCGACACAGCCGTTGTTCATCACGTAATAGCATACAGGTTTATGTGCTGCCATTTCCCATTCAGCGTCTGCGCCTGGTTCTTCGACCTCTAAAACCCTATCGAACTCCCGGGGCATCACCGACACCACGTTGACCACCAGGTTCAAAGAGTCATTCGAGTCAGAGTCAAAGTTATTTGTCATGTCTTCGTCCCCTTCCGTTGGTCTATCTTGTTTAGGCGAAAACAGCCTTTGCCCAACTGGTAACTTTTCAGCTATCTTCGACTGCTGTCCTTCTTTTCCGGGGGGGGGGGGGGGTTGAACTATTCTTTGACTGATTTTTCTCCATCTCTTCTCTGAGAGCCTTTCTTCTTCTTTGCTCTCTCCTCCATTGAGATCTAGTCATAGGATTCTTACCTTTATAGTTTTCAGATACGTGCGTTGTTTTTGAGGATTGATACTCCTTGTTGTAGGAGACCGAAGATCCTCGATTCACTTCGAAGTTCTTCCACCTTTGCTGCCCTTGCGCCCTCTCTTCATTAGGCTTCCTCCACTTTCCATCAGCGAAATCGACAACAGGTTTGAAACTGGCGGGCCTAGCACTTGGTGGCCTGGTTTGAGGTTCAGACCGTTTGTCTTCTGTCCTCCTGTGGTAGCTCTTTCGTTGATCAAAACCATGGCCACCTCTGTTCAGTCGACGTCGACGTTCTCCCTCTAACTTCTCTGTTGCTTTTCTATCGAAAATGGCGCTGCACCTGGGGCACAACATCACGCTCGGTCCATTGTCTTTGCACCGATGTAAAAAACCAACGATTGACTCTTCTGTCTCTGGGTATGCTAATCTGCTACATCCCTCATGGTGTTTTCATTCTTTCTCTTCCATGGTCTCCGATGGGTTAATGTCGACCATATTAACTTCGACCGTCCCAGCCAACTCCATTCTTTCCAAACCCTCAGTGGCCTGGTCCATTCTGACGAAATGGTCAGCTGTTTCCTTGGTTACCATGGCGTAACTTGGATGACTTTGAACCCCTAGACTTGAATCGTTATTGTTTCGACCAGTATTCTCCTTGACTGTGACTGCCGCATCATCCAAACCGAAACCCATGACGAATTTCGCCATCACTGGTGCTGAAATGAGGTCCTCAGTGACCTCCATCATGTTAACAGAAAACTCGATGCCCTCAGTAGCATCTATCATGTTTGCTTCCATAGGTTCAGCATAAAGAGCATCAGCCAATTGCAGCGGATCAGCATCCACCTTCATCTGACCCTTCGCCTTATCTCCAAACTTCAAGCGTCCCTCCTGTATCGCATTCTGGACGAGATCCCTGAAAAGAAAACATTGAGATATTTTATGACCTAGAAAATTATGGTACTTACAAAAACCTCTCTTTTTCCGCTGCTCTAAGGGCGGTGTTTTAGCACCAGGCGGCACTATCATCTGCCCATCTTTTACTAGCAAATCAAAGATTTCATCACATTTCGTGATGTCAAAGGTGTAAGTTTTCTTAGGGAACTTGTCGTTCTTTTCTGATTCGACAAAGCCCTTTCCTTGAGGAGGGGCCAGTACTCGACAAGAATATGGGGGACCCTGTTTTAATTCAGCAAGATCGACATCGTTCTCCTCGAAGTAGGGGGACTCTTCGCAAGCCCCTTCGCTACTTTCATTGAGTTCGACAAAAGCTACTTTCTTGCCTTTGTTAAATCTCGCCTTTTCGTCTTTCAGCCTTTCTAGCTGTCGGACTCTGTCGGCCAATTGGGCCATATCTCTCAGATACTGCGTATCTAATTTGTTCCTAATAGAGTAATCTAAACCTCCTGCTGCCATTTCGACCAACTCATGTTCAGGCACCTGTGTAAAACACCTTGCCTTAAGTAGTCGAAACCTATTGAGGTATTCTTCGATTGGCTCTGAAAACTTACGCTTTACACTGGCCAACTCTTTCAAACTAATCTTCGTCTGGCCCATGTAAAACTGTTCATGGAAGAGTCGTTCTAACTGCGTCCAGTTACATATTGTACTTGGTGGTAAAGTGGTAAACCACGTGAAGGCGTTCTTTGTAAGAGAACTTGGGAAGTATTTTATCCTAAGGCTTTCGTCATTGGCTATCTCCCCAGCCTCAATTATGTAGCATGCTACGTGTTCGACGGTGGACCCCGTCGTGTCCCCTGAAAACTTAGTGAACTTAGGCACCTTGGTCCTAGGGGGTAATTCCGCTCGAAGGATGTAGTCGACTATTGGTGAAGTATAATTTGGCCTAGTAAACCCAGTGTTTAGGCCATTTCGAGTCATGATTCTTTCTACCATCGTAGCCAAGTTGTTTTCGACCGCGAGGTTGTTGCGTCGTACTTGCTGGACCACATTGTCTGCATCCTGGTTTTGATTCACCATAACTATTTCTGTGTTTCCCTCGACCTGGACTCTGGGAGTTTCAACAACATAAGGGTCTATTCCTCCTTGGTTCTCTAAATTGGCTTTTGGCGCCACTCTCGGAATTTGTTGAGGAGTATTCTCCACAGGGGCTTGGTTCCTTTCTAACGGAGGTACCCCTATAAATTCAGTCAAACGTGTTAACTGTGTCGCCAATTGTTGGTTAGCGTGAGTTGTGTCTCGAATTAATGGCTGAAAGATCTCACCCATAGTCTGGGAGAGGGTTTGAACCATCTGTAAGTTACTCTCATCCATCTGCTGCCTCAAACAGGCAACAGACGTATTGGTTAGATTGGGACATTGAGTCGAATATCCTAGACTTAAACTCTGAGGGTTTCGACCAATGTTTGAACCAGGTCCTGATCCTTGCAAAGGTGACGCCATTGTGTTTTCAGAAATTATTGGGGGCGCATTTTGCAGCCCCTGCATTACAGTCGTTGACATCCCATACGGGGGATTCCTTGGCAACTGCGAAAGACCAAAAGGGGCAAAATGCCTTAACATTGATGGTCCTGCTATTGGAGTTTTGGGATTCGACACTGGTGGCCCAATATACTCCAATATGGGTTGTGTGTAAGGCCTAACTATCGTTGTCCCAGATCCTACTGGGGCGAAGGTTTGTTCTGACCTTATGGGAGGCGCTACTTGCTCTTCTGTCGAGGGTATAGGCGGTGGGACCACGTTGTTACTGGTTCCTTCGCCAAAACCTTCGACTCGTGGGTTAGGATTGTTTGGCTGGTTCGTTTCCGTTGCATATTCCTAAGGATTGTTCGTCTTTCTTCGTTAGCAGCGGTAATTCTACCACTTCTTAGTAACATATAATGTACTTTCTATGAAGATTATTAAGACTTGTAAATGAGAATCTTTTAATTCTAAATCGCGGGGATATTTAGCACTGTCCCACTGGGCGTGCCATTTTGTTTCCCTTGAAAATCGGAAAACAACCGCTGATCTTCCAAATTTGACTTTGGTGACTCACAAGATCGATCAGATTGAGCCTAGGACATGTGCTAAATTATTCCTCGTTTAGAATTAGATTTAAAGTACTTGTAATAACGAATTGGTAAATGTGCTTGTAATGAAAAAGACTTCGACTGGGTATTTTAAAGTGCATAAACTTAAAGAAACGCTGTAAAAGATTTGTAAAAGGCTGATCGAAGAAGGTAAAAAGTTTAAAGGAAAAGAGGAATTGGAGTAAAGGATGCAGGAAAGGTAAAGGCAAAAAGGTAACACTTGCACAAGTGGTTCGACAGAGGAAATGTAAATGTTGCTGAAATTGTAAAAGACTTTATTGAAAAGTTAGTGATTTTACATAACGTACATTCTCCGTGAAAATACTCTTTTCTCACACTCGGGTACTTTGAGTAAATTTGATTGGAGTTACTTTGTACAAATGGTAAAACACACAGAAATCTGTCTAACAAATCCCTATTTATAATGCTAATAATTAACTGCTAATAACTTCCTAGTATCTCCTCGATCTAACAAGTGTCAATTGCATGTAACTTCCTGCTCTAGAACTCGCCACGTGTCTTATGAACAGAACCGCTCCCTCCAAATTTTGAATTTCAAAACGACGTAGCAATCCTCCTACAGAATTTCGGTCGAACTACCTCTGACACGGTCGAAATGCTCATAACTTTAGGTTTCTTAATTTTTCTAAGTTATTTCAACCGTTTAGCTTAGAAGATTCCTTAGAGGCTGTCGAAACCTCTTTGCTTCATTTTACTTAGACATTAATTATGTCTTAATGTTTAGAAACCCAAGGCAGTGTCGAATTTGGGAGCTAACACTACCGTGTTGAGGGTGAGCCCAAACTGAGTAAGCTGACTAACGCTCTTCATGTTGATGAGTCTGAATTGGAAGGGATGGTATCCAGAAAGATTGGAGTTCATGGTTTCCTTTTGCCTTTCCTGATGGAAAAAGCCCGAAAGTTTGCCGAGAAAGGTCGTTGGGATGTATTCAATGCCTTCTTAGCCCTCTATATCTATGGGATCGTGCTATTCCCAAGTCACCCGGACTTCATAAGCATGGATGCTTGCCACATATTTGCCTCTGGGAATCAAGTGCCCACTCTCCTCGGAGACGTCTACCATTCAGTTCACAGCAAGAATGAGAACAGAAAGGGAAAGAACGTGGCATGTTGTGCTCCTTTACTGTATAAGTGGTTTGCTAGCCATCTTCCTAAGTCAGGGCCGTTCATTGATTCTGCTGAGTCTTCGCCTTGGTCTGCGCGTTTGATGGGTTTGACTGCTGACGATATCATCTAGTTTGATAGAGATCTGCTGGGCAAAGATATTGTGTATAGCTGTTGTGGCTTTCCGAACGTCCCCCTGGTCGGAAGGAATGGATGTATCAACTACAATCCATCTCTGCTAGTACGACAATTTGGGTATGCACTACGAGGTCCTCCTGAAGAGGAAGAGATACGGGAATCTCTGTATCTCACAGGGTTGCTTGAAGGTGACACTTTGGTCAAGGTACATAATGCTTGGAACAAAATTCACCGGAAGGGGAAAGTCTTGCTGGGAAAAAGCAACAACGAGGCCTTTGATCCGTACGTGACTTGGGTTCGAGAAAGGGCCGCCAAGTTTCTAATGTTGTTTCCTGCTGTGGAACCATTATGCGCTCCCGTGTACAAAGAGCCTACTACAGTTGATATTCAGAAATTCAACCAGGTACTCCAAGAGAAGGAAGAGCTACAAAAGGCTAATGAAGAGTTGGAGAAAGAGATTGCTCAACTTCGGAAAGAGAAAAGCGAAGCCGTTTATACCTGCAAGAAGCAGACTGAGATGATCAACCGTCTAGGCTCTAACCTGACCAAAGAAACTGATGCTAGGGAACGTCTGGGGTTGGATCTGAAGTCAGTACATGGCGTGTTGACAACCAAGAAACAGGATCTGGACAGAGTATACCGGAAGTTAACCCAATACGAGAGGGTCTGGAGCAGCACCATAGCCAAGTACAAAGAGCGGGAAGAAAAGCTGAAGCAGCAAGCAGCCGAGCTAGAAGCCCAGATTATGGTGAAAGACGAGAAGACAGAGGCTGAAGCCTCGCTGAGACGAGACGTCCAGTATAGATTGGCTGAGGCCGAGGCGAATTTCCAAGATTCTCAACTCCGAGCTGATGCTAAAAGGAGAAGAGTCGAGAACCATTTTGAAGAAGGTATTTCTAGAAGCGTTGCCGAGAACCTCCCAAAGTCCATCAGTCAGAGGGACCTGCTGGCCCATGGTTTGCTTACTCAGTCAGATCATCCCGCTACAAAGAAGTTGTTAGAAGATCTTCGTGCCCGCAACCACAACTGATCTTTTTGTATTTTCTTTGTACATTTTATGCATTGATATGCTGATCACCGCCAGGTCTGTTGGTTGGGGTCATGCCTTATTGCTCCAGTTGTATGTGATTACAGTTGTACGCTACCCGAGCGGGCTTTTCAGATGAATATATGAGGATTTCTTTTCCATGATTGGATCATAGACTTTATTTGTCTCGGAAACTAGGATCGGGGGGGGGGGGGGATCTCCCCAAGGCACAGACACACATTTGCATTTGCATGAAGCATTTGCTGAGCACCTTGTCATTTTTCTTCTAACCCTTTGTGTATGCAGGTTGTTCCAGGATTGATCAAAGACCGATCCACCGCTATCCGACCAGAGAAAATCAAGCTAGAGCAATGGAACAAGTGCAGACTGACGTCCAGGAACTCCGAGAGAGGATGGACCGCTTGATGGAGCTCATGCAAGTGGTTGCCAACGGCCAAGACCAGCTCAGAACATTGGTCCAGCCTCTGATCTCAAGGGTTGACAGCAACTGTGTACTTCATGGAGTGAGTGTTCCAACCCCTCCTCCTGTTAAGACTCCTCAGGGTGGCATCCCCATGACCGGGGGAAATGGCAGTGGTAACGGCAATGTGATCGCTAACATCGGGCTCAATGGTAATACGACTGGCGTCGGTAATGGAAATTTTGAAGCTAATGGCAACGCTGGACTAGGCAATGGCAACACAGGTGCTGGAAATCTGTATGGGCCTCAGCCATGGCTAGAAGATCGCCAAGAAGATTTGTTCTCACAGAGGAGGGCGGAGGAGAACTGACTGCTGAGGCACGTCTAAGGTTTAAAGCACTCGAGGACAAAATGAAGAATTTCGAGAACCAGAACACTATGGGTGTCGACATGACTAAATTGGGATTGATTTCTTATTTCAAGGTGCCTCCCAAATTCAAAGTACCCGACTTTGAGAAGTACAAGGGCACCACTTACCCTCGTGTCCACTTAAGGTCATACTACCTGTTGCACCCCAAAATTTGACCAACCGGTTCCCACATCTGGTTTATGTTTCGACGCTTTTACATTTGCATTCGCGTACCGCATATGTTGCATTTTCTCAATCATATTGATTTTATCGGGATTACAGCCTTGTTTTCACGTTTCGGAGGTTTTAGACCGGTTCGGATAATCGGAGTTTCGGTTCTTGCCGCTTGTTTCGATCTGGTCTCGCGGTCTCTTTTACTTTGGTTAATTGCCATTATTTGCATTTTTTAGGATTGAATAGCCTTTTTCTAGATTTTAAATAGATTTAGATTTAAGTAGGATTTTTTATTTGAATATAGAATAATAGTTTTTTTAATAGAGTTTTATTAGATATTAGTTTTAATATAGAAATAGAATAGTTTAGATATTAAATAGGTTTTAATATAGTATTTTTAGATATAGATTTAATAGATTTTTTTAATTGAATAGAATTTAAATAGATATTTTTTAGATATTTGAATAGATTTTAATATAGTTTTTAGGATTTAATTCTGTTTAGGAGTTATTTCTAGGATGTTAATAAGATTTTAATGTTACATGTTAATTAGTCTTAATTAGGCATTATCAAGGGTTAATTAGTTAGTTCATTAATTGGATTAATCATTTCATTAGCATTAATCTTCGTTTTATAATAATTAAGTCCATTAACAGAGACATTAAGGTCTAATGGGCCAGTTGTCCAATTTTCGTGGGCCCACAAGTCCAGTATTTGCCACATGTCAGGTATATAAGTAGGTCACGCGTTTCTTTCTCTCTCTTCCACCTCACTTTTTCATTCACTCAGAACCTGCCACCTCACTTCCCACTCACACCACTCTGAGCCACATGGCTTCTTCTCTCTCTCTCTCCCTCAGCCACGCGTCTTCACTACGCACCCCCTTGTGCCACGCGTCCACGGCCACTACTCCCCACCGCCGGCCATGCAAACACCGCCGGAGTCACCCTAACAGCCGCCAGAAACCTCCTAACCGTCGCCGGAACTTGAATTTCCACCGGAAACTGCAAATTTCCAGTAACTCATCCAAACATCCTCTAATCTTCTTCATCAATCTTCATCAGCCACTCGCCGGAAAACGCATATCCGCCGGAATCTGCAATTCATCAACCTCCTTCAAGATCTTCATCCGACATCTCCAGTTTGTCCAGATTCATTGCATTTCCCAGACTTTCAAGAACCTTCAACAAGGATCTTCAACTAGCTCCCCAGATCTTTGTCCGATTTGCCAAATCTTCATCACGTTATTGAGCTTCACCGGTTTCTTCGTAGCGTTTTTGTCAGCAAATCTCTGAGCCATCAAGAACTTCAGATCGCCCTCAAGAACACCGTCAAAGAGATCATTGCGTATATAGCTTGAGTTCTTCAGATCTTCAAGCAATCTTCAACGATTTCGACGACGATCGTTCAACTCATCAAGTCGTTAGATCTTTATCGTCCAGCTCCAAGATTCGCAGATCTTCACGCATCTTAAATCTCGCCATCTTCATCAGCTGCTTCCGGAAATCAGCGTCTTCATAGCATTTCCAGGTTCTTCTCTAACCTTGTTATACCGTCATAGCTTGTTGTTAGTCAGAGAGTCAGGTTAGTTTGAGTGATAGGTTGTGAAACGAACTTAGGTTAGGGAGGTATTATGAACTGAGAGATTGAAGCAGTTAGTTTGTGATAGGTATTGATGAGCATGGTTGGTGAAGGAATCTGAACGAGTGTGGTGAAGAATTTGAGTGAGGTTTGAGAGAATCAGAGAGGGAGGATGGAGAGAATGGAGATGCGCCGTTAGGGTTTCAGTAGGGGAAGTAGTGAACAATAGAAAGGGGATTGAGGGGATGAGGGTTTTGAGTGTTGATGTTGGATTCGGGCCTTAGGCCCATTGTTTTTTTGCCAAGCATATCCCTAGTTTCCCCATTGCACCTCCCTCTCCGTGTGATGTTTGGATTTGGGCTTAGATGATTTTGCTAATTACACCCCAGGTTGAAGGCCCAGTGAGAAACCAATGCGAATTAATTGCTATTCGCCACAGGCTTTTTTTCATTTTCCTTGATTTTCCAATTATTTTCTGAATGGGTTTGGGCTTAGCGCGCGCCTGATATCCGCACCCCCCCTCCTGAGCCCAATTTTATTTTGAACTGTATATTATTGCTATTCACCACGCCAGTTTGTTTTTTTAGCTGATTTTCTTTAATTTTCACATTTTATTTTGATTAGAAATTAATTCATATCAATTTGAAAAATAATCATTTTAGGATGGGATTTTTTTCCCTAGTTCCCTTAGGACCTCTAGAAAATTATGAAATAATAAAAATATTATTTCATGAATTTTATATTTTTTGGTATATTTTGCAATATTATTGCTTTTATTTTACATTTGTTTGATACTTCATTTTTCTGAATTTAGTATGAGAGATTGGTGCATGATTTTTGATTGATTCTTGTGAGGTTAATTAGATTAGGGAAGTATGTACCCTTAGGAATTTTTTCATATTTTTGTGACTAAAACTTAGATTAATTTGAGAGGTAGATAGGAGAGGTATTAGAATTAGGGTTTCACAACACTTAGGTGTAGTTTAGGGCATAGTTTGGGGACCTAGGGTTTGATTTAGGCCTTGGGGTTTATATGGGGTATATGGTATATATTTAGGTTCCCTTAGAAATTAATATAGGATTTTATAATGAGTATTACTATTTTACTTGATTTTTGCAATTTGAGTGGTGATTGTGTGTTTTCCCTCTTGGGCATGTTGCTTGTTGGTTTGGTTTGGGTTATTTCAATTGGGCTTGGGGCTTGAGTTTTGCTTGTTGGAGCTCATGAAGACATTGAAGATGATTGGAGACAAATGATGGAGCTTGGAGCATGAAGTTTCTTTTCCTTGAGGGGGATTAAGAGATAGGAAATATAGGGAGAGCTTTAGATTAGATTGATTTCTTCTTGCAAACATAGAAAGCATCTTGTGCTTCTATTCCTCCCTATGACAAAAAGTCCTCTTAGGGTATTCACATCCTTCCTTTGGAGGGATAAGTGAAATACTTTAGAAGTAGAACTTTGAGGGAACCTTTCCCCTACAGTGCTAAGTGCTTATAGGCTTCCTTTGGTTGTCAATAAGCTGTTTAGCATTTCAACTTAATCTGATAATTGATTCTCTTCTGGAGTGGTGGAATTGAAGATGGGAACCTATTGAAGCATGAAGTGCATTGAAGATTGATGAAGATGAAGCATGTGCCTGTCAAAGAGAGTTATCTGTTGAAGCTAGGGTTTTGCTGATGTTTGAAGCTGTCTACTGTTGGGGTTCAGAGCTTGGAGATTTTTTGGAGACAGGAGCTTATCTAAAGCTTAGGGATCATTGAAGAGTGAAGATGGGATCTTACTTGAAGGTGTTACTGTCAACCTTTTTTGTTGTTAATCAACCGTAGCTGTCAGAGCTGTTGCTGTTTGAGCTGCTTACTGTAGGAGTTGGTGTTGTTGTCAGAGATGGTGTTGGGTTTTATTTCTTTTTTCTGTATTGTTTGTTGGCTTATTCAGCTTACCCCAAGGGTTTGAAGTGAATACTGTTCACTTTGCATGTTGTTTTCCCAGGTTCGAGGTCGAGTGGGACTCCCTTGCCTCGCTTGTACTGCTGCATCTCATGCATGCCTACTATTTACTGTATATATCTGTTTCTTTTTCATTTATCCCCTAGGATCTATGTTTCCCTCTGTGCAAGAGAGAAACATGACAGTCATTAGGTTTTAACCCATGCATGACAACATTAGGTTAGATTTTCTTCCCATTTCAACCCTAGGCTTTTTAGAGCTTCTTTCTCTTCTTATCTCAAACAACTCAAAAACACAGTAATAAGGTTAATTGATGTCGTACGTTACGAGCCTTAAGCTATTTGAGAAAGGGTTGCTGGAAAGTTTCTTTCTAGTAGTCTGACCGCTTAGTGTGGTACCCTTTGGGTGACACGCGACGTAGTCACTCTCAAATCATAGTCTAGGGGCGACAGAGATTGCAAACATCATAAAAAAAACAGTTCTTGTGTAAAAGACTGAAAACAAACATCAAAGTATCATTTTTGTCCGCTTGGACTCTTAATCAGAGGAAACCTCTTTTCAGAAAGATAAAAAACAGTCAGACAAGTCTGTGTCTTCCGTAGCCCGAATTACGTTTGCTCTGATCTTTCATGCGGTATGAAAGTACGTAGGCATAGGATGTCGTATCCTAGCGAGCAACCTTCCCCTCCTTTCCCGTAGGTAGGCGAACTACGTTGACTCTGATTTCTCGTTTCAGACGGGAATACGTAGGCATAAAGTGTGATACTTTGTTGAGTCATTTTATTTTCTTTTTAACCCTTGACCCTTAGCATAGATAGAATAACAATCCGTACTAGAAAACAAGCATGGATCCCGTCGAGTACGACGGACGGGAGGGGTGCTAATACCTTCCCCTTGCGTAATCGACTCCCGAATCCAGGATTTGGTTGCGATGACCATTCCTTTCCCTCTTCGCGTTAGGTTTTCTCTGAGCGTTTCCTTTCCCTTCTATGGGATAAATAACGCACGGTGGCGACTCTTCTGTCATAGCCGGCGCTGATTTTCGCAGTAGCGACAGCTGGCGACCCTGCTGGGGACTCCAACAGTTCCCTACGCGAGTCAGTCCTAGCGCTTGTTTTCCCGTCGTGGGTTTTGTATGGATTTACATTTCTGTCTTTACTTTCCGCATTTTATTGTCAGCTTTATATTGTTATTGCTGTTTTGGGGATGAGGTGATCTATTGAGAGATAAGCCGGACCTGGGCTTGAGTGCACCTAGAATTAGTTGTGGAAAGTAGTGGGCGCGCGCATGCTTTGCATGTACCAGTGTCCCGCAAAATCCACGCTCGGACGAGGTTCTTTTGGTTGACTTCTTTATCAATCCTTTGGGTTGAGGGGGTTGTTGGTTAGTTGGATTGTCGACTCCGGGGACCGATCATTTGGAAGTTGGCTAAGTGAGGCCTCTTCAGGACATGATGATGCCACACCTTCTGGGTATCATATCATCAGTCTTGAAAGTCTGTGACACCGACGACCGCATAGGATGCCGTACCTTGTGTCAGTTGATAGGACACCTACCCGTGAGAGGGATTGGGGCATGCAGGTAACTTGACCTCTAGACTACCGGTTTTCTTGATTGAGGTTCAGTGGTGTTTGAGGACAATGTTATTGGGTCTGTTGAGACCAGGTTGGAACATTGCGGTTGATGATTTGAGAACAGGTTTTGAGCAGTTTGTGGGTCTATTTGAGACCAGCATGGTGGATTGGGCTTCTCAGCCATGTGCACTTGATCCCCGTTGCATGTTGCATATTGCATTGTTGCATACTCATCCTGCATATCATTAACGTGTGTCTGTGCTGCAGGTGGATTTTCATACCTCTGGTTCTAGTTGCCCGGATTTCTGTCTGCCGATATTATGGATACTCTGAAGAAGACTGTGGCGTACAAGTTGCCTACTCCATGTGTTTCTTCTTTGCTGGGTTTGATATCTCTAGCCGATGATGATGTGAAGAGAAGCTTTAGGAAGAGCTATGGGAAGTTACTTAGATTGGTTTATAAACCATCCATGTATGAGCGTAACAGATTGTACATGCTAATACAGTTCTATGATCCCCCGCTGAGGTGTTTTACTTTCCCTGACTTCATTCTTGCTCCGACCATGGAGGAATATGCTGAGATCTTATAGTTGACCATTCAGAACAGGGTACCTTTCATTCATATGGATGCTGAGCCCAAACTGAAGGATTTGGTTGCTGCCTTGCATTTAGACTCTTCAGAGTTACTGTTAACCTCGTGGAATGGAGTGTCTGGTTTTTCTCTCAAGTTCTTGGTTGGGAAAGCACAAGAGTATGCCAAGAGTGGATGTTGGACTGTGTTTAATGTTATTCTTGCTCTGTATATCTATGACATTGTACTGTTCCGGAACCTGCCTGACTTCGTTGATCTGGATGCGTTCTATATATTTGCTTCAGGCAATCCTGTGCCTACTTTGATTGGAGATTTCTATCACTCACTGCATTATAAGAACGAGAACAGGAGAGGCAAGAACGTCTCTTGTTGTGGGCCTTTACTATATATGTGGTTTGAGAGTCATCTGCCCAAGAAGGGTATCTTCGCTGAGTCCGAAGATACGGTGGATTGGTCTGAGCATTTGATGAGACTTTCTTCAGAAGACATTGTCTGGTTTAATAAAGATTTGCTGGGATCTGTGATCATCTACAGCTGCGCCGGATATCCTAACGTTCCTCTGATTGGGAGGAAAGGGTGCATTAACTACAATCCTTCATTGTTGATTAGGCAATTCAGGTATGCTTTGAAAAGCCCGCCAAGAGAGGAGGAAGTGCAGGAATCTCTGTACTTCACAGGTGATTTGAAGGGAGAACTACTGTCCAATCTTCAGCATGCTTGGAGTAACATCAACAGAAGGGGTAAGCCATTGTTGGGTAAGAATGTTTGTCAAGCCTATCCCCCGTACAAAGTCTGGATCCAAGATAGATCAAAGCAGGTGCGGATGCCGTTTCCTGCAGTATTACCTCCCGCTCCCCCCGTGATTGAGGAGCCAACTACTGTGCCTATTGAGAGGTATGAACATGTTGTGAAGGAGAAAGAAGAGCTGATGAAAGCCAATGAGAAGCTGGAAGAAGAGCTAATGCAACTCAGGAGCGAAAGGAATGAGGCTGTATATTCCTTCGAGCAGCAAACGAAGCTGGTGAATCAACTAGGCATAAAGCTGACTGAGCAACGAAAGAAGCGTGAATGTTTGGGGATAGATTTCAAGAGCTCTCATGATATGCTGGAGTCTAAGAAGAAAGCACTTGACATAGCCTACCGGGAGATCTCTGCATTCAACAAAACCTGGAACGCCACGCTGACTGACAATAAGGAAAGAGAAGACAAACTGAAGCTGCAGATCTCTGAGCTGGAAGGTCAGTTGAAAGCTAGCCGGAAGAGGTTGGAAGAAGAGGTTACGCAGAGGTATGATGTCCAGAATGCCTTGAACAAAGTTATCAAGCGCAAGAAAGAGTCTGCATCCCAGAAACGGAAGCTAGAAGATTGCTTTGGGGAAGGTGTTTGGGAGGAATCCATTGGTGATCTCCAGCGTGTTATCAGCCAAAGAGACTCGCTCGTCGAAGGGTTGCTTGCTCAGCCGAATCATCCCAAGACTAAGAGATTATTAGAGGAGTACCAGGCATATGGTCGCACTTGATTATCTCATGTATTGGTGTGTATGATTTATTTGCATTATGCTGGCCATCACCAGGATTGTTGGTTGAGGTCATGCCTTCCTATTGTATGCTCAGTAATATTGTATTCCTGACTTGATGGGCTTTTCCGTAATATATGAGATGTTTTCTATGATTGGATTTCGAGCTTCTTATTGCTATCACTGTCACTGCACTGGCACTTTGGCACTAGAATCAGGGGTTGATCTCCCTAACGCACAGACACATATTGCATCTGCATATCCATTTTGCATTGCTAGTTACTTGTTGAACTTGTATCTCATTTCCTGCATCTCCAGGTTGTCCAGGATTGACGAGCAAAGAGTCCACCGCTACTCAACCAGAAACAACTGCAAGAGAATCATGGATCAAGTCCAAGTGGAGATGCAGGAAATCCGCGAGAAGCTGAATCTGTTCATGCAAGCAATGGAGAACATCGCTAAGGGCCAGGAGAGCCTCCAGACTTTGGTACAGCTGCTGCTGACGCGGACTAATGGGAATGGCAACAATGACCATAATTCTGCGCACGTTGATACTATTCCGGAGGATGGGCCCCCTACGCCTGTGGTTCCACCTGTAGTGACCCCACCTGTTGTGGTTGTAAACGATGGCGCTGGCGCTGGCAATGGCAACACAGAGAATGGAAAGGAGACTGTTGTTAACAATGTTAGATTTGGGGACGCCAACCAAGGCGGTGGTAACAACAATGGCGGTAATGGTTTTGGCAACAATGGTTTCGGCTACAATGATCAGGGATTTGATTACGTCAATCAGGACGGGAAATTCGGCTTCAACACTCAGGGTTTCGGTTACGACGGTTTTGGTAACGCTAACCAGGGGTATGGTGGATTTGGTAATATGAATGGTGCTGGGGTGATTCCTATCAACACTGGGTTTGGACCTGTTAGGGTTAACCAGGGTTTCGGTAACGGGGGACGAGGTCCCATGATCCATCAGCAAGGGTTTGGTCGCAACACTGGTTACGACGGATATGGGAGTGAAAATGTGAATTGGGGTGAAGACCGCCAGGAGGACGCCTTTTCTGGAAGAGGCATGGGATTTGAAGGACCTGTTGATCCTGTGCAGAGGATCAGAATGCTTGAAGAACAGATGAAGGGGGTAGTGAATCAGAACTCCACCGGTTTGGATATGACTACAATGGGCCTGGTACCAGGGCTGAGGGTGCCGTTGAAATTCAAGGCTCCCACATTCGACAAATACAAAGGGGATACCTGCCCTAAGGTCCATGTCCGCTCTTATTACAGGAGGATGTCTGCGTATTCAGATGATGAAAGGATGCTCATGCATTTCTTTCAGGATAGCTTATCAGGACCTTCACTTGAATGGTATATGGGGCTGGAGCCCACGTAGATCAAAACCTGGAAGCAGTTGGCTGATGCTTTCGCGACACATTACAAATACAACAGCGATCTGGTGCCAAACCGGGTCCAATTGCAGGGTTTGTCACAGAAGAATGGTGAAAGTTTTAAAGAGTATGTGCAAAGGTGGCGCGATATGGCAGCGAGGGTGCATCCTCCTTTAATTGAAAGGGAGATGAATGACATGTTCATTGGGACATTTACAGGGGTGTTCTATGAAAAATTGTTTAGTGTGTCATTGAGCAGTTTCTCAGATTTGATTCTTATGGGGGAGATGATCGAGAACGGGATTAAAGTTGGAAGGTTCCAAGCAGGTGAGTCTACTTCAACAGGAGGTGCCAGAAAAGCCTTTGGTGGTAGACGACAGGGTGATACTAGTGTCGTGTTTGGTGGCAGGGGCAGGGGCAGAGGAAGAAATCAGTATGTTCAGCCGCAATAGATAGCTAGTGTCACTATCCCGCTTCCTCAACAGAGGCAGCCACAACAGCAACAACCACAGCAACAACAAGGACATAATCTTGGCCAGAGAAGGGTACAAAATGCGAGATCGAAAAGAGTGTTCGACGCACCTCCTTCCACGTACGCAGAACTCCTCCAGACCCTGCTATGGTTGAACTTGGTCGAAAAGAGGACTTTGGCACCGCCTACAGGGACAGTACTTCCTTACGGATATGACGCCAACAAGCATTGTGAATTCCATTCCGGGGCACCCGGGCATGATGTTGAAGCTTGTCAGGCATTTAAACACAAAGTTCATGATTTATTGGATAGCAAAGCTATTAACTTTGGACAGGTGGGTCCAAATATCGTACAACAGCCTATGCCCAATCATGGGGCAAATGCCATCTTGACAGAAGAGAATTCGAATCTAGTGATGGAGGTCAATGAGCTGAAGACACCGTTGGGTGAGATTAAAAGCACGCTGTTAAAAGGGGGTGTATTCTCGGGTTGTGATGAATTTTTCTTGGATTGTTGGGCCCGGCCAGAGGGCTGTAATGAGTTGAAGCAGGGTATTCAGGCTATGATGGATGAAGGTACCTTGCAATTTGATAGAACCGCGGTTGAAAAGCCTGTAGAGGCGTTGTGTGATGAGCAGAACGATGTTGCGACGGTGACGATTCCGAGGAAAACAATAACGATAACGGCGCCTGCCAGGCGGCCGACGATCACAATTACCAAAGCAGGGCCGGTTCCTTTTGAGAGTACTAAAGCAGTGTCGTGGACTTATGGATTGGATGTATATTGCGATGGTGAGAAAATTGAAGTCAATGGACGACCAACTGGGGTTGTAGATAATGTTGTCGGAACAAGGGGTATGACCAGAAGCGGAAGAATCTTCACGTCACCCGAGGTAGAGGCAGAAAGATTAGCCAAGGGTAAAGCCAAGGTCACTGAGAGTGGTTCGTTTCAGCCGAATGAGAAGGAAACGTCACTTAAGGATGTGGAGGAGTTTATGAGGCTCATTCGTAAAAGTGATTACAAAATCGTTGAGCACCTCCAGCAAACACCGTCAAAAATTTCCATCCCATCATTGTTGTTATGTTTCGAGGCCCATCGGAACGCTTTGCTGAAGATTCTAGACACGTCATCGTTCCTCAAGAGGTTTCTGTTAATCAGTTAGAAGGAGTGATGGCGCATGTCAACGCGGGGCACAGTTTGGGCTTCACAGACTTTGATTTGACTCCGAGAGGGCGAGAGCACAATATGACATTACATGTGTCAGTCGAATGCCGGGGCACGGTCATGTCCCATGTTTTAGTAGACACTGGATCTTCCCTGAAAGTGCTACCGAAGAAAGCCATGATGAAGTTAGATATCAGGGGGATTATCTGCACGCCCAGTGATTTAGTGGTGAGAGTGTTCGATGGAACAAGGAGGTCAGTTTTCGGATCAATAACATTACCGTTGCAGGTGGGGCCTGAAATATTTGAAACGGAATTCTATATAATGGACATCCAGCCAGCGTATAGTTGCCTTCTTGGGCGCCCATGGATCCATGCTGCCGGGGCAGTCACATCCACGTTACACCAAAAGCTGAAGTATATGGTTGGGGATAGTGTCGTCACTGTTTGTGGAGAGGAAGATATTCTGGTTAGCCATTTGTCTTCATTCAAATATGTCGAGGTCGACGACGAAATACACGAAACACCTTGTCAAGCCTTCGAGGGGTTGCGAATTAAAGACAAAGCCCAGTGTTCCAGCAAAATATCAGACGTGGCAGTGTCATCCTACAAAGAGGCTCGAGTTCTAGTGCAGGCAGGCAAAACCAAGGGCTGGGGTCAGGTGTTGGAGATTCCCGTGAAGAATGACAGGTTCGGGCTTGGATATCATCCTTCGTCATCAGCATCCTCTTCAGGAATGCCCAGGTTTAAGGGACAAGTCACGATTACGCCAAGCGGGGTGAGCTTCGAGGCCGTCAATGCTATTTTTGATGTTGAAGACGGAGATAGCGACTGTGATATGGACGCGTGGATCAAGCCAAGCGTGCCAGGACAAAGTCTCTGCAATTGGTCTATCCGGGAAACTGTTTCTGTGACAACTAAACAGTAATGATTTGTTTTCTTAATTGTTGAATAATCCTATGTCCTACCCGGGGCATAATGATTTTGCTTAGGGCCATTTGGTTATGTACATTACATTGTTTAATCATGAAATAAAGGCGTTTTTCATATGCAAATATTGTGATCCCTATTTTTCCGTTTTTGTGTTTTACAATAAAATGGCAATGTGGTTATTTGCTTTGTATGCGTTTTGAAGCATTTAACCATTTCCTTTGCAGAATTACTATTTCAGATGACATCTATGAACCGCCTATGACTCACTTCGACTTCGAGCACCCAGTATTTCAGGCTGAGGAAGAGATTGTTGAAGATGGCGACGTACCAGAAGAGTTGACCTGGTTATTGAAACAAGAAGAAAGAATCATTCTGCCTCATGAGGAAGTCATCGAGATTATCAATTTGGGGTCGGAAGAGGTTGTGAGAAACATCCGTATAGGGGCTGCGCTGCAGAGCGACATCGAGCAAAGATTGGTTGAGATGCTCAAAGAGTACAGTGATATATTTGCTTGGTCGTACGAGGATATGCCTGGGTTGGATACGGATATGGTTGTTCACCGTCTGCCACTGCGAGTGGAATGTCCGCCTATTAAGTAGAAACTCTGAAGAACTAGGCCAGACATGGCTGTGAAGATCAAGGAGGAAGTTCAAAAACAGTGGGATGTTGGTTTCCTAGCTGTTACAAAATATCCCTCATGGGTCGCTAATATTGTGCCAGTGCCAAAGAAAGACGGTAAAGTGCGAATGTGTGTAGACTACCGTGACTTGAACAAAGCGAGCCCGAAAGATGACTTTCCACTTCCTCACATCGATGTTCTGGTTGATAACACTGCTCAGTTCTTCGTATTCTCCTTCATGGACGGCTTCTCAGGCTATAATCAGATCAAAATGGCGCCAGAAGACATGGAGAAGACTACCTTCATTACTCCCTGGGGAACATTTTGTTACAAAGTGATGCCCGTCGGACTGAAGAACGTTGGGGCAACATACTAACGTGCTATGACGACTCTCTTTCATGATATGATGCATAAAGAGATTGAGGTTTATGTCAATGATATGATTGCCAAATCCCAGACGGAGGACGAGCATTTGGTTAATCTGCTGAAACTGTTCAAGAGGCTTAGGAAGTTCAGGTTGAGACTGAACCCTAACAAGTGCACCTTCGGGGTGAGATCGGGTAAACTGCTGGGGTTATTTGTGAGCGAAAAGGGAATAGAGGTTGATCCTGCGAAAATAAAAGCAATACAAGAAATGCCGACGCCTAAAACAGAAAAAGAAGTGCGTGGGTTTTTAGGGAGGTTGAACTATATCGCCCGGTTCATATCTCAATTAACCGCGACGTGCGAGCCGTTATTCAAGTTGTTGAAAAAGGATCAGGTGTTGATCTGGAATGAAAATTGTCAAAAGGCGTTCGACAAGATAAAAGAATACTTGCAGGAACCTCCTGTTTTGATACCCCCAGTGGCCGGGAGACCGTTGATTATGTATTTGACGGTTCTTGAGGAAAGTATGGGTTGTGTTCTTGGTCAACACGACGAGACCGGACGTAAGGAGCATGCGATCTACTATTTGAGTAAGAAGTTTACCGACTGTGACTCCAGATACTCAATGCTCGAGAAGACGTGTTGCGCGCTAGCTTGGGCCGCCAAACGTTTGAGGCAATACATGCTGAATCACACAACCATGCTAATTTCAAAGATGGATCCAATCAAATACGTGTTTGAGAAGCAAGCACTCTCCGGAAGAATTGCCCGATGGCAGATGGTGTTAACCGAATATGATATCCAATATGTCTCACAAAAGGCTATTAAAGGTAGCGTTTTGTCAGATTACCTTGCGGAGCAGCCTGTTGAAGACAACCAATCGATGAGGTTTGATTTTCCTGACGAGGATATCATGTACCTGAAGATGAAAGATTGTGAAGAACCGTTGCCAGATGAAGGGCCAGAGTTGGGTTCCAAGTGGCAGTTAATATTTGACGGAGCTGTAAATTCCTACTGGAGCGGAATAGGGGAAATTATCACTACTCCTCAGGGGTCGCACATCCCCTTTACTGCCCGATTGACCTTTCCTGTTACCAATAATGAGGCTGAATATGAGGCTTGCATCATGGGTTTGGAAGAAGCTATTGATTTGCGAATCAAACATCTGGATGTATACGGAGACTCAGCTCTAGTGGTGAATCAAATTAAAGGAGAATGGAAGACACGTCAGCCCAATTTGATACCATATATGAATTATGCCAGGAGATTGTTGCCTTTCTTTGACAAGGTGGAATTGCATCATGTGCCGCGAGCAGAAAATCAAATGGCTGACGCCCTGGCGACACTGTCTTCCATGTATAAAGTTAACTTCTGGAACGAGGCTCCCCGGATTGTTATCTCTCGGCTCGATAGGCCTGCATTCATATTTGCCATTGATGAGGCTCCCGATGGTCAACCCTGGTACTTTGACATCCAGAATTTCCTGAAGAACAAGGAGTATCCAGCTGGAGCATCCAGTCGTGATCAGAAGACTCTCAGGAGATTGGTTGGCAATTTCTATCTGAATCCTGACGGTGTTCTATACAAAAGAAATCATGACTTGGTGTTGCTACGCTGTGTAGACGAGAAAGAAGCAAAGTTGCTCATGGTAGAGAAACATGAGGGTACGTTTGGTACACATGCTGGTGGGCATGCTATGACGAGAAAATTGTTGCGAGCAGGTTATTACTGGCTAACTATGGAAACAGACTGTTTCAAGTTTGCAAAGAGGTGTCATAAATGCCAAATTTATGCGGACAAGGTCCATGTACCCCTAAGTCCTCTGAATGTGATGTCATCACCGTGGCCGTTCTCGATGTGGGGAATTGATATGATCGGGAAGATTGAGCCTACGGCATCCAACGGACACCGGTTCATCTTGGTGGCAATTGATTACTTCACCAAATGGGTGGAAGCAGCATCATATGCCAATGTCACCAAACAAGTGGTCGCCAGATTTATCAAACGAGATATTATCTGCAGATATGGAATCCCTGAGAGGATTATCATCGACAACGGTTCGAATTTGAATAACAAGATGATGAAAGAGCTGTGCCAGAATTTCAAGATTGAACATCACAACTCTTCTCCTTACCGGCCCAAGATGAATGGCGCTGTTGAAGCGGCCAATAAGAACATAAAGAAGATTGTTCAGAAGATAGTTGTGACGTTTAAGAACTGGCACGAGATGTTACCTTTCGCTTTGCACGGTTATCGTACGATGGTACGCACATCAACCGGGGCAACCCCTTTTTCATTGGTATACGGAATGGAGGCAGTGTTACCGTTGGAGGTTGAGATTCCTTCCTTGAGGGTTTTACGAGATGTCCAACTTGACGAGGCAGAATGGGTTAAAGATAGACTGAATCAGCTCAGCTTAATGGATGAGAAGAGACTAGCTTCTCTCGCATACGGTCGGTTGTATCAGAGTCGGATGAAGAAAGCATACGATAAGAAGATATGCCCTCGAAGCTTTCAGACGGGCGATCTTGTGCTGAAGAGGATTCTCCCGCCACAAACGGATCACAGGGGCAAGTGGACCCCTAATTACGAAGGTCCCTACGTTGTCAGAAAAGTCTTCTCTGGAGGAGCCTTGCTACTATCTACCATGGATGGTGAAGACTTTACGTCTCCTGTGAATTCGGACGCAGTTAAAAAATACTTTGCTTGAAAGTGACCCGCTGGACAGTATAAAGAGAGTCCAGGCAAAAATGGGGCATCCTGGCGAACCGTAAAAAATGAATAAAAAGGTTCGGGCAAAAGTTAGGGATAAAATTGAAAAGATGTACACCCGCGAAGTCGAAAACCTGCAAAGGGCGACTTCGGCAAAAAAGGGTATCCCGGTGAATTGAAAACCCGTAAAGGGCGATTCACGCAAAAGTTAGGGATTGAAAAAGCAAATGACTGCGGTCCGGATCTGAAACAGCAGTGCTTAGTGGTTTGGGAGTACCTGAGGGTTTGTTTATCCAACACAATCTCTTCCGAAAATTGAATACCGGGAAAGCGCCAGAGTCAGGCGAGTCATAAGAGGATCAGCTCATGATGTTTGTCTACACCACGCTACCGACATGTATACAAATATTGTTTTTTATTTTATGCTTTTTGTGCATATATGTATGTGTGTGTGCGTAACTTCCTCTTTTCATGAGTTACATCCGATGTACAAAGCTTCTCCTATTTACAGGCTCAATCAATAAAACATGTTATTCAGTATTTGATGTTTGAGCTTTACTGTTTTATATGTGGAAAACGCCGATGTTTCGATGAACTCGCATGTGCATAACTTTGCTGGCCCTTGCCAATAATTGCTAAAACTTCGAATTGACTGAAGTAATGTCGCGGATGCTAACCCGAATAGATTTGGTTGCATAAATTTGTTTTGTCTCATTTGTGTTTTGCAGGGTTCTCGCCCTTGAAGCGGACAATCAGAAAATGGTGACCCCAGCCAGAGGCCCTAGAAGAAGAACGTGACCTTATTTCCCGGAAGGTCGCACCTCACCCCCAGAGGTTGAGAAGACGTTATCCCTTACCGAAGGAAGGATTATTTTCCCCAGAAGAGTATCCTCATGGAAGTTGTCCACAGGGTATCTCCAACAAGTCAAGATCAGTGTCCCATGCATCAGTTATATTCCCCAGAGAATCAAGTATGTGCACGCTCAATCCCTAGCTGGGAGGATTTCCGCGGCATGTAACCAAGTCATAGTAGGTTCAGGAGGATTATCCCCCACCGAGGATGGTTTTCTGTCTCCCCACAGGTCGTCATGCTTTCGTCAGGATGATTATCCCCAGCGGAGTGGTAGTTCCGAGTTTGTAAACTGTACCCAGACAGTGGTCTCCCAGAAGGGTCACTTCTTCCCCCAGCTGAGTTTGTTCACCAGCAGGGTGTTGTTCTTTCCTCCCAGTGGAAATAGATGTGTAATCTCTCCCCGGCAGAGTTGGTTGTATTTCCGGCATTTATTTTGCCAGAATACTTTGTGATACCCGTTCATCCCCAACAGGGTGGTATTTGTCCTCAACACCCGTGTTGAAGCAAGCTTGTTAGAGCCTTCCCCAGCTGCCTGAACCTGCATTTGCATTTGCATACATTATCATCTTTGCATCTACCCAAAAACGCGTAGCATTTCCATGCCGTATGGAGCATTACGCCATTGCCAAACATACGCATTTTGAAACATAAATCAGGTTGGTTAACCTTTTGCTTTCAGGTGTGTTTCTCAGCAGGAGTATGAAGTTACAGTTCAGATCTATTACCAGACGATCGAGGTCTCACCGTGAGACATGTGACGATGCAGTTCTTGTTATTATTCCCCACAAAGTTACTGGCTGAAGTTTCTCTTATCCGACCAGTGGAGTGTTTTTCTTCAAGTTTGCTGTCGCGACGGCATTTCAGGGTTTCAAGAATCAAAATTTCAGAAGTGGTCACTTGTTGTCAAAGCGGGTGTCAGGCAGTTATTTTCAGAATATCCCCCAGTGGAGTTAGCTACTGCAAAGAATAGGCAAAGAAGCTATATCCAAGTAACTTTTCCTGTATGAATCAGGCAAATGACTTTTCCCGTATGGAGCAGGCGAATGTGTTCAGGCAGATGACTTTTCCCGTATGAAATAGGCGGATGAACTTTCCTGTATGAATCAGGCAGATGGATTTTCCCGTATGAAACAGGCGGATGAACTTTCCTGTATGAATCAGGCAGATGGATTTTCTCGTAGGAAACAGGCGGATGAACTCTCCTGTATGAATCAGGCAGATGGCTTTTCCCGTATGAAACAGGCGGATGAACTTTCCTGTATGAATCAGGCAGATGGATTTTCCCGTAGGAAACAGGCGGATGAACTTTCCTGTATGAATCAGGCAAATGGCTTTTCCCGTATGAAACAGGCGGATGAACATTCCTGTATGAATCAGGCATATGGATTTTCCCGTAGGAAACAGGCGGATGAACTTTCATGTATGAATCAGGCAGATGGCTTTTCCCTTATGAAACAGGCGGATGAACTTTCCTGTATGAATCAGGCAGATGGATTTTCCCGTAGGAAACTGGCGGATGAATTGTCCTGTATGAATCAGGCAAATGGTCTTTCCCGTATGAAGAAGGCGGATGAACTTTCCTGTATGAATCAGGCAGATGGATTTTCCTGTAGGAAACAGGCGGATGAACTGTCCTGTATGAATCAGGCAGATGGCTTTTCCCGTATGAAGTAGGCGGATGAACTTTCCTGTAAGAATCAGGCGGATGGATTTTCCCGTATGAAGCAGGCGGATGAACTTTCTGGTATCCAGATAGATGATTCTCCCGTGATAGACAGAGTATGTGAGTTGTGTTCCGATATTTGACAAAAGTATTTTCCCCAAGGGAGTCGCCGTGATTTCCTCGTGTTACTATCCTCAGTAGAGTCCTCCTCAAATTCGTTTGTGGGTGTGGGATGTAACACCCCCTTTCTATACCCCAAATAAATTAGATAAATCAATTAGGCACATAGAAAATTTATTTCATCAGAGTTTAATTAAAACATGGTATAGAAGAGGCGCATCACATTATCATGAAATTAAACACATACGATACCTGCTCAAAATAGATATGCAACAATGGGTAACCCACATCTCAATATTTAGAATAAAAGCGGAAACATCCAAATATTGAATCAATCACATTCATAAAGGTATATACAACCATCAGTTAATTCATGCTTTACAACATATCCACAGCAGATACATACACATATGTATCACAAAAGAATCAAAACAAATGTAACTCCAAAAGAGTCAAAGACCTCCTAACTACCCGGATGTTACATATCAGAGCCATTGACCAAAAAGAATGAAGACATCGCTTCACAAAAAGAACCTCCAGCTTCCTACTCTGCAATGCCTCATAGAGCATTATAAAACAGCAGAAGGGTGAGAAACAACATCATAACAGTTAATGCATAAAATTGTATATATATATATATATACATAACTCCATAATTATACAAGTTATACTCAAATTATGTTCTCACCACATTAAGCATATACAAATAATCATGTCTCTACACATACACATGAACAATCACTATATTTCCTCCAAACAAATCACATATAACATACACAGTTATATTCACACAACCAATGCATCATACACAGATGACTCATGCAACTCATAGAGACCGACACACGACTCTATGCAGATGCAAATGCGGTACCGACTCATTCAACAAATTCCCTAAGGAATCGAGTATTCAGCAGATCCTCCACGGGATCAAGTACTCAGCAGATTCTCCACGGAATCAAATATTCATCAGATTCTCCACGGAATCGAATATTCAGCAGATCCTCCACGGGATCAAGTACTCAGCAGATTCTCCACGGAATCAAATACTCTAACCAATCCTCCACGGGATTACATGTTATGACCGATTCTCCGAGGAATCACACAATGCAACCGATTCTCCAAGGAATCAAATATAACCATCGTATCATACGAGGTTCTGCAAATCCTCCGAGGGATCAATCGACACAAAATGCATACTATGCTCACAAACATATTCATTGCATTTATCACATACATCGCATATATCTATCATGCATTCACATTATGCACCATTCCACACATGGTTTACACACATATCAGCTCATCAATGCATTTCTATTCAATTCGAACAAATACACAAGATTATCAAATATTCAAGATTTATCATTTACTCTACAATCTAGGATTCACGCCTTTCGGCCACCCACAGCACGACATGTTGGAACAGTTCACACATCAATCATTCATATAGGCATTAATCATAATTGAATCAATCAAACATCATGCCATGAACAAACAGCAAAACAAAATAACACTGCCAGGTTCGCCAACCTTCGCCTGGCGAAGCCACGCAGCGAATGCTCGCTGGCCTTCGCCTGGCGAACTCCCCAGCGAAGTCCACTGGGAGTAATTCTGGAATTACTCGCTGAGGCTCGCTACCCACTCGCCTGGCGAACCTTCGCCAACTCACCTCGCCTGGCGAACTTGCCAGCGAATACAGGGTATTAGCTTCTGACTTGCTTCGCTACAGCTCGCTGGGCTTCGCCTGGCGAAGCTTCGCTGCCATTCGCCTGGCGAACTTGCGAAGACAGAACTTCCATGGCTGTCCCAAGCCCAAACTCCACACAACCAACCAATTAAATCCAAACCAGTCACAGTAGCACAACCCAATCATCACCCGACTAAACCACATCGTCTAATCCGATTTCTAACCGATTAAAACCTCATTCTACTCACAAAACCAACTTCTAACCTAAGTGGAAAAAGGAGTAGAAACTCTACAAAATCCACACACATACACATACAATCATACACATTAAAGAGATGATGGAGTTTCACACCCTTACCGATCGATTGCAAGCTTTGGTGATGATCCCTTGATGATTCTAGGTTTTCCTCTCCACTTTCTCTTCTCTTTCTCTTCTCCTCTTTTCTTTCTCTTGTTTTTCTTCTTATGTTACTATCTTCTTCCTTTATCCTCTCTTATTCTATTTCTATCTCTATTTCTTCCCTCTCAAATTCTTTCCAACACTTACCAATCAATTCTCACACTAAAGTGCTAAATGTCTAAAATGCCCTTTTTACTCTAATTCCCCGAAAACTCTCCGAATCGGTAAAAATAGATAAAATAAGCAAAACACCACATAGCAACATATATTTTCTCAATTTAAAACAAACATCAATTAAATAAATTAAAAGACTCAACAATTAATGGGAATTCAGAATCGGGGCGTTACAACTCTCCCCCACTTTAGAAATTTTCGTCCTCGAAAATATCACCTGATTCAAACAACTCTGGATGCGATTCTCGCATCTTGCTTTCCAATTCCCAAGTCATGTTGCCTTCCGCGGCACCTCCCCAGGACACTTTCACAAGCGCAATATCCTTGCCTCTTAGTTTCTTAACTTCACGGTCCAAAATACTAACCGGTAAAACTTCAACTGTAAGGTTATCTCTTACTTCCACTTCATCCATTGGGATCACATGTGACGGATCCGGAACATACTTCCGAAGTTGCGAGACATGGAATACATCATGCAAATTCGAAAGAGTCGGAGGCAACGCCACACGATAAGCCACAGCACCAACTCGTGCGACAATCTGATACGGACCAATAAAACGAGAAGTCAACTTTCTCGACTTCAAAGCACGACCCACACCCGTAACCGGTGTAACTCTCAAAAACACATGGTCGCCCTCTTGAAACTCGAGATCCTTCCTCCTTTTATCATGATAACTTTTCTGTCTATCCTGAGAAGCTCTCATCTTTTCCCGAATAAATTTCACCTTTTCCGTCGTTTGCTGTACCATTTCAGGACCAACTACCGACTTTTCACCTGTCTCATGCCAACACAGAGGTGTTCGACATCTCCGTCCATATAAAGCCTCAAATGGCGCCATACCGATACTCGAATGGAAACTGTTATTATAGGTGAACTCAATCAACGCTAAATAACCGTCCCACGCACCACCTTGTTCAAGCACACAAGCACGCAACAGATCTTCTAACGATTGAATCGTCCTCTCGGTTTGACCATCCGTTTGCGGATGATATGCTGAACTCAATCTCAACTTAGAACCCAAGGCACCTTGCAAACTCTCCCAAAATCTTGAAGTAAATCTAGGATCTCTATCCGACACAATACTCTTAGGAACTCCATGAAGCTTCACAATAGTGCCAACATAAATCTCGGCCAACCTTTCCAAAGAATAAGTAATATCAATCGGAATAAAATGAGCCGATTTAGTAAGCCTATCAACAATCACCCAAATAGCATTGTGTCCTCTTTGCGTATTCGGCAATCCCGTAACAAAATCCATCGATATACTATCCCATTTCCATTCCGGAATATCCAACGGTTGCATCAATCCACTAGGCTTCTGATGCTCCACCTTAGACTTCTGACAAGTCAAACACGAGTACACAAAACGAGCAACATCGCTTTTCAATCCAGACCACCAAAAGATCTTCTTCAAATCCTGATACATCTTATTCGCTCCCGGATGAATACTTAAGTTACTCCGATGTCCCTCTTCCAATATCATCTTTTTCAAATCTGCATCATCGGGAATACAAATACGACCTCGAAACCTCAAAACTCCTAATTCATCAACTTTGAAATCTTCATTTCCATTCGTCATCAAATCCACCAATTTCAAATCCAACTTTTGCTTTTCACACACTGTAGCAAGGAAATCATTCGTGACATGCAACATACCAAGCTTCACACTACTCGGCGTTAACTCACAAACCAAACTCAAATCTCTAAAGTTCTCCAAGAGTTCCCACTCTCTAACCATCAAAGTAGACACGTGCAACGACTTCCGACTTAAGGCATCGGCTACCACATTCGCCTTACCCGGATGATAATTTAAACCAAAATCATAGTCCTTCAAAAGTTCTAGCCATCTCCTTTGCCTCATATTCAATTCCTTTTGATCAAACAAATACTTCAAACTCTTGTGATCGCTAAAAACTTCAAATCTTGCACCATAAAGATAGTGCCTCCAAATTTTCAAAACGAACACCACGGCCGCTAACTCCAAATCATGAGTAGGATAATTCTTTTCATGCACTCTCAACTGCCTAGAAACATACGCTACGACCTTCCCATCTTGCATCAATACACCACCCAATCCTGACAAAGAAGCATCACAATAAACCACAAAAGGTTCCGTAGGATTCGGCAAAATCAAAACTGGCGCTGTTGTTAACCTTCTCTTTAATTCCATGAAACTCTCTTCACAATTAACATCCCAAATAAAAGCCTTTCCTTTACAAGTCAACTGCGTTAACGGAAGTGCTAACTTCGAAAATCCTTCGATAAACCTCCGGTAGTAACCGGCCAAGCCCAAAAAGCTTCGAATTTCCGTAACCGATCTTGGAGTCTCCCATTGCATTACCGCATCGATCTTGGATGGATCCACACTAATACCATTGCCGGAAATAATATGCCCAAGAAAACTCACCTCCGACAACCAAAACTCACACTTAGACAACTTTGCATACAACTTCTTCTCTTTCAAAATTCGCAACACAATCCTTAAATGTTCTTCGTGTTCCACACGAGACTTAGAATAAATCAAAATGTCATCGATAAACACCACCACAAAACGATCCAACTGCTCGTGGAAGATACGGTTCATATACTCCATGAAAACACCTGGCGCATTAGAAACTCCGAATGGCATCACCGTATACTCGTAGTGACCATATCGTGTTCTAAAAGCCGTCTTCGAAATATCTTCTTCCTTAACCCGAATCTGATGATAACCGGATCTTAAATCAATCTTACTAAAAACACGGGCTCCAACCAATTGATCCATCAAATCATCAATTCTTGGAAGCGGATACTTGTTCTTAATTGTCACCTTATTCAACTGCCGATAATCAATACACAATCGCATACTACCATCCTTCTTCTTTACCAACAATACCGGCGCACCCCAAGGAGAAACACTTGGTCTTACAAATCTCTTATCCAACAAATCATTCAACTGCTTCTTCAATTCCACCAACTCCGATGCCGACATCCGATACGGGGCCATCGAAATCGGTCTAGTACCTGGAACTAGATCAATAGAAAATTCAACCTCTCTCTTTGGCGGCACATCCGCAACATCTTCCGGAAACACTTCAGGAAATTCACAAACCACAGGAAACACGTCGAGCTCAACTTTGCTCTCCACCGACAACGATGCAAACAAACCAAACAACTGAGCTTCGTCCGCTAAAAGTTTCTTCAACTCTTTAGTGGAAAGAAAACTCTCGTTTTCACCATCTTCCAAGGAAGGAAACCTTACCAACTTGTGATAGCAATCCAAATGAACTCTATTAAATTGCAACCAATTCATACCCAAGATTACGTCCAAACCTTCCAACGGCAAACACACTAAATCCATAACGAAGTCCTTACCATACATGGTCAAAGGACAACTTGCACACACCAAAGAAGTAGTTACTGACCCCGAAGCGGGAGTCCCAATAACCATACCACTACCCAAAGAAACCATACACAAATCCAACCGCTTAGCACACGAAAGAGAAATGAACGAGTGAGTCGCTCCAGTATCAATAATAGCAACTAAAGGCATATCATTAATAAAGCATGTACCTTTAATCAAACGATCTGCCGCATTAGTGGCGTCTGAACCTGCTAATGCGAAAACTTTTCCGCCCGCCTGAGCTTGCTTCGGTTTGGTACAATTCGGGCTAATGTGACCCACCTCGCCACAATTAAAACACTTCACAGCATTCTTTCTACACTCTGCCGCATCATGACCAAAGAGTCCACAGTTGGAACACTTCGCCTTGAACTTTCCACAATCATAAGACTTGTGGCCCATCACGCCACACTTAAAACATTTGATCGCACCGGAACCTCCTCCGGGTCTCCTATCAAAGTTTCCCCTATGTTTGCCCTTCTCAGCAGGCGTCACATAAGGTCCGCTTCGTACTTGCTGCTTCCCTCTCCTCTCGCTCAAACCTTTATAATGAGTAGAACGAGCTCTGCTGTCTTCTTCATAAATTCTACAACACTCGGTCAAATCCGAAAATCTTCGTATCCTTTGATAACCTACTGCTTGCTTTATCTCCGGACGCAAGCCATTCTCATACTTGATACATTTGGAAAATTCCGCCGTAACCGCATCATAGTGAGGGTGAAACTTCACTAACTCAGTAAACTTAGCGGTGTAGTCCACCACCGACATATTACCTTGTTTCAATTCCAGAAATTCCATTTCTCTCTTCCCTTTAACACTTTCGGGATAATACTTCCTTAGAAACTCAGCACGAAATAAATCCCACGTAATCTCCTCGTCGTCGACCTCAAGAACTTGCCTCATGCTGACCCACCAGTCATCAGCCTCTTCTCTCAACATGTGAGTCCCTAATCTCACCTTATTCCCTTCAGCACAATCCATTACCCTAAAAATTCTCTCAATTTCCTTTAACCATATCTGAGCACCATCCGGATCAAATCTCCCTTTAAACACCGGTGGTTGGTTCTTCCTGAACTCATCATTCGCATTCACGTTAGGTGCACCCTGCACAGCTCTGGCCATAGCCTCTAACGCCGCTGCCATAGCATTGTCATTACGACCTGCCATATTCTGAGGATTCCCAAAAATCAACAAGGTTAAACAACCGTTCAACCAACACAACAGCAAGACAGACACGACTGACTCAACACTGGCTCTGATACCACTTAATGTAACACCCCCTTTCTATACCCCAAATAAATTAGATAAATCAATTAGGCACATAGAAAATTTATTTCATCAGAGTTTAATTAAAACATGGTATAGAAGAGGCGCATCACATTATCATGAAATTAAACACATACGATACCTGCTCAAAATAGATATGCAACAATGGGTAACCCACATCTCAATATTTAGAATAAAAGCGGAAACATCCAAATATTGAATCAATCACATTCATAAAGGTATATACAACCATCAGTTAATTCATGCTTTACAACATATCCACAGCAGATACATACACATATGTATCACAAAAGAATCAAAACAAATGTAACTCCAAAAGAGTCAAAGACCTCCTAACTACCCGGATGTTACATATCAGAGCCATTGACCAAAAAGAATGAAGACATCGCTTCACAAAAAGAACCTCCAGCTTCCTACTCTGCAATGCCTCATAGAGCATTATAAAACAGCAGAAGGGTGAGAAACAACATCATAACAGTTAATGCATAAAATTGTATATATATATATATATATATATATATATATATATATATATATATATATATATATACATAACTCCATAATTATACAAGTTATACTCAAATTATGTTCTCACCACATTAAGCATATACAAATAATCATGTCTCTACACATACACATGAACAATCACTATATTTCCTCCAAACAAATCACATATAACATACACAGTTATATTCACACAACCAATGCATCATACACAGATGACTCATGCAACTCATAGAGACCGACACACGACTCTATGCAGATGCAAATGCGGTACCGACTCATTCAACAAATTCCCTAAGGAATCGAGTATTCAGCAGATCCTCCACGGGATCAAGTACTCAGCAGATTCTCCACGGAATCAAATATTCATCAGATTCTCCACGGAATCGAATATTCAGCAGATCCTCCACGGGATCAAGTACTCAGCAGATTCTCCACGGAATCAAATACTCTAACCAATCCTCCACGGGATTACATGTTATGACCGATTCTCCGAGGAATCACACAATGCAACCGATTCTCCAAGGAATCAAATATAACCATCGTATCATACGAGGTTCTGCAAATCCTCCGAGGGATCAATCGACACAAAATGCATACTATGCTCACAAACATATTCATTGCATTTATCACATACATCGCATATATCTATCATGCATTCACATTATGCACCATTCCACACATGGTTTACACACATATCAGCTCATCAATGCATTTCTATTCAATTCGAACAAATACACAAGATTATCAAATATTCAAGATTTATCATTTACTCTACAATCTAGGATTCACGCCTTTCGGCCACCCACAGCACGACATGTTGGAACAGTTCACACATCAATCATTCATATAGGCATTAATCATAATTGAATCAATCAAACATCATGCCATGAACAAACAGCAAAACAAAATAACACTGCCAGGTTCGCCAACCTTCGCCTGGCGAAGCCACGCAGCGAATGCTCGCTGGCCTTCGCCTGGCGAACTCCCCAGCGAAGTCCACTGGGAGTAATTCTGGAATTACTCGCTGAGGCTCGCTACCCACTCGCCTGGCGAACCTTCGCCAACTCACCTCGCCTGGCGAACTTGCCAGCGAATACAGGGTATTAGCTTCTGACTTGCTTCGCTACAGCTCGCTGGGCTTCGCCTGGCGAAGCTTCGCTGCCATTCGCCTGGCGAACTTGCGAAGACAGAACTTCCATGGCTGTCCCAAGCCCAAACTCCACACAACCAACCAATTAAATCCAAACCAGTCACAGTAGCACAACCCAATCATCACCCGACTAAACCACATCGTCTAATCCGATTTCTAACCGATTAAAACCTCATTCTACTCACAAAACCAACTTCTAACCTAAGTGGAAAAAGGAGTAGAAACTCTACAAAATCCACACACATACACATACAATCATACACATTAAAGAGATGATGGAGTTTCACACCCTTACCGATCGATTGCAAGCTTTGGTGATGATCCCTTGATGATTCTAGGTTTTCCTCTCCACTTTCTCTTCTCTTTCTCTTCTCCTCTTTTCTTTCTCTTGTTTTTCTTCTTATGTTACTATCTTCTTCCTTTATCCTCTCTTATTCTATTTCTATCTCTATTTCTTCCCTCTCAAATTCTTTCCAACACTTACCAATCAATTCTCACACTAAAGTGCTAAATGTCTAAAATGCCCTTTTTACTCTAATTCCCCGAAAACTCTCCGAATCGGTAAAAATAGATAAAATAAGCAAAACACCACATAGCAACATATATTTTCTCAATTTAAAACAAACATCAATTAAATAAATTAAAAGACTCAACAATTAATGGGAATTCAGAATCGGGGCGTTACATGGGACCGACGGAGATAGCTACTGCAGAGGTAGGCAGAGAAACAGTATTCAGATGGACTTTTCCCGTATGGAGCAGGCGGATGAACTTTCCTGTAATCAGGCAGATGACTTTTCCCGTATGAAGTAGACGGATGGGGTTTCCTGTGTTTAGGCAGATGATGTGCCTGTAGGGATAGGAAGATGAGTTCCCTGTGATTAAACGGAAATGTTTCCCCAGCGAAAGCGCCGGGAGTTTGTAAACTGTACCCAGACAATGGTCTCCCAGAAGAGTCGCTTCTTCCCCCAGCTGAGTTTGTTCACCAGCAGGGTGTTGTTCTTTCCTCTTAGTGGAAATCGATGTGTAATCTCTCCTCGGCAGAGTTGGTTGTATTTATTTTTCCAGAATACTTTGCGATACCCGTTCATCCCCAACAGGGTGGTATTTGTCCTCAACAGCCGTGTTGAAGCAAGCTTGTCAGAGCCTTCCCCAGCAGCCTGAACCTGCATTTGCATTTGCATACATTATCATCTTTGCATCTACCCAAAAACGCGTAGCATTTCCATGCCGTATGGAGCATTACGCCATTGCCAAACATACGCATTTTGAAACATAAATCAGGTTGGTTAACCTTTTGCTTTCAGGTGTGTTTCTCAGCAGGAGTATGAAGTTACAGTTCAGATCTATTACCAGACGATCGAGGTCTCACCGTGAGACATGTGACGATGCAGTTCTTGTTATTATTCCCCACAGAGTTACTGGCTGAAGTTTCTCTTATCCGACCAGCGGAGTGTTTTTCTTCAAGTTTGCTGTCGCGGCGGCATTTCAGGGTTTCAAGAATCAAAATTTCAGAAGTGGTCACTTGTTGTCAAAGCGGGTGTCAGGCAGTTATTTTCAGAATATCCCCCAGTGGAGTTAGCTACTGCAAAGAATAGGCAAAGAAGCTATATCCAAGTAACTTTTCCTGTATGAATCAGGCAGATGACTTTTCCCGTACGGAGCAGACGGATGAACTTTTCCTGTGTTCAGGCAGATGACTTTTCCCGTATGAAACAGGCGGATGAACTTTCCTGTATGAATCAGGCAGATGGATTTTCCCGTATGAAACAGGCGGATGAACTTTCCTGTATGAATCAGGCAGATGGATTTTCCCGTAGGAAACAGGCAGATGAACTTTCCTGTATGAATCAGGCAGATGGCTTTTCCCGTATTAAACAGGCGGATGAACTTTCCTGTATTAATCAGGCATATGGATTTTCCCGTAGGAAACAGGCGGATGAACTTTCATGTATGAATCAGGCAGATGGCTTTTCCCGTATGAAACAGACTGATGAACTTTCCTGTATGAATCAGGCAGATGGATTTTCCCGTAGGAAACTGGCGGATGAACTGTCCTGTATGAATCAGGCAGATGGATTTTCCCGTATGAAACAGGCGGATGAACTCTCCTGTATGAATCAGGCAGATGGTTTTTCCCGTATGAAACAGGCGGATGAACTTTCCTGTATGAATCAGGCAGATGGATTTTCCCGTAGGAAACAGGCAGATGAACTTTCCTGTATGAATCAGGCAGATGGCTTTTCCCGTATTAAACAGGCGGATGAACTTTCCTGTATTAATCAGGCATATGGATTTTCCCGTAGGAAACAGGCGGATGAACTTTCATGTATGAATCAGGCAGATGGCTTTTCCCGTATGAAACAGACTGATGAACTTTCCTGTATGAATCAGGCAGATGGATTTTCCCGTAGGAAACTGGCGGATGAACTGTCCTGTATGAATCAGGCAGATGGATTTTCCCGTGTGAAGCAGGCGGATGAACTTTCCTGTATGAATCAGGCAGATGGATTTTCCCGTAGGAAACAGGCGGATGAACTGTCCTGTATGAATCAGGCAGATGACTTTTCCCGTAGGAAACAGGAAGATGAACTGTCCTGTATGAATCAGGCAGATGGATTTTCCCGTATGAAGTAGGCGGATGAACTTTCCTGTAAGAATCAGGCGGATGGATTTTCCCGTATGAAGCAGGCGGATGAACTTTCCGGTATCCAGATAGATGATTCTCCCGTGATAGACAGAGTATGTGAGTTGTGTTCCGATATTTGACAAAAGTATTTTCCCCAAGGAAGTCGCCGTGATTTCCTCGTGTTACTATCCCCAGTAGAGTCCTCCTCAAATTCGTTTGTGGGTGTGGGACCGACGGAGGTAGCTACTGCAGAGGTAGGCAGAGAAACAATATTCAGATGGACTCTTCCCGTATGGAGCAGGCGGATGAACTTTCCTATAATCAGGAAGATGACTTTTCCCGTATGAAGTAGACGGATGGGGTTTCCTGTGTTTAGGCAGATGATGTGCCTGTAGTGATAGGCATATGAGTTCCCTGTGATTAAACGGAAATGTTTCCCCAGCGAAAGCGCCGGGAGTTTGTAAACTGTACCCAGACAGTGGTCTCCCAGAAGGGCCGCTTCTTCCCCCAGCTGAGTTTGTTCACCAGTAGGGTGTTGTTCTTTCCTCTTAGTGGAAATCGATGTGTAATCTCTCCCCGACAGAGTTGGTTGTATTTCCGGCATTTATTTTGCCAGAATACTTTGCGATACCCGTTCATCCCCAACAGGGTGGTATTTGTCCTCAACAGCCGTGTTGAAGCAAGCTTGTCAGAGCCTTCCCCAGCAGCTTGAACCTGCATTTGCATTTGCATACATTATCATCTTTGCATCTACCCAAAAACGCGTAGCATTTCCATGCCGTATGGAGCATTACGCCATTGCCAAACATACGCATTTTGAAACATAAATCAGGTTGGTTAGCCTTTTGCTTTCAGGTGTGTTTCTCAGCAGGAGTATGAAGTTACAGTTTAGATCTATTACCAGACGATCGAGGTCTCGCCGTGAGACATGTGACGATGCAGTTCTTGTTATTATTCCCCACAGAGTTACTGGCTGAAGTTTCTCTTATCCGACCAGCGGAGTGTTTTTCTTCAAGTTTGCTGTCGCGGCGGCATTTCAGGGTTTCAAGAATCAAAATTTCAGAAGTGGTCACTTGTTGTCAAAGCGGGTGTCAGGCAGTTATTTTCAGAATATCCCCCAGTGGAGTTAGTTACTGCAAAGAATAGGCAAAGAAGCTATATCCAAGTAACTTTTCCTGTATGAATCAGGCAGATGGCTTTTCCCGTATGGAGCAGGCAGATGAACTTTTCCTGTGTTCAGGCAGATGACTTTTCCCGTATGAAATAGGCGGATGAACTTTCCTGTATGAATCAGGCATATGGATTTTCCCGTATGAAACAGGCGGATGAACTTTCCTGTATGAATCAAGCAGATGGATTTTCCCGTAGGAAACAGGCGGATGAACTTTCCTGTATGAATCAGGCAGATGGCTTTTCCCGTATGAAACAGGCGGATGAACTTTCCTGTATGAATCAGGCATATGGATTTTCCCGTAGGAAACAGGCGGATGAACTTTCATGTATGAATCAGGCAGATGGCTTTTCCCGTATGAAACAGACGGATGAACTTTCCTGTATGAATCAGGCAGATGGATTTTCCCGTAGGAAACTGGCGGATGAATTGTCCTGTATGAATCAGGCAGATGGATTTTCCCGTATGAAGCAGGTGGATGAACTTTCCTGTATGAATCAGGCAGATGGCTTTTCCCGTAGGAAACAGGCGGATGAACTGTCCTGTATGAATCAGGCAGATGGCTTTTCCCGTAGAAAACAGGCGGATGAATTGTCCTGTATGAATCAGGCAGATGGATTTTCCCGTATGAAGTAGGCGGATGAACTTTCCTGTAAGAATCAGGCGGATGGATTTTCCCGTATTAAGCAGGCGGATGAACTTTCCGGTATCCAGATAGATGATTCTCCCGTGATAGACAGAGTATGTGAGTTGTGTTCCGATATTTGACAAAAGTATTTTCCCCAAGGAAGTCGCCGTGATTTCCTCGTGTTACTATCCCCAGTAGAGTCCTCCTCAAATTCGTTTGTGGGTGTGGGACCGACGGAGGTAGCTACTGCAGAGGTAGGCAGAGAAACAGTATTCAGATGGACTCTTCCCGTATGGAGCAGGCGGATGAACTTTCCTGTAATCAGGCAGATGACTTTTCCCGTATGAAGTAGACGGATGGGGTTTCCTGTGTTTAGGCAGATGATGTGCCTGTAGGGATAGGCAGATGAGTTCCCTGTGATTAAACGGAAATGTTTCCCCAGCGAAAGCGCTGGGAGTTTTCCGTAATGTGAAGTCCTGACGTGGACAAGATTGATTACTCTTCAGGGACCATTTATCCCCAGCAGATATCTTCCTTCGTATTAGCAAAGTGAGGGTCCTAACATGGACAAGGTTCTATTTCTGTGTTGTCGAAATGTGAAGTCCTGACATGGACAGATTTGCATTTATTCGTGATTTGACGGAATTTGGGTCCAGATATGGACAAGGTTACTCCTGTGACGACAGAATCTCTATTCGTGTTGACGAATTGGTTCCTCTTCTGGTCTTGACGAGGTTAGCCCAAGGTGGACGGAGGTGTTTTTCCGAAGATAGTTCAATACCTGTGGCGTGACACAGGTGGTTGGGGTTGAAATCAAAATTGTATCAGATAATTGACCAGTTGTTGCCGTAACAACTAGGCTCAGTTCATTGAACGTTGCTTCTCAAGCGGTTTTGCAGTTTATCTCCACGGTTGGCAAATTTCAGGGTTTCTTTGGTATTCAACCGTCTCGTACCTCGAATGTTTGAAGGTCGTTCGCTCTTCACCCAGTCGGGTCCAGGCCGTTTGAATAGGGGCAGCTGTTGCACCCCAAAATTTGACCAACCGGTTCCCACATCTGGTTTATGTTTCGACGCATTTTACATTTGCATTCGCGTACCGCATATGTTGCATTTTCTCAATCATATTGATTTTATCGGGATTACAGCCCTGTTTTCACGTTTCGGAGGTTTTAGACCGGTTCGGATAATCGGAGTTTCGGTTCTTGCCGCTTGTTTCGATCTGGTCTCGCGGTCTCTTTTACTTTGGTTAATTGCCTTTATTTGCATTTTTTAGGATTTAATAGCCTTTTTCTAGATTTTAAATAGATTTAGATTTAAGTAGATTTTTTTATTTGAATATAGAATAATAGTTTTTTTAAAAGAGTTTTATTAGATATTAGTTTTAATATAGAAATAGAATAGTTTAGATATTAAATAGGTTTTAATATAGTATTTTTAGATATAGATTTAATAGATTTTTTTAATTGAACAGAATTTAAATAGATATTTTTTAGATATTTGAATAGATTTTAATATAGTTTTTAGGATTTAATTCTGTTTAGGAGTTATTTCTAGGATGTTAATCAGATTTTAATGTTAGATGTTAATTAGTCTTAATTAGGCATTATCAAGGGTTAATTAGTTAGCTCATTAATTGGATTAATCATTTCATTAGCATTAATTTTCGTTTTATAATAATTAAGTCCATTAACAGAGTCATTAAGGTCTAATGGCCAGTTGTCCAATTTTCGCGGGCCCACAAGTCCAGTATTTGCCACATGTCAGGTATATAAGTAGGCCACGTGTTTCTTTCTCTCTCTTCCACCTCACTTTTTCATTCACTCAGAACCTGCCACCTCACTTCCCACTCACACGACTCTGAGCCACTTGACTTCTTCTCTCTCTCTCCCTCAGCCACGCGTCTTCATTACGCACCCCCTTGTGCCACGTGTCCACGGCCACTACTCCCCACCGCCGGCCATGCAACCACCGCCAGAGTCACCCTAACAGCCGTCGGAAAACTCCTAACCGTCGCCGGAACTTGAATTTCCACCGGAAACTGCAAATTTCCAGAAACTCATCCAAACATCCTCTAATCTTCTTCATCAATCTTCATCAGCCACTCGTCGGAAAACGCATATCCGCCGGAATCTGCAATTCATCAACCTCCTTCAAGATCTTCATCCGACATCTCTAGTTTGTCCAGATTCATTGCATTTCCCAGACTTTCAAGAACCTTCAACAAGGATCTTCAACTAGCTCCCCAGATCTTCGTCCGATTTGCCAAATCTTCGTCACGTTATTGAGCTTCACTGGTTTCTTCGTAGCGTTTTTGTCAGCAAATCTCTGAGCCATCAAGAACTTCAGATCACCCTCAAGAACACCGTCAAAGAGATCATTGGGTATATAGCTTGAGTTCTTCAGATCTTCAAGCAATCTTCAACGATTTCGACGATGATCGTTCAACTCATCAAGTCGTTAGATCTTCATCGTCCAGCTCCAAGATTCGCAGATCTTCACGCATCTTAAATCTCGCCATCTTCATCAGCTGCTTCCGAAAATCAGCGTCTTCATAGCATTTCCAGGTTCTTCTCTAAACTTGTTATACTGTCATAGCTTGTTGTTAGTCGGAGAGTCAGGTTAGTTTGAGTGATAGGTTGTGAAACGAACTTAGGTTAGGGAGGTATTATGAACTGAGAGATTGAAGCAGTTAGTTTGTGATAGGTATTGATGAGCATGGTTGGTGAAGGAATCTGAACGAGTGTGGTGAAGAATTTTAGCGAGGTTTGAGAGAATCAGAGAGGGAGGATGGAGAGAGTGGAGATGCGCCGTTAGGGTTTCAGTAGGGGAAGTAGTGAACAGTAGAAAAGGGATTGAGGGGATGAGGGTTTTGAGTGTTGATGTTGGATTCGGGCCTTAGGCCCATTGTTTTTTGCCAAGCATATCCCTAGTTTCCCCGTTGCACCTCCCCCTCCGTGTGATGTTTGGATTTGGGCTTAGATGATTTTCCTAATTACACCCCAGGTTGAAGGCCCAGTGAGAAACCAATGCGAATTAATTGCTATTCGCCACAGGCTTTTTTTCATTTTCCTTGATTTTCCAATTATTTTCTGAATGGGTTTGGGCTTAGCGCGCGCCTGATATCCGCACCCCCCTCCTGAGCCCAATTTTATTTTGAACTGTATATTATTGCTATTCACCACGCCAGTTTGTTTTTTTAGCTGATTTTCTTTAATTTTCACATTTTATTTTGATTAGAAATTAATTCATATCAATTTGAAAATAATCATTTTAGGATGGGATTTTTTTCCCTAGTTCCCTTAGGACCTCTAGAAAATTATGAAACAATAAAAATATTATTTCATGCATTTTATATTTTTTGGTATATTTTGCAATATTATTGCTTTTATTTTACATTTGTTTGATACTTCATTTTTCTGAATTTAGTATGAGAGATTGGTGCATGATTTTTGATTGATTCTTGTGAGGTTGATTAGATTAGGGAAGTATGTACCCCTAGGAAGTTTGTCATATTTTTGTGACTAAAACTTAGATTAATTTGAGAGGTAGATAGGAGAGGTATTAGAATTAGGGTTTCACAACACTTAGGTGTAGTTTAGGGCATAGTTTGGGGACCTAGGGTTTGATTTAGGCCTTGGGGTTTATATGGGGTATAGGGTATATATTTAGGTTCCCTTAGAAATTAATCTAGGATTTTATAATGAGTATTACTATTTTACTTGATTTTTGCAATTTGAGTGGTGATTGTGTGTTTTCCCTCTTGGGCATGTTGCTTGTTGGTTTGGTTTGGGTTATTTCAATTGGGCTTGGGGCTTGAGTTTTGCTTGTTGGAGCTCATGAAGACATTGAAGATGATTGGAGACAAATGATGGAGCTTGGAGCATGAAGTTTCTTTTCCTTGAGGGGGATTAAGAGATAGGAAATATAGGGAGAGCTTTAGATTAGATTGATTTCTTCTTGCAAACATAGAAAGCATCTTGTGCTTCTATTCCTCCCTATGACAAAAAGTCCTCTTAGGGTATTCACATCCTTCCTTTGGAGGGATAAGTGACATACTTTAGAAGTATAACTTTGAGGGAACCTTTCCCCTACAGTGCTAAGTGCTTATAGGCTTCCTTTGGTTGTCAATAAGCTGTTTAGCATTTCAACTTAATCTGATAATTGATTCTCTTCTGGAGTGGTGGCATTGAAGATGGGAACCTATTGAAGCATGAATTGCATTGAAGATTGATGAAGATGAAGCTTGTGCCTGTCAAAGAGAGTTATCTGTTGAAGCTAGGGTTTTGCTGCTGTTTGAAGCTGTCTACTGTTGGGGTTCAGAGCTTGGAGATTTTTTGGAGACAGGAGCTTATCTAAAGCTTGGGGATCATTGAAAAGTGAAGATGGGATCTTACTTGAAGGTGTTACTGTCAACCTTTTTTGCTGTTAATCAACCGTAGCTGTCAGAGCTGTTGCTGTTTGAGCTGCTTACTGTAGGAGCTGGTGTTGCTATCAGAGCTGGTGTTGGGTTTTATTTCTTTTTTCTGTATTGTTTGTTGGCTTATTCAGCTTACCCCAAGGGTTTGAAGTGAATACTGTTCACTTTGCCTGTTGTTTTCCCAGGTTCGAGGTCGAGTGGGACTCCCTTGCCTCGCTTGTACTGCTGCATCTCATGCATGTCTACTGTTTACTGTATATATATGTTTCTTTTCCGTTTATCCCCTAGGATCTCTGTTTCCCTCTGTGCAAGAGAGAAACATGACAGTCATTAGGTTTTAACCCATGCATGACAACATTAGGTTAGATTTTCTTCCCATTTCAACCCTAGGCTTTTTAGAGCTTCTTTCTCTTCTTATCTCAAACAACTCAAAAACACAGTAATAAGGTTAATCGATATCGTACATTACGAGCCTTAAGCTATTTGAGAAAGGGTTGCTGGAGAGTTTCTTTCCAGTAGTCTGACCGCTTAGTGTGGTACCCTTTGGGTGACACGCGACGTAGTCACTCTCAAATCATAGTCTAGGGGCGACAGAGATTGCAAACATCATAAAAAAAACAGTTCTTGCGTAAAAGACTGAAAACAAACATCAAAGTGTCATTTTTGTCCGCTTGGACTCTTAATAAGAGGAAACCTCTTTTCAGAAAGATAAAAAACAATCAGACAAGTATGTGTCTTCCGTAGCCCGAACTACGTTTGCTCTGATCTTTCATGCGGTATGAAAGTACGTAGGCATAGGATGTCGTATCCTAGCGAGCAACCTTCCCCTCCTTTCCTGTAGGTAGGCGAACTACGTTGACTCTGATTTCTCGTTCCAGACGGGAATACGTAGGCATAAAGTGCGATACTTTGCTGAGTCATTTTATTTTCTTTTTAACCCTTGACCCTTAGCGTAGATAGAATAACAATCCGTACTAGAAAATAAGCGTGGATCCCGTCGAGTACGACGGACGTGAGGGGTGCTAATACCTTCCCCTTGCGTAATCGACTCCCAAATCCAGGATTTGGTTGCGATGACCATTCCTTTCCCTCTTCGCGTTAGGTTTTCTCTGAGCGTTTCCTTTCCCTTCTATGGGATAAATAACGCACGGTGGCGAATCTTCTGTCATAGCCGGCGCCGATTTTCGCAGTAGCGACACTACCGAAAGATGTCCGCTCACTCTGAAGACGAGAAGTTGCTGATGCACTTCTTTCAGGATAGCTTGTCCGGGCCATCCTTGGAATGGTACATGAGTTTTGAACCCACTAGTGTGCGCACATGGAAAGAACTTGCGGAGGCCTTTGTACACCATTATTAGTATAACAGTGACTTGGCTCCGAACCGGGTTCAGCTGCAGAACTTGTCACAGAGGAACAACGAGGGGTTCAAAGAATACGCCCAGCGATGGCGTGAATTAGCAGCTAGAGTTCAGCCGCCGATGGTTGAACGAGAACTCGTTGAGATGTTTGTAGCCACTCTCCCAGGGGTTTATTATGAGAAACTAGTCAACGGTATGTCAGGGAGTTTCTCAGATCTCATCATTACTGGCGAGCACGTTGAAAATGGGATCAAACTGGGAAAAATTCAAGGCGTTGATCTATCCTCAGTTGGAGGAGGAAAGAAACCGTACGGTAACAAAAGGCGTGAAGGAGAGACGAGCGCCGTGTCTAACGCTCGAACGAAGGGTAAGAGCCAGCTCCAGCAGGTGGCTAGCATAACCATCCCTGCTGTCCAATAACCCCAGCCATAGCAGCAGCAGCCAAATCAACAAGGGTACCGAAAGTATCAGAATAGGGCACCTCTATCAAGTCGTCACCTTGAGACACTGCCCATGTCTTATGCCCAGCTATTTCAAACTCTGCTTCAGTTACAGCTAGTCCAGAAGAGAACCCTGGATCCCTTGACAGGGGCACCTCCGCAAGGTTATGATGCGAATGCAACATGTGATTTTCACTCACAGGCACCTGGCCACACTATAGAAAACTGCAAAGCCTTCAAGCACAAGGTGCAAGATATGGTGGATGCTAAGATCATCAATTTCTCAGATAATGTGCCGAATGTCACAAAGAACCCTATGTCGAATCATAGGGGAGGTGGGGTGAATGCCATTATTGAAGATGAGAACTGGGATTTATTGACTGACGTCAAGGATCTGAAGACACCGCTTAGCTTCGTTAAAGCCAAGCTGATGAAGAGAGGCTTCTTTCCGGGCTGTGGAGAATTGTGTATGGGCTGTGCGACTCGTCCTGATGGATGTGAACAGTTGATAGTGGGGATTCAGAGTCTGATGACCGAAGGAATCTTGCAGTTTAGCCGAAGGGCCGAATGTGGATCTGGAGAGGTAATGCTGAAGCAAGATGATGAGGTTGCCACCATCACCATCCCTCGCCAGAAGATAACCATTTCTGCACTCAGGCCACCCACAATTACCATCACCAAGGCTGGGCTGATACCTTTTAAAAGCACCAACGATGTCCCGTGGCATTATGGGGCAGACATCTACTATAACGGACAGAAGTTGGAACTAGAACCATCTGGGCGGTCTGTGGATAACCTAGTGGGAATTGGCGGAATCACGCGAAGCGGAAGAGTATTTGTTCTACCAAAGATTGTGGGGGACAAAGCAGATAAAGATGAGGAAACTGATAAGGGAAAGAGTAAAGTCGTTGAGGAAACCCCTCGTGGGGTAGAGAAGGACTTACTTGTAAAGGACGCTGAAGAGTTCATGAGGTTGATCAAGAAGAGTGACTACAAGATCATTGACCACCTCCATCAAACACCCTCGAAAATTTCCATCCTAAATTTGTTGCTGTGTTTGGAGTCACATCACAACGCGCTGTTAAAGGTTTTGAATGCCACGTATGTACCGCAGGAAATCCCGGTCAACCAGTTGGAAGGGGTAGTAGCCCACGTGAACGCTGGAAACGGGTTAGGGTTCACTGACCTGGAGCTGACGCCGAAGGGAAGAAACCACAACAGCGCCCTGCACATCTCGATAGAGTGTAGGGGAACAGTTATGGCTCATGTGCTGGTGGACATTGGGTCATCGCTCAATGTTCTTCCGAAGAAGGTATTGATGAAGTTAGACACTCGGGGATTGATTTGCACACCCAGTGATCTGGTTGTGAAGGCTTTCGATGGAACCAAACGTCATGTCTTTGGAGAGGTAACCCTGCCAATCCAAGTTGGGCCGGAAACTTTCGATGCAGTCTTCTACATCATGGACATCATGCCAGCCTACAGCTGTCTCTTAGGTCAGCCATGGATCCATTCTGTTGGCGCCGTGACCTCCATGTTGCACCAGAAACTCAAGTATGCTGTAGGGGGCAACATTTTAACTGTATGTGGCGAGGAAGATATAATGGTGAGCCATTTGTCATCCTTCAAATATGTTGAGATGGATGGAGAAATCCATGAAACCCTATGTCAGGCATTCGAAGCTGTTAAGGTCAAGGACGTGACTCCAGTAACGACTGAGAAACCAGAGATGACTCTCTCTTCCTTCAAGGAAGCACGGGCCGTTGTTCAAGCCGGATCTACCCCAGGCTGGGGGCAGGTTCTAGAAATACCTAACAAACAGGACAAGTTTGGGTTAGGATACTCTCCTACGGCTGAAGCCTCCTCTTCTCACAGTGCATCGCGAGGTAAAGGGTCGATCCAGTTTACCAGTGGCGGGGTGATATTTGAAAGTGTCAACGCAGTGTCTGAAGACGGCGAAGATAGCGACTGCGACCTAGATTCTTGGATCCAGCCAAGCAAACCAGGCCAGAGCCTCACCAACTGGTCCATCAGGGATACCATCCAAGTGACAGGCAAAGAGTAATGATTTACTTTCTCCAATCGTTGTACAACCCTATGTCCTACCCGGGGCATAGTGGTTTTATTGTCAGGGCCTTGTTTGATTATGTACATGCATTTTACCAATAAATCAACAGGCATTTTTCTTCGCATTCAAATGTTGTGATCTCTGTTATTCCTGTTTTATATTTGTTTTGAAAAACAATAAAATGGCAATAGGGTTTATGCTAACCTGCATATCCTTGTTTTAAGCTTAACCCTTGATTTTGCAGGATCCACATAGCAGATGACATCAACTCTGGACCTTCTACGACTCACCTCGACTTTGATTGCCCGATCTATCAAGCCGAATAAGAGACTGATGAAGACGAAGACCTTCCCGAAGAGTTGGGCCGCTTGTTGAAACAAGAAGAGAAAGTTATTCTGCCTCACGAGGAAGAGATTGAGATTGTGAATGTGGGTTCTGAAGAACTGGTCAGGAACGTCAGGATAGGGGCTGCATTGCAGAGTGATGTCAAGCAGAGATTGGTCGAGATGCTGAGAGAGTATAGTGACATCTTTGCTTGGTCATACGAAGATATGCCCAGACTGGATACTGACATTGTGGTCCATCACTTGCCGCTGCGAGAAGATTGTCCTCCCATTAAGCAGAAGCTTAGAAGGACACGACCAGATATGGCCGTTAAAATCAAAGAAGAAGTGCAAAAGCAGCTTGAGGCTGGCTTCTTAGCGGTCACCACTTACCCTCCGTGGGTCGCCAACATAGTGAATGTACCGAAGAAGGACGGTAAGGTGCGAATGTGCGTCGATTATCGGGACTTGAATAGGGCGAGCCCTAAAGATGATTTCCCGCTCCCTCATATTGATGTGTTGGTCGACAATACAGGTCAGTTCTCCGTATTTTCGTTCATGGATAACTTCTCCGGCTATAATCAGATCAAGATGGCGCCGGAGGACATGGAGAAAACTACGTTTATTACACCCTGGGGAACATTTTGCTACAAGGTAATGCCTTTCGGTCTGAAGAACGCAGGGGCCACTTACCAAAGAGCAATGGTTACTTTGTTTCATGACATGATTCATCATGAGATTGAAGTCTATGTTGATGACATGATTGCGAAGTCCCAAACGGAGGAGGGGCATCTGGTCAATTTGCTGAAGCTTTTTGAGAGGCTTAGGAAATTCAGGTTGAGGCTGAATCCTAACAAGTGTACTTTCGGAGTACGATCTAGAAAACTACTGGGGTTTATTGTGAGTGAAAGAGGCATCGAGGTTGATCCTGCGAAAATAAAAGCAATACAAGAAATGCCAGCGCCAAAAACCTAAAAAGAAGTTTGTGGTTTCCTGGGAAGAATAAACTACATTGCAAGGTTTATTTCTCAGCTCACGGCCACGTGTGAACCGATGTTCAAACTACTGAAGAAAGATCAGGCGATTATCTGGAACGAGGATTGCCAGAAGGCATTTGATAAGATAAAACAGTATCTGCAGGAACCTCCCATCTTGATACCCCCAGTAGCCGGAAGACCCTTAATCATGTACTTGACAGTTCTGGAGAATAGTATGGGGTGTGTTCTCGGTCAGCACGACGAGACGGGCAGAAAGGAGCATGCCATTTACTACTTGAGTAAAAAATTCACAGACTGTGAATCTCGTTACTCGATGCTGGAGAAAACGTGTTGTGCACTAGCCTGGGCTGCCAAACGTTTACGACAGTACATGCTCAATCACACAACCATGCTAATTTGGAAGATGGATCCGATCAAGTACGTCTTCGAGAAGCAAGCGCTTTCGGGCAGGATTGCCAGATGGCAAATGGTGTTGACAGAATATGACATTCAGTACGTTTCCCAGAAAGCCATCAAGGGAGGCGTATTGTCTGAATATCTTGCCGAACAGTCGATCGAGGCTTATCAGCCGATGAAATTTGAATTCCCTGATGAGGATATCATGTTTCTAAAGGTGAAAGATTGTGATGAACCGTTGCCCAACGAGGGGCCAGATAGGAAGTCCCAATGGAAGTTGATATTTGATGGGGTGGTTAATTCTTATGGAAGTGGCATCGGGGCGATCATCACAACTCCCCACGGATCCCACATCCCGTTCACTGCTAGACTGACGTTTCTGGTCACCAATAACGAGGCGGAGTACGAAGCATGCATCATGGGTCTAGAGGAAGCAATTGATTTGAGAATCAAGAACCTAGATGTGTATGGTGACTCGACACTTGTGATCAACCAGATTAAAGGGGAGTGGGAGACTCGTCAATCGAATTTGGTGTCGTACATGAACTATGCCAGAAGGCTGCTTCCGTTCTTTGATCGAGTGGAACTCCATCATGTGCCCAGAGCTGAGAATCAGATGTCCTTTCTCGTCTTGATAGACCTGCGTTCGTTTTTGCAATCGAGGAAGCCTCCGATGGCAAGCCATGGTTCCATGATATCCAAACTTTCCTTATGACTAAGGAGTATCCTGCGGGAGCATCAACCCAGGATAAGAAGACTCTGAGGAGGCTGTCTGGAAATTTCTACCTCAATCCTGATGGAGTTTTGTATAAAAGAAACCACGATCTCGTGCTACTCAGATGTGTAGATGAGAAAGAGGCGAGTATGCTCATGGAAGAAGTCCATGAAGGCACATTAGGTACGCACGCCGACGGGCATGCTATGACAAGAAAGATCCTGAGAGCAGGATATTACTGGCTGACGATGGAATCGAATTGCTTCAAATTCGCGAAGAGATGTCATAAACGCCAGATTTATGCTGATAAGATTCATGTGCCGCCGTGCCCGTTGAATGTCATGTCCTCCCCGTGGCCGTTCTACATGTGGGGCATCGACATGATAGGCAAGATCGAGCCCACTGCATCTAACGGTCATCGCTTCATTTTGGTAGCCATCGACTACTTCACCAAGTGGGTGGAGGCAGCCTCGTATGCTAACGTGACCAAGCAGGTGGTGGCTAAATTCATAAAGAGGGACATCATCTGTCGTTACAGAATTCCCGAGCGAATCATTACTGATAATGGTTCGAATCTGAATAACAAGATAATGAAGGAGCTGTACCAGAGTTTCAAGATTGAACAAAACAACTCATCTCCTTACCGGCTGAAGATGAATGGCGCCGTTGAAGCGGCTAATAAAAACATTAAGAAGATCGTACAAAAGATGGTTGTGACGTATAAGGACTGGCACGAGATGTTGCCATTTGCATTGCACGGTTATCGTACGACGGTACACATATCAACCGGGGCAACTCCTTTCTCACTGGTGTACGGTATGGAAGCTGTCCTACCGTTAGAAGTTGAGATTCCTTCTTTACGAGTTTTGGTTGATGTGAAACTCGATGAGGTAGAATGGATTAAGAACCGACTGAACCAACTCAGCCTGATGGACGAGAAGAGGTTAGCATCGATTGCATATGGTCGTCTGTACTAGAGCTGAATGAAGAAAGCTTGTGATAAGAAAGTACGTCTTAGAAGCTTTCAGACGGGTGATCTCGTCCTGAAGAAGATTCTTCCTCCACACTCCGATCACCGGGGCAAGTGGACTCCCATTTACGAAGGTCCGTACGTCGTCAGCAAGGTCTTCTCGGGAGGAGCCTTGTCGTTATCCACGATGGATGGCGAAGATTTTGCATCCCCAGTGAACGCGGACGCAGTTAAAAAATACTTTGCTTAAAGAATGACCCGCTGGAAAGAAAAAGAATATCCAGGCAAAAAGGGGGAATCCCGGCGAACCATAAAAAAGAAAAAGGTTCGGGAAAAAATTAGGGATATAAAAAGAAAAGAACGTACACCCGCAAAGTCGAAAACCTGGAAGGGCGACTTTGACAAAAAAGGGTATCCCGGTGAATGAAAAACTTGGAAGGGCGATTCAGGCAAAAGTTAGGGATTTGAAAGAGCAAATGACTGTGTTCCGCGTGTGGACTTTCATTGTTTAGTGGTTTGGAAGACCTGAAGGCCGTTTATCTGAATCAATCTCTTCTAAAGCTGAAGCGTCGGAGAAGTATCGAAGTCGACTGAGTCATAGAGGGATCAACTCATGGTGTTCGTCTACGCCGCATTGCCGACATTTATGTATATACTGATGTATATTTATGTTTTTATATTTGCGCAGTTTCCTCATTCCCGGAGCTTGCATCTGTTGTAAAACATTTTTGCCCATTCAGGGGTTCGTTATCAATGAAATATATACTATTCAGCAATTCTGTTTGCTTGTTTATCATCTATCTGTTTTGTTTGCGAAAAAGAACGCCGATGTTTTCGATAAAATGCGCATACATAAACTTACTGGCCTAGGCCACTGATTGTTGAAACAATGAAATTACTTGAACATTGTCACAAGATGATACTCTTGATAGGTCCCTTTGAGAAGGGTATCTTGTCTATTTGTTTGTGTTGTTGCAGGTATAGCATATTCCAGGCAGTACGCCGTATGCGTCCCCAAGCAGGATGATTCCTTCTTCCCCAGCAAATGTAGCAGCATCTCCCCACGGAGCCAGAACATGGGACTAAGAGCATTGATATGTCTCCCCAAGAAGAGTGGATTCTCTCCCTAACCAGATGTATCCGGAGGGTTCGTCATTTCCCCAGCTGAGTCATACACTGAAGTGTGCGTTCATTCCCCAGCACTGGGTCAAAGTGCAGTTTCGTATAGGACTACTCGCAAGCGTTCGGTTTTTGATATTTCAGACTGAAATTCCCCACGGAGTTGTACTCTCCCCAGCGAGCAGGATGATTCCTTCTTCTCCAGCAGAGCTGGCAAATCCCCAAAAGAGTCGAGTTCTTAGAAAGCGTTCAGGCCATGATGGGTGCTCTCCAGTAGAGTGTTGAATAGCTGATGCTGTTTTTCCCCATCGGAGTCGGTATCTCCAGGAAAGTTTTGTCCGCGAAGGCCGTGCAGTCTATTTCTGCGATTGACATCACTTTCCTCAGCAGTTGTGGTCCTCGAAGAACCTTATTCCCCTACAGCAGTCTTCTGAAGTTCATTTCCCCAGGCGGAGTCCAATTGAGATTGGTGTGACTTCTTCTCCTCGGCAGGATGATTTCTTCCTCCACCAGAGTGGTTCTTTCTCCTTGACAGGAGGATTCTCCCTTCAGCATTTATTTTGCTGATGGGGTCATAGCATTTTGCATGATTGCATAGCATTTACCCTAAATGCGTAGCATTTCCACCATGTGGAGCATTACGCCATTGTCAAAGCATATGCATATGAAACATGAGCTAGGTCGTTACCGTTCTTGTTTTGCAGATGTTCCTCCGCAGAATGGTTTGCTCAAGATGATTCTTGAATTCCCCAGCGAAGTTGATTGTTTAAGGTGATTCTTAAAATCCCCAGTGAATTCGCCAGAGAGGGTTTCTCAAGTTGATGCTTAGAGTCCCCGGCAGAGTGTTTGCTCAGGATGATTCCTGAAATCTCCAGCAGAGTTATTGGTTCAGGATGATTCTTGAAGTCTCCGGCGGAGTTGTTTGTCCAAGATGATTCTTGAAATCCTCAGCAGAGTTGATTCACCCAGAATGATTTCTAGATCCCCGAAGCAGAGTTACTTGATAGTTCTCCAGAATCCCCAGCGGAGATGTGTCATCCCCAGCAGGTTTTTGAGCAGTGAAGTTGAAACTTCCCTTGAAGACTTGATGATTGAAGTCCGACAGCGGTGCCGAAACCCCAGACTTACTGATGAAGTCTAATTGCGAGGTCAAAGCAGTTTGTCTAGCTGACGCAGGGTGTCTGATGCCAAAAGAATGACTATCCTTATTGGTCCATGATGGATTAAAGATCCCATTTCACGACTTACCGACGAAGTCCGACTGCGAGGCCGAAGCAGTTCTCCCAGCTGATGCGGAGTGCCTGATGGCCATAGTTTAGATATCCCCTATTGGTTCATGATTGACCGAGGAGTCTATTTCTGACTTGCTAACAAAGTCCGGCTGACGCCCGAGATGTTCTTTGAATGCCCGACGACATAATTAACTTGATTGCCAAAAAGTTCCTAATGACCTGATGAGTCCCGAGGAATCGTTCTGCCGCAGTATCGTAGAATGCCTGACGGCAATATCAGCTATGTATCACCGGTTACCGTGTTACCAGTGATCCCTTGATGACTTGAGGATGAAGCTGCAGCGAAATCAGATAATCATCCCGACGGAGATTTGAGAGTAGCCATATTTCGCCAGTTACCGAGTAACCGGTGATCCCTTATTGACTTACTGATGAAGTCCGACAAAGATGTTGTCAACGTTCCTAGCGACACGATGAGTCCATAGGTGACGATAAGGAATTCTTCTACTATGACGTAGAATGCCTGACGGCATGATCAACCATCCATTACCAGTTACCGTGTAACTGGTGACCCCTTGATGACTTGAGGACGAAGATCTACAGCAAAATCAGATGATTATCCTGATGGAGATTAGACCCTTCACCGGTTACCGTGTGACCAATTCCCCCAGCAGAGTTGCCGCACAACTATCATGTTCAGTTTTGAAGATGTTCCTAAAAATCAGAGTACCGTTTACCCGTACGGTTGGAAAATCACCAGTTACCATGAAATCGGTGATCCCTCTATAATTTGAGGATTCAATGATATCAGATAAATCAGAGAATCATCCTGACGGAGATTTAGATCAGTATTTCTCCAGCTATTTTCCGCGCAACTATTATTTCAATTTCCGAAGATTTGTCCCATCAGAGTACCGTGTACTTGTGCAGTCGGCAAATTTCCGGGTTTGTTGGTACTCAATCGTCTTTTACCTTGATTGTGTGAGAGACGTTCGCTTCTCACCCAGTCAGGTCCAAGCCGTTTGAATAGGGGCAGCTGTTGCACCCCAAAATTTGCCCAACATTTCTTCACCTAGCTTGTGTTTCATTTCATTCACATTAGCATTATCATTTGCATTTCATTGACATGTATGCAGGAGATAAAGAGGTATGATTACCAATCAAGAGCTATACAAGACTGTGAGGCTAGCTAAGAAGGTTATTCAAGTGTTCAAGGGTTGATATCCTTGTCAGAGAAGTTAAAAGATCCTTAGAAAGAGTGATTGAAACCAAGTAGGTGTGTCTCCTAACTTGAAAGTTGTGGAAAGCCATCAGATGATTCTGAAGCCATGAAGTTGGACTTGAGGTCTTGAGAGAGCTCATGAGAAGTGTTGAAGATCACTTTGAGGCCTAGACAGGTCATTGTGCAAGATTAAGAAGCCTCAACCATGATTGGTGCAATTAGGGTTTGACTGGGATGGATACATTGAGATGTTCTAAAGGATGATTCCAAGGTTAACTCATCATGATTGAAGAGTTTGAGAAGTTTTAGGCTAGGGTTTCTAAGACTTGACAGTGTAAAATCCTGTAGCTTGACCCCTGACTTCAAGGCTATTTAACTCAAGATATGATTGTCATCTCATCTTGACCCCAACATTATTGTTGTAGAGCATGAGCTTAGATTTAATTTGAGTATTAGAAGTCCTTGACAAGGTTTGTAGAACTCAAATTATGAGCCAGACAAGTTACAAGTCATCTGAGGTATGTGAATTTGGAGCTTGAAAGTTACCCAACTTGCATGACACTTTTTCCCTAGAAGGATGATTCCTATGAACTTTTTGTTAACATGAATGTTGTTCCTTATTCTCTTAGCTTTCCATAGAGTGCTAGAAGTCCATGATTGGATTTGTAGAACTCAAGTTATGGCTTTGACAAGTCAAGGGTATTTTGGGTATTTGGACATTACAGGTCATTTTGAATCATAAGTCAATTTCACCATCTTGCAAGCCTCAAATGGATTTTTGTTCAACATGAAAGTTGTTCAAAATGATTTTTTTAGCTTGTCTAAGTATCAAGGGTCCATTGATATGGATTATATAAAGCATTGGTGGAAGAAAGTTCATATAAAAGCCATTTTAATGAATTAAGATGAGAAAATTCAAAACAATTGAGAATAACATGTTTTCAAGTCAAATTTGTAGTCATTTTGAATGGAATTGATGTTCTAAAGATATTTGAATTATTACATTTTTTATTTGAAGTGCTTAACATGGCCATTTGGAAGGTTGCTTCACAAATAAGAAACACACCTCACACACTCCATATGTTGAAATCAAAGGAAACAAACCACATCACTACATCCCACAAGGCTTAAGTGAATGGTTTGGAATGAAATTGGAGTATGAGCAAGGCTTGAAGGTGGATATCAACTTTGGAAATTTGGAAGAAAAGTGAAAATCCAAAACTCATGAATGGGCCTGGTTTGGGCCTCTAATCCATTGAAACAGAATATAAATGGGATTTAGAATAGAATTGGAAGGTTCTGATGATCATTTTCGTGGAGAAGCCATTGGAGAGAAGTGGAGAAGCAAGCTTGGAAGTGAAATTTCATTTTGGAGAATCAAGAGTTTTCAACCAGAATTGAGCATCAAGAAGCATTTACCATTGATCACTGAACGTTTCTGCAAGGTTTGGAAGAGAATTGAGGCTTGAATCCACTGCAATCCAAGCTCAAAGCCAGGTTTTAAATTCTTGAAATCTCTCTATGATTATGTGTTTTTAGTGAACTAGAAGCATGCAGTTAGGTTCTATTCATGATCTAGATGGATTTTGGATGGTTAATTTCAACTTTAGAGACAACTTAGGGTTAATTCCATTTTCGGTTGAGATTGTGATTTCACGATTCATGCGTTTTTAGAGTGAATAAGTGGTATGGTTGAGTTCCTGGTGAAATTCTGGTCAAGTTTCATGTAAAGATCGTGGCAAATGGATGTGTGTAGAGGAAGTTAGGGTCGTGCAGGGTGACCGGAGATGTCACCGGCGGTGGCCGTGGGCTGCGCGCAAATGTTGCAGGTTTGAATGAAGAAGACGAAGTATTGGCCGTCCATTCATGTTGAAACCTTGACTCAGTCTATCCATCCTAGCGCGTATGTTGCGCCACGTATCCTCACATCCAAACGCAACGTTTGGTTTATTGAACTTCAGACTTTGTTTGCTTCGCTGTGTAGACCAAGGAGGAACGAGTTCGATTCTCACGCGTGCCTCTTTTTCTTTCATTTTTGTGAATTGAATTGAGCTGAGGAATTCGTAGGCGTTTGGGCTTAGTGAATCAGTTACTATCCTCACCCCCATCTCCAGGCCCAACAAGGTTTTACAAAGCAAATCCCTGCTCAACGCACCCCCTCCTAGCACTTTTTTTCTTGGCTGAATTGAGGTTCAGATGGGCCTCACGCCCTGTTGCTATATGCACCCCTATTATGCTGGGCCCAAGCGAAACTAGTTGGATTTAGTTGCTGAATGCACCCTCTGTTCATCTTTTCTTGTAATATTGTTTTATTATTTTTGTGCATTTCATGTTAGTTTGAAAAAAATTCATAGAAAATAGGAAAATAAGTCAATTAATTCCAGATTTTTCCCCCTGATTCATGATTGAATCTAGAATTTTGTTGAATAAAAATATTAGGAAAATCATGCATTTTCAGTTTTTGTGCATTTTTTACATTTTGTTTGATAATGAAATGGCCATGGTTGATACCTCTATTTGATGATTTTAGTGTGAGCACTTGGTGATGATTTTTAGCTTGATTTTTTGTGTGTGATTAGCTTAGACATGTATGCTCCCATAGTATTTTTCTCACATTTTTGTGATGAAATTAGGTGTGGTTTTTAGGTTGAAACTTTAGGCGCTTCCTTTTAGGGTTTAGGTTTAGTACCTTGTAGTGTAGGATTTATTTCTAGGTCTTATTTGAGGATTTGATCTCTGGAATTAACATGATAGAGTCATGATTGACTTAGGTTCCCATAGTCATTTTTGTAGGATTTTAAAATTGGTTTTAGTATTTTAGTTAGGATTAACTTTAGTACTAGGTTTTAGGTGATCCTAACTTGCCAACTCAACTAGAATGACTTCTTTAGTTCCCTTAGACTAAGGTGTTGCTTCTCTTTCTCTTGGATGATGATGAAAACTTGTGTGGGCTGCTGTGGAATGCATGGTGGAACTTGGACTTGAAGATTTTGCTTTTCCTTTGGTGTAGCTTGTTTAGGGTTAAGGATTAGGGTTTTAGGGAGATCTCTTAGAATAGATTTTCTTCCTTCATGAAACATGGAAGGTGTTGATCACTTCCATTCCTCCCTATTACGTAAGGTCCCATTGTGAAGGCCCCATTCCTCCTTTATTAGGATGAGTGGCTCCTCACAAATTGGTAGAACCTTTGAGGGTTCCTTTCCTTGATGGTTGAGTGCTTAGAGGTGACCTTTGGTCTTCACTTTGCTTTCCCTTATCCCCACCTTGGTCTTGACAGATGAATCTTTCTCCCTTGCTAGAGGATGGAGTTCCTTGCTAGAAGATTGAAGATGTTAGAGGTTGCACTTCCCCTGTGTTTGAAGACTGCCTTTGGAGCTGAAGCTTGAAGATCCAAAAGAACAAGTTGACACTTGTGTGAAGGAGATCAAATTGAGAGCTGAAGCTTGAAGAAGATGGAGAACAAGTTGATACTTGTGTTTGATGCATTGAAAGCTTGAAGAAGCAAGTTTATACTTGCTATTAAAGATGATAGCCTTGAAGAATAGTTACAGACTGATGACTGAGCTGCTGTCAGAAGGATTGCTTTGCTGTGAAGCTGGGGAAGCTGTCGATTTGCTTTCTTTCCTGTCTATTTGCTTTCTGTGCAAATGTAGTGATGTGACTTGTGTGATTTGCTTGATGCATTAGAATAAGTTCATGTTTAGATTCTTTTATTCTAGAAGCATGATTGCACTAGAGGTTGAGTTGCTCCCTCTGCTTGTATTGTTACTGTATGGCTTTGCTTGCAGGTATTCGGTAGAGCTCTGCTCCCTTGCCTGTGTGGTTTGTGATTTGCTTGATGGCATTTTATTTTCCTTTATGATTGCAGTTATTCATACTTGGCTTGAGGTTGATATGAGCTTGTGGAGGCTGATGCCCCACATACATTTCCTCCCTCACTTGCATTGCATGCATTTTACAGTCGTTTACTGTTTACTGTTTAAGCTGATGCTTTATCTGTTTCTGTTTATCATTGACATGATCCCCTAGGAATCTCACTTCCTTTGATAAGGAAGTGATGATTAGAACTTTAGGTTGAAACCTATGCATGATAACTTCTAGGAGTTCCCTGTTTCAAACCTCAACTATAGGATGAATCCTTGGCATGACAACAGTAGGACTTGATAGTCTCCCTTTAGTTGAGCCTGTTCTCTCTTCTCATCTCAAACAACAGTAAAAAACGTAATAAAGGCAAGTTAGTATAAGCGCGTTACGAGCCTTAAGCTACTTGGGTAATGATAATTTAGCGGCCTCCTCTCAATCGTCTAGAATGTTTAGTATACGTCCTTTGGACGATATGCGACGCATTCGTTCCCAGGTCATAGTCTCTAGTGCTGTACAAACTACAGACAACTAAAAAACAGTTCTTCCGTAAAAGACAGAAAACAAACTTCAAATCTTTTTGCCCCGTGGGCCCATAATTCAAAGGAAGCTTTTCTGAAGAAAAGAGTGTCGTTAACTCCCAGTTCTACCGCAAACGGTAACGCCTAAGTCTCCAAGGGTCGAGCTGCGTACATCCAACTGCTGGAACTGTTTGTTAACCCTACTCGGAAAAAACAGATGAATATGAATTCCCGTAATCTGTATTATCCCGAACTACGTAAGCTCTGATCTCTCATATCTGTTGAGAGTACGTAGGCACAATACTGACGTATTGGCGAGCCACCTTCCCCGTAACCCGTAGTTAGCCGAACTATGTTGACTCTGATTTCTCATTCTCTGATGAGAATACGTAGGCATAAAGTGAGACGCTTTGCCGAGTCATTTTCTTTTCTTTTCAGACAAGCCTTGATAGGTAAATAGTAAAACCAACCCGTCAGATAAACACAACAAGAGTGGATCCCATCGAGTACGATGGACATGAGGGGTGCTAATACCTTCCCCTTGCGTAACCGACTCCCGAACCCAGACAATGGTTGCGACGACCTTGTCTTATACCTTTTCGTCATGTTTTTCCGATCGTTTCCTTTCCCGTTCCGAGGGATAAATAACGAAAGGTGGCGACTCTTCTGTTTTGCCGGCACCTTATTTTCGCGGAAGCGACACCAGCAAGATGGTTTCTCTATCTTCTTCAGCATTTATTTTGCTAAATCGGTTTCGTTGCATTTGCATGCGTGCATAGCATATACCCAAATGCGTAGCATTTCCATTTCATGTGGAGCATTACGCCATATTCAAACATTTGCATTTGAAACATAAGCTAGGTGGCTACCTCCTTGTTTGCAGGTGTATCTCCGATAGATGACTGATATCTTTGCCTGAATGGTATCTAGACCATGGCAGTTTCCGTTGGCCCGCGTGGTATCCAGACCCTGACTTACATTTTCCCCCAACGGTGTCGCCTGACTTCGATCGATGGTGTTGTCATAAGCTCATGTGGTATCGAGACCTTGATGAGTATGTTGATGGTTTATTCTGCCCAAATGATGTTTAGACCATGGTGGTTTTAGATTCGTTTGTCCGTTGAGTACCCAGATTCCGGTCAATCTCGTTGAGCGTTCAGGCTCTGATAATTTGAAAGATTCGTCCAGTCCGTTGAGTATCCAGACTCCGGTCAATCTCATTGAGTAATCAGGCTCCGGCAAGTGGAAAGGTTCCTTATCCCTATATGGTATCCAGACCTTGACAAGTTTATATGTGTTTTCTTCTGCCCATATGGTATCCAGACCATGACAATATCAGATGTGTTTTCCTTTGTCCGTTGAGTATCCAGACTCCGGTCAGTTTCGTTGAGCGTTCAGGATCCGGTAAATCTTGTTGGTTATTCCGACCGTTGAGTATCCAGACTCCGGTCAATCTTTGTTGAGCGTTCAGGCTCCGGTATATCATTGGTTATTTTGTCCGTTGAGTATCCAGACTCCGGTCAACTTCATTTACCGTTCAGGCTCCAGTAAGTATCTCGTTGGTTCATGTTGTACATTGAGTATCCAGACTCGGGTTTGTTACGTTGAGTATCCAGACTCCAGTTTATTACGGTGAGTATCCAGACTCCGATTTTTTAAGTTGAGTACCCAGTCTCCGGTTTGTTACGTTGAGTATCCAGACTCCGGTTTATTACTTTGAGTATCCAGACTCCGGTTTGTTACATTGAGTATCCAGAATCCAGTTTTTAATATTGAGTATCCAGACTCCGGTTTATTATGTTGAGTACCCAGACTCCGGCTTTTTACGCTGAGTATCCAGACTCCGGTTTATTACGTTGAGTATCCTGACTCCGGTTTATTATTTTGAGTACCCAGACTCCGACTTATTACGTTGAGTATCTAGACTCTGGCTTATTACATTGAGTATCCAGACTCCGGCTTATTACGTTGGGTATCCAGACCCCGACTAATGACTTATCTTGCCTATGTGGTATCCAGACCCTGGCAGATTATAAAAAAATTTCTCTCGCTTGTGCGGTATCCAGACCCCGGCGGATTGTGATCTTCGATGGATGCGTCCATCTTATCTTTATCTATCCCCAATAGAGTTTATTCGGTTACTGTTTCATTCTACGGTTGTCAAATTTCTAGGTTCTTTGTATTCAACCGTCTTTTACCTTGCATGTTTGAAAGTCGTCCGCTTTTAATCCCTTCAGGTCCAAGACGCTTGAATAGGGGCAGCTGTTGCACCCTAAAATTTGACTAACCTTTTTCTTAATCTTTGGATTATGTTTCATTGCATTTTAGAATTTTGCATAACATAGTTCTTACAGGGGATCAAGTGTTTGTATGTGCCCTATCCAAGAGGAGAGCCTTATTGGCCACAAGCTCAAGCAGAGGCACAGGTACAAGCCATCAAGTGGGTGTTATTATCAAGAACCATCAGAAGGTTGCCAGGGGGTCCATGAAGATTTATCGTTGGTGTGATCATGAGGTAGAGGCTTGTTGAGTACCTCAGAGGTCATGGTGGAGTGGGAATGGTCACTCAGTTCATCTGTACAATGCTTAGGCAAAAAGGATGAAATTAGGGTTTCATTTTTTAATCAGGATAAATTTGTTTTTGAGAGCAATACTTGTTTCCATGGTCTTACATATGTCCTAAGGTGTTTGGGGATGGGAGATTAACCATCAATTTTAATTAGAAGAGCTTCAGTTGATCAGTTGATTGAAAATCATGAGATTTGGAGAAAAGTCAATTATGCAGTGAAAAAGTCAACTCCTGACTTTTTGAGGTCAAGATCATGATCCTCAAGTTCAATATGACCAATGGATGGAATTTTATCAAGAAAAGTCAAAGGAATCATGAAAAATCAAGAGTTGTTGAAAGTTGCCATTTTGGGATTTAGGGTTTTAGAAACTTTCTATTTTTGGAAAGTGTTATGGTTGAAGCAACCATCTTCAAGGCCATTTTTCTTCATGATCAAGGTTTCAAATGGGCTTGGCTCAAACATCAAAGTTGTTCCTTGTATTTCAAGCTTTCTTTTGAGTATCAATTCATAATCATATGACACTTGGAGCTCAAAGTTGGGTATTTCAATGATTTCAAAACTGTCAAGTTCGGACAGATTTTTGCACCACTTTGCAAGTCAAGTTTCATTACTTTCTTGATGTCAAATGAAACTTTATCCCAAATGAAAGTTGTAGAGTTTATTTCAAGCTTTCCAAAAAGTCCAAGAAGTCCTCAATATGATTTGTGAAGCTCAAGTTATGGGTGTGCAAATTTGAGGAAAAATAAGCCAAATCCATAACTTCGAATTTTTCTAAGTTATTTCTGGACAGCTTGCTTGGTATGATTTTCAACATCATTTTTCATGGTCTTCCAATCCTTAAATCAATATGACTCCAACATGAAATTTTTTCTACTCCACGCCCTCTTTCATTTGAGCACAAGAAGTAAGCAAATGGAGTTGTGTGCACAAAGTTATCATTGCTCAAAGTTGGTGTTTTGAACTTTTTTTCAAGGAGTGAAACATGAGGCATTTTTGCTTGCTGATGTTTTTATCATATAATCTGCTCATGTCCCATTTCCATGTGCATGGGATGTTGTGTTTGTTGCTCCCAAACTTTGCCAAAACCAGCCAAACACCCATTTTGCCATTTTGCTCATTGTCAAATAAATTTCCTAAACAAGCTATGAGTAAAAATCTGCCACAACCCAATGCCCCTCCCCATGCTGTGCTAGCAGACCCAGAAAGCAACTGATGTATAACCCTAGCAGCCGCTGTTGTACAATCTCTACATCCACCATTGATTCAAAAATTACCATAGAAATGCAAATCTGTCCATTAATCTTTCACCATTGTAAAACCCCTCCAGTCCTTTTTTCACTACATATTTAAGCAATATAGCAGTTGAGAAGAAACCCTAGCCACCACTTTGTGCCAAAATCAGAATGGGAGCTTTTAACACTTTCTCTCAAACTGCCCTAAAAAACCAGTTGTTTGTTTCAAAAGGGAAGGAAAACTTCAAAGCTTGTGAGAAGGAGATAGCTTGCTGCTAGTTTGCTCAAGGAGGACTACAAGAGGTAAGCATTCCTAAACTTTCCATTGCATATACATAGGTATCATTCAGGCATGGTTGAATCTGTTTGTGTTTGCATTCTTGAAGTTTGTTAACTTTCAGTCAAAGTATTACTTTATTATTATGATGACAAGCCTACTGTTATTGGATGTACAATATTGCTATGTTGATTTGTAAGCAGTTTATGTGTGCTTGTTGAGGTTTTAGAGGAAAAATTTAACTTAAGGCATAATGATTAAAATAATAATGCCTATTTCCTCATTGTTTGAGTTTTTTTTTTGCCGTTGTCATGGTTGTTATGATAGTTATCTTGAAATGATCTATTTGGCTGTTGGAGCATTTGGTGATCAACATAGTTATGTTGATATTTTCCTGAGAAGCTATGTTGTTAGAATTCATCAAAATTGTCTATACCAAAAACTTTGGACTGCTTTTGATTGTGATGAATTATAGCAGCAAGTTTGATGCCTGCTTCTGTCCTAAGCAATTCATCTATATTTGTTTGGATGTTCAACTTTTTTTTGCAAGTGTGGTTGTCACTTACCTCTGTTAAAATGATTCACATTAATGTGCTTAGGCACATGAAGATCAACATTGCTTGCATTATTGTTAATTGTCATGTGGAATTGGTAATTGTTATGGAAGCCTTTGGCTTGAGGTATGATGATTGGAGACAAGAATGCCTCTTTCATTTCCTTATTGATTAACTATTGTCATCTTAAGGCTACTGCTGGCCATAATGTTGAGATGATTCACAATGATGCTATTGAAGCATATCTTTTTCAATGATGATCAACACAGTTCTGCTGTTGGAACTGTTTTGGCTTAAGTTCACTCAAACTTGCCCTGCTTACAATACCTTGTTGCTGCCAAAACTTGGTTCCTTATGTTGTCATTGGTCCAATGGGATTCAGACCAAAGTTTGGTTGCCAAACACATGTTGATCTGTTTCTTATTTGCTTGTATTAAGTTTATAAATTGTCAATAGGGCAAGACATTGGACTATAGTATGTTTCCTTGAATGTTGTAATATCAAGGCTTGTTGTTAAACTAAAACAATTTTGTTTGATCCCTTTGCTTTGATCATGTTTTCTAAGTAGATGTTGGAGTTGGTTTTTTATAAACACATGTTATTTGGAATTCATTAATAGACATTGTTTGAAATACCAACAGCTGCCTGCCAACAGTTGTTAAGCTTGTTAGTCTTTGTTGTCAACAGATTTTAGTTTGGTCAAAAAACCATTCAGGTAGGGAATTCACAGCCTGTTACAATTTGATATAAGAGATGTTGTTTCTTTTCAACCAAAGCCTCCTTAATCATGTTGTTGCATTTAAATACTTTTTTAATTTTTATGGTTACTGTTGGAAGCTATGATGGGAATCCATCAGTGGATATTGCATGGAACACCTGGAGCTAGCAGTCCATTGTTGCCTTAAAGTTTTGTAGTTGTTGCTATCAGCAAATTTTAGTCAATTACCATTTATGAGTGTCTTGGATTCATGGCTTGTTACAATTTAAGTTAATCCATGTTGCTATTGGATTCATGCCTTTGAGGCTTTGGCTTTTGATTTCATTGTGATTAATTTGTTTAAAGTCTCTGTTGTACAGCCACTGTTAAGGATTCATATTGACTGCTCTTTCTAGATCAATCAGTTTACATGGTTAAAACTTTACCAAGAGAACTTTGGTTGTTTAAGAATTGCATTGTTGACTTTCTAAACTAAGTACTTCTTGAACTCACAGCCATTTTGGCAAGGCTGTCTTGATTTGAATTTGTTCAACCTATTCTACTCATGCTATTATGAGCTGATATTGCATTTATGCTAGGAGGTTGTATTCATTGCTGAGAATTGGATGCCATTTTAATGGTTGATGTTTGAGGACTGGTTTTAGTTTCCTTCGTCTTGTAAGTTCCTTTTCAGCTTGTAGGATTCAGGTCTGGTTGGCGGCCTAGATTCATTTGAGTTTGTTTGGTTATGTTTATGGCCATGTGAGTACTACTTTAGTTATGTCAAGGTTTGTTCTTGATTGGAGTTTGTTAACTCACTTTATTTGTCAATAAGGCAAGGTTATGGACTGCTGTTGGTTATTGTAGTTTCAAGTCTTGACGTTTGTGTTCTAAGCAAGTTTTTGTTCAAATTATCTTGATCTCTTCCAAAGTGACTGTCATGGTTATGTCTTTAAAAGAGTATGCTGATTGGAATTCATCAAATTGGATTGAAATACCAAGAATACTTTGTTGAGACCATAATGTTTTGTTGATGTTCAACTCATGATTATGTTACAACTCACATGTCACTTCCTTGTTCTGAGATATTTTGTTTGGTTTTCTTGTTAGAACTCATTCAATATCACATTTGAAACTTGCATAAATCTTTCTTCGAACCAGATTGCATCAGTATTGAGCCTTGGATTTCAAAATGCATTTCAAACTCCACATGTGCGTGAGCCATCGTGTTTTAATCTGTGAGCATCATTTCAAAATTTGGTTGGCACCATTGTAATCCTCATGAAAAAACAAGTGAGATAGACTTTGATTTCCTTGAAATTGGTGAAGATTTGATTAAGTTGTGATCGAATCGTATATTGAATTTTTTACTTGGCTTGCCTCAAAGTTGCCCAGCCATATGCACGCCCTTTAGTATATTTGCATATGGGGTGGCTTGATACAACGGATGTATCGCCACCCTAGTGGTTAAACGCCTTGCCATAAGACCTTGCCTTGCCATGAGAACCCCTGTTCGAGCCCTGCTGGGGGCGTTTTTGCTTCTTTTTTATTATTTTCCATGTTTTTAATATTTCTTTTTCCTTTTCCATCATTTGTCACTTGCGTGAAGTGGTAGAGTTGGCTTTGTTTTCAGCCTAGAATCCCAAGGTCAAGGGTTCAACTCTTAGTGTAGACATTTCCTTTTTTTTAGCACTTGTTTTCTTATTTCTTTTCTTATTTTTATTTTTATTAGTTTTAAATATTATAAAAACACAAAAAATCTTATTTTATTATTTTAATGTGTTATTTTTATTTTCCATCCTTTTATTTTATTTTGTTTTATTTTCCATCCTTTTATTTTATTTTGTTTTATTTTCCATTATTTTATTTTATTTTCCATTTTTATTTTATCATTTTTATTTTGAATCTACAAATTTATTTTCTTTCTCATTTCACTTGTGAGTGGGCTATTTAGTGTTTACTTAGCTTTGTGCCATGATCCCCCTAGGATTCCTAGTCCCTCCGTTTAGGATGGGAGTAGGAGAGACATTAGGTGTTCAATCCTATGCATGACAACATTAGGTTACTTATCCCCTTTCATCCCAACTTTAGGAGCATTGTGTATGACAACTTTAGGGTCCAGTTTCCCCTTAAATTGAGTCTTTCTCTTCTCATCTCTTAAATAATTCAAAACACCTAATAAAGAAAGATTTGTGTCGTACGCTACGAGCCTTAAGTGCTTGAGAAATGATGGTTGGGGGGGCCTCCTCTCAATTGTCTAGAGTGTTTAGCGTATGCCCTTTGGGCGATATGCGACGCATTCGCTCTCAAGTCATAGTCTTTAGTGCAACATGAGTTTCAAACTATAAGTCAATCCATTTCTTGTCTTAAAAAACAAAAAACAAAAAAATCAAACCTTTTTATCCTTCGGGATTAATGGAAAATCATTTTCATAAAGAGAGTTTCGTTAACTCTTGGTTCTACCGCAAATAGGTAACGCCTAAGTCTCCAATGGTCGAGTAGCAATACACCTAACTGTTAGAACGAAGGTTTAACCCTACTCAGGTTTAAACACTTAAACCAACCTGTGGTCGTGTCAGCCCGAACTACGTTTGCTCTAATTTCTCGTACCAGACAAGGATACGTAGGCACAAGACGGCGATATCTTGGCGAGCAACCTTCCCCCACTTTCACCCGTAGTTTTCCGAACTACGTTAACTCTGACTTTCCCATTGCACGAGGGAATATTTAGGCACAGAGCGGCGGTGCTCTGTCGAGTCAATTTTCTTTTCTTTTTCCCTGTGGCCTGTAGCTTAGATAGTTTAACACCCTTTAGATAGACAACAAGCGTGGATCTCATTGAGTACAACAGACGTGAGGGATGCTCATACCTTCCCCTTGCGTAACCGACTCCCGAACCTGAGATATGGTTGCGATGACATGTCTTATTCCCTTTTCGTAGGTTTTCTCTGATCGTTTCCTTTCCCTCTCTTTGGGATAAAGAACGAACTGTGGCGACTCTTTTGTCATTGTCGGACCCTCTTCGCAGCGATGCGACAGATAGGTGTCACCTAATAAAGTGGGCACAGGATATCCATTCAAGAATAGTGTGATGGCAGTTGGATTGACGAATTCTTCTACCTCTGGGAACAATACCAAACCATAGATTAGGAGAGCCATAACCGCTTTGAATGCATCCATACTTCCTTCCTCGGCAAGGTAAGTAGCCTTTTTCAATAAATAAGCAGAGTGAAAACCCTTGACCCCATTTTTTGAAGTATGATTGGCTTTAATCTCGGACACTTCTAGGTGAAGTGCGTCAGCAATTTCCTTCGGCGAGGGTGGCTTTTCTAGATTACTGAAGGGCTTCTTATCTTTCACGGGAATTCCGATGAAGTAGGAATACTCTTTTAAAGTTGGCATCAACTGATAATCCGGGAAGGTAAAATAGTGACACAATGGATCGTAGAATTGAACCAAGGTGTTGAGAACCCCTTCTTTATCCTAGTCTTCACAATGCTCAGAAGCTTTCTGTATGTCTTCCCAAATTCTTCAGATACCATTGTCCCTAGCTTTCTCAACTCCGATGTGTCACATTTCTTGAAGTTATATGTATTGGTGTTTCTTTTCCCAAAATCTATGATCACTAAGGTTTCGAAAAGAAAAGGACTGAGTTTTACAAAACCAATGCAACCAGATGAGATGCTATGATGATTATGATGATATGATGCACACACATCACATAAACAAGTATTCACAAATACAATGCACATGCACACACAAGGTTTCCCTAGGTTCAGGGCCAAAGCATGAAGTCAAAAGGTTTAACCATCCCCAGAACTTGTACTATAGGTTGTTATTGTACCTGCAGATCAGGTTCTAACAAGAGTGCCCCAGAGTCATAGGTAAATCCCTCGGATATTATCAACCAACATGACTACTCACATGGGTCAAAAATATTCTCGGGATAGACTCGTCTGAGTGTAGCATCGCGTAACAACCATTTCGGGACTACTCCCTTATAGCTTCTGCACTACGCCCTAAAAAGGCCAAGTGGGGTATGTGGGTTAACTAAAGGTCCTCAATTTCATGGAATCTTAGGTTGAAACAATTAATGAAGTGCATGAATACTCATTCATCATCAATCATCTCAAGGAGGTCTCAACTGAGCGTGATTACATCATATGTCAAACTTGTTGGGACTACTCCCAACAGTCAACTATTGATCATATCACATCCTATCTCATCTCCATTAAAGTCCGGGTTAGGACTTATCTTACCACTCATGATACCCGATGTCCACAGCATACAATACAAGTATATTCACAAATATACATGTAAGCAAGTATTCATACAATCATAGAAAATAGGCTAACCCCTCATGTTATAAAGAAATCCCCAATGAATTCGCCATTTCTATTGCGGTGAAAATCAGATGTCAAGCTATTGATTAACTTGAATCTTAATCATTAAATTCACAACTGGACTTTGATTTATCCAAAGGAAAGGTTAAAGAAAGAAAGACCTTTTGTGCGATGTAACAACAATGCTAAGAGATTCGGGGATCGAGGGTTGGTTATGCTTAGGGTACGTATTTCATATCCTAAACATCTGTAGTACTCTACAGGAACCTTTTGTATGTTTGTATGCTAAGTTTCCTGCTATGGTTTGGGATCGGGGATAGGGTAAAGCTATGAGTAAAGACCTAAGAATAGCTTCTAAGTGATCGCAAATATATCGCATCTTCTACCTACGTATCCTAACTAGGATAGAATCAGAGCAATCGTAGTTCACCTTACTGAGGGTGGATGAATACTTGATTATGATCAAGGTTCAAAGGGGGAAAAACATAAAAATTCTTGTATAGAGTTTAACAAAACTCTCTATTCTAAGTTGTACACTCAAGATTGACTTTAACAAAATCCAGAAGGGGAGTAAGTAATCATGACAATGATCCTTACATAGAGTTGACAAACTCTAACCTAGGGCTCTAGTTGAAGAACACTCCTAGTAAAGGTGGGTCTTTTAGACTTAAGCAAAGTCTAATGGCTAGTAGGTTCTAACTTAACTAAGCTAGGGTTCAAGATGACTTAACAAAGTCAGAGGGAGGGTAAGAGCAAACTATGACCACTGGGGGTCAATGGAGAAACTTTCCTTTGGAATAAGAGAAAGATGAGGCAAATGGATGAGAACTAACAAGTTCCATCACTTGGGGAAGGCTTAAAAAAGTTAAAGAAAACACATAAGTATTCATTCAAACATGATGAAGATAAGAAGAACATGGTAACAACCAAGAAATATTAGGATAACAATGTAACAACACAAGAACAATAGTCAAGATCAACCTAAAGACATAGAGGTAACAACAATTAATGCAAGTAAAGAGCATGTGTAACAACAACAAGTTCATCATTAACATTCAAACAAGATTGATGCAAACAAGTTAATACTTGAAGCGAGCATGCTATAAGGATCAAAATGAGATTAAAATGTAACAACGTAAGACTATCTAAACATGTATTGATAACAATCAAACAAGCAAGAATACAAGAAATGTTACAACAATTCAAGTGTTTGTTCATGGATTCATGGGGGAAAGTAAGCAAGTTTCATGGTAAAAACCAAGTCAAAAATCAAACCCTGGCATATTATGGTTCTAGCAAGACTCATAAACAAGTAGGAAGAGGCATGAAAAACCTATTCAAGAGGTTACAACATCAATAATCATGTTATAGGTCACAGATGAAATTCAAG